>CM069918.1:39503387-40176902 GCA_036172225.1 Cryptocoryne crispatula var. balansae | reverse complement strand
CGCCCATTTTTACGTGTTTCCAACGACTCCGAGCATGATTAAACTTGTTGATTTCCTATCGAACAACTCCATTCAAGCTATAAAAACATCGATTGAATGTTCTTTGTACGGGAAAAATTTCGGAAACCCTGTATGTCGATTTTTACGTGTTTTCGACGATTTCGAGCGTGGTTAAACCCACTGATTTCTTTCCGAACTACTCCGTACAAATGCTAAGAACATTGATTGATTGTTCTTGATATGTGAAAAATTATGGAAACCCCATACGCTGATTTACGATGCTTTCCGACGTAGACAACCCTCTAAATATATCGAACAGTCCGTTCGATGAGTTGTCTGCTTCCCGAACATCCTCTAAAGCAATTGTATCTATGTCTAACAATTTGCTATGAATTGTTTACAAATGTTGCAGGTATAAGTAATGGCCGATCACAATGATGTAGCACCAGTATGTCCTGTCGTCGGTTGGGAACACGGCCACATAGTAGACACAGCAAGAAAGAGGGTACATTGCAAGTGGTGTGAGAAGGAGATGAACGAGGGCGTGTTCCGACTAAAACAACATATTGTCGGAATATGTGAGAATGTTAAAAAATGTGATAAGGTGCATAGGGAGAAGAGTGAAGAGATGAGAGGCTAAATGACAGGTAGAGCCTCTCAACGGCAGATTAGGATTGAGCAGAGGGAAGAGTTGCATGATGAGTTACTCGAGAGGAGGAGGGGCCAAGATTTGCCTACTTACAAAGGGAAAGACAAGGGGAAGGCACCAGCCGAGACAGAGCCAGAGATTGAGGATGACTCCACAGACTCCGAGTTTAGACATGCTAGGTATGATAGCAAGCATGCAGCTGCTGCAAAGGAAGAGAGGAGGAGGGGAGCAGGAGAGTCCAGAACTGACCTAGTTCTTAGCCGATCAGCATCGGCTCGCCTTATCCAGGACTGAAAGACTGAGGGAGGGAGATAGGAGCCACACCGCCATTTTGCAAATACTCAGTTTACACCGAGTGCTGAGTATCTATTTAGAAAACAAAGTGCTGGACAGATTGTGATTAAACAAGCCATGAAAGGGATGAAGGCAATAGAAACGACTGCAAAGAGAGCAGTTTGCCATATTGTGAAGTGGTTTTTACATGCAGATATCACTCTTAAAATAGAATGTATGTATGTTTTATTTAGTTAACCTTATTTTTGGCTGATCCAAATTTTTTTAACTTAATGTAGGCATCTCAGCACATGTAGCCACTAGCCCTTACTTCCAAACGATGGTAGATACCGTGGGTGAGGCTGGGTTGAGAATTCAAGTCCCGACTAGCAAGCATATATATGGCGGTGGACTGGATGAGGAGGTTTAGGAGTTGAGGGAGTGGATAGATGGCTTTAGATTGGTATGGAATGAGAGGGATTGCACGATTATGTGTGACAGGTGGACATGAGGAGCATGATAAACTTTTTAGTGTATTGTTCTGAAGGCATGACATTTTTGAAGTTGGTGGATGCTTCTGGGAAGATAAAAGATGTTGACTATATTTTTTTCTTTGATGAATGCTGTGGTGGAGGAGATTGGGGAGGAGAATGTGGTTCAGGTTGTCACTGACAACAACTCCTCTTATAAGGTAGCTGGGAAGAAGTTGATGGAAAAGAGGCAACATCTATTCTTGGTGTTTTGTGCGGCACATTCTATTGATCTCATGCCGGAAGATATAGGCAAGGAGGAGAGTGTTTCTACACTTGTTAGGCAAGTGCAGACGATTAGTTCATTTATTTATTCACATCCCCGTCTGCTGTATATTATGAGAACATACACAGGAGTGCACGATATTGTTAGGTCCGGTCTGACTTGTTTTGCCACAAACTTCATTGCATTAGAGAGCTTACATCGGTACAAGCATGCACTTGTTAGGTTCACCCAGTTCGAAGAGTATTACAACTATATGGTGGACCACCTACAAAACAAGGAAGACCAGCTGGATATTCTTGTCAGATCTTAGAAGCAGATCATTGACAAAATATTTTGGCAGAGGATTGCCTACTACCTGACAATCATAGAGCCACTGTTGTTATGCTGAGGCTGTTGACACCGATGACAGGAACCAGATGGGCACCCTATATGATGCAATGGATCGGGCAAAACTAAAAATAAAAGAGAAGAATTCCAGAGATTATAAAAAATGGTGAAAGATCATAGATGACCGATGGGACAAGACTTTACACCATGATATACATGTTGTAGGTTAGTAGGTGAAAAAAATATTTGTGCTTACCGAGTTTCAGTTTAGTTAATATTTATCTTGTTCATAATGTAATACTAATATTGATAAATTCTTGCAGAATATTTTTTGAACCTCCGCATCCAATATGGAGAACAGGTGGTGAACGACAATGAGGTGATGCAGAATACACTCTCTATTATTCAGTGGCTCTGCTGATCTCGGCAGGATAGGGTAGAAGCTGAGATAGAAGTAAGTTGGAGTTTAGTCAATAATTTAGAGTTAATAATTATTTGACAATTAATGATTTTTTATTCTTGTCATTTTTAGATGCAGAGGTATAAGATGAGGGTCAAGATATACTCAGATGCTGATTTGAGATATTCTTACGACAAAGTGTCTCCTAGTATACTTATTTAAGATAAAATTTTTATTTTCTTATCTTATAAGTTATTGAAAATGTTGGGCTAATTGTTTGGTTTTTTTGTAGCTAAGTGGTGGGTTTACGTGAACACTAGGAGTGGATGGATTCCACTTGCTGTCATTGGTATCAGGATACTTAGCCAGAGCACTAGTTCCTCTCATTGTGAGAGGAACTGGAGCATATTTAGCCTGATACACATAAAGAGGAGAAACAGGTTGACCTCAAACAAGCTGGAGAAACTGGTCTTCTGTCATTACAACATGAGACTGCGTATTAAGAATATTAAAGATCGACTGATGATTTCAGAGGAGAGATTTGCATGGTTCACAGGTGGTCCATACGAGCAGAGCCATAACTCAACCACACCACCAGCTGAAGAGGTGGACATGTATCACATATTCCAAGAGGAGCAAACACTTGCTTTCTAGATAGAGGAGAGGGCAACTAGGGATCATCGAGCTGAGTTTGATCTCGATGACTGTGCATGGGTAGAAGGAGAGTTAGATAGTGTAAAGGCCGAGAAGGATGCTCCACCTACTTCTCAAGCTCAGGCAGGCCTTCTTCTGCCCCAGTAGCTGTACAACTGCCACCTCTAGCGTTAGCCCCAGCTCCATCCCCAATCTTAACTACCCAACCCATTCGTAGTCCAGGCAAAACTAAAACAAAAGTGACAGCATAAAATTGGGTGGATTTTCAAAGTTGAAAAAAAATCTTTGAGTTGTGGTGGGACATCAAAGATGGTTGAAAAAGTGAAGAGAAAGAAGTTGGAGATCATATAACGTCCTATGAGCCCAGACGACAGTACACATGCTCTTTCTCACTCCTCCATTGATGATGACGAGGAGTGCATACCAACCACGCAGCCATCGGCTCCGCAATCACTTGATTTACGGTAGCTAAAGCGGTATTTCACGCTGGATGAGCAGACACCATAGTAGTATTATATGGAGCCACAATATCTAGCATTTTATGATTCTCAGTAGCGTGGATTCCTCCACCTGAGCCTACTTACGTGCCACAGTCCGATGCCTATGATTTTTATGACATGGCATCATCATTGTTTTCATATGAATATGCTCCCGCACTAAATATAAGACTAGGCACAACTGAGGAGTTTCGAAAGTAGCAGGAAGAGGTTGAAGGCCAATATCCATATCATGGATATTGATGAAGATGTGATAACATGTATACTTATACTTTTATGTTTTCATGTGATACAGTTAAAATTTATTATGGTTTTCGTATCTCACCATGTAGTTAAACATCTTATTTATTATGGTTTTCGTATCTCACCATGTAGTTAAACATCTTCTCATGTTAATTAACAATTATTAGCATGTTCTCTTGTTATAATGTTACAATTAATAAGTTTGTTACCATATTCTTATCATACATTGTAATATTACACATGTAAGTATTAAGAAACAAGCAAGAAAACTTCATGTTTTCGGAACCGGCCGATTCTAATTCGACTTGGCCGATTCTATGCATCAATCTATGTGGATGCATGATAATCTTATTTTTGTAATTTTTAAAATAATTTTCTATTTTTCAGAATTTTTCCTGATTTTTTTGAATTTTTTTGATGAAAAAAATTTAAAAAAAAAATGAATCCGGCCAATTCCTGGGTATCCAATACCGATTCTGATTCTGGAATTCTTGATGCCAAATACCATCGATGGCCACTAAGTTGTCCGATAGGAGATTGTGATGCTCGCGGAGCCGTCAGCTCCTCTACGCAGCCCTGTGTGTGTTCTGACGTTGGGAAGCTCCCAGTATACATCAAAACCGGCAAGTCTCTATGCTCAACAGAACCGCGAGACTGTCGTAACCATCGGAGGGAAGCTACAATCCCGTCGGATACATACGAGTGTCCTTCTGTGGGAGGGAGTCTGAGTGGACTCCTGTCTTCAAAGATGGCAACCCCTCTCTTGACGGTAGCCACAGGATTTCGTATCTCATTACTTGCCTTGGTGTGACACCACAGCATATTAGGAAGCCTATGGTGCCGGATCTTATTTGTGAGTTGCCAGCTCTCGCTGTGATTCCCAATATAGGGGGATGGAACCGATTATAATTTGTTGATGTGGCAATGATTTCGGTGAAGGAGTTAGGTATAGTTGTGAGTAGCTGGGTTAAACATAACACTTACACTTGTGGGCCTGCTCTTAAGTGGAACCAGCCCGTCAAGCATAAAAAATTGGGCTGCACAAAGGGTTGTAGTTCTCAAAATTAGTGGGCTTCAAAGAATGGACCGGATTTGAGAATTGACAATTATCGATCACTTAGAGATTGGATTGGATTTAATCCTAACTCATTTAGGATAAAATAGAGATGCAAATAAAGTTTGATCAGAAAATGAGGGAATTGGGATGTCTGCCACCCCCCCTCTCTCTCTATAGAAAAGTTTCGGTGCCAACAATTGCATATATGTAGTTCATAATTTATCTCTTAAGCTTCTGCTCTTTAAACACAATAGCCTTCCTAAGGTCAGCTCAAAGCATGTTCAATTATGACATGTCTATAAACGTGACTTTGTATTTGGGCTATTCTTTGTGCAGATTTACTGTTTTATATCTAATCATGGCTATTATGATCTGTCAAAGTGAGTCAAAATATCTTACTTTGATTCTCGCTGCTCTTGGGCAGGCAAGAATAGCTAGTTCTTTTGGCTTTATAATTATGATTTTTTTACTAATGTAAAAGGGAAAAAGAAAGCTAGTGACGTTGAATGCCACGAGTGCCAAGGTTTTTTGATGCAGATTCTAAGATTTGTGTAGCTAATTCTAAGACTCGGACAGAGAAGGAATTATCTTTGCAATGTCCCCAATGCGACAGCACCTATAGATGAGTCTTTTTCATGTGATCACTATGATCTTTATTCAAACAGAAGTTACATAACACACGAATGTGCAACATGCTTTTGCATCTTTTCACCGGGTTGTCCAGATTTAACCTCTACTACTCTCCAAGTTCATTTACATGGACCGCTGCATGCTTCTAACGCTTTCCTGCTTTGCATATTATGTATGTCTAAGGTCCCCTGTGTTACAGGGACCCTCATGGCATCGCAACAAAATTGGACTATATTCTCTCCATTTTCATGAATGCCCTCGCACTTTTCTCAAATGGAATTGCTATATATAGTGATGCTTACTCAATTTTCCATGATGACAAAGGCGTCTCCTAGGCTTAAGCCTTTCGAGTCAATCATGCAGTGGACGCCAGAGAGGTGACAAGCGCTGCTTTCTTTCCTTTTTTACTTAATCGTGTGGAAGCTCCTCATGAGTCATGACACTTCTGGTTGTCCTTTGCACATGGACTTGTTCCACCTTAAATACCTCAAGATGCGTATGCTTATGGGACAACATTCTTCTAGATAATAATTATTGGCCAGCTCAATCAGTAGGTTGAGCTCTGTGAAATAATCATGCGGATGAATAGTAAGGTGTATGGGATATTCCTATGTGGCTTCTTGGATACTTGGATTGAGTGCTGAGTTAAGGTAATAAAACTTTTAATGCTCTCACTGTGGTTCTGTATTTTTAACTTGGATGCATATCTGAACGCTGTGCATGATTGTGAATAAAGCCCCGTTTGATAAAGATCTCTAATTCGGTCAGAGGTTAAGCACTTAATGTTGTTTGATAAAATCACTAAACTAATTATCTGAATCAATATCTTAACTCTTAAAAACTTCTTAATCGTTTAGACCAGAGACCTGGCTTTTTTGTTTTCAGATTGTCAAAGGAGCCTCCTTGCAGTGGTTGACGGAGGGAGACTCATTGCCATCTTCTCCAGCTCGGATAAGAGATGCACAGTGTGCCGGTCTCCATCACCTTACCATGGTTGTCGGATACGATGGCGGTCTCCTTGAGGTGTGTTACACTTTGCAGTAGAGAGCCATTGATCTTCACCCGTTGGTTCTCTAGAGATGTAGATGGAAGGAGGCCGATGAATAGATTTACCTTGTCAACATTGGGAATCCGGTGCCTCAAGATGGAGAAATGATTGTCGATCCTTTGATGCCTCTACTGCTTGGCCATGCCATGAATCTTAGTGTTAAAGGGTATTATCTCACATCGGCCACTGGAGGATAGTCTATGCCTTTATCATAATCTAGACCTGGGTCTCCTCAACGCGCGCACGTTTTTGAACTTTCACATGATATCAGTGCTAGTCAGGTTGTAGGCTCTGTCTTCCAGTGGATTTGTTCCCGTTTTTTACTCGGTCTTGCTTCGTGTATTCCTATCATGATTCTGACAGTGGTGGTTGACCAAGAGGGAGAGTGTTGAAGGGTATTATCTCACATCGGCCACCGGAGGACAGTCCATACCTTTATCATAGCCTAGACTTGGGTCTCCTCAGTGCGCGCATGTATTTTTGAAATTTCACACTTAGATGCCAAGTCCGCCAAACTATGGATCTTGGATGCCTCCGCCGCTCCTCTGATGCAAAGTCCGAGGGGGTAAACAACAACAGAGGCCATAAAAACCCTTTTGGCTGTTGTCAACGGCGGCACTAGGAAACCATGGGAGAACAATTAGCCCTTTCTCTTGGTTAGAAGGCTAACAACAACCATCGCTAGGTTGAGCAATAGAAGAAAAGAAGCACCCTTCCATCGCAGTTAAGGGTGCATTTGGATTAAAGCTAGAGATGTCAACAAGTCAGATATAGGTCCTATAAAAAAATAGTATTATCCGTGTCCTGTAAGAAAATTGTGTATCTATTTGTCGTTCGTTAACTATCAATATCAAGTTTATTTACGAATCACATTATTCTATTCACTTAAAAATAATTTATGGCTTGATAATGGATAGTTAACGAATATATAAAGAGATAAATATATGTATGATCTAACTTGGTAAAATAAGAAGATAATTTTACTGTTGAAAATACATATTACAATCTGAAGCGTTTTTAGTTACGTATTTAATACAAAACATGAGAGAAAAAATGATTTGTGAGTTTGTAGCAAAAGTGATTTTTAGTCTGGAATAAATAGTTAGATGTACAACATAAAATACGAGATAGAAAAAAATTTCAGTTACATATCCAAAACAATACATGTTCAACACAAAATATGAGATAGTTAATCTACAGGAAAAGTGAAATATTTTCTCGTGGGACTGTAATATTTTTTCCTATTTTGTATTGCCATCGACCATCTGGTGGATCACACAGTCGACGAGTTTCTCAAGTACGATAGATCTCTCGGGATGTCAAATTCGACGATAGCTGGACTAGAGAGGGAAAGGAGCCATCGACGTGTATCTGTATTGAATTGTTAGGAAGCCGGACAGGAAGAAGATGTCATTGTTAGATGTCAGGACAAGACTTGTCCAATGTTGATGTCCAAGTGAGAAGGGTGAACCAACGAGTTACGGATAGTAGGAATTTTTCAATGGGACATATGTATATTAGATATCATAGAATATGAGTTGTTGTATTATGTATTGATTAACAAATACAGATAACGATTTTTGGGTTCAGTTTATGGTATCACATCGACTAAGATAAACAGTTTATCGGTAAACGAACATGAATAATTTAAAAATTTTAAATTATATTTTAACTATTTATTAACTAACAAATAAGTTGCATATTTGGATAATCAGTAACCGTTGATATCCCTATTTAAAACTTGCATGGGCCATTTTTCTCAAAAGTCTATTTCTTTTATTTGGTTGCAAGTAAAATGATAGTCAATGGAAATTATGGTGCAGTGACTACTCAATCACGGGGATTTTGACATCTCAAAAAATCCTCTGGTTGCCTTTTCGGTGAGAAGCTCAAAAAGATTTTCCTATAATCATCCAATATATTTCATTTTGTATTTTCATGTCTGAATAGTTTCAACAAATCTAATAAAGTATATTTTTATTTTTATTTTTATTTTAAACAATAATTTTATAAGTTTTTTTTTAAAAATGTGACTTAAATGTATTATTTTATCATGTGATGAATTTGAATAATGATTAGTGTTAAAATTTTAAGGAATAAAAAAATATTATAATATTTTTGGTAGAGGTGATGTACATACTGATACCTGTTGGTGAGATTGATTTACATGTTACCAACTAAATATCCACCCGGCAGCGCTCGATCCCTCGCCGGCGTTGGGCAGCGCTCGATCCCGGGCCAGCGTGTCCAAAAAAAAGAAAACTAAATATCCATGTTTTCAGTTTTCATAGAAAAGTTATCACATGTAAAAGTGATATCATCAAAGTTTGTATGTACCCAACCAGACATTAAAGATGCGTTTGTTTCCACGTAAAATGATTGCATTCATGAGGTTTTCCCGAAAATTTGATCTTTTCTGTTATTTGATTGCACATAAAATATTGGTCAAAGGAAAACGTTCTCCTTTGACCAGAGAGTAGCGATGATTTCGGCATTCCAAAATATTAAAAGAAAACCATTTTCGGACGTTCAATTTCTATGATAGCCATCATAATAATTAAAATTTTCAATTGTTGTTCATGTTACCAAAAAAATAATTATTTTAAAATTATTCTTACGTGTTTGATGAATAAAATATCTATCTTTATTGTAAAATGATTTTATCATACAATTTACTCATTTAACAACATTATTAATAAAATTTTAACTGAAACTTGAGGCTATAGGTGTTTACACTATTTTTGTTGATTAAATTACTTGTATATATAAATTACAAGAATACTTTATGTTTGTACTATATTTAGTTGTCACTATGCTTATGTAAATTTACAAAATATGAATTTTGAGTAAACCATTTTTTTGAAAAATTCTAGTTCTTAAAAAATTATTTATCATATACTTTATTTTAAAATATAAGTTTGATATTTAGTAATTATTTATAAATATTAAAGTAAATAAATGATGATACTGTAATAAAAATTTACATACAGTTTAGAAAAATAATTTGCATAAATTTAAATGACTAAAAATTATTTAATAAAATTATTTAAAATAAAAAAAAATATTTAGTTTTAGAAAAGATATTTTTACCAATATCTGAACAATAAACTTTATTTTTAATTTCATCAAAAATAATTCCACGTAAAATTATTTTTTAATTTATTTATGTACTAAAATTTTGTTACGAATGAATTATTTGATGATATAAATATTGATAAAATTATCGCGATGGTTGTATTCTTGAAACATTTCACAAAGTTTTTTAGAAAAATAATTGCACACAACTAAATAACGACCCACATTTTCTGTTTCCTTGAAAACTCTTTTCAAGGAAAATTTTTTTCCACCGTTTTGATTTTACAGTAAATCAAATGGACCCTAAGGTTAGTTTATGATCCCCTTCCACTGCTGGCTCTTTTTCATCTCTTCTTCTCCCTTCTTGGGAGGAGGACGAGGAGATGGATGCGGATGCCGTCCAAGGATCAGCGTCCGGGGAGAAAATTCAGGGAGCAGGAGACGGCGCTGCCGCCAACCGCTGTTGAAGGGGAGGAAGTGATCAACAATGAGAGAGGAATAAGAATACTATAAAAAATCTTACGAACTCCAAATAAAATTTTGATTTAGATTTTTTATCACTTACATCTCAAAAAAATTTAGAACTTCTTTATCAACACATCATTGAGAGATTAGAAACGAAATTAAGAGTTTAAAATTTTAGATTAAGTCAAAACAAATGTCACCTGGATCATTGATGGAAAAGAAGGATGTTGTATACTTTCGGTGGGATGTGTTTTTGAGTAATCTCTTGCCTGCTTATTCTAGCGGGACGTCTTGAGATTTCATATCCAGGTTAGGGAGATAGCTCAATTGTTATATGGTTAAATGTATTTAATTTAACATGCTTGACGTCAGTCGTTCCCGAGTTTGCACTACAGGAAAAAGGGTTATTGGCGACGGATTATTGGCGACGGCTTTAAAGAGCCGTCGCCTAAACCATTATTTGCGACGGCTACAATCAAGCCGTCGCCAATATGAGGTAAACTAGCGACGGCTTTAAAAGTCGTCGCTAAAAATCTTTTAAGCGACGGCTCTAGCCATCGCTAAAGGGTTTACGGATCCTCTTTTGACCGTTCAATGGTCGGGAACTAATGGCGATGGCTTGGAGCCGTCGCCAATACCTTCAACGGTCGAAAGTTATTGGCGACGGCTGCTAAGCCGTCGCCAATGTAACTTAATGCACCATTGGCGACGGCTAGGAAGCCGTCGCCCTTAGTTTTTTTTTATATCGCCCCGACGCTCCCTCCTCTTCCTCCCCCCGCCGTGCCTTGGTCCTGTGCCCTAGACGCTCCCCGCCGCCGTGCTGCCGCCGCGCCGCCGTGCCGTTGCTGGCGCCGCCCGACGCCGCTGCTGCTGCAACATCCGCCGTCGGTGCCGCCCGAAATTTGTCTCCACCGCCGGTGCGCCGTCTTCGGTCCGGGGCTGCCGCCACCGCCGCCCGCACCGCCGGCGCCGCCCGCCGTCGCCGTCGCCCCCTGTCGGCGCCGCCCGGCCACGCCGCCGGTGCCACCCGCCCGCTAGTGCCGCCAGACGCCCTCCTTTTAGGTAACAACATATTTATTTTAGATAAATGTAATAGTTATTTAGATAAATTGATTACAATTAATGTGATATTTGTTAGTTAAATGTGCTAGTTATTATTTACGTAACCTTAAACAATCAAACCAATTTACTTTTAGGTGGTAATTTGAGGTGTTTTTATTGGATTCTAAATTTAGAACAAATGTGGTATTTGTTCAATATCTTTTAAGATGACAAAAATAAAATAGGTTTATCATGTATCCGTTTGGGCAATCCGGCATAGGGGTGGGGCAAAAATCTCCAAATCTCGATCCGAAACCGGATTCGCCAATATGAAGCTCATTCGGATTTGAATTGGGTAATCCGACATCGGGTTGGGCCAAAATCCCCGATTCCCCGTCCGAAGCCGGATTCGCCATTCGAGGCTCATTCCGGGTTTGGATTGGACAATTCGGCTTCGGGTTGAGCGAAAATTTCCAAGTCTCGATCCGAAGCCGGATTCGTCATTCGAAGCTCGTTCGGGTTTGAATTGGCAATCCGGCATCGGGTTGGGTTAAAATCCCCAAGTCCCCAATCCGAAGCCGAATTTGCCAATCGAAGTCCGTTCGAGTTTGGATTGGGCAATCCGGCATTGGGTTGGGCAAAAATCCCGAATCTCGATCCGAAGCCTTATTCGCCAATCAGCTCGTTCGTGTTTGAATTGCGTAATCCGACATCGAGTTGTCTTTAAAATCCCCCAAGTCCCCAATCCGACCGGATTCGCCAATCGAAGTCCGTTAGAGTTTGGATTGGGCAATCCCGACATCGGGTTGGGCAAAAATTCCCAATTACCCAATTAAGCGGATTCGCCATTCGAGCTCGTTCGGGTTTGGATTAGACAATCCGACTTCGGGTTGGGCAAAAATCCCCAAGTCTTAATTCGAAGTCGGATTCGCCAATCGGAAGCTCGTTCGAGTTTAAATTGGGCAATCCGGCATTGGGTTGAAAAAATCCCCAAGTCCCCAAATCGAAAGCCGGATTCGCCAATCGAAGTCCATTCGAGTTTGGATTGGGCAAGCCGGCATCGGGTTGGGCTAAAATCCCCCAATTACCCAATTCGGAGCCGGATTCGCCATTACGAGGCTCGTTCGGGTTTGGATTCGACAATCCGGCTTCGAGTTGGGCCAGAAATCCCTAAGTCCTCAATCCAGAAGCCGGATTCGCCAATCGAAGTCCGTTCGAGTTTGGATTGTAAAAAAATCCAAAAAGTTTCCAATCCGAAGGGTTTCATTGCTGATCCAAGTACATTCTATGGAATAGGGTTTATTTAAAGAGAAAATTATGTTCTTCGATTGATTATATGTCGACGGTATATATATTTGTTTTTACCTTTTTGTCGGGAAGCTTGAAAGACTTGTATTCACTTGAAACATTCTTCTTTTGGAGGACGTCCGGTTAGAGTAATCAAGTTATTACATTGTCATTTATTTTTTTGAGATATTTTTATTAGAAGAAATGAGTTCATTAGACAAATCTTGGATGCTTATTCGTAATAGATTAGATTCTATGTATGTACGAGGTGTTGAAAAATTCTTATACTATGCTTTTGATGATTGTAGGATACAATATAGACATGAACAACATAAAGATTTAATACAATGCCCTTGTAGAGTATGTTGCAATACATTTATTTTAAAAAGAAATATTGTGAAAGAACACCTAATATGTGATGGCATATGGTTAAATTATCAAACTTGGATATGTCATGGTGAATTTGAACTTAGCTCTTGTAATGAGGATAACACACGATTAAATGAACGGCGAGAGGATAACATAGATGATGATTTAACGGAAATGCTCGAAGATATTGAAAACAATGAATTTTCTACCCGACAAAATGAGGATGAACGAATGAAGAAAGTTTAAAATATTTTAGATTATTAAAAGATTCAGAAACACCTTTATATGATGGTGTGAAAGATGTATCTAAACTAAAATTTATTTTAAAGTTGATTCAACTTAAGCCGATGAATGGTCTCACTAGAAGATGTATGGATACGATCTTATCTTTATTTAAGAAGTGCTACCTAATAGTGCATGTGTCCCCGATAATTGGTATGAACTTAAGAAAATAGTTAAGGAATTAGGACTTACTTATGAGAAAATTCATGCATGTAAAAATGATTGTATTATTTTTGGAGAGATAATAAAAGATGAAAGTGTTTGTCGAAATGTAACACTTCCGGATATAAAGATGATCCTCGAAAACAAAAATAAAAAAGTAGCACGAAGGTTTACATTATTTCCCATTACGAGATAGGTTCCGTCGTCTAATCATATCATCCAATACGGCTAAATGGATGACATGGCATTGCCAGCCACGGTCATACCAATTGGGTTTGGTGAAATGCGTCATCCTTCGATTCTCCGGCTTGGAAAAGAGTAGATGAACTTTATCCGAGATTTTGCGTTAGAGAAACGCAATGTTCGGCTTAGTTGGCTTCGGACAGGTTCAATCCATTTGGTAACATGTCTTCAAGGTATAGCGTGTGGCTTTGTTATAACTTGAATGGTATATAACTTGCCACCATGGATGTGTATGAAGGCCACGTACACAATGATCTCAATGTTAATACCCGGTCAAGAGCTCCGGAAATGATATCGATGTATTCGTACAACCGTTAGTAGAAGAGTTAAAAGATTTGTGGGAGATCGGATTGGAGACCTATGACGCGGCAAAAAAGAAGTTTTTATGATGAGAGCCATACTTTTGAGCACGATAAATGATTTTCCGGGATATGCGAATTTATCTGGATGGAGTACTAAAGGGAAATTGGCATGTCTATTTGCGATGAGGAAACACATTCTCTTCAACTTGCTCGTAGTCGGAAACAATGTTACTTGGGTCATCGTCGGTTTTTTGCCGGTAGCACATTGGTGGAGAAAGAATCAATACAATCATCTTTTCGATGGTCGTCGGTGTCGAAGGGAACACCAAAGTTGCTTACGGGATATGAGATATGGAGCCAACAAAAACAAATGGATGTTATTAGATTCGGAAAACCATTTAAGAAAGATTTAGAAAATTTAAGGAAGAATTTGTCGAAAAATAGAAATTGGAAGAAAAAAGAGTATATTTTTTTAGAAGCTTTCATATTGGCCATCTCGATCATTCGGCACCATTTAGATGTCGTACGCACATTGAGAAGAATGTGTGTGATAATATATTAGATATTTTTAACATATCGAGGCAAGGTAAGGACAACATTATCTCAAGGAAGGATTTAGTAGATTTAAACATTCGTCGAGTTACATCCATATGAGGGTTCATCGAGGTTTCACTGATACGGTTTACAAGCAACGCAACGAGCAAAAGTCTAGAATACTTGATTTCATTAAGAATATTCGAGTACTAGATGGCTATTCCTCGGAATTTTAGTAGATGCGTAGATGTAAGTAGCCGAACAATTAGTGGGTTAAAGAGTCATGATTGTCATGTCATGATGCAAATGATCATTCCTCTTGCGTTTCAAGGGATAGTATCGAAGGATGTACTCAGTCCCATTGTAGATTTATGCCAGTATTTTAAGATCATTTGTGCAAAAGTGTTGGATAGTAACATTTTAAGACATTGGGAGTCTAAGATTGCAGTAACATTGTGCGAGTTAGAGCGAAGTTTTCCACCATCGTTTTTGATGTTATGGTCCACTTGGTTGTGCATTTGGCTTATGAGGACAGAATGTACGGACCGAGTTCATATCGGTGGATGTATGCGATTGAAAGATATTTAAAGAAGGCTAAAAGATTATGTCGGTAACAAGGCGAGAGTCGAAGGTTCGATTGCCCGAGGTTATTTAGTTGAGGAGTGTACACGGTTATTTCAATATATATGAAAGATACAAGTGAATATAGTAGAGATCGAAACTATGATGGTGTTCCGTATGAGGATGATCGTAGCGGCAACCTTACATATTCAAACCGGTTGGTCGACCGTTGAAATGTAGGCGAGTGCACAAATTTTGACGGAAAGAGAGCAAGAGTTAATCCGTACATATGTGTTGAATCGAGAATGCTGATATCGATTGTTTTCGTCGAATCATACAAATGCTCTTAATAATAGATCAACTATAAAAGAAAATTTCTTGGTGTGGTTTAGATCGCGCATTTGGAGTTAAAGAATATAGGTTCTTCCAGATACACGAAGGAGTTAGATATTTTATCACTAAGTCCATCTAGATTTGTATCATCACTATCTGGATACGTATGCAACGGATTTAGGTTTCGAACATTCGATGCAGATTCAAATAAATCAACTCAACTATGTGGTGTTCTTGTCAAGGATCAACTCGATCGGTTGTGATGGTTATTATGGACGGATTTAGATATACTTGAGATATCGTTCGAAAAGAATAGTCGTTTAATAGTTTTTGAATGTGAATGGTGGGATGTGTATAACAAGGATCGAGGTTTTTAAACTTAACGATTATGGTTTTATATCATTAAACGCACAACGAAGATTAGGAGCGATGAACCGTTTGCACTTGCAAGTCGAGTGGAACAAGTATTTTACGTGGATGACAACTTTCACGATAAGGGTTGGATTTTTGCAAGATCTTTACCTCGTAACTACTATAACATTAGAAAATGAGAGTGATGATGAATTAGAACCATATCAAGAAGAACTTGTGGACGTACCTATAACATTTGGTGTAGCTGATGAAGAGTTACAACTCCGAACAACACATCCATTAAATGTAGAAATTTGACGAACCACTACTAAGCAAAAAAAATCCAACCACTCGGTCGAGGCCGATTTGTCCCGTCCGACCCGGTGACGGGCTTGGATGGGGCAAATCGACTCGGCTGGGGGAAAAAATCAAACGCTTAATTCGAGGTGATTTGGCCCATCCGACCCGGTGGCGGGCTTGGATGGGGCAAATCGACTTCGGTTGGGGGAAAAATCCAAACACCCGATTCGAGGCCCGATTTGGCCCATCCCGACCGGTGGCGGGCTTGGATGGGGCAAATCGGCTTCCGGTGGAGAAAAAATCGAACCCCCGGTCGAGGTCGATTTGGCCCGTCGATCCGGTGGCGGGCTTGGATGGGGCAAATCGGCTTCCGGTGGGGGAAAAAATCCAAACACTTAATTCGAGTCCGATTTGGCCCATCCACCGGTGGCGGGCTTGGATGGGGCAAATCGACTTCCGGTTGGGGGAAAAAATCCAAACACTCGGTCCCTGAGGCCGATTTGGCCCGTCCAACCCGGGGACGGGCTTGGGTGGGGCAAATCGTCTGCCGGTTGGAGAAAAAAATCCCAAACCCCCAATTCGAGGTCGATTTGGCCCATCCCAATCCGGTGGCGGGCTTGGATGGGGCAAATCGAATTCGGTTGGGGGAAAAATCCAAACACAATTCGAGTCCGGATTTTTGGCCCGTCCAACCCGGTGGCGGGCTTGGATGGGGCGAAATCGACTTCGGTGGGGGGAAAATCCAAACACCCGTTTCGAGGCCGATTTGGCCCATCCAACCCGGTGGCGGGCTTGGATGGGGCAGGGTTCGACGGGGGAAAAAAATCCAAACTCCCAACTCGAGGCCGATTTGGCCCATCCAACCCGGTGGCGGGCTTGGATGGGGCAAATCGGCTTCCGGTTGGAGAAAAAAATCCAAACCCCCAATTCGAGGTCGATTTGGCCCATCCAATCCGGTGGCGGGCTTGGATGGGGCAAATCGGCTTCGGTGGGGAAAAAATCCAAACACTTAATTCGAGTCCGATTTGGCCCGTCCCGACCCGGTGGCGGGCTTGGATGGGGCAAATCGACTCCGGTTGGGGAAAAAATCCAAACACCCGATTCGAGGCCGATTTGGCCCATCCGACCGGTGGCGGGCTTGGATGGGGAAAATCGACTTCGGCTGGAGAAAAATCCGAAACCCCCGTCGAGGTCGATTTGGCCCATCCGTCCGGTGGCGGGCTTGGATGGGGCAAATCGGCTTCGGTTGGGGAAAAAATCCAAACACTTAATTCGTGTCCGATTTGGCCCGTCAACCCCGGTGGCGGGCTTGGATGGGGCAAATCGGCTTCCGGTTGGGGGAAAAATCAAAACACCGATTCGAGGCCGATTTGGCCCGTCCGACCCGGTGGCGGGCTTGGATGGGGCAAATCGGCTTCCGGTTGGAGAAAAAAAATCCAAACCCCCGATTCGAGGCCGTTTTGGCCCATCCAATCGGGTGGGGGGCTGGGAGGGGGCAAACCGGCTTCCGGTGGGGGGAGAAAATCCAAACACTTAATTCGAGTCCGTTTTGGCCCACCCACCCGGGTGGGGGGCTGGGAGGGGGCAAATCGGCTTCCGGTTGGGGGAAAAAATCCAAACACCCAATTCGAGGCCAATTTGGCCCATCCAACCCGGTGGCGGGTTTGGATGGGGCAAATCGGCTTCCGGTTGGGGGAAAAAATCCAAACACTTAATTCGAGGCCGATTTGGCCCATCCAACCCGGTGGCAGGCAAATTCGGCTTCCGGTTGGTGGAAAAAATCCAAACACTTTGGTTCATATAGGGTGTTTTGGTTTTTTTACCCAATTGGATGCCGATTTGACCCCATCGAAATCGGTGTCGGATTAGGGAAAAGAACACGAGCACTCTTGATTCGGCTCGAATCATATCTTCTTATTATATGACGGATGAAGGGTTTTAGCAGAGCCGTAGGACGTCTCGGGGGGTACACCATCGCGGGGTGGTGGACCGTAGAGTCACTCGGGTCGATCTCGTACATCCCAGAGATCGATCCCGGTCTACTCCTTCCGGCTCTAGGTGTTGCGACACAACGACCTTTAGAGGCACCCCGAGCATGTTCCTCCTCGGGCGACACCTTCGGATGGAGGTAGTCCGTCTTCGCGCGCTTCGAGGTATATGTTTAAATATTTACAATTATATCGGTGCTTAAGAATTACTTTGTCTCTTAACCCGATTTTACGGTTTCGCGTGTAAATAGCTACGGTTGCTCGTCGTGGGAGAGGTCCGGCTAAGGCGATGTTTGTGCGAGAACTGCGGGACCCGACGAGTCATTTAATGTCGAGTTAGTAGGTGGTTCGAGGTGTAGGATCTCGTAATTCGGGAGTTCATATCATATCTACGGGGTATGTAACGAGTACATTGCAATCTATGGGAACAAAATTACATGACTCTTCCACAGGAGAAGAAAGATGCGATTTTTCGTGATCTCGAGGTAAACTTAATTTTTGTGCTTTTATTTCTAATTTGTTGTCTTGATTCTCACCTTTTTCTTTCATGTAGCAACACTTTACCTTCGAACGGAGTGCATCTAGATGCGCGAGATTTTAAGACATATGGGCGAAATGCAAGAAAGCGAGCCATTTAAAAAGAAGGGTATGTTTTTAATTACAAGTAATGTAAATTTTCATATTCCTTATTAACAATCTTTGTATTCAGTATTTTGCAGGATGATCATTCGAGGAGGATGTAGCCAATGTTCCTCGACAATGCAATGAGGAACAATGGCTACATATGTGCAATTTATGGGCTCGAGATGAAACAAGGGTAAAATAATTTTTTATTTAAATATTTTGGTTCATTTTAATAAAGTGAATGTTATTAACGAAGTCTTCTTGTATAAATTTATAGGCATTGTGTGAAAGAAATCAAGGGAATAGGAGTAAGTTAACAATGCCATACAGAAGAGGAAGAACAAACATCCACGAGTTGGAGCGAGAGTTTGTAAGTATAAAATTAAATATTTAATTGAATTCTTTAGTTTTCATGCAATTTTATATCTTATTGTTTACGAACGGTACAAAAAGAAGGACGTCGCCCTACTCGTCCCGAGGTTTTCCGAGATGACTCGAAACACGCGAAGAGGAAGATGGAGCGGTCATCTACGGGATAATGACCGGAGTCGTCGAATGTTGGTATACCGATACCGATTTGATTTCTCGAATTTTTTCATTTAATACTTACGTCTTTTAACTCGGAATTCTCATTGTAGGAAAATATGCAACAATTGATGAATCCCCCGGCATCCGATTCTTCGATCTTTGGGGTATCTATTCACTCAATCCGGAGGAGGCTTTTGTATCCGTTTTCGGTAGAGATAGACCGGGACGGATCGGATGTGGTGGGCGAGGTGAAACTCGCGACACTTGGTATGGAGGGTCCGGTGGAGGTTCTTCTTCCTCCACGACCCCAAGAAGGTCGGGGAGCTTAGACGACGAAGTGGAGAAGCAAGCTCGGGTCAACGTCGAATGTAGATGCGAGATTTCTTCTTTGAAGCAACGATTGGACGATCAACGAATCGTTTCGAAAGCTTGTCCAACGGTTGACACAAATGTACGAAGAAATGAGTCAAAGGCTCCCGGCCAATGTACCATCCACATCGAGACAACCTCCAACACAATCCCATCATCAAGACGACGACGGAGATAAGGACGAGGAAGAGTACGAGGATGATGATGAGGAAGGATCGTATGAAGATGAATAAATTTTGATCCTTTTCTCATTAGACAATCCATTTTGTACTCGTTTTATTCTAAACTTATTATGGATATTGTGTATGTGATATACGGTGTTATCGAATGATATTTGAGATGTATGTTTGGATGTGTTAATCAATATAATGTGGTTTGATTGTATTTTTGATTGTTATTTGGTTTGATTGTACCGGGTTCTTATTTACAATGTGTGTGATAAATGTGAATGGATGTAAACCATTTGGGGTGATAAATGTGTTTGAGATGTATGAATCGGTTGTGATAATGTATATTCATGTATGGACGTAAACCTGCATGAATCAAGACAACAAATAAAAGCTTTTTTTTACATTACGAAGTATTGGCGATGGCTCCCTCGGCCCGTCGCCAATACTTGTTTTAACGACGTGTATAGCTTATTGGCGACGGCTATAAGCCGTCGCTAATGGGTTCGTTGCGTATCCGCGGGCAAGCTTGGTTTAGCGACGGCTCAGTCGTCGCGATACTTGTTTTAGCCAGCGGTTGTGTATAACTTATTGGCGGACGGCTATAAGCCGTCGCTAATAAATTCGTTATATCCATGGGCTTGAAAACCTGGTTTGGCGACGGCCGTCCCCGAATCCAACGATGTATTTGCGACGGGCTGATAGCCGTCGCATCAAAATTATGTAAAATGCGATAATGGTATTGGCGATGGGGCAAATTCGTCGTATGTTTGTTATTTGGGACGGCTTTGCGGCCGTCTTCAATAAAACCGTTATTTGGGACGTACGGACCCGTCGCCAATAATAGGATAAGAGACGGCTTTTAAACGTCGCGTATATAGTTTTTGGCGACGGTTTTGACTAAGCCGTCGCCAATATTATTGGCGACGGGCTTATTTGCGACGACTTGGCGACGGTTGTGAAGCCGTCGCCAATAAGTATTGGTGACGGCTTTATGGTTATTGGCGACGGCTTTAAGCCGTCGCCAGTAACAATAATTCTTGTAGTGTTAGTCATTGACCCTATAGTCACTAAATTATTATTGGTATGTCTCCGTTGTCAAAGGACCAAAATAGTCTGTGTTTCGTGTCGAGCATCTTACATAAAGATCAGATAGACTTTGATAATATGTCATCTCCAATCAGCTCATACGAAGGAATCTTAATGATAGGGGCTGAGGCCATTCATTCGCTTTGAAACACTTAGGCCCTGTTTGGTACGGGGATAACCTAAGATAGACCTAGTTTATCCCCAATCTCCTGTTTAGTACACACTTAAAAATGAGTTTAACTTGGATTAAGTTAATCCGGGTTATCCTTAAAATTAGGGATAAGTGTGAGGATAAATCATCATATCTAATACTTGGGTTAAGTTATCTTGAAATGAAATTTGAGGATACAACGTAGGGGGGGGGACGCGGGCGGTTCTCCGTGGCGGGCGGAGCACTTATCCGCCAGGGGGGCGGGAGGCACCCGGCTTTGTCCGCCGGGGGAGGGGGGCCGGGCTCCGTCCGGCGGGGAGGGAGGGTGGGGGGCACCGTCCACCGGGGGGGAGGGGGGCGAATGCCGACAGCTGTCCGCGGGGGGACGCCGCCGGTTGTCCGTGGTGGGGGTAGCACCTATCTGCCGGGGGGGAGGCGGTAGGCGCACGGCTTTGTCCGCCGAGGGGGTGGGGTGGGCTCCGTCCGGTGGGGAGGGGGGCGAAAAGCGGCTCCACCGTCCGCCGGGGGGGAGCACTGTCGGTCTGCGGGCAGGCTGGGCTCCGTCCGCGGGGAACACACTTGCTCTCCGTGAAACCACTCCATCTAATAAATTACATTATTTATATTTTTAAATTTATATTTTTAAGTGTATTTTTATTTATATATTTAAATTATATTTTAAATTTATTATATAAATATGTAGGTGGGCTAAGATGTTTATGAATATGTTATAAGTAGTAAAATAAGATAATATAAAAAATAAAAATAAAAATATAAAAAATTAAAGTTATCCTCGAATTTATTGTTAACATATCAAATATAGAATAGGATTATACTTAAACTTATCCTAAGTTAAACCAAATGTAATGAGGATAGGGTTAATTGCGAGGATTGGTTTATCCCTATCCCCATTAATTTTATCCCGATACCAAACGATGCCTTAGGTTCTTAGGTCAAACCACATTGAATAAATTAACTTTGTATACAAGATATGTATTATCACGCCCTGGACTAGAACATACAGCGGATTAAGTCCACTGACATAATTGGAAAAATAACTTCTCAACTACATCGATTTGAAAAAACTAAAAATTATATTAAGTTCTAACTCATAATTCAAATGATTTATCAAAAATAAATCATACAATGATGCTATATAAACAATTCATATATTGGTCTAAAAATACATATTGATTTTCTATAAACTTTTCAAAGTTCAAATAACTATGCTTCTGCTTCGTTAAACATGATTATCTGAAAATATTAAAGATTAGAAAGCAGTGAGTCATACTTGACTCAGTAGAGCTCATACTTGAACTATCCTATGATACTAATCAAATCCTAAATTATAAAATTGATAATAAGTCTAAGATAATGATTTAGATTATATATAATATATAAGGCTAATTTTTGAAGTCTTATCAAACAAATGAGATAATTTTTCACTTTCTCACTAATTTAATAACATAAGACTCATGCAACGAACTATCAAACCTTAATGGACATAATAGTCCTCTAACCATGATGAACATCGATAGCATGCTACTAAATGCATAAACTATGGACCTTCTAATGAAACCACTTCTCATGCAACATTAACTAACATGCTACAATGTATCAATAACAATAACTGAGTAAAACATATGCTTCATTCGGAACTTGTAGTCACTTGTAACATATTTACACATATATATGAAGTACTATATAATAAGCTAAATCACATAGTACACTTAGGCAAGGGTGTACTTAGGATAAATTGCAGTTTCCAGATATTTCATTAATCCTTTTCATCCTCAGTTACTACACGAATATAAACTCTCATTCATCCTGGTTGACTAAGATACTTCATAATTGGTTCCTATTTTACTTGTTCGACATTGACCAAGACAAATCTAATAGTTTTAAAGAATCAAAAAATTTTCCGCTACCATAGATTGATTCCTTGTAGAAACAACACCAGTTTTGACCAAGAGATCATCCTAACTTTGACATCACTATAAGAAATTATACCTTATGCCTTGTTTGATTAGAGTTTGATTTTTGGTATTATATTAATACTGATATTTATATTTTTAAATGTTGGAGTATCAATATCAAAAGTAATACAAGTTGACACTTGTATTACATAATATGTTTTGTTTGCACTACAAATTTTAAAATTGATACAATTAACCAAACAACTCTCAATGGTTCTTATCATTATCAAGGTTCTTATCAATATCAATTTTAAAATTGATAATGATAAAGGTACCTAATAGTGTTACTAAACAGGGTCTCAGGTAGCGGAAACAATGATTTCTTTGATTTCATTGTCACTGTCTTGATCAGAGCCGAACGGTGTAACTAAAAATTAGATTCAAACATTTTCAAATATATTTTCATGGCATTCAACCAATCTCTCAAGACAAGAGAAGAGCGAGCATGCAACAATCCATGCTTTCCAAACATCCCATGTGCATGACCTCTAGCGGTATCTATACAAACTTTCTCTACATATGGGTTCTCCTCTACGCCGGACCTTCTGACTCGTCCTAAATGGAGCTCCATCAATTCTCTCTAGTCTCCAAAGTTGGAAAACATGCCGGAGAGGATTGAAGACGAAATAAACACCCTTAGTTTGATAGGGTTTGTGCCAACTTTGCTAGTATTTATAGAACTTGGAGTTTTTTTATAAAAACCTTTCAATTACTATAAATTACTTACATGCCCCCATACTAATAGATCAATCCCTTAGTGTGTGACTCATTAGACAAAATAGTCTTTTTAGTTGAGGCCTAATAAAAGATATCTTTTAAATTAATTATGTTATTTGATAATAGATTTAACAAATTTTTGATCATGAATGGTACAAGCTACATCTCACAATCTTAAATAACTTTGGAGATGATCTTATCTTTATTAACCATTTTCATCGTCAGTTATCACACATGTATAAATCATCATCTATACAATGGCTTGGTCGAATAGAGATACGGTACCGACTATCAATCCTTTAGTATACCGACACTTTAGTATCATGTACTCAAAATTAGATTAATTGAAAAACTCATTTTCTAATTATCTTATCTACCTTGGTTATGAATTTATAATACTATCTCATAGGACATTGTCTCTCACTTATCAAGAGTAAATGATCTCTTGTTATCAAATCATTTAACCATGATATTAAAAAACCTTGATTGATAATTGAAAAAGATACCATTCAGAGTTTCTAATTTGGCCAGTTTAGTAAACTCATTCAATTAATAATTAATGAGTATTTATATGTGTATTTCAGTGTCTACATAATAATAACTAATGAAATTAATCGTATTTATCTTATGATAAGACATCATATATACTAATCTATCCGAATCTTTAATGTCCTATCTCAAGAATACTATGTTTAAAAATATTTAAATCACATACATTTAGATGAATGATCTTGTTATTAAGATCTCGTTATTATAATATTCTCATAATTCAATCATTATTACCTCAATCAAGGACTTTTTTACAATATGCGCACCCAATAAGAGCAAGTTATGAATACATAATAATTAACTTGAATGAGATATTTTAAGAAATATTAAATCATTTCAATTATAATTAGTTTATAAGACATATATTTCTATTATGTTCAAGAGACAAAATAACAAAGATAAAAGTGATGAGAGAAATATTTGTAAGGCATTTTAAAAGGGGGTAAGAGTTTCGCTAGTTCTTTAAGAATTCTAGTATTTATTTTACACATAGCAAAGAAAATATTTTTAAACAAAAACAGTAGAAATATAAAAAATATAAGATGTGTATAATATGATAATAATTTCTTTTGTTACTAGATGTTCGTAGCTTTGTGTAGCTTGAAACAAATAAACAATTTTCCAAGTTGAACCGAATTGCAACCACCTCTCATATCATATCATATCATATCAAATCAAACCAAATCAAATAGAGTCTGCTTCAATTTGTATCAGATCAAACTATGTTATATTATATATTATATATCAGTTAAATAACTAATTTTACATCAGTAATCATTATTAAATATGATTGTATATAATATATTGATTTTATTTATCTGTTGGTTTATTTTGAAACTAAATTGAGAATTTTATTTATAATTTTCAGCTGATGCAAAAGAAGTGAACACCTCTGCGTGTTAATGGGTTGGATTTGAGTCCACTGAAAAGTTTAAGCCGACTGCAATATCTTGACAAATCATTGGCCAAGTCTTCTAGTGAACTATGTTTATGTTCAGGTCCATTGACCACCAAGGGAACATAGTTCTTTCTGTTATTATATATAATCCATTGGTAGAGTGAAAGAAACTAGGAGATGAGGCCACCAAGAAGGAATGCGAATAAGATAGGATTTTTTTTGAGTTAAATGTATGGAACTAGCTGTATATTTTATTCTAACAAATGTAAAAATAGAGGAGATGATTTTGTGCCTATTATCCGTTGTTCCTCCTAAGTTAAGACCTATTTCAGATAAATCAAGGTAAATTAATGAGTTCGGGAATTAATCAACTCTCTAGAAGAGTTTTTTATCCCAACAATACCCTTAGGTGCAGTTTGGTACGAGGATAACTAAAGAATAAATCTGGGTTATCCCCAAAATATAGGGGATAACCCAGGTTTATCCTCAAAATTTTATGGTACCAAACATGTCCTTATGTGCTGTTTGGTACGGGGATAACACAGGGATAACCCAAGTTTATTCTCAAAATTTTATGTTATCAAACAAGCCCTTAGTGTTCTGTTAACAAAAGAAAATAGATCCACTTTAGAGGATACATTTCTGAATAATTGTATCGGTGGATAACCAATAAGGGATAGTCACAATACAATTTTACATATTAATTTCAATTATTTTAAAGACAGGAGATTATTGTGACCATACTTGGTAAACAAGTCGATTATCCAGGGC
Source organism: Cryptocoryne crispatula var. balansae (assembly GCA_036172225.1). Lineage (NCBI taxonomy): Eukaryota > Viridiplantae > Streptophyta > Magnoliopsida > Alismatales > Araceae > Cryptocoryne > Cryptocoryne crispatula. Next base: position 40,151,236 of record CM069918.1, on the reverse strand, counting down.
GTTTAGAAAATGTTAGAATGTTTAGACCAATTTTGAAAGCATGTTAAGTTTACAATTGTCTGAAATTATGAAATTGCTGTAAAATAAAAATAGATAAACTTTGACAGGTTGTTGGGTTGCAAAATTCTTTGTATAAACTTTTGTAATAAAAGTATATATTTTAAATAAAATCTGAGATAACTAAAGACATAACTTTATTGTGTTTGGTGAAATATGATAACAAAAATGGTGGAAACCATATATAACTACATAAGTTGGAGAACCCAAAAAAAAAGCGTCTACATTTTTTATCCAAGAAAGAATTCCCTATAAAAGTACGTTTTTGTAATGGCGGACAAACACCCTTGTTAACAAGTTTTTCTATAAAAAGGGTATCTTTGTACGATGAAAACTCATTTTATCGTGTAACCAAACACCTTACAGTTAGGGGTGTCAATGGGCCGGGCCCGGCCCGGCCCAACCCGGCCCGCACTACATTGTTGGCCCGGCCCGTAAAAATTATTGACTTGGCCCGACCCGGCCCGGCCCGGCCCAACTATATATTTTATAAATAAGTATTTATTAAATATGATAAATTTAATTATTTAAGATAACATTATAAAATTAATAATAATTTAATTAAAATATATTTTTAATAAGTAAAAATGATGTTTTTGACATAAAAAATTGAAAGTTATTTGGCCCGTTTTAGCCCGCTTCGGCCCATATGTCGGCCCGACTAAAGCCCGCGGGCCAAAATCTTTGGCCCTTCAAATGACCCGCAGCCAGCCCAGCCCATTGCCACCCCTACTTACAGTATATACACTTGAAAAAAGTTTTTAGATTATGTAGTGTCGAAATAAATGAAAATAGAATTATGTGCAACAAAAATAGTTTTGGATGAGACAAAATACATTTTATGAATGTTTCTTAACATTCTCTTTTAGAAAATGTAGAGTCATAGAAGTTAGAAGAACAAAATAAATGTTGTCTTGTCTTGCCTATAGTTCTAGATGACAAGTGGTCAAATGTTGGACTAATTAAATGGCAGAGAGAAGTAAAGTCATAGATCTATTGAGCTTACAAGTTGGCTTTGGCTAAGTTGAAACCCAACCCAAATTTGTAAGTCTAAAGGGTTTTTTTTGGTCGGAATTACGAAAGATATTTTAATCATTAAAATCTCTAACATCATATAATCTAATCCAAACATTTCTAATTTTTTTATACTTTGGGTAATGTTGAGTTTAGATGTTTCATGAAAAGAGAGATAGGCTTCTCTCTCAACTTTTAAAAACTTGCAATAGATGAGTCTTATGGATTATTGACAAACTATCGATTCTTAAAAAGTGTCGTTTGACTTTCTCTCTCCTCAGGATTTTCTTTTATAATCATTTCATCTTATAGATAAGCTTAATTATATCTAGATATATATTACTTGATGATTATAAGCATTGTAAATATACTCTCTTCTCATATTCATGTATTAGTTGTAACTTTACCAAACAATCTTAGTTGTTATTCGATTGCACTTGACACATATCTAACCTTTTATTAGAACAGATATTATAGTGTTCAAATTGTTTGAAAAATAATCCCAACTTTCTTCTGTTATTTTTTATATAACATTTTAAATTTAAGTTATAAATTTTTAATTTTATTTCTCAGGCATAATCTTCTTATATTAAGTAAAGAACTAGCGATATATCTACAAATGTTGTGCTTTAAATACAGTTTAAGTTGATTAAGTAAAAGTGTCTTGAATTAAATATTTTTATTACAAGATAAGAAGGTTAAATAAAAATTAAATATTAAGATTCTCATATTAAATTTAACAAAATCATCTTTAATCATTAAAAATTTTAAATATTCTTACAACATAAGAAATAACTTTTATATTTCATATTTCAATCTCCATCATCTTACAGCCTGTTCTTTTCATCGTGGATTACCGTAAACCTAGGAGCGTACGTCCCCGGCGGGGAAGGTAATCCAAGTCGCAGCGGCCCCTAAATGTCGGCGAACCCGACGTCGGACTCGGCCAAGCTCGTGCAATGTCAGAAGTTCAGAAGAAGGATGCAGACGGGCAGCAGGAGCTAGCGGATTTCTTAGCCGATCTATTCAACAGCGTTTCCGCCATGGTTCAGGGCGAACTCCAGGTTGCTTTCTTCATGATACCTTCGCCCGCTGCCCGGCCTTCCATGGCGGTCTCTGCTCCGTTACTTCTTCTTGCTCGCTTTCTGCCTTTTTTTGCGAGTTGGTGGGCGTTAAGTTATCGTTGATATTTCAGCTGATTTTGTGGAGTGTGAGTAATATGGTTGGTAAGATTTGAGTGTCATCAATGGTTGCATTAATTTTTCAATTTTTTCTTTGATACTGGTAGGACAGACATTTTTAGTGTACATTTACTTAAAGATCTGTGCATGCAATAAGGAAACCTATCTGCTCTGTTCTTCTTATTGTCATTTCAATGGAGACTATCTTGTTTATAGGATGATCCTTTCTTTTGAGTCATTGGATGATGGCGAGGGTAAGTGCCATCAGCGCTGGTCTGTTGAAGCCTACGCCCACTGTAGCAATTTGATGCCTTCGACATGGCCTTCAAGCAAAAGTTAAATAGTGGTATTTTAGGATCTGGGAGCTTGGATAGAATTGGTGCTAAGAAGATGTGAGATTGGAGCATGAGGCAGTGGGGAAAGACTAAGATGTACGATGTTCCATATTAGTTCTCTTTACTTGCTTTAACTGTGCAACAGCTAACTTCAGAATTTGGGTAGCTAAGCTAAGCTCTTCGTTAGTTTTGTTGGCTGTTACCTAAGACGTGCATGTGCCTCTGGCATTTTCCATGATCACTAATATTCCAGCATTAAAATAAGCACAAAGCCAGATGCAAAGCTAGCATATTCTTTTTCTTTTGAAGGTAGCAAATGCCATTATTCATTCAATGATAATTACAAAATAAAAATCAAAGGAAAAGGGGATATGAGGGGGCAGGGAAACAATCAGATGCTACCCAGAAGGTAGAAGCTAAAGAAAAAATTTCTTCCATGATAAAAACAATTTGCTGAAAAGTCTTTGGTCCGCGAAAGCCCCATAATGGCAAAGAACCAACCCCAAACGTCCATAGACATTCGAAACTGGATATCTGCCGGTTTCGGAAAAGTGTCCTCAAGCATTCTCTTGTTCCTTTGATTACCAAATCGGCCAAAGAAAAGGTAGAAGAGTCAAGTCCCATAACTTCTTATTATCTATCCAAGGATTCAAGCTTCTCCATGTAAGGAGAATGATAATGTCCTGGGGAGGGTCCCATGACATGTTCCAACTCCTATAAATTTTACATTAGAAAGTATGAATGATACCACAATGAATAAATAGATGGTTCTTGTCCTCCTTCCTAATCCCATAGAAGCAGAAGCCTAAAGGGATCTGTCGGAAAATTCTCTTTAAGTTATTCATGACTGGAAGTCAACCTTTCCTCCCTCCTAATCCCATAGAAGCAGAAGCCTAAAGAGATCTGTTGGAAAATTCTCTTTAAGTTATTCATGACTGGAAGCCAACCTTTGCATCTTTTCTACAGAAATAAACAAAATTTTTACTGTTAGCATAGGGGATCATACTGTTTTCCACTGTCTCCTTGAGATCTCCATAGGAAAGCCTAGAGCATGCCGATTTGACTGAAAATGCAGTAGATTTTTTTCAGATTCTAAGATAACATATCTATCTGTCTTTACATTTCACCTCCTGAAGTGGCTCCAGCATTTTGAATAGATCTTCAATTTCCTCATCTATCAAGTTCCAGTGTAAAGAGATGTTCCAGTTGCTTCTCTGACCTTGACCATTCCACAGATTAGCTACCTGTCCGTCTTTATTATGAGTAATCTCAAAGAGCATTGGGTATACATGGCCATTGGTGTGGACCCAAACCATGTATCCTTCTAGCAGGAGAATTTTCTCATTACCATAAACAAGCTCGAGAACTAATAGAAAAATGCCTAATTCTTCAAAATGTCCTTCTATACTCTAGAGCGTGAAAGGAGAGGACACTTGACCAACCCAAGTATTCACACCGTGTATTTAACACAAATAATCATGATTCACAGAGCAGAACAGTGAGCCACCCTGACTGAATTTCCAAAGCCATTTGGCAAGATGTACTTCATTAATTGTTGCTAAAGGTAATAGACCATTACCCCCTCTTCTCTGGATTTACAAACTTGATTCCATACCGCTAAATGCAACCCCCTCTTATTATGTGCTCTTTGCCAAAAAAAAAGTTGGACCGTAACATTGCAAGTTTATTGCAAACTCTTTTACGAACACCATGAATGAATAAATAATAAAGAAGGATACTTTGCAATGCACTCTTGGACAAAATTCAACAACCATCTGTTGAGAGCAATTTCTCTTTCCATCCTTGAAGTTTCCTCTGCACACTAAGGATCAAAGGTTGCTTATCACAATTTTGATCTCTCTATCAAAAAGTGGAAGCCCCAAATACCTAATGGGAAAATTTGTTCATCACATATAAAGAATGTGATGAACATTAAGTTTCTGTTGGCTTGGCAAGTTCATCTCCAACAGTTCACATTTGCCTTTGTTTATCTAGAGCTTTGAAACTACAAAAATAGAAGAATGGTAGCCAGGTGGAAACATCTGCTTTCATCTGCATCAGAAAAATGCATCGGAAAAGAGAATAGGCTCGTCTGTGAATTGGAGATGAGTAATCTGGACGCACTCTTCTACCCCCATCAGTAAAAAATTTGTTAGCTGTCTAATAATTTTAGACTCCAAATTATTGACTAAACTCCAACTTTGATAGGGACAATTTTTGGGTTATTTTAAGTCTCTTTTGTTTGAGTCCTTGTGAGGGTACGTTTGTAAATAGGGTCTTTAAAAGGGTCTTTTCTTAATGTGCCATCTCTATCAAGAGGCACCCGATGTACATATCAATATAGTGATATTGGAAAATTTTTGGAGCCTTTCGGCTGGTTTCTTCCGAGCAGGGGCTCGGCCCCATCGTCTTCCTCTTCGCCCCCCCCCCCGGCGATATCCTGATTCCCCTTCACCTTCCAGATCCGGCGAGGTCGCTGTTCCCCTTCCTCCTCCTCATCCTCCTGCAACATCTAGTTGTCTCTAGTTCTGAGCGACTTCCTCCTTCAATCGGCGACGACAGCATCAGATCTGGATAACAGTCCCGACATCGACAGTTCAGTTTGGAACGGCGTCGGACGACAGTGATTCCAGCGATCCTCGGATTCATCGTCATCACGCCCCTGCAGATTTGGCAGCGTGTCGAAGGAGGTGGACTCCGGTGATCCTCAGGCTCACTCCTCTAAAGCTGTCTTCGCGGGACCACCCCGCCAAACTCCCACCGGACAATGCAGAAGAAGGAGAAGAAGGCAAGGTCGAGGACAATGGTGTTTGTGCGCGACGGCTGCGGAAGATGATGGAGCACCATCCCTTCTTTCCGCCGCTACCCTTGCTTCGCCGTGTCGTTGCCGTCGGCCCTTCTCCACCTCCCCTGCTTCTCCTGATACTGCTCCCTACTACCAGCACTGCGAGGTCGACGAAGCGAAGCGACAGTCGCCCAGATAGCGACGTTGCTTTTGGTCGCGATCATTGACCACGGCCCCGATGCGATGGCGCCACGTCGCCGGCGAGGGGTGGCATCCGCGCCGCCATGAACCTCTGTGAGAGGGCTCCCGTTGCCCCCCCCCCAGCCGCATCCCCTCACGCTCGCGCGTGAGCGGCCGACCGTGGTTCGTAGCGAACATCCCGCGGCCATCTGGTCTGCGGGTCAGCAGACTAGTTCAACTGGGTCCGGCTCAAATTGGTTTAATCCGGTTCAGTGCCTGAACTGGTCGGTTCATCTCGATTCAAGGTGGTCTGAGCCGATTCGGACTGGTTCAGGCCTGTTTCGATCGGTTTGAACCAGGTTTGCTTTAAATTCGCTCCATTTAGGTCTGTTTAGCAGCGATTAGCGCTGGTTTGTACTCTTTGTCCCACATCAAACTTACTTCTATATTAGCTTCTATCCTATCTTGCTGAGATTGGCAGAGATGCTGAATAACAGATAGTGTACCCCGCATCACATCGTTGTCGTTCACCACCTGTTCTCCATATTGGATGCGGGGGTTTAAAAAAATATCCTGCAAAATTTATCAATTAACATTATAAATAAGACAATTATTGACTAAACTTAAAGTAGGTAAGCACAAATATTTTTATCACCCACTAAACTGCAGCATGGACATCGTGTTGCAAAGTCTTGTCCCGTTGGTTATCTATGATCTTCCACCATTGTTTGTAACCTCTGGGATTCTTCTCTTTTATTTTGAGTTTTGTCCGATCCATTGCATCATACAGGGTCCCCATCTGGTTCTTCTCATCATAGTCTACCAATCTCAACACAACAACCAATGGCTCTATGATTGTCAGGTAGTAGGCAATCCTCTCCCAAAATCTCTTGTCAGTGATCTGCCTCTCAGATCTTACAAGAATATCCAGTTGGTTTTGCTTGTCATGCAGGTGATTCACTATATAATTATAGTACTCCTCGGACTGCGTGAACTTAACCAGTGCATGTCTGTGCCGATCTAAACTCTCAAATGCAATGAAGTTCGTGGCAAAACGTGTAGGTCTGGGCCTGACAAGATCGTGCCTTCCTGTGTGTGATCTCATAATATGTAGCAAACGGGGATGCGAATAAATAAATGAAGTGATCGTTTGCGCTTGCCTGACAAGGGTAGAGACACTCTCCTCCTTGCCTATATCCTCTAGTATGAGATCAATAGAATGTGCCGCATAGGGCACCTAGAACCAAGGATTCCGGAATCGGAATCGGAATCGGATTCCAGGCCGATTCCTGGGAAGGGAATCAATTCCGGATCGGTCCGGAATTGTTTTTTTTTTGATTTTTTTTTCGTCAAAAAAATTCAAAAAATTCAGAAAAAATTCTAAAAATATAGGAAATGAGTTAAAAACATTTTAAAAAATAACCAATGCATGATATCCACAAGACCACATCATACAAATACTAATGAACACCAATCAAGACTCAAGACTCAAGTTAAGTACATATTCCAATTCCATCGATTCAAAAATCAAGAGTCGATACATCATCAAAAAAAAATTACATCATATCAATCTACTACCAATGTCTAGGATATGATACGATCTTCCTCCTCTCCCCGCCGCCGCGACGCTCCTCCTCGCGCTTAGTCTTCAGATAATCGTCCGGACCATATCCATATGAAAATAATGCCGATGCCATGCCATCAATGTCGATGGATCGGACCGGCGGGACGACCGGGACGTAAGGCAGGGACGGTGAGCCGGTGGTGTAATCCACCGCCGGTCAACTCGGCCAAATGCCGGATACCGTGGCTCCATAATATACGAATGCGGTGTCCGCCATCCAGTAATACGGCTTCGGGAAACCGCGAATCGTGTGACTCACTCGCCGATGGCCGCGTCGCCGGTATACACTCCGTCATCATCACCCGAGGAGTGAGAAGGAGCCCGCGTGTCGTCATCCGGGCCGACAGACGTCCGACCTCTAACTTCCTTCTCTTTACCTCTTCGCCCATCTCTCGAACTACCGTAAAGTCCGAACCCAAAGTTTTTTTCAACTTCGCAAATCCTCCCATTTTCCGTGCGCTCACCTTTGTTTTCGTTCTCCCGACCGCGAATCGGGCCGGGTAGGCCGCCGGACCGAGCTTCCGGAGCCGGGGCCAAAGCCGCAGTGGTCGCTCCATAGCCGCCGGCGTAAGAAGCGTCCCCGCCCGAGCCTCGAGAAGTAGACGGAGGTGGAGCCTGAGCATCCTCCCCGCTTCAACACCATCCAACTCTCCTTCGGCCTACGCACGGCCATCGGGATCAAACTCACCGTACATGATCCCCGGCTTCCCGCTCCTCTATCCAGAGGCAAGTGCATGCTCCTCCCGGGAAAATTCGTCCACGTCCACCTCCTCGGCGTGGTGTGGCGGAGGAATGCCTCTCGCTCGTACGGCCACCCGCGAACCGTGCAAATCGCTCCTCGCCGATCTTCTCGCCGATCCTTCGATGTTCTTTACGCGTGCACCATGTTATAATGACAAGACCGCTTCTCCAAACCTCGGCCTTAGCACGTCTAAGCTCGTGAGTCCGCGGACTCTCGTCCTCGCTCGGCTCCGGCCCGAGCCGAGCCGCCGCCTTCCCTCGCCTTCCTCGTGAGGTAGGCAAATCGCGGTCCCTCCTCCTCTCGAGTAGCTCGTCCCGCAACTCCTCCCTCTCGCTCGATCCGAATGCCTGCCGAGGCTCTACCCGTCACGTATCCTCTCATCTCCTCACTCTTCTCTCTCTACACCTTGTCACATTTTTTTACATTTCCACCGTTCCGTAATATGTTGTTTCAAATTTTAACACCTCCTCGTTCATCTCCTTTCCGCACCACTTCGTGACCGTACCCTCTTCCCGACTAGGTCTACCATACGCCCGTGTTCCCAACCCACGTCTAAGCACGCGCCGGTGCCGCGTCACCTTGATCGGCCATTGCTTAAATCTGCAAAAATTGTAAACAATGCACTAAAAATGATTAGATAACATACAAATTGTTTTACACGCCGTTCGGGTAGCGTATTAACCCAAGAAACACACCATTCGTACATGTTTAAAGGGTTACGTATTTGCCGTGGAAATCAATGCATTTGGGTATCCGAAATTTTTCCGTACAAAGAACATCCAATCGATGTTCAAACAACTTGAGCGAGTTATTCGATCACAAATCACCCAAAGCTTAACTCTACTCGAGTCGCGTCGAAACGTGTAAAAATAGGCGTACGGGATATCCGGAATTTTTCCCGTGCAAAATGGACATATCCGGATACTTTAAAACTTAAACGAACTTGTTCTACGTAAATCGTAAAGTTTAACGACACTCAAACTCGTCGAAACGCTGTAAGAATGGACGCACGGCTTCGCGAAGAAATCTTACCAAAAACCTTACAAAGATCGAAGAAGAGGTTGATTCGATGCCGATCCGAGCTTCGACCTGGCGGAATCCTTTCAAGAACGAGTTTCGAATCGCCGGGACCGGTGGAATCGGGCCGAATCGACCTCCCGGATCGACGGAATCGGCCGAATCGACGGCGATCGACGGAATCGAGGCTCTAATCGCCGGTGACCGCGCCGAATCGCCTCTCGCGCTTCCTCCTTCCGCCGCGGATCGACCGAGGCCGCCCGTGGTGTCGATTCCGCCCTGGGGACTGAACGTTCATTCCCGTCCGAGTGAACCGGGAATCGAACTGGGGCCGGGTCAACCCGGCCTTCCGAAGAATCGGTCGGATCGACCGATTCCACATGGAATCGGTCGGAATCGGATCGATTCCGACCGATTCCAGGCGATTCAGACCGATTCCGAGGAATTCTTCCCGGAATCGGTCCATCCGATCCGATTCCGGAATCGGTCGGAATCGGACCGATTCCGCCGATTCTGCAATCAATGCCTAGAACAGATGCTGCCTTTTCTCTATCAACTTCTTCCTCGCAGAGAGTTCATTGTCAGTGACAATCTGAACGGCATTCTCCTCCCCAATCTCCTCCATCACAGCATCCATCAAAGAAAAAATGTAGTTGATATTTTTAATCTTCCCAGAAACATCCATCAACTTCAAAAACGTGGTCCTCTCAGAACAATACACCAAGAAGTTTATCATACTCATCTTGGTGACACTTGTTCACCCGTCACACATAATCGTGCAACTCCTCTCTTTCCACACCAATCTAAAGCCATCCATCCACTCCCTCAACTCCTGCACCTCCTCCTCCAGCCCACCACCATATATATGCCTGCTGCTTGGGGCTTACAGACCCGGTCCAGCCTCACCGATGGCATCTATCGTAGTCTAGAATGGGATACCTACATTAAGTTAAAAAAATTTGGATCAGCAAAAAATAAAGTTAAATAAATAAAACACACATAAAAGCCATTTTAAGAGTGATACATATATGTAAAGTCACTTCACAATGTGGCGAACGGCTCTCTTTGCAGCCGTTCTTGTTGTCTTCATCTCCTTCATGGTTTGTTTAATCTTCATATGTTCAGCGTTTTGTTTCCTAAATGAATACTCATCACTCGGTGTAAACCGAGTACTGACAGAATGGCGATGTGGCTCCTGTCTCCATCCCTCACTCCCGGTCTCGAGTAGGGCGAGCTGATGCTGATCGGCCAAGTTATAGGTCAGCTCTGGAATTTGATCCTCCTGCTCCTCTCCTCCTCTCTTCCTCCGCAGCAGATGCACGCTTAGTAGCGTGCCTAGCATGTCTAAGCTTGGAGTCCATGGATTTCTCTTCACTCCTCCTTCGGCTCGGCTGGTGCTTTTCCCTTTGTATGTAGGCAAATCTCGGTCCCTCCTCCTCTCAAGTAGCTCATCGTGCAACTCCTCCCTCTGCTCAATCCTAATAGACCATTGAGAGGCTCTACCTATCATGTAGCCCCTCATCTCCTCACTCTTTTCCCTCGGCACCTTATCACATTTTTTAACATTCCCACCTGTTCCGACAATATGCTGTTTCAAACAGAACACACCCCTGTTCATCTCCTTCCCACATCACTTACATTGCACTCTCTTTCTGGCTGCGTCTACCATATGGTCGTGTTCCCAACTCACGTTAGAAGGACGTGCTAGTGCTACACCACCCTGATCGGCTATTGCTTATACCTGCACAAATTGTAAACAATTCATAGAAAATTATTAGACATCTTATAAATTGCTTTAGGGGCTGTTCAAGAAGCAGATAGCCCGTCGAACAAATTATTCGGTCTGTTTAGATGGTTACATTTTTGCCGGAAAGGGTCGTAAATCGATGTATGGAGTTTCCATAAATTTTACCATACAAAGAACATCCAATCAATGTTCTTACAACTTGAACGGAGTTGTTCGGTCAGAAATCACCGAGTTTAACCATACCCAGACTCGTCGAAAATGCGTAAAAATAGGCATACGGGTTTCTAGAATTTTCCCGTATAAAGAACATCCAATTGATGTTCTTAAAACTTGAACAGAGTTGTTCGGTAGGCCGAGTTTAACCATGCTTGGAGTCATCGAAAATGTGTAAAAATGGGCGTACAGAGTTTTCGGCGAAGAAATCTTACAGACAATCTTCCAAGGATCGAAGAAGAGGTTGAATCGAGGTGGATCGGAGCTTGGATCGGCGGAATCCCTTGAAGGGGTTGGCTGAAATTGTCGAAATCGCCGGAATCGGTGCTAGAATCACCAAAATCGCATCAGAATCGTCGTTGACAGCTGTGATCAAGCTCGGAATCGTCGGATCAATTGATTCTGAGGGTTAAATCGCCCTAGAATCGTCGCTCTGGTCGCCGCAGGCTGCTGGTTATGTGAGAATCGACCTAAGCAAGCGTCGGAAGCGGTATGGGAATCGAACCGTACCGGAGTGATCGGTTTCTGGCAAAATCGCTAGAATCGGATCGATTCTGATCGATTCAATCAATTCAGTCCGATTCCAGCAGAATTCTCTCTAGAATCGGAGCTTCTGCAGGGGATCGGTCGAATCGACCGATCCGATTCTGAAATCGGCCGATTCCGATCCGATTCTAGCGATTCTACAATCAATGTTTAAATCTCTTTCTAAAACCTTCAAATCTCATGGATGGGCTGTGGAAATGTGATGGCTAAATTCTTAAACATTTAGAAGTCATTTAATTATATATAAGATTAGAAAACCTACTTGAAATCTGATCGGCATACCAAATTAGAAAACATAGACCGGTGTGCCCAAGGTAGGTTGGTGCCCATCAACCTGAGGTAAAATCTTGTCTAAATTGACCAAATTCTCTTTAAATTAGAAAAAGGAGAGGGGGGGGGGTCAATGCACCTTTAGGTGGGGACACGTGCACTCACTTGGAGGCGCATTAATTTGGGCCAAAATCTAGCCCAATTGACTTGGATTTGATAGGAATTAAATTTTTTGAAGATTTTAATGCACCCCAGGATGAGGGTACACGAGTCCTCGACCTAGGGTGCATCAACGTGGGCTAAATAAATCCCCCTAATTTGACTTAAAACCAATATTAGTTTTAAAAAATAGGAAAACGGTAGTGGGGAATGCAACCGGGGCATATGCACCCCCTCTTACTTCATTTCTGTGATGTGCCCTTGATGAGGGCCATTTGGCCCCAGATGAGGTCTCATGTGTCCCACCCAACCTACTTCGTTGAAAAGGAAAAACGTCCTAAAACTCTGGAAAAGACTTGGCATTGATTCTAAGTGATGAAAACTCAAATGTTACCTATAGAACCAAAGTTTTAAGCTCTAGAACTATGTCAATTTTGTGTGTCTACACCAGGGTGGTAGAGACTAGAGAGAGTAGGAGGTTGGCCATGAAATTGACACCCTTGGTTTGATAGAGTTGGCCAAATTCACTACTGTTTATAGAATTTGTAATTTTTATAAAAACTTTTTAATTTTTTTAAATTATGCCTATGGCTCATACTTACGAATCGGTCCTTACGTGAGCGACCCACTATTTTCGATAGTCTATTTAGTTGAGGCTTAATTAAAATGGCAACTTATTTTTAAATTAAATCTATTATCTAAAAACACAATTTAATCACTTTCCGATCATAAAGATTACAAGACACATCTTATGATTATAAATGACTATCCAATACCCTGGTTTGATAATGATACATCACCAACTATCAACCTCTTAATACACCGACACTTTAAGATCTTATACTTAGAATCGAATCAATTAGAAAACTCAATTTCCAATTATCCTCTCTATTTTGTCAAAGGATTTATAAAACTATTTTGTAGGCATTCTCTGTCACTTATCGAGAGTGAACAATCTTTTGTTGTCTGCTCAATTGCCTTCACTAGATTTCTCATGTACCCGATCTATTAACTGTACTGGACAATCATCTCGACGATCCATAATTTAATGGTCAAAGTAAAAGAAATGCTGAGTAAAACATCTTTGGTGACTCAGATAAAAGGTCTAATTATGCAATCATAACGATAGAAAACTTTTATAATCAATTAGGTAAGATACCATTCAAGATTTCTTAATCGATCGGTTCAGTTAATTCATTTTACTAACGAGCACCTATATATTTATATCAATGCCTTCACACTAATAACTAATGAAATCGATCATCTTCATTTTATAAGAATATAACACATACGTTGGTCTATCATGATCCTTAATATCCCTATCTCAAGGATTTTAAGATAAAAAATATTTAGATCATATATCTCTAAATGATCGATTTTAATATTATGATTTTATTATGGACAATCCTGTGAACCAAAATGCAAATGGATGATGGCGTTGGAAAGTTCTAAGTCACGAGAATCATCCTGAAGTAACCACTCACTAAAACACATCACATACTTTTTACGGTAACTCTAAGAAAATTTTGCTTCGTATAATTTTTGAAACACACAAAAACACTTGAAATAATGTGGAACCAATGCCATTTTTGACCAAGACATCATCCTGACTTTGACATCACTATAAGAAATTATACTTTAGGTAGCAGAAAGCGACAATTCCTTTGATTTTATTGTCATTGTCTCGATCGGAGCCAAACAGTGTAACCAAAAAATCAAATTCAAACATTTTCAAATATATTTTCATGGCATTCAACCAATCCCTCAAGATAAGAGAAGAACGAGCATATGACAATTCATGCTTTCCAAACTTCCCATGTGCATGGCCTCTAGCAATATCTATATAAACTTTCTCTACATACAAGTTCTCCTACACGCCGTACCTTTTGACTCGTCCTAAATAGAGCTCCATCGATTCTCCCTAGTCTCTAAAGTGGGAAAACATGCTAGAGAGGATAGAAGACAAAATAAGCACCTTTAGTTTGATAAGGTTGGTGCCAACTTTGCTAGTATTTATAGAACTTGAAGTTTTTTTATAAAATCTTTCAATTATTTTAAATTACTTCTATGCCCCCATACTAGTAGATCAATCTCTCAGTGTGTGACTTACTAGACAAAATAGTTTTTTTGATTGAGGCCTAATAAAAATATCTTTTAAATTAATTTATGTTATTTGATAATAGATTTAACAGATTTTTTATCATGAATAGTACAAGTTACATTATATGATCTTAAATAACTTTAGGAATGATCCTATATCAATTAAGCTTTTTCATCGTCAATTATAATTTATCACACATATATAAATCATCATCTATCCAATGACCTGGTCAGATAGAGGTATGACACCGACTATCAACTCTTTAGTCTACTAACATTTTAATATCGTGTACTCGAAATTAGATCAATTGAAAAACTCATTTTAACTATCTTATCTACCTTGGCCAATAATTTATAATACTATCTCATAGGGCATTTTTTTATTTATCAAGACTAAACAATTCCTTGTTATCCAATCATTTAACCATGTTGTTAAAATACCTTGATTGATAATTGGAAAATATATTATTTAAAGTTTCTAATTCGGCTAGTTTAGTAAACTCATTCTATTAATGAGTATCTATGTGTGTATCTCAGTATTTCCATACTAATGACTAATGAAATCGGATATATTTTCCGTCCTTAATGAACAAATTTTCCATCCTTGAAGTTTCCTCTCCATACTAAAGATCAAAGGTTGCTCATCGCAATTTTGATCTCACTATCAAAAAGTGGAAGCCCCAAGTACCTAATGGGAAAATTTGTCCATCTCATATGAAGAATGTGATGAGCATTTAAGTTTCTGTTGGCTTGGCAAGTTCATCTCCAACAGTTCACATTTGCCTTTGTTTATCTTGAGCTCTGAAACTACTTCAAAAATAGAAGAATGGTAGCAAGGTGGAAACATCTGCTTTCATCTGCATCAGAAAAGAGAATAGTCTCGTTCTGGACGCACTCTTCTACCCCCACGTCAATCCCTTCAATTAAATGCTCCTACACTGCTTTCTCCCACATCTTTCTGAAGACTTGATCAATCATCACAAACGGATGTGAGAGAGAGGATTTCTTGTCTCAAGCCCCCTGGAAGGCTGGAACTGCCCCCACAAAAACAAAAGGTTGACCATTAATTTTCACTAAAAATTTTACTATAGAAACACAACCATTTACCCATTTAATCCCCTTGTGGCTATATGCAGTAAGTGGCATCACTCTGAGGAGCAATTCTACTTAACTTTGTCATTTTTTTTAAATATAACTTCAAAATCATACATTCTTTTCTCCTTCGGTGTTAATCATGAATGCGTTCAGAGGTAGTAATAAAATTATCCAAAATAAATCTATTTCCAATGAAAGCTGACTTTGTCAGACTAATTAGTTTATCTAACCAACTCAGCTTATTGTCCAGCATCTTATCTCATATGAACAGAACATTCAACAGACTGATAGTGTGACATTGAAGATTCTGCAATATATATATTATTTTTTTTCATCATCCCTTTCCCTCTTCTGGTCGACCCACCCATCCATCTCCAAGCTTCATCTTTCTTCAACATGCTCTTGTAAAATGATACAATTCTCGTCAACCTGGCCATCATCAATGTTTCTGGAGTTTTGTGTTTCATCCTCAAGTAGGCATGGGTATTAAACAAATATGGTATTTTTGTCTCTCTTCTTCATCCGTGCTTCCTTAGATTATTGTTTCCACTTTATTTCATCTCTATTATACTAGTCATTGTATTCTTTCTTGGCAAGTAGCCACTCATCATATTTGGAGCGTGATAATGAACGTAAGTCATTGTTTGTCTAAACCTTCTAACTTGGCCAGGAGTTTTCTAATTTCTTTCCTATTGTACATGGATAATGAACGTAAGTCATTGTTTGTTTAAACCTTGCTTACATTTTCATGAATAATCACGTTGTTCTAATCGTCATTGCTCCTGCCAATTATGGCTCTAGATTTTTCAAATGGTTGAAAGTATTGGTTTCTTTCCGTGATTGACAAATGATTCAGTTGAAATGAGGAGTTATTCCACTCCGAGCTAAATTTGTGTTCCCATGAATACCTCGATGAACTTAAAGAACCTAACCTAGTTGATTGGATATTCTTAACTTATATCTCTTTTAAATTCAGTTCTTAGTTTAGCCCTTTTTGGTGCAAACACACCACAAAGTTGGGTCGTTAACCAAGATGAACTCACAAGTTGATTTGGAGGCTCCCCATATGAGGGGACATTTTTTTTTCTCTTGCCTATGACACACCTTATCTCTAATCAATCAAGGGAACAGTTTGGATAGAATAAAGGGTAATCTCGAGACCTGAGGAAGCTTAATTTGCCCAATTAGGTTATGTGGGGCATGTCTAAGTCTACACTTTAGAGTCACATTTTCAGTCTACGATCATTACGCTCCACTATGCATCCCTATGCTTCACTATTATAATCTTCATCTCACTCCACTTTGATCTCTTGTAAAACCAACACCAAAGCGAGATAAGCTGTAGACATACAAATTTAGCCTAATTGAGGAGACTAAAACTATTGTTTATATAAAGGATACTTGTTTTCTTCACTTAAGTAAACTGATTTTTCTAAAAAAGATTAACTATTGGCTGGGGAGTCTAATGTCCTGACAAGGCAATGTCTTACGTCAAGTTATCGAAATGTTTGGTTCTCCAGCCAAAACCTTGTCATCCTCTACGAATCTAGTTGAGCATTTTGAATGCGCATAGTAGTGCCGACGTCTTGGTAAATAGGACATCAGGTGTTAGACTTGACACTATTGTCTTAGGCAACGCGAGTCAAATGAGGATGGGTGCTGCATTAATTGCATGTTAGTGCTCCTAATGTCTTGGTAAACGGGATCTTTTACCTTAATAATGATATGTTGAAAGCAATGCCCAAAATCATGCGGATGCTTGACACTGTCACACTAAATATAGTGACAGGCATCCCATTAATAGGACGTCAGATGTCCCCTTAACGGAGTATCAGGGTCGTTTGGTGTAGCTATAAAAGGAGGCCTTCCTCCAATGCTTAAGAGGTTGGAAAGGGGGTATTTTAAAAATTCTAAGGAGGCTTCAAGAGTGTCCTAAACCCCAGCTATCCCAAGAAGGCCTCCAAATCATCCATAACACCGTTGAAGATCATTCTAAAATTCCTTTTTCAACATCTTCCAAAACCCACTACCCTTCCAACAAGCACCTCTCAAAGCTTTCCATTTTCAAGGAACCCCTCTTCCTCACCACCATTGGAAGAAGCATTGGGGAGTCCCTCCAAGTTGCAATCAGCAGGAGCACTTGGAGCTGATTTGGAAGTTGATTAGGGCATTTTTCAGTTTTATACCCTAGCGACCCACCATAGGAGCATCTAATGTCCATGTAATGAGATGTCAGGACTTCAAGAGGTGGGCATTCATGGCCAAATTCTCTCTTTTTTCCCTCTTTGTATTGCTTTAGTTTCATACTGTCTTTCTTTCATGCTTTCTCTGCATCTTTAGTGACTTCCATTTATGTCATGTATATTCACACCATCATGCATCTAAAACATCTAAGCTAAAAGGGTTAGGAATTAGTCTTAATCTAGTTAGTTTTAGTCCTTTTGTCATCATTATGTTCATTTTGATCATGGTGCTACACCTTACATAGTTCTAATCCTCTCTTCATTTATTTTTTTCTTTATTGTTTTTATTCGGACTGCTAAGAAAAGTGAGATCTCTCAAGTTCCTTCTTTTTGGCCTACCGGAGGGGAGGAACATATAACTCACCAAGCGCATTTTCTAAACAAGGTACGCATGATCACTAAACTTCCAAGTAGTTCAGATCCCTTTCATTTCTTTATTTTTTGAAGCCATTGGCTTTTTGCGACCACACATCACACACTTCACATTTTTTACACTGACTTCCAATTTCTTTCCTTCAAATTTTTTTATTCTTTTCTTTCACTCTCTTCTTTGACACAACCTTAACCAGTTCTTTGGTATCTAAGTGATACTGAGAGTTGAACGTCTAGGGATCAAGGTGAGTGTGGAGAAAAAGAGGGGTGAAGGAAAGAGGGCACTTATCATCAAAGTGTAAGGAATCGACTTGCAAAATTTGGTGTAGTGGAAGCGACAATTCTTTTAGGTTTATGTTGATCTTGTCTCAATCGGAATCAAACAACGAAAATTGAAAATCGATCTTTATGAGTTCGAATATACCTAACAGGGATTCATCAATCCTTTGTAGAGGAAGAAGAAGAACTTCTTAAACCCTGCAAACTGTTCAGATGTCTGGTCTCTAGCAGTATTTACACAAAGTTTGTCTATAACAGGTTCTCCCTTCGCACTGGGCTTGAGAACTCTTCTCGAACTAAGTTCCATCACCTATTGACGCTTTCCAAAGAGTGAAGGAGATAGGGAAAATGTTGAGTATGTGGTTTTTCACCCTTGGCTTGATAAAATTTGGCTGAAATTATTAGTATTTATAGAGAATTTTATTTTTTTCATAAAAATTCAAAATCTCTATAAATTACATTTTTATTTCTATCCTTATGGATAAATTTTTATATGTGTGACTCATTAGACCCAATAGTATATTTGGTTTAGGCCCTAATCAAAATAGAACAATTCTATTAAATTAAATTAAATTCGTTATCTGATAACAAATTAATTAGCTTACCAATCATGAAGGGTATAAATTACATCTCATGATCTCAAATAACTATGGAGATAATCTTATCTTCATTGAGTCTTTTCATCATCAATTACCATATGGATATAAAACTCTCGTCCATTCAATGTTGGAATCGGAAATGAGTACGACATCGACTATTAATTACTTAATATATCAACTTTATATGATCTTGCACTCGAAATTGAATTAATTGGAAAACACATTTTTTCAATTATCTTTTCTACCTTATCCAGGGATTTAGAGTACTATCTCATAAGACATTCACTCTCACTTATTGATAGTATACGACCTTTTGTTGTCTGCTCAATTATCTCTATCAAGTTTCCTTTATATCTAATATATCGTTATACTGTATCATCTAAACGGTGATTCATAAGTCAATGATCAAAGCATAAGTTCTGTCTAACAAGGTATTTTTGACGACTCGAGTCAAAGGTTCTACCATACAACCGTGATGATAGAAAACTCTAATTGACAATTCAGTAAGTTATCATTCAATGTTTCTAATTTGGTCAGTTTAGTAAACTCATTCGACTAATGAGCACATGTATGTGTATTTTAATGTCTCAACACTAATGACCAATGAGATTGATCATTCTTATCATATGAGAAAATATCACATAATAGTCTATCTGGATTCTTGATGTTCCATCTCAAGGATCTTATGACTAGAAATATTTAGATCACATATCTTTAGATGATCAATCTCATTAACATGATCTCATTATGATTCAATAATCATTGCATGTGATCAAGAACTTCATTACGATACACGTATTTAATAAGAATTAATATAAGTAATAGAGATTTATCTAATTAATTAAATGAGATACTTTTATAAATGTTGAATCATATCATATATAATTGGCTTGTAAGGTATACATTTCTATCACCAAGCATACCAATTGATCCCCTTGAAAATTTGTGCTCATATTTATGGTGACCGTAGTGGGACCTCTTATACTTGAGAGTCTTGCTAGTTTTCTTTCATGTTTGAATGAAATTTCTATTATGGCTCTCGCGTGAGTCATTGTTTGCTTTAGTTGCATTTATTTTCAATCATTGCATTTTTACTTTTATGTAGGTAATTGCACATCACTTTGCTCACCGCATGAACCCCCCCACATCTCGGCCCCGTATGTTCCACTTCTTTGTTTTCCCGTTCACATGATGAATGGTACATTTTTTACTCTTATGTGAGTCTCTTTAGTTGTGTTTTCCATTTTTGGTTATTACATTTCACTTTCATTTAAGTTATTGCACATCGCTTTGCTCACCACATCGACTCTCATATTTTGGCTCTCGTGTGAGTTGTCTTTTATCTCCTTGTTCACCTTGTTCACTCCGTAAATGGCACATCTTTGGTTCGTGCGGAAACTGCTTTCTTCTTACTTTTCTATTTCATTAATTTCTAGCTCTACACCGGTTCCCATGTGGACCTCCTCCGTGCACAGTCCTTTGCGCAATCATTTCATTGTTTGCTTTAGTTGCATTTATTTTCAATCATTGCATTTTTACTTTTATGTAGGTAATTGCACATCACTTTGCTCACCGCATGCCCCCCCCCCCCCACATCTCGGCCCCGTATGTTCCACTTCTTTATTTTCCCGTTCACATGATGAATGGTACATTTTTTACTCTTACGTGAGTCTTTTAGTTGTGTTTCCATTTTTAGGTATTGCATTTCTCTTTCATTTAAGTTATTGCACATCGCTTCAACCCTCACATTTTGGCTCTCGTGTAAGTTGTCTTTTATCTCCCCGTTCACCTTGTTCACTCCGTAAACGGCACATCTTTGGTTCGTGCGGAAACCGCTTTCTTCTTAATTTTCTATTGCATTAATTTTTAGCTCTACACCGGTCCCTACGTGGACCTCCTCCGTGCACAGTCCTTTGCGCAAGTTTTTGATTTCCAAATGTCTTGACCACAAGACATTCAATGCCTTCTTGTTGGAGTGTCTGGATTTAGAGCTCCGTGTGCTCATCCCCTCTTTTGTTTCTCGTGCGAGCTCAGCTTGCTTTTCAGTTCATTTACTAACTTCAACACTTTTATCTTTAGTCTTTACTCTCCAATAACGAGACGTCAGACGTCACCTTGTCAGGATGTCTGTTTTTCCAAAATCTTTATTCCAATCCTATTTTCAATTTACTTTGTAGTCTTGCTTACTTCTATTCTTTAGTTGTCATTTGAAGTTAAACCTTGTGTCTTTAAGTGATCATTGTTATTACTTGTTGCTATCATCATCGAGTCTAGTTTATGATCATTGTATTGCTATTCTTTATTATTTGCTTTTCGTCCTTGCTCATTCATTTGTTTTAGATTACATTGGGATATTGGGTTCGTCCAACTTTGTAGGTCATCCGAGAAAGGAGGTTTGTTCTCCTCTCAAAGCCACTCACCTTCAAAGCACCTTTCTTCGTTGGTTTCAAGTTTCAACCTCTCATCTGGTGATTCCCTCTTAGATTGACTAGGTTGGTTTTCGTCAACATTTTTATAAGTCTATAAACGTGAATGATGCTCTTTTCATTAATCATAGTGATTGTATCTTTTATCCCAAAACATGGTGTTGCCCATCACTTAGTCGTGGGAGAAAAGTGTTAACTTTAGATTTGCTCGACGTTGTGAGTGCTTATGATCTAACACATCTTGGTGTGGACAATATTATCTTAAAATTCACAAATCTAAAGTTGATACAAAAAATACACATTAATCAAAAGCTTAAAGAACAAATAAAAACAAAAATAAAGAAATAAAACTTTGACCTAATTAAAACTTGTTTTTCAAAACTAAAACTTGAAACTAAAAAAATTAAAAGACAACAAGAAACTTGTACTTTTCTTCTATTTCTATTATGCTCCCATGTCACTTAGGTTCGGATGTGTTATTGTGGTGGATTACTACGAATGTGAGAATTACGATCAAGTCTATGGTAACCCACAAGAAATTCAACTGGTCCACTCTAAGGCCACACCCGGCCATGTGTATGTCGTCCACAACCTTGAAGCTCTGTAGCCATCCAAGCTCTCCCTTCTTCTCATCTCTTCTCTCTTCAGAAGGATTTGTCTCAAGTCAACTCTGATCAACTCATCTAAACTCTCCAAACGTCTTTAGGGGCAAATTCCCTGTGGACTATTTTACCTTAGAGGGTGGTTCTCATATTTTAACTCTCTGATCTATGACTCATCAACCTGATAAGACACCATATGGTCATTCTCATATCAGGTCCGCGCCCCCAATCCTTCCTTTCCAGTGGTGAATCTTAACCCGGACCCTATTATTGTCGGGCTTTTTAGGCCCCCAATTTTTTCTTAATCACCTCTCTCCTCTAATGGTGTACCCTTTTATACACCTTCCTCTTCTGGCTGTCTTGGCTTATCCACCTCAAATTCTAGTGCCTTAAGCACCAACTTATCCTCCTATTGTCTGGACACTAACTGTCGACCCAACGGCATTCAAGGAACTCAAGGAGCAATGAAAGGAGCTCCACCACCTAATTGACACCCGAGCAACTTCAGAAATTTCTCTTCCCCTTTACCAATTCTTTACCTCCCCAAATCTAAATTGCCAGTTTATTACTGCTATAATGGTACTAGGAACCCTTACATTCACATTAAAGATTTTTTTTAGGAATATTCATTTTGGTAGGATGATCATCGGGGCCTAGCATATGTTTTCAAAGGATCATTGGAATGGTCCACTCTGGAATGATTTATTCGCTTGATCCCTCTCAGGCCAGTAACTTTGATATAGTTAAATCTAAATTTTTGAAAATATCTAAAAACCAAATGGGCCCAAGTTATTTGATCACTGATTTTTGGGTTGAGAAAATGAGGAGTGAGGAAGAATTTGTGAGGTATGCCGATAGATGAAGAGATATGGTTGAATGATTAACATATCTGATATTAGAGGTTGTACAAATCAAAATATTT
This sequence comes from Cryptocoryne crispatula var. balansae, assembly GCA_036172225.1. Classification (NCBI taxonomy): domain Eukaryota; kingdom Viridiplantae; phylum Streptophyta; class Magnoliopsida; order Alismatales; family Araceae; genus Cryptocoryne; species Cryptocoryne crispatula. The sequence continues at coordinate 40,128,728 of CM069918.1, read as the reverse complement.
ATTGCCAATGCCATCTAAGCCTTGAGAAATATTCTTGTTATGCACCATCCATAGACCATGGCTGAGTTTCATGAAAGGGTGTAGTTTATCCAAACCCAACTGAACGATACACCCTCAATGAATTTTTATGATCCTAGGTCTCTAGCAACCAAGAAGACAACATATACTACCATTGATCATGTGACTGAAACAGTCATAGCCAATGAAATGTGAATTTGATAGGAAATCCAACTAGTAACCAACCTCTTCAATTCAAAAACCCCCAACAAAATTGTAATGTACAAAACCCTTAACATCGGCTTCAGCAACCTCGGCTCCCTCAAAGGCCTCACCAGTTTCAAGTTCACTAATAACAATCTAGACCTTTCCAACAACAATAAACAAACAACCCTTCAACCCCACCAGCCTAGGTTAAAAGTCACTTATAACTAAACATCACCTCTAGTTGGCTATGCTCTAAAGGCCCAGGCGAGAAAATCACCCACCATTTCTCTATTCTATTACTGACATCAATGCTTTGATGGCAGCCCAATAAATCATGTTCTCAAAAGAAAGGCTCATTGACACAACAAACACCGACGGATATTACATGTATCACTGTTATCCAGGTCATGCGGTGAAAAATTTGCGTCCATTTTAAAAATTACATCTATGACCTCCATGACCAAGGCAGTATTGATTGGGCATAGATAGGAGAACATATATGGTCGTTGAAAGCGCAACCTCAATAACGACAAGAATAGAGGGTGCAACCACAATAACAGTAGCAACAGAACCCTAATTTGGGGATAGTGTAAAATCTTTTGCCAATTAGAATGGATCACGTCAGTCCGCGGGTGGAGGGAACAATCTTAGTCCCTAATCAGAAATGGCCACAACCCCAAGTCACTTAAGTGACGATTCAGTAACGATTCAATGAACCGCTACCGAAAAGGGTTGAACAACTATCATTGGTAACGAGTTGTATTAAGTTTGGTAGCTTGTTAGTAAGGTGTCAATAATAGTTCAACCTGTTCGGTAGTGAGTTAGTAAGGTGTTAATAACAGCTCAGCCCTTTTCGGTAACGAGTTAGTATTTTAGTGAACCGTTACCAACGACTACTAAAAAGGGTTGAACCATTACTGACGCTTTACTAATTCACTACCGAACTGGTTGAACCATTATCGACGCTTTATTAACAGACTATCGAACTTAATACAACTCATTACCGACGGTAAGGATTCAACCCTTTTCGATAGCAGTTCATGATTGTCATTGAATTGTCACTTAAGTGACCTGAGAGTTGTGATCATTTCTGATTGAGGACTCTGGTTGTTCTCTCCACCCAAGGACTAAAGTGATCTAGGCACTTTGCCGGTCCATGCACTTGCTCTAGCCACCACGCCAAACAACAACCCGACTTGGTCAACTCTCTTCTTTAAAGAGATCCAATGACTAGGGACAGGACTAGTAGGTTGAGACTCTCACCACTTCTTTCCAAACCAACAAACCTCCGACCACCATCAATAGGATCATCCACTCCATATCATGGGCCTCCTCATCTACCCTCACAATTCTTAATGTATCACCTATTATCCGCGTCGCACCACAACTACCGGTAAGGCCTACAACCGCACCACTCTATATGGGAAGGACCTTAATATAATTAGGCATCTTGTCATTTAACCCACCCACATTGCCTACTGGTCTTCTCATCTGATTGGTGTCAAACCCACTCACATCTTTACCCCCTATCATCATTGCCCCACAAAGGACATTGATTTCACAACCTGTTGCCATCAACTCTTTGTCGCCATCCTCATTCGGCCTAACCCATTACTAATAACACCAACCCCTACTATAAGCACGACTTTGCCAAACAACCCTATACCTCGACTTGCCCATGGTATTATGGAGCGGGCATATGTTTCAATGCCTATTCCCCTATGTTGGTACAACACAAGCTATCCAAGTGCCATAGGATACAGAAGAAAATCAAGTGAATAATCTATGCCAGGAACAATGTATGACTTGTTGAAGCACTTAGATAAAACCCCCATCATGAATTTCCATTCTAGGGTTGATTAAGAGGACTAAGGTCGGTCAAGAAGTGTTGCAACAATATTCACAGCGGGTCTTAGTCAACGAAAGCCTTCCTCTAGAAAACGTCATAGCTATCCTAACACCTAGAAGTGAACATTTCGCTCTTACATTCACGAATGAGGAACTAGCTACTTCGAAGATAAGAAAATATGCCTTATGTTTGGCAGTGAGCATTAGAGGAATAGCCATTGAAACCTATTCAGTGGATACTGACATATCCTTAAACATCATGCTACCAAAAACTATGAACCTTTGTGGCATTTTAGAGGAATAAATTATACTCCCTAATATCACCGTGATCGCATTCGACAATTTAAAGAGATCTGCATATGGTATCATCACCCTTAATGTCGAGCTAGGGCCAAAGACAATTACGATTTAGTTTCATGTATTGGAAATAGACCCCACTTATAAAGTCATCTTTGGGCATCCCTACTTGGAAACACTTGACGTGGTAGCCTCCACAAATCACCAATACATTAAATTTTTATATAGGGGACATATTGTGACGATGACTAGCCATGTGAATCGCACTCCATCTCCACCATCACCATGGCTACTAAACTAACCAGTGTTCACACTTTTAGACCTCTTAGGTGTAAACAAACAACTTATGCAATGTTGGAGGAAGAAAAGAGATGTTGAAGAGTCGATTGGATGGCACATTATGAACATTCTAGGGTACCAGGAAGGATAAGGGCTAGGAAGGTTCCTACAAGGCATCAATGAATTAATCAGACCTTCCAACCAATGAACAAAGATGGGCCTCGGTTACAATGAGATTATTCAAAATGACAGAAGACTAGAGTATGAACGGTTGGTTGAAGACCTTTTCAGATATTTCTTCAAGGGCGAAGTGATTTAAATTGTTGAAGATGGGTCAAGATATGCCAACGATACCAATAAAAGGCCAAGGAAACGATAAAGAACTGACAAAGGTAAAGATGAGTTATATTCTTCACTATCTTCGTTGTTTTTGACAGATGAAGAAGTGTTAAGCAAAGAACCATCCGAGGTTGATCTCTTGATCGACCTCTTAAAAGATTGTATTGCCAAGTAGATTCATGTGAATTTTTAATATGTCCCACAAGATCCTTCTCTCGTTTTCTCGTTCTCTGGGGCCCACATCCCAATTTGCCTGAGCCTCTCCTATGAGCTTCACAACCCGTTGCCATCAGGTCTATGGGCCCACATTTATGTACTGTTGGGTCCATATGCCCTCCTTTAATGTCATTTGTTGATGGGCCTATGTGCCTTCCTTTAGTTTCATCTACTGACAGGCCCATGCTCTCTATTTTAATTTCAACTATCACTGGGCTTATGTGCCCTTTGCTAATCCTTAAATCGAGCTTGATAGCACGCCTTGTTTATTTATTGACTTGTCATCTCTCTAGTATGATGGGCCGACTAGCCCCTTCACAATCAATCATGGGCTTGTTAGCCCACCTTAAGATCTATCTGGGACCTCCACTTTTCTATCTCTCCACACTAATCAGGCCACTACGACCCATTCCATCTCTATGATTAATAATTCCAAAAAAATGCCAACTTCACTACTCGTCTCTTGATTGAAGAGACATCTCTATTCAATCCCCCTCTATCGTAAATACCCCATCTACTAGCTCTAGTTTTTCTGCATCATCTTTTTCTTTTCCTATAAGATTAAAGTTAAATAGGGGAAGAACAAAAATCAAGGGTAGGAGAGTCCCAAACTGATATTTGCATAAGTTCAGAATGTGCCAAGCTGACAGAATTTTTATAAAGCACTATCCAATTTGAAGAAATACGATACGAAGATGAAATCAATATTGATCAATTTTTAGGGGTCTACAAGGTTACGTCTTAAAAAGATCCTAACTCTAAGGATGAAAGGAGTATATGGCTGATGCATACACTTCTGATTTAAAAAGATTTGAAGAATCATTAGTCATTGGATGAGCCGACAAAGAAACTTAATCTTGGTATATCGAAAGATTCTAATATCATCCTCATTAGTGCTAACATCACCTCTTCCTAAGAGCAAGATTTGATGGGGGTGTTGTAAGAATACAAAGATGTTATTGTTTGGATTTATCAAGATATGTCAGGGTTGGACATTTTATTGGTCGAACATTGTTTGACTTTGAAGTATAGAGTTACCCAAATAAAACAAAACCTTAGAAGATTTCACCCAGATTTAGCTTTAAAGATGAAAGAGGAGATTGACAAGTTGCATCAATCTAAATTTATTAAGGTTGTCTTTTATCCTCAATGGATGGTGAATATAGACTATGTGACAAAGAAAGAGGGTAGAGTCCATATTTCTATTGACTTTAGGGAGTTAAACAAGGCATGTCGCATGTCTTAAAGTTGATTTCCCCCTTTCTCTTATCAATGTACTGGTCGATAACATAGTCGAATACGAAACCTTCTCATTCATGGATGGATTGTCATGATATAATTAAATTCAGCATGTAAAAGAAGATCAAGAAAAGGCTTCACTCATTACATCTTGGGGAATGCATTATTATATCGTCGTGTTGTTTGAGTTAAAGAATATAGGAGCAACCTATCAAAGGTCTATGATGATAATTTTTCATTATATGATACATAAATTTGTATAGGTGTATATGGACGATTTGGTGGTCAAATCTTAGATCCGAGATAAGCATGCAGAAATTTTAAGAAAGGTCTTGTAAAGAGCTGAGGAGTACATGCTTGAGATTAATCCCAACAAGGCCTAGGTAATCATTAATATGCCCCCACCTCAAAATTTAAAAGAGCTTAGTTGATTAATTGGGAGGTTACAATTTATTCACCAATTTATCTCGCAATATTTTCAAAGGTACAAACCTTTTTACAAGTTGACTAAAGCGAAGGTCGAGTTTAAATGAGATTCAAAATTTAGGAGACTTTTGATGGATTAAAGAAATATCATACTAGTCCTCCTATGCTCAAACCTTTGGTTCAAGGTAGATCTTTGATTCTATACATCTCGGTGTTGAATGACTCCTTAGGAGCAGTATGACAGCATACTATCTTTCTAAAACCTCAGATTCTTGTAAGCTCAAGTATATTGCTATAGAAAAAACTTGTGTCGTCATCATCTGGGTGGTGCAAAAACATAAGTATTACTTTTTGACTCATGAAGTCAATCTCAATGCCTAATTGAATCCAATTGAATTCCTTCTCAAGAAATTTGTCTTTACTAATTGGCTGGTGCAATGACTGAGTTTCATTTCTTAATTTGATATCATATATGTTCGACAAAAGTTGATTAAGGACTATGTAATCACTGAACATCTTGCCCATCAACCTGTCCCGAACTTTGACCCGGTTCTATCAAAGCTTCCAAAAAATTAATGTCCATCCAGTCTTTTGACCTATGGATGTTACATTTTGACGTAACTTTAAATTATCAAGATAGAGGAATAAGTATCATCTTTTTGTTGCCAAAAGGTGTTACCATTCAACATGTTTTTTAGCTCAACTTACCAGTGACTAATGATATAGCTGAAAAAAAGTTCTGTTGGCAAGGCTTGAGGTTGTTCATCTCCATGGTGTCACCAAAATAAAAGTGATAAGTGATAGTCAGTTGATTCTTCACCAAGTGCTAGACACATCAAATATCTTATCTTGAACTCACACATATCAATAGCTCACCTCTACATACATCAAACTCTTTTTCAAACTTGAATTCGTTTGTCCCTCGTACTCAAAACATCATTGCTGACTCTCTAGCATCCTTGGCATCTTCATTATCTATCCTACTAGGCATATCTTATAGGACTATCCTGTCCGCTAATGGATAGTACCAGCGATTAAAGATGCTCGTTTTTTTAAGGATTAAGGAGAAGTTTGAAAGAAAGGTTGATCTTGAGCAAAAGGAATAACTATCATTGATCTAGCCAACGATCAAAGATGCTCATTTTTTTAAAGATTAAGGAGAAGTTTGAAAGAAAGGTTGATCTTGAGCAAAAGGAATAACTATCATTGATCTAGTTTCAAGAGTTGGAAGAATGAAAGAAGACATGGTATCATGAGATTGCTTGGTATTTTTAGGATTAGACTTTTCCACCAGAGTCAACAATTGGGGAAAAGAAAGCAATAAGAAAAATCTTTTATAATTATGTTGAATCAGGTGGAACACTCTTTAAAAGGAGCATAACTAGCATGTTGTTAAGGTGCGTAGATGAAAATGAGGCTGAACTGGTGCTTAAGGAAGCACATTCTGGAGTGTGTAGAGGCCATGTCAATGCTCAAAGTCCTTGCCAAAGGGATCATCAAGTAGGGGTATTATTGACCCACTTTAAAAGTGAATTCTTTTATTTTGCCCATCATTGTCATCAATGTCAACTTCTTATCGACAAGATTCATTCTCTCACATCTTCTCTTCACCCAATTCACGTTTCATGGCCCTTCGCTCTATGGGCATTTGATATCATTGAACTCTTGGTGACCCAAATTCCACAAATAAAACTAAATCTTTTATCTTGACGGTTACCGAATATTTAACCAAGTGGGTAAAAACGAAAAGATATATAGGGATTAAAGCATCAACAATCTGCATCTTCATCAAGCGCAACATCAAATCCAAGTTTAGGATCCCATTCGACATCATCACTGACAATGGATCTCAGTTAGTTTCTTAGGAGTTGCAAGACCTTTTCAGTAAGTATTGCATAAAATTACATTATTAATTTACATATTATCCTCGAAGTAATAGTCAAACAAATGTCATCAACAAAACTCTGATAACATTCATTAAAAAAACTTGTGAGTTTAACAAGTTCGCTGATAGGCCTGATAAACTGATCGATACTCTAAGAGCTTACTTCACTCCAAGTTGAACCCTCATAGGTCAAACTCCATATGCTTTGACCTATAGAATTAAGGTTGTCCCATATGAAATTCTCATTGCATCTCTTCTAGTCCAAATCGATTGAGACATCTGCACGGATAAGTGTCAGGAATCATTTCTAGCGCAACTCGAACTCTTGGATAAAAAAAGATCAGCTAGTGCTGAATATGCTAAAACATATCAAAATAGACTTACAAATTTTTATCAAAAAAGGCTGGTTGAGAAATTTAAAATCAATGATGTTGTACTTAAAATAATATTCATAAAGTGGGATGGTCTCTTCTCAAAAGTAAAACTTAATTGGGAGCTTAGTCAATGGAGAAGAGCTTATCTTCTTTGGAATGGACTCTATCTTAAAGAGTATTTACCTTAACAAAACACAAAAAATCATAAAACCATAATTTTGGAAAATAACTACTATTATATAAGGTTCACTTGTCATTTGGTGCCCCAGCCGATATTCTAGGAATAAAGGATAGGTACCACATTGCACAAACCACAAACTGTACATCCAGATTTCGAGATCTAGTGACTAGAAGTTGAAAATAATCTAGGCATAGTTCGGGAAAGGAAGGTCATACCTACCCTATTCTCTTCCATCTCGATCTGAATTAGACACGACAATTAGGGAAGACATGTCAAAAGTGCCCACCACCTCGGTAAGAGGTCGATTCAGAAGGTACAACTCCTCAAAAGAAAATATACTAAAAGATGAGCAATTATCTCTTCAAATCGACAAAAGAAAAGACATTTTGAAATGAGTATCACAAATAGCTCTAGAAGAGAATGCAAAAAGCACCAAAAGATTTGCAATGAACCTCTCAAGTCAAAAAAAGTAAAGATTTGTTTGAATATGGGTCAACCAAATATATAGACAAAGAAGGAAGGACTCGAAGAAATCGAACTTTGAAATTAGTGGTTGGGTATGAGTAAAAAGTACTTCTTTGACATCCCTTAAGTTTAACAAGGATTTATCTTAAAAATTTTATTTTTTAAACATCCACGGGTAGGATTAACAAACCAAGTTAGAGCAAAATCCTAGTCTATTGAAGACAGAAAGTCAAAAGATCCCGAATGAGAGACATTCTCATACACATGGTGTTTACTTTTAATCTTGGAAGGATGACTGAGGGCACCTATCTCAAGCACGATCAATGATAGAATCGGTGGTCCTTCTCCATGCAAAAAAATGAAAATTATCAAAAACATGAAATAAATTTAAAAATATAAAATCTCTAAAAAATCATATACTCCATAGGCCCAAAAAATAACAAAACTTTAAATCTAATCAAAATGAAAATTTAAGATCTAAACAAACTAAAAAATTGTAAAATTCTTAAAAAACTTCGCTTTAATTGACTACATGCCTAGTTGCATCTACATTTAAATTTCCATCTTACATATTTTCTTTTATGCATCACATAGATTATTGCTTTTATCCTCTGAGTTGGAAAGACACATGCCCCTTACAACTTGCATGAGGTTAAGCCTGAATAAAAATCTAACCATTTTTTTAGGTAACAGAAAAGTAGAAGTGTCTAGAGATGCATAGTCACCATGAACAGAAAAGACACAAATCACAATGGAAAATATGCATGTCATATATCATATCGAGGTGCTGAGGGGGCAGCACATTAGAATTGTTGCCTCCCTCTACAAGTTGCTCCTGGGGAGTCTGATCAACCGGCGGGAGCCTTGGGGCTCTCTCTCTCTCTCTCTTCTGGTTTGACCCTCCGTCCGGGAAGCACTCGATCAGTTGGGTATCCAATGAGTAGTCAATTTGGAGTTCGAGTTGTAGGAATGACTCTAAGACACTAGCTGGCCCTCCGCCCTTGCAAGTCTCAGCTCCAGCTAGGGTATCGCCTACATGCGCCGGATCTGTAGCCGAAGGACTTGCTTACTCTCAGGGTTTGACAACTCCACATTCTTTTCGAGCTCCACATGTTGAGAACAGAAGAAAATGAGTGTTACAACCAGCATGTATGAACAAGGAATTTTTAAAAGTCAAATGCTCACCTTAGCATGAAGGGCAGAGTCAACCTTGGGTGGTCTGTTCTTGAACTCCACCCTAGCTCCCAGCACTGAATCTTGAAAAGCAAACATACACAACATTACTAGAATAGAAAGCTACAAGAGTGCCCAGAGACCATGTTATTAAAAGGAAAAAAGTAAGAAACTTAACACTGCAGCCAAGACTCTATTCTGAATATGCCATTGGAATCTCAACGAACCTTTTAGCCTTCTTGGGCATCACACTTCGATATGGAGGAAACATAGTGGAAGATTGAGAGCAAAAATAAGCAAGAAGAAGAAGAAGAAGAGTAAGAGTTCTCTAAGGAGAATGTGCAAGGAGAGAGTGAAAGAGAGTTTAGAACCCTCCTTTTGAAATAAAGAGGTGGTCATGAGGACATGCTGCCATACATCAAATCAACTATTCTGCACTGGAATAGCAGAAGTCCCATTTACAGGACTTCTGAGGATGTTTGGCATCTTAGAATATAAAATCAAAAAAAAACAAAAGAGAGAAAAATCACAAAAAAATGAATATGCAAAATAAAGGGAGGACTATCCTAAAAAGGACTTGCATCTAAGCATTGTATTTATCAAAATAATGGTAGATAGGACTCGGAGTATGGGTTCGAGAGATCGAGATATCGAGAGATCAAGAGATCAAGACAGAGAGGGAAAGTAGAATAGGGTGAATAACTTAGTGGGTTGTTATGGGCTTTGGGCCTTGAAGGTCATTTACATAATTTAGAGTCTTTGAAATTTTTACTGGACTTGTTCTTGGACATGCCCCAATCCGATCCATTGTCACTCTTAGATCAAAATAAATAAAATTTAAGCAATATCCATTGCCACTCTTTTATTGCCTGATATGCAACAATGTCAACAAGCCCATAAAATATTTTAATTAAAGACATGTTAAAACTACATGATAAAAATTAACTTATCTAATTAGAAGAGGACAATGTTGTAGATGAATCATCAACACAAACTACTTCTGGTATTAGTTCATCATTCTTTTTATTTATCTTACTACTTGCAAAGATAGTAGCAAGTGCATCTTCTTCCATTACATCAATATTATGTGTCATCACCTAATCAACTTTGTGCAGATCAATGCTTGAATAGTTGTTAAATCTAAAGAGTTTTTATACTTATATAGCACTCTCCCTCCAACACTAAAAGCAGATTGTGGTGCCACATTAGACATTGAGATAGCTAATACATCTCTTGCCATGCTTGAAAGAACTAAATACTTTGAAAAGTTAATTTTCCACCAAGTTAATATATCTAAATCACTTTCTTAAATTGGGAGTTTCTCAAGATATACTTGTAAATCCCTTTTTTATATGGAATCATTGAGGATTCTTAAAGAAAACTATCAAATTTCATGTATAAGGTAGCTAATGTGCTTTGTGAAGATGCATCCACCTTTCTTTTTGACCCAGCAACCAAGGCAGTTAAACTAGATCTTTCATTTTTGGATATCAATATATAAGACTTATTACAGGTATCCATATTGGAAGTTGTGTATGTTTCATACAGATTTTGTAATCCAATTCTTTTATCTTCCCTTCAGCTTCATCGTCATATGATTTTCCAGTGAAATATTTGATGATAATTAATTTAAACCTTTCTAAAATGGCTCCAATTACAAGCAAAGTATTTATCTTTTCTTAATACCTTTTAAATTTTATAAGTATCTTTAAAGTCATCAAAGAAATAATTGATAATGAATTAGAATTGATAATGAATTAGAACATCAATACTTTAAAGTCAAGTGAATGACAAATATTTTCAAAGCAAAGATTTGTTGTAAATTTACTTTTTGACATTTTCTCACTAATTTCATAAAATACAACTAGATACTTCAAAATATGTTTGACATTTTCCCAATCATAATCAGATGACATATACATATAAGAAGAATCATATAAGTCATGAATATAGAAAACATTTTTAAACTCTATTATTTTTCTAACATCAAATATGTGGAATTCCATCTAGTAGGCACATCAAGAAGTAAAGATTTTTCATAATCATTTTCTCTTCTAACTACTTTTATGAAAGTCTCTTTTCTTAGCTAAGAAGATTTGACGTATTATATATTTTTTTGTACTTTCAAAATAATGTCATCATTCTCTTTTAGAGCATTTTGGACAATCAAGTTCAAAATGTGAACACAACAACGGACATGAAAGAAATACCCATCAAGAATTAATAATTTTATAAATGTTATATCACTTATTAATTCTTTCACTACCTTATTGTTAGCACTCGTATTATCCAACACAAATAATAATAAAATTTTTTGTATATTCTATTCAAACAACTTCTCACATAACATATCTCTAATTTCTCTTGTCCACATATCTGAGGTAAGACTCATGGAATACCAGGTCGGCGACCCGGTCGGCCGGGTTGTCCGACCCGGTTGCTTTTTAGGCCGACCGACCCCGACCCGGTTATTATTTTAAAATGAATTTTTTATTTTTTCCCGACCCCGTCCTGACCCTGACCCGACCTAGGTCGTGACCTCAACCGACCCGGGTCGGTTTTGGGCCCAACCGACCCGAGGCCGACCCCCGAGTTTTTCTTCCTTGGTAAGACTCACTCCATAATCGAGATTTTTTAACAATAACAAAATTTTATCTTTTATGTATTATTTCATGTATTCAGATTTAACTGTATTACGAGATAGCAATATAATTTTTAGACGAACATTTCTTATATAATACCTAAAGAGGTCATGTTCACTTGTGGAAATTGGATAACGATGAACAACAATAATTTTAGCAAAATCTTCTTTACTTGTGTCATTGTCAAAAATAAAGGTATTATTTCTATCATCTATTACATTATCCATAAGTTTTGCTTCATTTTATCTCATTTGTTGAGCATTTTGTAGTATAATTTGCTTAATATTTGATACCACTTGTACTATCCCAATTGAACATTTCTCATATTGCTGACATAGTATCATCATCATTAGTCACTCTCTCAAAATCCAACCGAACTTTAGATCCGAACTTTCTTTCTCTATGTGGTTTTGTAGCATTTTTTATGGATTATCCATATGATAATCTATGCTATCCGAAACATTAGTCATAGATATGATGATGAGAATGTCACAAAATTATTCACCTAAAAAATAGAATAATAATAGATCATGTATAAAATACATATTGGTGACAAAATATATACTACAAAGAATTGATAGATGGATGAGTAATTAAATTACATGATTAGAAAATACAACCAACTTTAACAAGTAAATACAAAGATCTAAGTATTTACTAATTTATTTTTTAAGGCACTCAAACTCTTACTAATTTATAAGATGGAAAAAGTATATTCATAAGATAGGTGTACTTTCTATCATCATAATTACAAACTTCAAAAGTGACATTTTTAGAAGGCAACAAAAAAATAATGTGAGGGCCAGCCTTCTGAAGTGCCTGTGTATTTATATATGTTCTCAGTTTCTACCACTTTGGATGACCGGATACTCTGAGCTAGACAAGATAGAAATGGGATCATCTGGTGATGGACGATTCTGTTTTAGTATCTCAATGTAAGGGTCGGCCTTCTAAAGAGCAGTTTCATTTTTATAGGGCAAGATTTCTAGATGGTCCAGCTGAAGTTCTCTTTATCAAATCAACATTTTTCATCAAAACGTCTATTTACCCAAATTGCAGCTTTAGATCTAAAGCATGAGGGAGATACTGATGATGATTTTTACAGTGCTATTGTAAAATATACACATTGACTAGTGAATAAATTTGTTTACACTGAAGATGCCCTGTTATTGACAAGAATGCAAGTAGGGCTCACGTCAATATTACATTATGCTAACTTTGACACACTAAGTAGTAAATATGTAACATGTGTATGTACAATGACCAAAGTAACTTGTTTTAATAAAATGTGTACAGACTAACCTGCTGATGCTCCATCTCATCCGGTGAAAAATGTCCATTGACACCATTTATTTGCAACTTTTCTCAGAAGATTTAGTTCTGATGATGGAGCCCGTTTCTTGCTATTCAACTCCATTCTTGCAGTTTTAAAGGGTGTTTCTATGTGGAGTTGTCTGAAGCTCAATTTATTTGGAGTATGTTGTTGTTTTTTGAATACTAATATCTTTTTATGGGAAATAGGGTTGGATAAACTTCCTACGTCTATTTATCAGTGGAAGGCTATCAATTACTGTTATACTTTTGTGGTACCTTTGGAAAATCGGCCCTCATCTTTTTCTTGTGTCATCATTACCTAATGTTTCATGCTTTTATATTTAATGAACCCATCACGAGGTTTTCTAACAGATTCATGCTCATCCAACTTGTAACTCAGTTGAAGCATATGTTGTACGTAGATGGATTGCATATCTATGGTTTTTCTTCTTTCCACGCTTTTGTATACAATGAATCTATCATGAGGTTCACTACCACGATCTGTGTTCATCCCACTATAACTAGGATGAAGCATATGTTTTATGTAGTGGTTTCCCTCTCCTTATTGTGCTTTTTAGATATGGATTTTCTGGCTATGGCTATTTTTTCTTGGTAGGGATTACCATTAAGAGGTTTCAATGTGTCTAAAATCTTCTTCCATGTCATGTTGTGACCTTACCACTCCGTCCAATGTGAAATGTTTGTCCTCTCCACTGACATGTTGAGCTATCATCGTAGGGTACGAGTAACACCTTGGACCTCCTAGAGAAGATGAATCTCAGGGTGGCGGAGGAATACAAGGGCTTTGGAGACATTGCCTCTGGATTGAGAGTATTCGTCGAGCAACTAAACAAGAAAAATGGTGGCTTTGAATATCATATCAAGCAGATTGAAGCCATAGATCAACAAGTGACAGAATTCGAAGCTGTCGTCTCGATGCTTGATAAATATGTCTCTTTGTTGGAAGGAAAAGTTAGATCTTCACACAAGAACTTGTCTACATAGGTGTTGAAATTCTACCCATCTAATGTTTCATTTTCTCTTTTTTCCCTTACATCTTGCTTTTACAATTGGTCAATTGATGCAATTATCTCATTCATAGATCCTGCTGTTGCTTCCAACGAGGTAGTTGTGCCTTCTTCCTTGCCTGCATTTGCCGATGCTCATGTATGTAATATGTAGGTAGCTTGTTCCAGTCAATTTTAGTGAGATCTACAGCTTTGGTTTGAGATTATATTGAGCATTTGATATTGATGAGTAGTGAGAAATGTGATTTACTGTCTTCGTTGCCAAGTAGCCAAGTTGAGTTTCAGATGGAATTCTAGATTTCAAAATTTCAGCACTCACGAGCAGTTATTTCAAATGTTTGATTTAATATTTATTTGAAATAATTAAATGAAAATTACAATTTGTTTATATATTGCCAATCAATACTAGTAAAAATTTAAATGGAATTTAATTTGAATTGAAATTTTATTGGTAGATATAAATATGGATTCCTGATCGTGTTGAACTTTTATTTGAACAAATAAAAGATTAAGCTGACTAGTAAAGTACAAATCTTTCGTTTTGGCGCAATATCATAGTGCAAGATCATGGGTTTGAATGTCCTCTCAGTGAGGTCATGGGGTTTTAAACTTGTCTGCAGTTCTGACCCTTGGATTTGTTCGCAACTTTTGTGGCACTTACCAAAAAAAGTACAAATCTTTCGAATTTGTAACAAGTCAAGCTCCAACATAAAGTTTACTAATGAGTAGGCGTGTGTTAGGTTTGGTGAGATGCCCATAGTGTAGTTCGTTATAGGTCAAGTACGATCCAAGATAGTCGGGCCCATGGGCTTTTTTAAACTTTGTCAAAAGGAAAAACCTATATTACTAAGCAGCCTGGTTGGGTTTGGACTGGGCTACCCATGATGCAAGCTTGGCTTTTTGGTTCGAGTGCTTGGTGATGTGTCGGCACATGGCATGGAGGTGTGAAGCAAAATTTGACTCTTCCACTATCTTCTTTCATAGTCTTGCAATGGTAGTTCAATGTCCCTCTTTAGCAATTGTATTAAGGACCTCTATCATTATCAATTTCAAAGAAGTAATAGGTGCTTTACTAACAATATTGATATTGAAAATTTTAGTACAAAAAATATAATATGTAATATAAATGTTTACTCATATCAATTTCAATATTGATATTTTATCATTTACAAATATTAATATTATTATGTCAGTACTTGGGGTGATACCTTCCATAGTAGTCCCTTTAGTGGTGGGACAAAGTCGATGATCGACAATGCCGAAGGCAGTGGTGGTAGCATTGAACGAGAGGTAGTCGTCGGGATGCACAATGCTAGCAAGTGAGATGATGTTGTTTATGACAGATGCCGAAGAAGAGCATAGATCATACTTGAGTTTCTACAGGGAGGCTTCGCCATGAGAGGTGTTCCTAGGGACCTTCCTATCTTGTCTTCACATGATATGTAATAATCCTTACATAAAGATATATAGACATACAAGGAGAGGATGGAGAAAAGAAAAATAAGCAAGGTTAATTGACAGAGAGCACAAAGTAGATAGAACTCATAGGAGTTCCAGAGAGAGAGAGAGAGAGGGGCAAATAGAATAGGGTGAATAACTTAGTGGGTTGTTATGGGCTCTGGGCCTTGAAGGTCATTTACATAATTTAGAGTATTTGAAATTTTACTGAACTTGTTCTTGGACATGGCCCAATCCGATCCCTTGTCACTCTTAGATCAAAATAAACAAAATTAGAGCAATATCGATTGCCACTCTTTTATTACTTGATATGCAACAACCTCAACAAGCCCATAAACTATTCTAATTAAAGACGTGTTAAAACTATATGATAAAAATTAACTTATCTAGCTAGAAGATGAAGATGTCGCAAATGAATCATCAACATGAACTACCTCTGGTATCAGTTATTGATTCTCTTCATTTATCTTACTACTTGCAATGAGTGTAGCAAGTGCATCTTCTTCCGTTACATCAATATTATGTGTGTTATCACGTAGCAACTCTCCGTGTAAATGAATGATTGAATAGTTGTTGAATTTAATAAGTTTCTATACTTAATTAGCACTCTACCTCCAACACTAAGAGTAAATTCTTATGCTAGAGTAGACATTGGGATAGCTAATACATCTCATGTCATGTGTGAAAGATCTGGATACTTTGAAGAGTTAAAATTTCACCAAGTTAATATGTATAAATCACTTTCTTGAATCAAGGGTTACTCAAGATATGCTTGCAAATCATCTTTTCGGATTGAATCTTAGAGGATTCTTGAAGAAAACTATCAAATTCTATGTATAAGGTAGCTAATGTGCTTTGTGAAGATGCGCTCACCTTTCTTGTTGACCAAGCAACCAAAGTAGTTAAACTGGATCTTTTGTTTTTGGATATCAATATATTAGACTTATTGTAAGTGTCCACATTGGAAGATGCATATGTTTTGTATAGATTTTGTAATCTAATTCTTTTATCTTCCCTTGAGCTTCGTCATCATATAATTTTTTTAATAAATATTTAACCATAATTAATTTGAACTTTAGATATAAAATAGCTCCAATTGCAAGCAAAGTAAGTATTTTTCTAATATTATTAACATTTTATAACCAACTTTGAAGCCATTAAATAAATAATTGATATTGAATTAGAACACCAATGCTTTAAAGTCAAGTGAATGATAAAAATATCTTCAAAGTTAAGATTTACTATTATAAATTCACTTCCCGGATCATCATGTATAGAATAATAGATCATGTATAGAATACATATTGATGATGAAGTATATACTACAAAAGAATGAGAGATGGGTGGATAATTTAATAACATAATTAGAAAGTATGACTGATTTTAATAAGTAAATACAAAGGTCTAAGTATTTACTAATTTATTTTTCAAAGCACTCTAATTCTTACTGGTTTATTAGATGGAAAAAAGTATATTTATAAGATAGGTGTACTTTCTATCATCAGAATTACTAACTCCAAAAGTGACATTTTTAGAAGGTAACAAAACAATAATGTATGGGCCAACCTTCTAAAGAGCCTATAAATTTATATATGTTCTCAGTTTCCATCATCTTGGATGACTGGATACTCTTAGCTAGACAAGAAGATGGAAACAGGATCATCTGGAGATGGAAGATTTTGTTTTAGCATCTCAATGTAAGGGCCGGCCTTTTGAAGAGCAGTTTCATCTTTATAAAACAAGATTTCTGGATGGTCCAGCTGAAGTTGTTTCTTTATCAAATCAACAATTTTTATCAAAATGTCTATTTATCCAAATTGCAGCTTCAGATCTAAGGTATGAGGTGGATACTGCTGATGATTTTTACAATACTATTGTAAAATATACACAAATTGACTAGTGAATAAGTTTGCTTACACTGGAGATGCCCTGCCATTGACAAGAATGCAAGTAGGGCTCATGTTAATGTTACAATGTGCTAGCTATGACACACTAAGTAGTAAATATATAATGTGTATGTACAATGACGAAAGTAACTTGTTTTGACAAAATATGTGTACAGACAAACCTGCCGACACTCCATCTCATCTGATAAAAAAATGTAAATTTGCACCAAATTTTTGCAACATTTTCCAAAAGATATACTTCTGATGATGGAGCTCGTTTTTTACTATTTGATTCCATTCATGTGATTGAAGTTTTTTAAAATATATATTATGGAAAAGAACAATGTGTACTTAGTCAAACCTATAGTTAAAGGGATGTTTCTCTATAGAGTTGTACTTGAAGCTTAAGTTATTTGGAGTGCACTGTTAAATTTTGAAAACTAATATTCTTTTATGGGAAAAAGGGTAGGATTAACTCCCTACACCTATTTATCAGTCGAACGCTATCAATTACTGTTATATTTTTTGTGGTAGCTTTGAAAAATCAGCCCTTTATCTTCTTCTTGTGTCATCATTACCTAATTTTTCATGTTTTTGTATTTAATGAACCCATCATGAGGTTCTCTAACACGATCCATGCTCATCCAACTTGTAACTCAGTTGAAGGCTTGTAGCATATGTTGTATGTGGTGTTTACCCTTTTTATTATGCTTTTTATAGATGGATTGCACTTCTATGGTTTTTTTCCATCCATGCTTTTGTATACAATGAATCCATCATGAGATTCACCGGCATGATCAGTGCTCATCCCACTGTAACTAGGACAAAGCATATGTTGTACATAGTGCTTACCCTCTCCTTATTGTGTTTTTTGGATATGAATTGCCTAGATATGGTTATCTTTTCCTGGTAGGGATTACCATTAAGAGGTTTCAATGCGTCTAATTCTTCTTCAATGTCGTGTTGTGACCTTACCACTCCGTTCAATGTGGAATGTTTGTCCTCTCTCCACTGACATGTGGAGCTCTCATCACATGGTACGAATAACACTTTAGACCTCCCAGAGAGGATGAATCTTAGGGTGGCAGAGGAATACAAGAGCTTTGGAGACATTGCCCCTAAATTGAGAGTATTTGTCGAGCAGCTAAACAAGAAAATGGTGGCTTCGAAGATCATATTAAGTAGATTGAAGCCATAGATTAGCAAGTGACTAAATTCGAAGTCGTTGTCTTGATGCTCGATAAATGTCTCTTTGTTGGAGGCAAAAGTTAGATCTTCGAACAAAAACTCATCAACATAGGTGTTGAAATTCTACTCATCATGGATTTCATCATCTCTTTTTTTCCTATCTTGCTTTTAGAATTAATCAATACATGCAATTATCTCATTCATAGATCATGTTGTTGCTTCCAATGAGATAGTTGTGCCCTTTTCGTGCCTACATTTGTCGATGCTTATGTATCTAATATGTAGGTCACTTGTTTTGGTCGATTATGATGAGAATTGCAACTTTGGTTTGAGATTATATTGAGCATTTGATATTGTTGAGTAGTAAGAAATGTGGTTTATTGTCTTTACTGCCAAGTAGCCAAGTTGAGGTTCAAATAGAATCTCAGATTCCAATATTTCAGCACCCACAAGCAATTCTTTCAAATGTTTATTTAATATTTATTTGAAATAACTAAAAAAAATACAGTTTGATTATATAATGTCAATTGAAATTAGTAAACAAATTAAAAGAATTTAATTTGGGTTGAAATTATATTGATATATGTAGACTTGGATTCTCGAGCGAGTTGAACATTTATTTGAGCAAATAAATGATTAAGTTGACTAGTCAAGTACAACTCTTTTATTTTGGCATAGTATCATAGTGCAAACATCATCTCCTTGATCGTGGGTGAATGTCCTCTCACTGAGGGCATGGGATTTTATACCTATATGCACTTCTGACCCTTGGGATTTGTTTGCAACCTTTGTGGTACTTTCTAAAAAAAGTATGAATCTTTGGAATTTGTAACAAGTTAAGTTCCAACATAAAGTGAGTTCACTCATGAGTAGGGGTGTGTTGAGTTTAGTGAGATGTGTAGCTTGTTGTGTCAAGTATGATTCATGATAGTCAGATAGATGGGCTTTGTTAAACTTTGCCAAAAGAACAAAAAAACATATATTACTAAATGGCCTAGTTGGGCTTTGGTCAGGTTGCCCATGGTGCAATCTTGGCTTTTTGGTTATAGTGCTTGGTGATGCATCGGTACATGGCATGGAGGTGTGAAGCAAATTATGACTCTACTACCTTCTTTCATAGTCTTGCAATGGTAGATCTTAGTCTAAGACCCTATTAGTAATTGTATTAAGTATCTCTATCATTATCAATTTCAAAGAAATCTTAATAGGTGCTTAGCTATTAATGTCGATATTAAAAAATTTAGTACAAAAATATAATATATATTATAAGTGTTTACTCATATCAATTTCAAAATTGATATTTCATCATTTACAAATATTAATATCAATATGTCAGTACTTGGGGTGATGCATTCCATAGTAGTGCCTTCGGTGGTGGGACAAAGTCGACGGTCGACAATGCCAAAGGCAGCAGTGGCAACATTGAAGGAGAGGTAGTCAGGGTGCACAATGCCAGCAAGCAAGATGATGTTGTGGAGGGAAACTGCCGAAGGAGAGCATATATGATGTTTGAGTTTGTAGATGGAGACATCATTATGAGAGGTGCTCATAGGGACCTTCCTATCTTGTCTCCATGTGAACCATAACAATCCTTACTAAAAGAGAGACATACATACAAAGAGAGGACGGAGAAAAGAAAATTAAACAAGCTGAATTAACGGAGAGCACAAAGTAGATAGGACTCGAAATAGGTGTTACATAGATAGAGTGTGGGTGAATTGAACATATTGAATAGCTTTGTGGGCTGTTATGGTCTCTGGGGCTTGAAGGTCGTTTACATAATTTAGAGTCTTTGGAAGTTTTTCTAGACTTATACTTGAACATGGCCCGATCCAATCCATTACCACTCTTATAATAAAATAAACAAAATTAGGGCAAGAGATTCATCTATCTTCCTGCCAAACAATGTCATCTATGTTGTAAATGGGAGTGTACAGAGTTGTTGTATAGCATTTTGTAAACATATGCACAATACATTCTTATGTTAGTCTCAGTAGATCAAGGTAGTGAGAGAATTTTTCACAATCCTCTATGCCATCCACTTCTCATTTCTACTTTAATTGAGCATTTTTGTTTTTGGTCCTTGCATGCTTTCATAATAGCTTTCGTAGTTACATCGAAAATGATCTTGATAGAAATATGTCCTACAAACTCATCATTTATGATATGATTTGATATTGTTAAAAATATCACATTTAATTAATTAAAGAAATCTTCATTACTATCTCTTATTAGATGCGTACATTGTAATGAAGTTCTTGATCACATATAATAATGATTGAGTTACGATGAAATCATGATAATGAAATCAATCATTTAGAGGTTTGTGATATAAATGTTACTAGTCATAGAATCCCTTGAGACGAGATATCAAGGATCTTGATAAACTAATATATGTGATGTCTTCTCATATGATGAGAATGATCGATCTCGTTGGTCATTACTGTGAAGACATTGAGATACATACACAGGTACTCATTAGTTGAATGAGTTTACTAAATTGACCGAATTAGAAACCTTGAATGGTATCTTACTAACTTATCAATCAGAGTTTTCTATCAACACGATTGCATGGTTGGACCTTTGAACTTCAATCGCCAAAAATGACTTGTTGGATGAAACTTGTGCTTTGACTATTGACTTATGGATCATCGTTTAAATAGTTCAATACAATGATAGATTGGGTTTAAAGGAAACTTAATAGAGGTAATTGAGTGAATAACAAAGGATCGTCTACTTTCACTAAGAGAGAGTATGTCTTATGGTATAATACTTCAAATCTTTGGCCATAGTAGAAGAGATAATTTGAAAAAGAGTTTTCCAATTAATTTGATTTCGAATACAGGATTTGTTGAAACCTCACATATTTCTTTTCAAATATACAAATAGAAATATGTATGAATATTTTGTTGCAGCATGGACATCCCATTTTTCTTGATGACAATGGTGATGGTATATTCATCTTGAATTTTATTTTTATATTAATTAATATTTATGGTAAGGTTGTAGTGAGTTCTTTGAATTTGATCGGACGTCTCTCCAACGATCCATAAATGGATTCAATGTTAATTATATCGAGCGACGGCTCAATAATCCTTGATTAACTGTCGTGATAACATATCTACAAGATGAAATTGGATGCTGAAAAATGATAGTATGTTCAATCTTTCTTTTCTTGACTAAATGAATATGTGTGCCAACTTCCTAGACTTTTACTCTTTTTGTACGTGCATTTCTTTGAATGAGCTCTTAGGCTAATTGACAACTTTTCTACTTGGATTTGGTTGATAGGCATCGAGGCTTTCGATTCTTGAAAACCAGAGAACGCTGAGGATTTGATTTTCACCCTTGGCTTTGTAGGATTTGGCTAAAACTATTAGT
This sequence comes from Cryptocoryne crispatula var. balansae, assembly GCA_036172225.1. NCBI lineage: Eukaryota > Viridiplantae > Streptophyta > Magnoliopsida > Alismatales > Araceae > Cryptocoryne > Cryptocoryne crispatula. The sequence continues at coordinate 40,106,905 of CM069918.1, read as the reverse complement.
ATTTATAGAGAAGTTAAATTTTTTTATAAAAACTTAAAATCTCCATAAATTATGCTTTTGTCCATGTACCTATGGATAATATCTTATATGTGAGACCTATTAGACTAACTAATCTATTTGATTGAGACCTAAATAAAATAGAATAATTTTATTTAATTAAATTAAATTTATTGACCGATAATAGATTAATCGGTCTATCTATCATGAAGGCTATAAGCCACATCTCATGATCCCAAATAGCTATGGGGATAATCTTATCTCTATTGAGCATTTCCATCATCAGTTACCACATAGGTATAAACTCTCGTTTATTTAATGTCCTAGTCAGAAAAGAGTACAGCATCAATTGTCAACTCATTGATATACCAACTCTATAGGATCATGTACTCACAATCATTTCAATTTGAAAACATATTTTTTCAATTATTATCTCTACCCTTGTCACGAATTTATAGTAATATCACATAGGACATTCTCTCTCACTTACCAAGAGTAGACGATCTCTTGTTGTTCACTCAATTACCTCCATCGAGTTTTCCTTTTTCCTGATCCATGACTATACTAGATTATCTAAATGGTGATTCATAAGTCAATAGTCAAAGCACAAGTTATGTCCAACAAGGCATCTTTGGCAACTCAGGTCAAATGTTCAACCATGCAACCGTGATGATAGAAAACTTTGATTAACAATTTGGTAAGATACCATTCAACATTTCTAATTCGGTCAGTTGGTGAACATATTCGACTAATGGGCATATATATATGTATCTTAATATCTCCACACTACTGACCAATAAGATCGATGATACTCATCACATGGGAAGATATCAATTACACTAATCTATATTATAACTAAAAATATTTAGATCATATATCTCTAGATGATCGATCTCATTATCATGATTTCATCATAATGCAATTATCATTGCATATGATTAAAGACTTCATTATGATGTACGTATCTAATAAGAGGTAGTAATGAAGATTTGCCTAATTAATTAAATAAAATATTTATAAAAATGTCAAAATATATCATATATGTTTGACTTGTACGAGATACATTTCTATCACAAAGAGAAGAATATATAATGATAAAGAGCTACTAGACTAATGATAAAAATAAAATTGTCAATAAATAACAAATTCTAACTAAATAGCCAAACATGAACCACATAGTCACAAACCCCAAGTAGATGTTGATTTTACAATATGGAGGGTAAAGCGAAATGCAGGAAGGAACTACTGAATCATCTTTTAAAAGGTGACTAAAGATATTTATTTCATTACCTTGTGGAGTCTCCTTGAAGATCTAAAAATTTTGCATTTCACTAGGTCTTGAGAATCACCTTATTTAGTTAAAGTACAAAGATTGAAACAAAAATAATTTAGGTATAATCATAAAAAATAGAAAAATAAAGGAAAGTCCTTTTGACATGAAACAACATCTAACACATGTGCATATCTTCGTTTTGTTCACCTAGCCATTTTAAATATAGTCAATTTATAGAATATAAACTTTGAATAAAAATATATCAAAATTTACCATTAATCTTTCAACTATAACGGACAATGATCTTTCTACTCAATCCTCTACAATGCTAAATAATTCTTTTTGAAGATCCTAGTGATAAGTTCTTGTTCTTCAAAAAAAAAAAATAGCAGAACGTGGGGAAGTTGTTTTGTGTGTAATTTTAAAGATTTTTGCAAGATCTTTTTCACTTACCCATGGATGTCTCAAGGATTGTCATCTCAAATCTCGATTTTATCTTAGGGAGACTGAAGAGATCTTGAAAACATCTTGGGAGATTAAATCTCAGAAATGTCAATTAAGGTGCATATTTAAGTGTAAAATATCATATAATCTCTTCAGAAAAGAAAGGAGATAGACATGACATTTGGGTCAATTTTACATAATCATAAAAATATTAAATTATAAAATTTTATCAAATAATAATGTCTAAATGAATCTTTGGATAGATTCAATAATAAAGTTGACAATATATGAAGCAAACTTAATAAGATCGTATTACTAAAATAATATTAGAAAATAGAATGACAAATAATATATATGATATAGATAATTTGTGTAATACATAGTGAAGAAGCTAGGGATAGTAATAGGCATAGAAAATTAAGAAACTATAAGTACTATATATATTCTCTTTTCAGCAATTTCATTAGTTAGATGCGTAAAGAGAGAGATTCTCAAGAGATCACATTTCATAGATGCCTGAGAGACAGAAAACTTAGAATCAATGATTTTAAACCTAAAATAAGATTTGTTTTTCCGATAATTTAAAAACTGTGTTCCTTGAGACCCATCTCGATTGCTTCCATTGATCTATTCCTCATTTTGTTTTATCCTAAAATATTATTTTTATCAAGTGAATAGTTTTCATTAATATTTTATTAATGCATATTTATCGTTGAAATAGGTGAAATTATTGAAGTTTAATTTGTCTCGTTATAAGAAAAAAAATAGACAAAGACATGATTTAAACAAGTTTGATGCTTACCTTTTTGCATTGTTATAGGTACTTGCTTCTTTTCATATGTGGTGTGACAAAGATAAAAGTGATTAAGAGGGGGCAAGTAGAGGTGCAAATAAGTTGAGCCAAGCTGAGTAGTATGTTGTCAAGTTTGACTCGTTTATTTTATGAGTTCAACACAAGTTTGAGTTTTTACACATATGTTGGACTTTTGTTCAGGCTTGATTTGTTACTTACTCAAGTCAAAATTGAGCACGAGCTCAAATAGTAATTTGACTCAAGTTCATTCTAAATTTTAGTCCAATTTGATACAAATTCATTTATAAACACAAAATAAATCAAAAGTAACAATGACTTTAACTTATTTATAAACTTGATCTAAATTTAAAATCAAAACATATTTTTTTATATTTATTTTTATTAAGTGATAATAGAAAAGTATTAATACATACAATTTATTTTTAAAAATAAATATTCAATTGAATATTTAATCAAGTTACTCGCGAACTTATCATGTGAAGTAGGAGTATGTTCAATGTTGACTCACTTAATAAGTCGAGTTTTATTTTTTATTCTAAATTATTTATTTATTTTTTATAATAATTGAGCTGAGTCGAGTTTTGAGCTGTCGTCAAGTGTTTTGGTTTATTTGCACCTTTGAAGGCAAGCAAATCAAAAAAGTAGTTTTAAATTAACTCAATAAAAATTATTTATTATTTTAAATAAATAAAAGTTTAAAATTTTAATTTTTGATAAGTTTAGTTTCAACAAATCTTTATTTAACTTTATTACTTTTTTAGTAACTCGACAAGCTACTTAATTAAATTTTATCTAAAAAACTAAATTATAAATTATAAATATTATAAAATATTAATTAAATAAATATATTTATTATAATATGATAAAAGCTATATTTTATTTAATTTATAAATAAGTTAAAGTTTGAATTTTACAAATAAATTTTACCCTTACATAAAAGAGTTACTAAGGTCGTGTCTGTTTGCACTGAACGTGCATCTAATCTCTGACTCGGTCAGAGGTCAGATGTTACACAATGTTTGATAAATAATCTAAAGATACATCTAATTAAAAGTCTAACATCTTAAAAACCTCTGAATGATTTAGTGCTCATAAATAGCTTTTTTTTCATTTAAAGGTAGACCTTCTCACGATAACGTGGCCCAACTACACCCAATGAAAGGGTGCAATTATGTTATCATTAAAAAATATCAAGTGTCTACAAATTATGACTAGAAAATAAAAAATAAACTTTGAGATAAATAATAACTAATAGAATCATATTTTTATATCCTATAAATTATTGAAATCTAAATTAGACACTTTTATAATTTATGAGAAGTTGAATAAAAAATAATTATTTTTAAATTTTTTAAAAATTTAAAAAATCACATAATAATAATAAATAAATATTTAAATGATTTAAGTAAAATATATGTATGTTAGAATGGGAAATAAAAATTTAAACACATTATATCAAATTTTATTAGTAATACAAGCTTTATTACCTAACTCATTAATAAAAATATATATCCTTAAATTAGTTTGAAAAAGCATATTTTTAAATATATTTAATTTATATATTTCTCATAATGATTTGTGCAAATATTATATATTAAATTTGTATATATTTAGCTTTTGCCTGGGTAGTACTCATTCTATTAAGTTTTATTATAATATAAATTTTTATAATGAAATTTATTAAAATATTTTTTGACTCATTATATAATAAATTTTAAATGTTATGTTCAAATTCTAAAACTTTTAAATTTTTATGATCACGTGCATGATCCTAAGATTTAATGCGAAATTAATCTAATTAGATGTTAATTTAGATGTTTTATCAAACGTACTTATCACTTATATCTTAACAAAATTAATTACCTTTTTTACCACAAGTCAAGAGATTAGACGTAAAATAAAGAGGTTAGACTTTTAGATTAAACCCGATCAAACGTCATCTAAGATGCCCCAGAAAGTGACGGCCGACAGTCATTTACCATTTTGAGACGGGACTTATCAAAATATCTTCTCTTGCAAACGCGAACATAAGCGACAAGTCAGGGAGAGAGGTCAACGCAATGGGACTTAGGGGTGCTCATGATTTTATTTAGTTTAATTTTTGAATATTTTTTAAATTAAATCAAATTAAACTATCTTCTAAATCGAACTAAATTAATTCGATTTGATTTGATTTACGGTGATTCAAATCATCTTTTATTAAAGTAAAATATATATGTCAATATAAAATTTTATTTTGTTTATCTTAAATCATATTCAATTAAAATCTTGTATATATACGTGCATTATATTAATTTTGTCTTAAATTTTTTTGAAATAAATTCATTTTTATAAAAATATACATAAATATTAATTTATTTATAATTTAAAATAAAATATTTAATTTAATTTAAATTATTTATTTTATTTATTTTATTTATTTTATTTAAAAATTTTTAAAAATAAAATTAAATAAATAAGTTAAATCTTTTTTTTGAAACACACATGGCCCAGTGGTCGTGAGGCCAGCTGCACCACAGGCAACGGAGTTCAAACCTACCGGTCACCCCCCCCCCTCCCGCAGGGGTGCCTGGCACTGACGTCGCCAAGAAATGAACCTCCATCCTGTGCCCCCAGGCGCAGGGCGGGTGCCAGTCGACCCATGGTCGACCAGCAAATAAGTCAAATCAAAATATTGATTTAATTTATTTTTTTGAGTTAAATCGAATAGTAAACAGACCCAGACCTATGGCCTCCATGAGCAACTGTCCAGAATTATAACCCAGGACGCCCTTTAAACTAAGGAGGGAACACGGCCCAGTGAAGTCACGTCATGACAGCTCATGGCGGCATTTTTATACAACTAAGTTGCCAACAAAAATATAAACCTTTTTATTATTGTCCTAGTATTCGCACAGGGGGACGGTTGGGTGGAATTTTTAAGAAGATTGTCGTCACTATAATTAATTATTTATTTATGATGTAACAGAAGTCTTACCGAGTCTTACTGAGTAGATCTCATTTTGATTTCCAAAAAAAAAGGTAGAGTTTCATTTATTCTTCTACTATAAGAACCTATCAATTTATTCAAACATCATATTAATCTAAAAGGCATTTTCATAATGATATTTGCAAGTCAAGATTGAGAGGAATTATAAATTTTTTTGGTCACGTGATGACCCAGTGGCTGCTGAGGCCTGCTGCATTACAAACCGGGGAGATTCAAGCCCCCACCCGAACCTCACAGTACACCCCCTGGGGTGCCCGGCTTTGACGCCGCCGGGAAGCGAAGCCCCCACCTTGCGCCCCCAGGCGCAAGACCGGTGCCAACCGAACTAAACTCGGCCGACAAGAGGATTTATAATTTCGCTCAAAATACTTTGAAGTTACCTAACTTCAACTCTAATCTCATATTAAATAGTTTGATTATTTATCCATTATTATCAAATAATTTAGCATAATTATTAATCCTTCTTAATTGCTTATTGTTTGCAAAAGTTATAATTAATAATAAAAGATAACGCGATTGAGCCCGGAAAGTACCTTGCAACTATAATATACCCTTTATTGAAAAAAAAAAACTAAGTCCCGATCTCCGACGGCACAAGCTCTCGATAAATACATTAATTAAACTAGTCAAAATAACGTGCTTCGCACGTGTACGGTTAAATTAAAATTTTTTAAGTAATTATACAAATATAATAAATAAGAATTAGAAAGTCAATAAAATGTGAAAAATATTTTTGCCAAACAAAATGTAAATGCTACAAAGTTAATTAACAACAAATGTATACAACTAAATCAGTACAATGCTCGACTCATTTTGTTTGCAACTCTATGCTCACCACTTAGATGACACCAATAATCATCTCCGACTCTCTTCCCACCACCAACGATGGAAAACCTCCACCACCCACATCCCTTATTCTTAGTTGAAGAAAAATAAAAAGATGTATTTATGTCAAGGTCTTTTACGGTCATTAAAGGCATTCATGACAAAGATTAAATGTAATTATTAAATTCTTAATCAAGCAAGGTACAAATTAATTTTAATGACATCCAAATTTATGAAAATTTTTGACAAAAATGACCAAGAAAATTATCATAAAACACATCTCAAACCATTAAGTATCTATATTTTTAACAATTTAACATCCCATAAAAAAATAAATGTGCATAATAACATGCTTGAGGATAACATACTTTGCTGGACAGCTAGACTTCACGACTAGCCCTTTGTCAATTAATGTCTTCATGCAACTCCACCCGGTGTACCAGTCCCTTGGTGAGCTTCCAAGATGACCAGGTCTAGCCTGTCCCTTCTCTCATCTGCTGGCAATTGGGCAAATACAATGCTAGTATTGACTCTCTCTTAAATGAGGAATGATCATTAAAAACTTCAACGTGAAGAATATAACTTATCACCTTATTGATGTTTGTGAAAGACCACTTGCTTCTGCCTCATCAATAAGTTCATATTTCTTCATAAAGCTACTACCCTTTACCGACCCCCGGAGAAAGAGCGAATATTAAATCCCAAGAACATCAAATGATGTAGCTAAAGAAGCGAATGTTGTTTGTAAGAACCATAAAATGACATATACATATTGTTTGGGACCCTTGGTTTTCTTTCCTGCAGAACAACAAGGACATAGAAATTAGAAACCAAGTGACATGTGCACCTTGACACAATTACGATTTACCCTTTTCAGCGACTTTCTCAGACTTCTCTGAGTATAGTTCCTCCGGAAAGGCCCCATGCATGCCATTTTCCAACACTCCTATAAGAAAAAGCACAAACAAATACATGTTTAGTTTTCCCTAAAGTATCTATATTTTAGGTGACAAATTCCAAGAGCCAAGAAACGTGCATTATGTGTGGAGCTCTTCAATGATTGTTTCAATACCCATCACTGGGTACATATAAATAAACACTAACATCATAGTTTATTCTTAAATCACACATGCAACCAAGTAATTAGAAATTGAGAACATAGAAACATATAAAAAAGGGCTAACATTTTAAAGAAGATATAACAGAGAAATATCTACATTCTCTTCATCCGAGAAAACCCGAGGAACTCCTGCACAACAGAGATACCATTACATTCTTTAATGCATTTAAGGTCACATTCTACATCTCAAGGGTAAAGTATGTGAATTAGATTATAAGGCAGTTTTAAGATGAAACACCTTATAAGATGACCACCAGCCAACAAAATTGGGTAGCAGGTCATAATGTAGCATTGATTGCTCTAGTATTGAAACCATCATTTTTGCTTCTGCACTAAGTGGTATATTCTTGCCCATACATTTACAAGTTGCTATAAAAGCTAATCAAGGATTATGCACTGAATGAACCAATATAAATAGCCAAAGTTAGTGGGTACAAGATATAGTGACAAAGAACTTTGAACACTTATCTCGAAGTTTTCTTAATCAACACAGAGAGAGAGAGAGAGAGTACTTGCTCTTTATCTGCCCCTTTTCCAATATGCTAACATATCTCTAGCAAATTTTCTTGTACAAACACATGCACACTTACTCGTCAATTTAAGTGATCTGGCAATTTTGAACTTCACATGTCACAGTCACGAGTATTATTTATTAGAACAAAAGTTCACAAAGCATCCAACAGGTGCAGTAATCAAACGATTATTTCAATCAACAGGAAAAGAACAAAGAAATTAAGATTTCAAAGTGTTAAGTAAAGTACCTCTCTTAGGCAATTTTCAGAGAGCCGTTTGGCATCTGCTAACTTTTTCCTGTGAAAATTGTTAAACACTCAATGATACCTTAGTACGTCTCTTCTAGCAATGTTCCTCCGTATCTTGCCTATCTTCTTCATCGCTTCTCTCTCAAAAAGAGAAGGATCCTTCTTGACTATTTGCTTTTTGGGAAGACTGCGCTCAATAATCTGTGGTATAAATTAAATTAAGTTACATTAACAAAATGATGTAGTGCGCAACTAAAAAAAAGTAAACAAGAAAAACAAAGATTGTAGTAATGCACTAACCTCATAAGATTCACCCTTTTTCAAGACTTTCACATAGTAAACTTGCAAAGCCCTAACTTCAAACATAATCAAACATCGCATACGACCTGCAGCTCTCTCTGGAATACCAGATGGATCCAATCCAGTATCTGACACTTAAGGCCAAAATTCTGGGAGGAGTTAGAAGAAGATAAAGCCTTTAGCCTTGCCTGAAGTGAATCATACTGAGGTTGATGCTCACTCATCCCTCCTGGGTTTAAAGATGCAACTTTCACCTGCCGGGAGGAGCAGAGGTGATATCCTCATGCTTGCCAACAGTCCTATAAAATTTGGGACATTCTTGTAGAAGGAGAAGGCAAACGGGACCCTTCATTTCTTTTCCCCTCCGATTTCTCCGGCCGCCGGAGGCTAACTCCAGATTGATGCTCGCTGATCGCAGGCGGCTGATGAACAGAGCTGCGGAGGTGCGGGAAGAGCTGCTGGCTCAGGTGGACTATTTACCTCCGGCCGGACATCAAGAGGGGCAAGTTCAGCATGCAGAGGAGCAGACCATAATCCAGTTCCATGCTCTGCTTGGTTACAGGTTCTCCGTCGCCGCCGCCGTCTTCCTCCTCCTCCTCCTCATTCTTCTTCTTATTCTTGGTAGGTGGTCGGCAATCGCGTCACACCTGCCGAAGAGGACAGACAACGAGATCAAGAACTTCTGGAACACCCACCTGAAGAAGAGGTTGGCGAAGATGGGCATCGACCCCGTCACAAGCCCCGCAGCGACGGCCCGGCCGCATCCACCCACGGCAGTCCCGCCGCCGCCAAGAGCACCGCCAACCTCAGCCACATGGCGTAGTGGGAGAGCGCCCACCTCGAGGCTGAGGCCTGTCTCGTGCGGGAATCCAAGCTCCAACGCTCCTCCGCGGGCCTCGTCCCGGCGGCCAGCCCCATCGCCTCTCGTTCCTCGTCCTCCTCCACACACCCCTTCCCGCTGCCGCCGCCAAGCTCGGCTGCCTCAGCGCCCGCCGAGCTCCACAGCATGATAATGTCCTCGCCGTCTTCCTCTTCGCTGCCGGCCCCCTGCAACTTCGACCCGCCCATGCCGTGGCAGGGGCGGTATTGGATCCCGCCGCCGTCCAGTGTTGCCGGAGGCGGCGCCGCCAACAGCTCGCAAGCCGGCGAGCAGCCACAGGTCGACCTGGAATCACCCACATCTACCCTGACCTACTCCAAGAACCTTCTGCCCGCGGCTACTCCGCCGGTCGCCCGGATCATGGCCCCTTGGCAACGCCACATCGAGACGAGATTGGAGGCGAGGAGGCCGTCGGCTGGAGGTACTTCCCGCGGCGATGGTGGAGTTGTTCGATCCCAGGGAAAGAACAAACGACCACGACGAAAAATCGCGAAACGGGTGAGGGGAAGAAAGACCACAACGTCGTCGGCGAGCGATGCCGACGGGAGGTTCGTTCGACGGCTTGTCGGCGGAGGGAGCGGAGGCGAAGAATCGGGACAGTCGGGACGGCGGCGACGACGAAAAATCGCGAAATGGTAAAATTGGACGGTCGAACAGTGGATCGGTCAGACGTTCGGACGGTTGAAAATAACAGGGGGAAAATCGGACGGTGGAGCGTGGGAGGACGAAAAAAACTCATCGCCACTTCTATATACTAAGTTAGATATATATTTTAAATATTTTTTAAATCATAAATATAGATATTATTTAAATATTGACAGAAAATAAGTAATACTAATATTTATTTTTAACTTAATTATTATATAAATTAATTATATTTTTATCTAATTATGATAATTTAATCGTATATAATATTAATTTATAAAAAATATAATGACATAATCATTAAAATAAAATATATTTAATTTTATGGAAAGGCTATATTAAAGTCCGCGCGCATCCAGGTGCGTGTCTTGGCGCTGGTAACTCCGCCTCTTCGCGGTAACCGTTCTCCTCTGGCCGCCTACCGCCGACCTGGGCCGAGCTTCCGGCGCCATGTCGTCCTTCGAGCAGCACGATCACCTTGGCTCCGGCGGCGGGGGCGACTCACCGCCGCTACGTGTCCTGGTCTTCCCGTTCCCGGCGCAGGGCCACATGATCCCCCTGCTCGACCTCGCCCACCTCCTCTCCCTCCGCCGCAACCTGTCCATCACCGTCCTCGTCACTCCCAAGAATCTCCCCCTCCTCCGCCCCCTCCTCTCCCGCTCTCCCTCCATCCACACCCTCGTCCTCCCCCTCCCCTCCCATCCTTCTCTCCCCCCGGCGCCGAGAACATCCGCGGCCTCCCCCTTTCCCATATCCCCCCCATGATGCACGCCCTCGGCGGCCTCCGCGACCCCATCCTGAACTGGGCGCGCTCCTCCCCCTCACCGCCCGACGCCATCCTCTCCGACTTTTTCCTGGGCTGGACCCACGGCGTCGCCGCCGATCTGGGCATTCCCCGGCTCGTCTTCTGCCCCTCCGGCGCCCTCACGCTGTCGGTAAGCCACTGCCTTTGGCGGGACATGCCGAGGAACGGAACGGGGGACGAGAACTTCGCCGTGGCCTTCCCGAGCGTTCCCGGCAGCCCCGTTTATCCCTGGCAGGAGCTCTCGCCCTTGTACAGAGGCTACGCGGCGAAGAAGGGGGACCCGATGTGGGAGTTCATCAGGCAGGGATTCTTGGACAACGTCGACAGCTGGGGCTACGTCTTCAACACCTTCGACGCCGTGGAGGCGCCGTACCTCCGCCACATAGCGACAGATCTCGGCCACCGCCGCGTTTGGGCGGCCGGTCCGCTTCTGCCCTCCGACGACGGAGCGGCGCTCGCCCGCGGCGGCTCCGGCTCCGAGGTTGCCTCCGGCGTGCTGGGCTGGCTCGACGCCTGCGCGGGGGACGGAGAGGTGGTCTATGTTTGCTTCGGCAGCCAGACGGTGCTGTCTCGCGCGCAGGCCGAAACTGTGGCGGCGGCGCTGGAGGGGAGCGGCGCTCGGTTCCTTTGGTGCACGGGGCGGACGGACGGAGCGGAGGAGGGCCTGGAGGAAAGGGCGGACGGGCGCGGGTTAGTGGTCCGGGGTTGGGCGCCGCAGGTGGCCATTCTCCGGCACCCGGCGGTGGGGTGGTTCCTGTCGCACTGCGGCTGGAATTCGGTCCTGGAGGCGATATCGGGGGGAGTGGCGCTGCTAACCTGGCCCATGACGGCCGACCAGTTCCTGAACGCGAGGCTCCTGGTGCAGGATTTGCAGGTGGCGGTGGCGGCCTGCGCGGGCCGGGACACCATTCCGGAGGCGGCGGCGCTGGCGGATGTGATCGCGGGGGCCGTGCGGGGCTCGCGGGCCGAGAGGGCGAGGGCTATGATTCTGCGGGAGAAGGCGGCGGAGGCCGTGAGAGATGGCGGCAGATCGCAGAGGGAGCTCGACGACGTGGTGGAGACGCTGCGGAAGGTGAGCCGGCGGTCCACCGTCGCCGGCGGCGGCGAAGACGCGGTAGCCGCCTGAGGGTGGACGTGGCTCAGTCTTATGGAATCGAATTAAATGGTTTCAAATGTATCATTCTCTTGAATTTACAGATTACTATATATATTTTTGGCGTCAGCCCCGACAGGTGCAGAACACATAGTCAAGGTCAAAGATTCGCAGATTTTACCTTTAGTGATTTAGATTATTTTTTAAAAATAAAATAGTCCAAGCTATTTTGACAACTAAGATTATATGTACGTAGACGTGAAACTTGTGGTGCAGTTGGTCGGGGGGCGTTTGTTTTAAATTTTTTAAATATTACGATGAACATTGACAATCGTTTGATACTAGATTTATTTTTAATTTTTTAATTTCAAAGTTAAATTTATGTTTTCAATAATTGTTACCGGGCCATCAATAATTGTTACCTCCGCGAGGATGTCAATAATTATCGATTATTTGATTATCCGATCCGTTCGTTGGTTAACGAACAGTTAAATGATAGTTTAAAATTTTTGAATAAATTATCCGGGTTCGTTTATCGATTAATCATTATCTTAGAGGATGTAATCATGAATATAGTATAAATCAAACTTGAAAATTGTTATATGTATTCGTTAATTAATATAGAATATAATAACTCACAATTTATAATATTTAAGCATATATATATCTTATCTAGAAAATTTTATTGTCTTTGACTCTCCGGTTCACCCTTCTCTAAGACTTCAACGTTAGACAAGTTTTGTCTTAATGTCCAACAACGATGTCTTTTTCCTCTGTCTTTTTCCTCTTCCGCTTTCTAACATTGTAGTTCATGTACACGATGATGGTTTCTTCTCCTCCTACCGAATTTGACATCCGGAGAGAATTGTCATACTGAAGAAATTCATCGATTGTGTGATCAATCAAATAGTCGATGACAACATAAAATAGGAATAGACACTACGTATTAAGAATTTTTTTAGTACATTGTTATAAATAGATACTTTTAATGGTAATATATATATTTTTATATGTACTTCTATCGATAAAATTATATTTATTTCTTTATTTTACTGAGTTATATCATTCATATGTTATCTCTTTATATATTTGATAACTATATATTATTCGGCCATAAATCATTTTTAAACGGATAAAATAATACGATTCGTGAATACACTCGATTTCGATAATTAACGAATAACAAGTGAATACATTTTTTTATAAAATACAGATACAGATAATATGATTACTCAATCCGTATGGAACTCGTTGACATCTCTGCCCTTACACCCCGTTGTGGCCGCAAGCTGGAGTCACCACCACGTGTCTTCCTCAGGCTAGGCTCGCTACGTGTTCGTTAACAGCACGCCGTTGCCACCTATCTCTATCAGCTCTACATGGGCGGTCCCGCATCGCCTTCTGTCGTCTACGGGGTACTTTTGTTTTTAGCGCAATTTAAAATATCTACGCTTGATTACACTTTTCTGACCGAGAAATACTTAGTTTCATTAAGATAATTATTTAATTGGGTGTTTGTTTTATATTTGCAACATAAATTTTTATTTTAAAATGGTACTAGTAATAGTCACCCCGTCATTATTCCATGCGGTTCGACATGCATTCGTCTTCGCAGAAATAGCCACCCGCCATTATTTCATACGTTTCACCTCTTTACTGCAACGACCTTCGCCTTGGTACCCAAATATCCCTCATCGTGGATCGTCTCCCCTTTTAATTAACAGTTCGATTGGCCCGCCTCTGTGCCTCATTGCCTCTTCGAAGGTGCTCGGAGGGATGACAATTTCTTCAAGTTCAAGGGGTCTTGCGTAGACCTGTCAATGGATTCAGGAAATCCATAACCTTGCCTGAATCCGAAATTGAAAAAGAGGATCGAATATTCGTTAGATGGCACCAAATGAAATATATTTCGGGTTCGACTTTACCCGATTTAATGTACACCCGAATCTTACATTTCAGGCTACATTCGAGAGCCCGATAGGGTTTGCTGGACTGATCTCTCCGGCGCTCGGCACTCGCGACGCTCGGCACTCGGCAGCACAGCGGCGCTCTCCGACACTCTCTGGCGCTCGGCACTCGGCAGCACAGCGGCACTCGACGCTCGGCAGCATAGCGGCGCTCGGCACTCGGCACTCACGGCGCTAGACACTCGGCTTCTCATCCGGTATTCCTCCTCCTCCATCCTCCTTTCTTCTCCTACAGATGGTCGCCGACCGTCTCCAGTGCCATCGCCAGAGCACCCAGGTCGGGCGCCACGGCATCCTGAAAGGGGGGTTTTTGGAAAGAGAAACGGGAGGCGGATGACAAAGGGGGAACCACCTCGTCGGGGAGACCCTTCGTGTTCCCCGGCAAGGCCTCCCGCTCCCTATCTTCGCCGTCGGCCCCCTCCACAAGCTCTCCCCCGATTCCCCCTGCGACCGCCTGCCAGAGCACGACCGTAGCTGTATGGAATGGCTGGACCGGCAGGGCCCCAGTTCGGTCGTCTACGTGAGCTTCGGCAGCCTGGCGGTTCTGGACGAGAAGGATGTCCTGGAATTGGCGTGGGGCCTGGCGCGCAGCCGGCGGCCGTTCCTGTGGGTCCTCCGGCCGGGGTCGGTGCGCAGTGCCACGGCGGCGGGGCTGCTGCCGGAAGAATTCGTGGAGGAGACGAGGGGGCGGGGGAGGGTGGTCTCCTGGGCGCCGGAGGTGGAGGTGCTCGCCCACTCGGCGGTGGCGGCGTTCTGGACGCACTGCGGGTGGAACTCCGTGATGGAGAGCATCTGCGCCGGCGTCCCCATGCTGTGCCGGCCGTCCTTCACCGACCAACCGGGGAATGCCCGGTACACCAGCCATGTCTGGAAGGTGGGTGTCCTTGTGGACGACGAGGTGCTGGGGAGGGAGGAGGTGGAGAGGGCCATCACAAGGTTGACGCCTCCGTCAAGATGTGCCTTCTCGGTCACAGCTACACTTAACCGGCGATGTCGAAGAAGCCCAATGTTGGAAGGGGTGAGAGCCCCTTCTCTTCTCCTCACAGCCCCCAACGCCGCTCTTTCTACAGGAACCGCACCATCCCCCAGCAAGGATTTGCTCATTTGGTTGGTGGGTTTCGATTAATTCCTGTCTGCCATTTACTCTGCGCGGAGATAATGGGAGGGGGCTTCATGAGCATAAGACTTCGTTGTCCGTCCTGGGACACGGAAGGTGATTCATGAGCATAAGAGCTCATGTCCATTTCGCTGGAGGGGGTAGGCTGGAGGCTGGCGACAAGAAGGGTCTCGGGTGGTTGCTGATCCGGCAGAAACAGGGAAGGGCCGCGGTGTCGACTGTAAGTGAGGGAGAACGGTGTAATTTTGCATGTCAAAATTGGTTTCACGGTGTAACGGGTTGACCTGGATCCGAAAGTACTTTCGGATTCAGGTATGGATTTAAACCTGAAATCCAATAGCTTATCAGGTCTGCTATTGGATTTGGATATGTCTTATTGGATTCAGGTTTGGATCCTAAAAAATCCGCCTGATAGTGACCCGTTTACAGGTCTAGTCTTGCGTGCCCTGCTGACTCGGTGATACCTTCTGCTCTTCCATTCAACATGGCGGCCGTAACCCAAGAGGTAGTCAGGCATCCTATTTCCGGGCTACTAATAAGACCCGCACCACAAGGGTGTTCACTTCGGAGGCGAGCACTAAACTCGTTCAAACCAAAAAATTAAATTGAATCACTCTTTTTAATTTGATTTAATTCGAATCATTTCCGATTTGATTTAGAAAATTTTTAATCGGTTTAAATTAAATTAAGTTATTTAAATCAATTGTAAAATAATTAATAGTATTATTTTATTATTAATTAATATCTTTTGATTATGTTTAACTTAAAAATGAGTGTGCATGTAAAATTTAATTAAATAAAATACGTTTGTATATTTTTGATTTAAAGTAAATCGAATTGAAATCAAATTAAATTGATTTGACTCGATTGAATCGGTTTGGTTGGATTTAAAATAAGATAATCTAAATTTAGACCGGATCAAACGGTGCTCACCCCTAATTCACTTCCATCTCCGAGTCCAACACTGTCCACATTTGCATCAATGCAAAATAATCCGCCTACAAGAGAGAGAGAGAGAGAGAGAGAGAGAGAGAGAGAGAGAGAGAGAGAGAGAGAGAGAGAGAGAGAGAGAGAGAGAGAGAGAGAGAGAAATATCTATGAATCTCAAATAAAAGTCATGTAACATAGTAGGTTTATTTTAGGGGAAATTAATTCTGCATCCAAATAAAAAATTCAACTTAATTGCTGAATAGGTCGGCCTAACATGTTTAAACATTTCGATTTTTTTTAACCTTCATTGTGAACATTCGATCAATTCCCCAGTTAACTTTTTGGTCTGCTATCGAAATCGCCCTCATGTATATTATTAGATTAAAACATTTAAAATAAAATTTACTTATTTTATTTGATATTTAGTTTTTAATTTTAAGAATATTCAGTGTAAAATTATACGCATGACCGCAAACATTTTAGTGACTGAAATTAAAATTAAAAGTTTAAAATCACCTTTTGGAAAATCATATTTTATCATATTTGTTATTAAAATACATCTAATATTTTTTAGTCGTACAAAATATCTAATATGCATTTGTATTTATTTTAAGCCTGGATATAATATCTCAGAAAATAGTTTCAAGGTTCATTTGATGTGTCATTTAATTTTAATATTTTAATTTTAATATTTTAAACTATAAATAACAATAATTAACAATAATAATAAATAAATATTTTATTAAGTATTTTATATATATATGTTTTAATCAAATTACTTAATTTTTATGAAATTCAACGTGAAAAAAATTAGAATGGATACTGTAATGGACTATTTGTTTTACAATTCTTAATATTGAGCTACATACCATGTATTTTGGCTTTATATTTCATTTCCTCTACATGTTTCTATGACTTAGTACATGCTTTTATCAAGTTGTATATATTCTTTACAATATAAATATTATGTATACACGTAGATTCGATGTACTTCCTGGGTAGTTATACGCTGATATTATCGTATGTCTCTGTCCACAGAAATGAGCGTAGGTGATCGCCACAAATATATTTGAGTCCCCTATAATTTTTAAACTTGCTAGAATTATTTCTGTTCACATAATATGTTTTGGTGATATCCAGAATGCCAAAACTTAATGGGATGTTTGGTTGCATGATAATTTTTTGTACATTTTCATGATAAACAATTATATTAAAATAAAAAGTGAACCAACTCATGACATAAAATTAACATGTTTGGAGGGATGTGATAACAAAAAAGAGTAACTATTATTCATGACCAAACAAAGTGGAGAACCACAAGAAAAAAGAAAGAGGTGAAATCCTCCTTTTTGTTTAAGAAGAAAATTACTTTCAAAACATAAAATTGTCAAATTGCCAAACATCTCTTTTAACAAATTTTCTTATAATTTTAAAAATTAAAATAAGAAACTCCATTATCATGCAACCAAACACCCCATAAGACACCTTATGGGGTTTTTGGTTGCACAATAATTTTTTATACATTTTTATGATAAAATATTATATTAAAATAAAGTATGAGCTAACCCATGACATAAAATTGTGTCATCTTTGGAAGAGATGTAATAACAAAAAGAATATGTGTCATATATGACCAAACAAGATGAGAGGACCACAAGATAACAAAAAGAGATGAAATCCCCTTTTTTGTCTAAGAAGAAAATTCCTTTCAAAAAATAAAATTGTAATAGTTGTCAAACATGTTTTTAACAAGTTTTATTACAAAAACATAAAATTGTAACAAAAACCTAATTTATCATGCAACCAAACACCCCATTATATGTTTAATTTATATGTACACGTCAAATTGTATTTGGTTATTATGTTTTAATAACTGCATCTAATATTTTGTGCTTAGTTATGTTCTAGTAATTGTAATCTCAATGTAGAAAGTCATATGATTAGTTAAGTAATTTTACATAACTATACTAAACATTAATTTTCAAGTATACCATAAAATATACATAATAAAATAATTTATGATTTTTATAAATACTACACTTTATTTATTTTCTAAAAACTGCTGCTACACTCTATGGGGTTAAACCATTAAACCAAGATATTGCACTTTTAAACATGTTTTTATATGGTTGAGTTAACTTTGTTTGTGTGATCAATAAATGAGTCAATTTCTAGTTTTCTAGTACAGGTGGCATTTGTTTTTATTTGACTTAATTTGAAAATTTTAAACTCTAATAGGGTGTTTGATTGCACAATTATTTTTTATATACTTTCATGATAAAAACTTGTATTAAAATGAAACGTGAATTAACCAACGACATAAAATTGGCATGTTTGGTGGGATGTGATAACAAAAAAATGAGTAACATATATGACCAAACAAAGTGGGAGACCACACTTTAAAATTCTAAATTTGTAATAGTTGTCAAACACCTTTTTTTAACAAGTGTTATTAAAAAAACATAAAATTATAGTAAAAACTTAATTTATCATGTAACCAAACACCCCATAAATTTTATGTCTTACCTCTAAATCTATGATAAAAATTTTAATTTTAATAAGATAGTTATACTTTATCTTATTTTATTTTATTTAAGGATATATCATTGAAGTTATTTTTAACCTTAATAAAAAGATTATAGCTGAAAAATAAAAATTTAAAATATGCACTTTATTTTTAAGAGATTTATTAAGATATATGTGGTGTGCTTAGAGCTTAATTAAGACAAAAATAGATATTCTAAATCAACAAACGTCTTACCTAAAAATTGTAAAGGTCAATCACAAAAATTGATTATTTGCTAAAAGCAATCATACACTTGTTTATTTAAACCGGGACAGACACAATCAAATTTCTATTATGGGTTGTTTGGTTGTACAATAATTTTTTGAACATTTTTTGTAGTAAAATAAAATGTGAATTAACTAATGACATAAAATTATTATGTTTGAGAGTACGTGATCACAAAAAAGAGTAACTAACATATATGGCCAAACAAAATGAGTGGACCACATGATAAAAAAAGCAGTAAGACCCTTTTTCTGTCAAAAAAAGAAATTATTTTAACAACATAACATTGTCATAGTTGCCAAACACCTTTTTTCTAACAAGTTTTATTACAAAAACATAAAATTGTAGTAAAAACTCAATTTATCATACAACCAAACACCTTGTTAACCTTTGAAGGCATAATAATAACCTATAACTTGATTCACATATTTTCTTCTAGATATATTACTTTAGGGCCGATTTGTTTATTCTATTAAGACACTATATCAATATTAAAACTAATATGTGATACTATCAACTTTGTTCGTCAAACATTTGAGGTCAATAACTGAATAACAAAAGTGGTTCTATTTAAATTTAATAACATAACCAAAAAAGATGTTTTTTCAATATTAATAATTCAAGTTGATTTCTCTAACCAAAATATTTTATTTTTTTCTGGTTACGTATGGTTAAGGATGAACATATAATATGCACATACTTAAAAATAGAATGGTGAGATATGGGTTTTAAATATCTCACCTATCTGTCTGGCCTTTATCTATCCAAGTCTCATGGTTGTCAAAAAGAAATGATTGCCATTTTCCATGTACCACAAGAACAATATCTTTGTGTGCTATAATGTTTATTAATTGTTGATGAGTTGTAAAGTGGTTATAATATAAATGATCTCTCTTTGCCAAATAAGGTCCAATTTGGTAACACTATGAGATATCACTATCATTGTTAATTTTAAATTTGATATTAATAGCAATCATTAAGAGATGTTTAGTTAATAGTATCGAATTTGAAATTTGCAGTGCAATTCAAGTATGTTACGTAAAATAATTGTCAACTCGTATCAATTTTGATATTGATACTCTAATATCTAGAAATATCAATCTTAACATTGATATAATATCATTTTTAAAATTTTGACTAAAAGAGAAAATTTGAGAGTTCAACCTTCAT
Organism: Cryptocoryne crispatula var. balansae; assembly: GCA_036172225.1. Lineage (NCBI taxonomy): Eukaryota > Viridiplantae > Streptophyta > Magnoliopsida > Alismatales > Araceae > Cryptocoryne > Cryptocoryne crispatula. The sequence continues at coordinate 40,086,984 of CM069918.1, read as the reverse complement.
ATTCAACCAAACAAAGCGTCACCTAAGAGATATGATAGAATATGTCACGTATTACAACTCATTTATATGACAGCATTTTCTCATGCCATTCAATATCAAACCTTGACCATGTTTTCTTAACAAATAAAAATGAGAGACACTTAAAAAGGTGATAGATAGAAGATAGCCCTAAAGATAAAAGGTAATAATAGTTTGAGTTAGTTACATTAACAGAGACATAGACCTCATTTGACTAGGCTAAAGGAAGGTCTAACCTCTTATTCATCTATGAATAGACATTTCTTAAGTTAAGGGTCATTTGGTAGCAGATTTATTTAATGGATAAACCCGATTTATCCCCTAAAAATTATCAATAAATATGGTTTATCTCTTAATTAATCTTGTACCAAGGAGCACCTAAATATTCAAAATTTTTAGATTATATATGTAAAACTTCTCAAGAAGCATCCGATTGTGATGCTTAATTATTAAAAATGACTTAATTTTAAGTCACATTCTATACCTTCCGTAAAGATAGAACATTTTATATTTTTTATATATTAATGATAGAATTAAGACTTTAGATATTTAATTTAGACTAAATAAAAATGTCGGTTTAGTTTAAAATTTATTTTCATTGGTTAACAAGATAATTTATATAGTTAATCATTATTTTTATCTAAATCTATAAATGTAAAGAGAAATTTTTATATACTATTATTTCTTAGCCTATGTAAATATTCATACGAGAAAATGTAAAATGAAGATGGAATGATGGCAAAGGTAATAATGAAATTCGATAAAATGTCACAATAATATCTTTTCAAGATAATAAGAACAACATCAGTGACAAACTTATCTTAAAAAAATGAAGAACCATCTAAACTTTTTTTATCGTACGAATGTTGATACTTATTTTCTATCATATACGGTCCGGATCTCAATGTTCTAATGATGCATCAAATTTTTATATTTGTAAATAAAAATAAAATATTAATCTATCTTATATTTAAAAATATTAGTAATGAGAAACCATATACAACATATAAATTTTTCAAAAACATATTTTTATAAGTAATTATTTAAATATGTATATATATACTATCCGACAACGTACAACTGTACAAGGCACGTCTCTGAGATTAGTAAAGGTAGTAGGTTTGAAAAGTAAGAGAAAATAGGAGACGGTTATTGTTTGGGACAAAGGGATGTCACACTAAAATCTCAAAGAGTGAAATTCTGTCACGTTGGTGTTTAACACTGAAAAATCTCCATTGCCGAAGCCTCAAAACGTAGATTATCCTGAATTCCTCTTTCTCGTTCGATCTCGGATCTCCATCCAACGCTGGTATCAGAGCAGAGCTCGTCCACTTTCCGCTGCGCCGCCCGGGACCCCGCTGCAGAAGGGCCGCCGCCGCCGCCGCCGCCGCCGCCGTGTTGAGCACTCCGCAGTCGCGGTCTCGGCAGCCACCAGCACGCCCGACAACGTGTGCCAGCACCGTGCCGCCGCGACGCTGCACCCCCGTGCGACCTTGAGTCCCGCCGCCATGGTCCAGGCGCTGCAGCCATCGCCGAGGGGCACGTTTTCGGCACCGTCCACCCCGCGCTGCTCCAGGCTGCCGCGGCCTCATCTGTGTGCACCCGCGTGCTTGCGACCGGCAGCGGCACCTCGCCCTGTTTTTCAAGCCTCCGGTGGTCGTGACACCGTGATCTCCCAGGTCGATACTCTCCGGCGGTAGACGCTCCAAGGCGAACTTGTTGTGGCGTCCAAGAATAACTGTCGCCGTTGAGCCACTGCCGTGCCGAACGCCCCTGCAACGACCGTTTGCCTTCGCAGCCATCGTCGCCACTGTGCCCGGTGCTTCTCTGTGCTTCGCCTGACTCGCTCTTCCTCAGTTCGGCCGTAGTGCTCTGCAGCCCCGTCCATATTTGGTTCTTCACGCCGGGTATAGTTTAAACTCTGCTCGTAGTCCAAGAAATATTAAATGACCTGTGCTGCAACTCATACGGGCCATTAATAAAATCAGCATTATTGGATCGAGGTTTGTTGCCTTGTTATTTTTTTTTAACCATTATGATCTTATCAATGACTTGATAGTTTTCTCTTATCCACGTATCCACAGTGCAATAGCTTTAAATTAAACTTCACTGTTATTAACTTTTAGACACCCCCATGACATAGTGCCTACACCGAAGGCGTTAATCTTATTTTTATATATACTCTTCTGTAATTTGACAGAAAATTAAACTCATATATTTATATATATCTACGTGACTAGATAACAAGCATTGTCTACCTAGTCCTAGATACAACAACATTAAATTGTTTAGCATAATGATTAGTTTAATCTTTTTAGTTGTCATGCAAATTTATTTTATTTCTTATCAATGTTACATTTATTTTAGAAACTCTCTAATCCTAATAGTCAGCATACTAGTTGCTATAAAATTGACAAAATTAAACAAACTGAATGGAATAAGCTATGATATGTGATATAGAAAAATTAGATATTGTCTAATCTATGATAATATAGAAAATCTAATTGAGGGCATTACTTTGGAACTTAATGAAACTCCCATTGAGGTGGAAACGAAAAGAATTGAGCAATGAACAATTGATGATAAAAAGGCTAGGAAATATAAGATAATATTTATGGAGGTTGATCTCATTAAATTTTTTGAAACTTATGAGACTCTTCATAAATTGTGGCATACTATCATAGAAAGACATGCTATTATCATAGAAACTAAAACCCAGTTCTTGCTGCATGGGTATGATGCCTGTAGAGTGCAAAAGGGAGAAGATGTGATAATGCATGAAAATGAATTAATAGTTAAGGCTAAGAATTTAGCCACTTTTGAAAGTAAGATTTCAAAGAAATTATTAATCACCACTGCATGGATTAAAAAATTACCCTTATTGAACATAATTGCCACAATCTTAAGAATCATAAGTTCAATTTTAGTTGTCATTAAATTGCCTTTTAAGGTTAGCAATAGAATTTTATATTATGGCTAGAAGGAAAGGACTAAAGGTGAATCTAATAGAGGCCAATGTAATAAATAAGAAGGTAGTTGCTCAATATCGACACCACAAGAAAATTCTGGAATATGCTTACTATAGTTGTGGAAAGTTTGGTTATTTCAAAGCCAACTATCCAAGTAAGCATAGAAATGTGGGTGAAAATATATACCTGAAAAATAGAGGAATTAGAAAAAGAGAATTTATCGCCGTTACTGAATGTGGCACATGTTTGACAAATTCATATGAGTGGTGGATTGATTCAGGAGTTACTAGACACATTGCAAAGACCAAGAAAGGGCTTGTGTCCCTAAGAAATTAAATGCTGGTGAACAAAGGCTAATGATGGGAAATGACATCTATATTGAAGTGGAAGGTGCTAGTACTTATAGGCTAGATCTTAGAGATTATATTATGATCCTCAAAGATGTTTTTTTATGCACCTAAAATCTGGCAGAATCTCATATCTATTCTAGCATTAGTGAAAAATGGCTTCGATGTTGGATTCTGGAATGAAGAAGTGTTAGTTGGAAAGGATAGGGATATATATGCAATGGGAAAGTTTTCCCCAGAACATGATTTGTTTTATGTTCCTGTAATTGACACTGAAAAAAATAATTCAGATGATATTTCTGAATATTTCTTGTGTTATCAGACAGAATGTGATCTTTGGCATTTTAGATTAGGTCATCCCGGAAAATCTAAAATAGAATTAATGGCAAGAATGAATATGTTGCCATTGTCAAAGATAGATTTGTCACCTTGTGAACATTGCTTATTCAGAAAGATGACTAAGAAACTATTCACAGTAGGACATAGATCACAAGAATTGTTAGAGTTGATTCACTCAGATATTTATGGACCTCTAAGTTTAAAATCATATGATAACAAGGAATATTTTATTACATTTATAGATGACTACTCAAGGTATGCCTATGTGTATCTCATTTCTGCTAAGTCTGAGGCACTCAACTATTTTAAAAGAAATAGAGCAAAAGTGGAAAGACAATTGGGTAGGGATATTAATGTGTTAAGAACTGATAGAGGTGGTGAGTACAACTTAAAGGAGTTTGAGTTATATTGCCAATAACATGGAATAAAACGGCATATAACAATGCCATAGATGTCACAACAAAATGGTGTGGCTGAAAGAAAAAATAAAACCTTAATGAATGTGGTTAGATGTATGCTATCCCATTCTGATCTTCGTAAGAAATTTTGGGGAGAAGCATTGCTCATAGCAAATTATATACTCAATAGAATACCCACCAAGTCTATCGAATCCACACCTTAGGAATTGTGGAATGGGAGAAAATCAAATCTGAGTCATCTCAGGAAATGGGGTCTGTAGCCCATGTTCTCATTCCAGAACAATTTAGAAATAAGTTGGAACCAAGAACGTTTAAATGTAAGTTCATAAGATATTATGAGAAATCAAATGGCTATAGGTTCTTCCATAAGGATAAGGGGCTTATTGAATATTGGGATGTTACATTCCTAGAAAATCTAGAGGAAGAGGAATCTCATGAGATATGATGATTATTACAATAAAGACTCTAGAAATGATCTGCCAATGGAAGAAGAACCTAGGATAGCAGAACAACCTCAATAAGAAATAGTTGAGAGTCAGAATAATCCTATGACAGAAGGACCGTTTGATATACCTTCAATTGGTAATAAGAGAACTAGAACTCCACCTGTATGGATGAATAACTTTTATTTATACTCATGTGAGCCTTCATGTCTAACTGTGGACATAAATGAGGAAGATCACACAGATCATATAAATTACATTGATGCCATGAAATCGTGTGATTCAGAATTATGGCTAGATGCAATGAAAGAAGAAATGAGCTCCACAGAAATTAATGGAGTGTGGGAATTGTGTGATTTGCCTAGAAATGGGTGTAAATGGGTATTTAAAAGAAAGCTTCGAGCTGATGGGTCTATAGATAAGTATAAGGCCCAGTTAGTTGCCAAGGGGTTCAATCAGAAAGCAGGTATTGATTTTCAAGAAACCTATTCTTCTATTTCTAAGTTTGCATCTATAAGGATGCTATTAGCAATTGTTGTAAAGAATCGTCCATAAAAATTTAGAGCAACGGAAGCGACAATTCCTATAGGTCCTTTAGAATCTGTCTCAATAAGAACCGAACTACGAAAACCAAAAATCGATCAAATCGGGTTCAAATATACCTGATAGGGATTCATATAATCCCACGGAGAGGAAGGAGATGAGCTTCTCAAGCTCTTCAAACCGTTCAAGTGTCCGGTCTTCAGCAGTATCCACACGAACTTCATCCACAGCAGGTTCTCCTTTCGCACTGACCTCGAGAACTCTACCCGAACGGAGCTCCATCGACCATGGACACCTTCTACAGAGAGAAGGACGTAGGGAGGAGGCTAGGGACGTGGTTTTCACCATTGGCTTGATGGAGTTTGGCTGAAACCATTAGTATTTGTAGAGAATTTTGGATTTTTTCATAAAAACCCAAAATTTCCATAAATTACGTCCTTGCACCTGTACTTGTGGATAAATCCTTATGTGTGTGACCCACTAGGCCCAATAGCCTATTTAGTTAAGGCCTAAATAAAATAGAACAATTATATTTAATTTAATTTAATTCATTATCTGATAACAGATTAATCGGCCTACCGATCATGAAGGGTACAAGCCACATCCCATGATCCCAAATGGCTATGGGAATAATCTCATCTCCATTGAGCCTTTCCATCATCAGTTACTGCATGGATATAAACCCTCATCCATCCAATGTCAACTCCTTAATGTACCGACTCTATAGGATCTTGTACTCAGAATCGGATCCATTAGAAAACTCGTTTTCCAATTATCCTATCTACCCTGGTCATGGATTTAGAGTACTGTCCAATAGGACATTCACTTTCACTTATCGAGAGTGGATGATCCCTTGTTGTCCGCTCAATTACCTCCATCGGGTTTTTCTTGTACCCGATCCATCGCTATACTGGACCATCTTAACGGTGATCCATAAGTCAATGGTCAAAGCACAAGTTCCACCCAACAAGGTATCTTTGGCGACTCAGTTCAAAGGTCCAACCATGCAACTGTGATGATAGAAAATCTTGATTGACAGTTCGGTAAGATACCATTCAGGGTTTTTAATTTGGTCAGTTCAGTGAACTCATTCAACTAATGAGCACATGTGTGTGTATCTCAGTGTCTCCACATTAATGACCAATGAGATCGGTCACTCTCATCAAATGAGAAAATATCACATACACTAGTCTATCTGGATGCTTGATGTCCCATCTCAAGTATCCTATGACTAGGAACATTTAGATCAAATACCTCTAGATAATCAATCTCATTATCATGATCTCATCATGATTTAATCATCATCGTATTTGATTAGGGACTTCATTATCATATTCGCATCTAGTAAGTGCTTATAATGAAGATTTTCCTAATTAATTGAATGAGATATTTCTAGAAATGTTGAATCATATCATATATGATTGGCTTGTAGGGTATACATTTCTATCAATTGTCATATATCTTGACTTAGAATTGTACTAGTTGGATGTTAAAACTGCATTCCTCAACATAGAGTTGGAGGAATATATATATGCGACAACCTGAAAGGTTTCAGGTGGAAGGAAAGGAGAATCAGGTATGTAAGTTAAGAAAATCCTTGTATGGATTAAAGCAATCATCTAGACAATGTTATTTCAAATTTTATGTTGTAATTATTTAACTCGACTTTGTTTCAAATCAGTTGGATAGCTGTGTATGTCATGAAGAGTGGGAGCATGATGATTATATTGTCCTTATATGTGGATGATATATTGCTCACCGGAAATGACATCGGAAAGTTGAATAATATAAAATTTGAGCTCAGTGAGAAATTTGAGATAAAGGACATGGGAGAGGCGTCTTATGTCCTTGATGCCCAGATTGAGAGGGACAGAAAGTATAGATTGTTGTCCATAAGCCAGGAAAAGTACATATGATCCGTACTTAGAAAATTTGGGATGCAAAATTGCAATCCAGCAAATACACCTCTGGTTTATAGAAAGAAGTTAAGCAAGGAGCAATGTCCCGAAGAGGGTCAAGGCTCACTTAACATGCCTTATACTCAAGCTATTGGAAGCTTAATGTATGCAATGCTTTGTATCAGGCCTGATATAGCATTTGCAGTAAACTTAGTGAGCAGGTATCAAAGTAATCCTGGACCAGTACACTGGGAAGCTGTTAAGAGAATTATGAAGTACCTTAAGGGTACATTGCACCACAGGTTAGTATACCAAGCGGAAACACTTGAAGTGCTTGGTTACTCCAATGCGAATTTTAGAGGGGATAAAGATGACGAAAAGTCCACTTCGGGACACTTGTTCATCTTTGGTGGTGTGGCTGTTTCTTGGAGTAGCAAGAAACAGGGGTGTGTGGCAAGATACACACATGAAGCTGAGTATATTGCCTGTAGTATGGCTACTACTCATGCCATCTAGATTAGACGATTTCTGATTGATTTAGGTCTCAATTTAGTTGATAGGCCAATTGAGATCTGTTGTGACAATCAGGCCGCCATCAGCCTGATTAATAGTGGAGCAAATAGTTCAAGAGGAAAACACATAGAAATACAATATTATTATATACGTGATATTGTGCAGAAAGGGAAAATAAATGTGAGTTATATCCTCACCAGTGATATGATTGCCGATCCTTTGACAAAGGATATCTCGGCGAAAATTTTCATTAAGCATGTTAGCCTAATGGGACTCAGGAATATTTGAGTCATTTGTAATTTTCACAGATAATGAGATTGTATAGATATGTGTATCTCACGGAGAGTGAGAGTGCATAAGAAAATATATTTATACATCTCATAGATAGTGAAAATGCAAAGGAATAAGTGTATATATCATTGAAAGTGGGAGTATATACATAATACTTTGACATCTCGGTAAAATTGAATTATGTTCTCATAAATAGTGAGAATGTAATTAGAAAGCACTTGATTTTGATGGTCAAGTGGGAGATGTTGGGGCGTGCCCATCAAAACCAGCATTTGGTTAGTGCACGGGATCCGATGGAACTATTTGGGGAAATAGGAGGCGGTTATTGTTTGGGGGTGGAGGGGATGTCACGGTAAGCCTCAAAGAGTGGGATTCTCCCACGTTGGTGTTCAACACTAGAAGACCTCCATTGTCGGAGCCCCAAAACGTAGATCGCCCGGAATCCCCCTTCCTCGTTCGATCTCGGATCTCCATCCAACGCTAACGGGCGTGTTTGATTGATGACAAGTGTTGAGTTTTTATTATAATTTTATAATTTTGTAACGGAAGTTGTTAAAATTCATGTTTGGAATTGTTACAAATTTATGTTTTTAAAAGTAATTTTTTTTTGAAAAAAAACAGGGTTTCACTTGTTTTTGTTATCTTGACCCTCACCTTGTTTGATCATATATATGGTATTCACTCTTTTTTGTTATCACATCTTTCAAAATCATTATAATTTTAGGGAGGAATTCCGATTGCAAAAAAAGAAGAAGAAATTCCGATTGCAAAAAAAAAGAAGAAGCTTAGGGAGGAATTCCGATTGCAATGCCATACGTCAATTGAATAGTATTATTTATATGAGATTATTTATAGAAATGTATATCATACAAGTTAATCATATATGATATGATTCGATATTTCTAGAAATATCTTATTGAATTAAATAAACAAATTTATTACTAACTCTTATTAGGTGCGTACATCATAATAGAGTTCTTGATCACATGCAATGATGGTTGAATCATGATGGGATCATGATAATGAGATCAATCATTTAAAAATATGTGATCTAAATGTTCTTAGTCATAGAATCCTTGAGACAAGATATCAATGATCCGAATAGACAAGTGTATGCGATATCTTCTCATGTGATGAGAATGATCATTCTCAATGGATATTAGTGTGGAGACACTGAGATACACATGTAGGTGCTCATCAATGAAATGAGTTCATTTATTTGACCGAATTAGAAATTGTGAATAGTATCTTACCGAACTATCAATCAGAATTTTCTGTTATTATGATTGCGCAGTTAGACTTTTGACCTGAGTTACCAAAGATGTCTTGTTAGGTGGATCTTGTGCTTTGACTATTGGCTTATGGATTGTCAATTCAACGGTCTAATACAATGATGGATTAGGTACAAGGGAAACCCAATGGAGACAACTGAGCAGACAATAAGCGATCATCTACTCGTGGTAAATGAGTAAATGTCCTATGGGATAGTTCTATATATCCCTAATTAGGGTAGAGAGAATAATTAGAAAAAGAGTTTTCTAATTGATTCAATTCCAAATATAGGATCCCGTAGAGTCGGTATATTAAGTAGTTGATAATAGATGTTATACTCATATCCAACTGGGACATTAACGAATAAAGGTTTATATCCATATGATAACTGATGATAGAAAATCTCAATGAATTTAAGATGATGCCCATAGTCGTTTATGATCATGAAATGTGGCTTGTATCTTTCATGATCAGTAAGGTGATTAATCTAATATTAGATAACAAATTTAATTTAATTTAATATAATTATTATATTTTAATTAGGTATCAACTAAATAGACTATTAGGCTTAGTGGATTATACACATAAGAACTTATCCATAATATATAGGCAATAGCGTAATTTATGGAGATTTTAGGTTTTTATGAAAAAAAATTGAATTCTTTATAAATAGTGGTCATTTTAGTCAAACCCTATTAAGCCAAAAGAGAGAACCACGTCCTCAACCTCCTCTCTCCTTTCTCCTTCCTCTGGAGGACATCCTTGGCATGGTGGAGCTCTGATTGAGAAGAGTTCTCGAACTCAACTTAAGGGAGAACCTATTTATGGATGAAGTTCATGTGGATACTATTAGAGATCAGATACTTGAATGGTTTAAAAAACTTGAGAATTTCTTCCTCTTCATCTCCAAAGGTTTAGATGAATCTGTTTTATTTGGTATTCAATTTTCATCTCTTGGTTCTAATCAAGATAAGATCAACATAAACATATAAGAAAATATATAGAAATCATCACTTCCGCCGCACAAAATTTTATATGATAATTTCTTACAGTTATAACCCAATTATAATACCAAAAACTTTGTTACAATCTAGTTAGATAGTTGTTCTACAGTTACATACAAGTTAACCTAGGTTTTGTATAGAGGATGTCATCTATATTATTCTCACTATCCTCTATAGTTGATGCTTCTCCTTCTTCTTCTTTGCCTCTTGCAACCATTCACCCTTCTTACATTCTGGGCAATCCTACTTAAAGTTTTCTTCCTCGTCACAATAGTAGCACCTACGACCTACATCTTGGAACATCCCTTGTCATCTCATCTCCTATGTCGGTTAACTAATCTTCTATAACCTCCACTTGTAGTTAAAGCCTGACTCTCACTTGATGTCCCTACTTCGTTTCTCTTCCAATGATACTTGTTAAAAAGCAATGAAGCTCTAGCGTCATCTAGCTTGAGAGTATCAATTTTATAGAACATGGTCATCACGATGTGATCGTATGACATCGATGATAATAACAACATGAGAAGTGCTCAATTCTCTTATTTGATTTCCTCACCTAGGGACAACACCTCCAGCAGAATCTTGTTAAAGTCATCAAGATCCACTTCTATCCTCATTCCCTTGATCATTTTAAAGCTATATCGACATTTCTTTGCTAAAAACTTGTTTGTTAGCGATTTGAACATGTACCTACTCTTAATCTTCTCCTAAACATGTGCTTGGGTATTGTAGGTTGATCACCTCTTGGAGTATGTTGTCCGCTAGATATAGCTATATCATGCTATTCCGAACACATGCAATGCAGCCCATGCTTCCACCATTAGTTTCTCGGGCATGTTTGACTTTTTCCTTAAAGCCATAATTAGTCCTTCTCACATAATGATGTTATTCACACATTGCTACCATAAAGTGAAGCCACCCTACTACGTACAGAACTTCTTATTTTTCATTACTTTCATGTCCGTGCCACATAAACGTTGAAGGATTCCATGGAGAAGCTCATAACCCTTCCAATGTATTTGTGACTTATGCCTTCTAACCCTACCATTGATATGTCTCAATCAGTTATATCTTTGATAGATATTGACTTATGCCTTATACCTGCACATATTTGAGAACTGGTTTAGAATTTTCCTAAGCCACACTGTCTAACAAACCTCGAGTGCTTGAAAAACCTAAGGTTGGACTCCGGGATTGCTATTTTGACACTGATCACCCCCAATCAATCCAAAATAATAGTAGCCATCCAATAAGTAAACTTGCTTTCTGTAAAATCAAATCTCGTTAATGTTTATGGATGAGATCTGACAACCTATTCAAAAACTTGGATTTAGCAAACTAATCTTGTTAGAATTTGTTAGACTTAATAACTAAGTCCTAATAACTTGACTCAACAAGAAAAACCAATATCCAATAAGTTTAATGGATCTTGCATCCTTTTGGGTTCTATATCCCCACATCTCTGCACGTGATTATAGTAGAAAGGAAAAAGAAAAAACCCCTAAATCTTCACAGCCACATGGCTCTCCACCTCCCACCCCTAGGATCTATTGTTGTAAAGCCTTCTTCACATGTACAAGACCTTATGGGTGCCACCGCACAACCTCTTAAACACTACAACTACCACCTAGTAGGCCCATTGCTGGTCCTTAGTTGCTAGGCCTAGGCTAGTCAAATGGGTGGGCTTGGCCCATTGGCCCATCAAAAATCCTACTGCGGGCTAGGCTCAGGTCCTTTAAAGATATTAAAAGGGCTAAATGAAGAAGCTTGGTTCTCATTTTTGGTTGATCGATGGCTCGTTGATCTTGGCCCATCATCCTGTCAAAAGCTTGTCACAACTACGTGAGTGGCAAGCCCTAGTGTAGGCGTAGTGCATCCCGACGAGCGACGATCCCTAGCTTGTTGTGCATCTCAAGAGTGGTGAGCCCCAGCCCCTAGTGCAACGCATCCCCTCCAGTGGTGATCCTCAATTCCAACACTTGTGAGTTTTTCATCCTACTCCTGCCTCTTTCATTCCAGTTCTCACTATCTGGTTTTCTTCTCTGTCACCTACCACTCAGCTTTGTGCTTCTTAGTGTTCTCACACATATGCTGCTTTAGCTGCTTCTTCCATGCGTTCCTAGAGAGTGGGGCAAGCCCTCTATTGTAACGTGTAATCACCCTATGTTGCTCAGCCCCCAACAAAGCCTTCTACTTCAACGTGTCTTATTTTTCCTCTGTGTTGCATTGAAGCTAGCCCCATTGCAAAATCTATTGTGTTGCACCCTCTAATTTTCAATTTCTTTGGAAAAAGTACTCCACGAAAAATATTTTCATTGATTTTACTTTTATGGAAACCAAACGAACCCTAAATATAGTTGAAACTCACGATCATTAACGAAGTAACATATTCACAAAGCAAGATTAGAAAATTTGAACTCTATTAATACGCTACAGTAGAAGTACAATTTCTTCTTTAGTGAATTTCTTGACATCGGATATCCTAAATGAATCATCAACTTATGTTATTTACAAGAAGACTAACTTAAAAATTCCACTTTGATTATAATTTTTCTAATTTCTATCCTAATCTTAACCTAACTATAAAATCCCGTTACATATATGATTCATAATTAGATCTTGATTTCACTTATTCAATTTAACCATCTATTTAGGTAACCTTACCTTATCACATAACGACGGGTTGGAGAATATATGGAATAAGACCAAATAGCCCAAACATATCTTAAATAGCATATTTCTTATTATACTTATTATGTTAACATTTGTCAAGAAAAAACATTTTTTAATTTAGGATGTGTTTAAATTAAGTATTTCAATACTATTTATTTGGCTAAATAGAACCACTATAAATGAAACTTTGAAATCTTTAAAAAAGTTTTAAAATATTATGTTATTACACATCAAGTCTTTGTCATCTATAATATATCAAAATGCTATTAGTTGTTTTGATTTTTGCAACAAATTCATTCATCTCCAATAACTATGGGGTGACATTTAATTTGACTCGATTAAACGTTTGAAGTCTTAATTGTATGTCTAGTTTTTTGTGGAACACAAAATCTTAATTATTTGTATCTAAACATAAACAAATATGGTAAATAACGTAGAATGAAGTGGTCTTTCATGAGGTTACTATTGTATTTGTGGTGTTTGATTTGGCTTAATTTTAAAATCTAAACCATTATTTTAATGTCTAACTTCTTAATGAGCAGTGAAAAGTTCTTAATTTTAATTAAGATATAAGTAATTTACATTATTTAATAAAAATTTGAATCACTCAATTTTTAATATGAATTCAACACTTAATTGTTAAATGAAGTCATGGTGGGCATTTTCAAGGAAGTGGCTAAGCACACATTAGTGCACCTCTTGAGGGTTGCCGCCGACGATGACATGCTAGTGGATCTAAAGTACAACAATTCACCTTTGGCACCATCTACATGACCTCCCCTTGGCACATATCCAAGATGCCTGGCTTCACCACTACTAACATCAGACCTTGTTGTTAACTTCAAGCTACATCAGAGATATGCACAAAGTGTTGGGTGATGCTGATATTATCCTTCGACATAGATCATGGATGTTTGGCTCCACCACTGTTGGCATTGGACCTCACTATCGCCTTCAAAGCCACATCAAAGATTTGCATAAAGCATGGGGCGGGACTAGTATCTGTCATGTGGAACATCAAATATGCTTTCAACTTGGCATCTAAAAGGATCCTCAAGAATAAGGTGAGCCTCATCCACTGTTTGGTCACAGTGTTGATCTGCTACCGAAGGGAAGAACATAAGGGGGGAGAACTGAGGAATACATTACTGGAGTAAGAAGGAGAGTCTCCTAAACAAGAGATGAGCTTGTGAGACCTCTAGTGGCCATGGGCACATACGAAGAGGGAGAAGATGCCAAGGCCTAGGAAGGTGTGGGAGAAGAGTTGGGTTGGAGTCAACAAAGACATTCTCCCCAAGAAGAGCGGTGACCACGACCCTTTGATCAAAAAAATGGAAAAAAAAAACTAGTGTTACAGTATGAATCAATAAAATAATTTTAAGATTTATGAGTTTCATTCAGACATATATTCAAACATTTTATCAAACATTTTAAATTGTCTAATTTCTAATCAAATCAGATGTTAGAAGCCCATTCAACCCAATCAAACATGTCCTTAGACATTTTACTAAATTATTTGAATATCTAACCCTTAACTGATTCATAGGTTAGGTATTAATTAAGTCAAAACAAATGGGTCCTCTCTTCTCTCCTCCACCTAGAGGTGTCATTGAGGCTAGGAACCCAAAAACTCAACTCTACATGAGGGATAAATATCACATTTAGGTGTTCTTTGATTTAATTTAATGAAATGTTTAAAGCCCTAACTTCATCTCTGATCTATTTTTTAGAACTAAAGATCCTAGTTCTCCACTTTTGAAAATAAAAAAGTTTAGTGAATCAGTTAAAATAAGTGATTTTTAAGAGGCTATTATTGTATTAAGGTATTGTACCAAACGATTTGAATGTATAACCCTATAACGATTGTCATATACATCATTAGACATCAATTAAGCCAAAAGTTTGAGTTTCAAAATCTATTTTATAATATGAGGTTGATTTTGAGCTTAGTTGAGATTGAGCCTGAAATCCTTATGTGATATTTGGCCATACAACAAATTATGTTTTTAACAAAACTTGTTCGTAAGACTGGTTAACAATCATTGCAAAATTACTTTTTATAAAATACTTCTTCTTAGACAAAGCATGTGATTTGTTTTTTTTTCTTCAATTGTGTTCTCTGCCTTTCTATAATTACACATGGTCTCCACTCCTTTGTCATCATATCTCACTAAATATGATAATTTGTCTCAAACTATCTTGATGTTATTTCAATATAAGCTTTTATCACGAGAGTGCAAACTATTATTTTGCAACCAAACCCATCATTCTAAGGTAGTTGACTAAATAGATACAGTTAGGTGTAAGGGTTAACATGGATTTTGGTTACACAATAATTTTTTATACATTTCTATGGTAGTTTTCATATCAAAGTAAAATTCAAGATGCCTAAAGACATAAATTTACTAGCAGTGTCAACGGGTTAGGTTGACCCACGAGCCCTCGGGTCGGGCCAACCTTGATCCTGATATCGGGTCAGCCGATTTGGCCCATGGGTTAAAGATGGGCATGTTTGGGGTCAACGGCAGGCTGATATAGATTCCTCTCCTTGCTTGGCAACAGGGTTTTGTGTTCGCTATGGTGCTATGATGCGGCAGAGGAACTTGGTGATGGGGAGATGCAAAAGAGGTTGTAGGCGTCGGTGAAGAATCCTATGCCAGCAATCACGATCGCCTTGAAGTGGTACCACTACATCTTCATGAGATCAAGGATATTCAGCACTTACGGGTTGTTGTCTTAACTGGGCTGCACCGCCTCACGTTATTATTATTCGACATGGCCGCTACCTCCTCCTCCTTCTTCCCCATCTCTGGTGCTGCCTTTGTTGGGATCCCTACATTTAAAAAAATCAGAGATCAATCAATCCTTTTTCCACTCGAAACAGTTGGCAAGCCATTCATTGTGGATGGACAAAGTTTGTTCCTTTGTTGCCTCTCCGATATCATGCAACACCACCTCAGTGGAAGGCGAATATAATGTAGCATTAGAACTCTGTTCATGTCTTCTAGCTTTTGGTAGATCTCCATGTGCCTAGGAATGCCTGATATCCCCCAAGAGGAAGTCGTGTATCTGGTTGTCGACCTCGATTGAGTTGCAACCTGGCTCCTTGTTCACTCCTTGTTCCCCAAGAGGAAATATTGGGCTGGGTTAGGTCGGGTTGGGCTGGGCCAAATTTAAAATTTATTTGAGTTGGACTAGGCAAGGCCAAAAACATAATTGGGCCGAGCAGGGTTGGCCCGTTACATTTTGAACTGGGCCTATATTGGGTCAACTTTGGCCCAGCCCTACCCGGCCCGTTGACACCCCGAAAAGTTACCATGTTTGATGAGATCTGATAACAAAGTGTGAGAAATCATGTACAACTATAAAAGGTTTGGACCATAAAAAAGTAGAAGGAGAATTCATTTTTAATCCAATATGAAATTTTTTACAAAAATATAATTTTGGAACGATAACTAATGGGGTGTTTGGTTGCATGATAATTGAGGTTTTTATTTTAATTTTTAAAAATTGTAAGAAAACTTGTTAAAAGAGGTGTTTGACAACCATGACAATTTTATGTTTTGAAAGTGATTTTCTTCTTAAACAAAAAAAGAGGGTCTCACCTCTTTCTTTTTTCTTGTGGTCCCCCACTTTATTTGGTCATGTGCGGTGGTTACTCTTTTTTGTAATCACATCCCTCCAAACATGATAATTTTATGTCATGAGTTGGTTTACTTTTTATTTTAATACAATTTTTTATCATGAAAGTGTACAAAAAATTATCATGCAACCAAACACCCCATAAATAATTTTAACAAAATGTATAATAAAAATATGTTTTTGTAATAAAATTCAATTGTCGTGCAACCAAACATCACATGAGTATTTTTGTGACATAAGAGATTGAATGTCCAGCACATAAAATTAAAAGGAAAATAAAATCCTAAACGAAACTCGGCTCTGCACGTGCCATCGTACGTGTCTCACGCCTGCCCATCGAGTGGCTCTCTACGATACCATGTGCTATCTGACCGTCTATCTCTAGTGTTCATCATATGTTGATGAAAAGCTATTTATCCACTAATATCAAGTATAAAAAAAAACAAGTCAGACCTATCAGACTATCACTTGATCCCCTTTTTTTTATCCTTCTTCACGTATTTGTTCTGTAACGACCGATTAAATCAGCTGACTGGCCCAACAATCGTTGCTAATTAAGAGCCTTCCCAGGAGGTCACCCATCCTTGGCTTACTCCCAACAGAGCACGCTTAACTTCGGAGTTCTTTCAACTCAACCTCCGAAAAATGGTTAACCGATGTTATTGGTAGTCTACTGATTTAATCTTTTAACATATTCACAAATCGGGGTATTACAATCTACCCCCCTTAAAGACTTGACGCCCTCGTCAAGATCACACACATCACATACCCAGGCGAGTCACACCGGACCTTCCGGCTGGGTCATGCTCTGATACCATATGTAACGACCGATTAAATCAGCTGACTGGCCCAACAATCGTTGCTAATTAAGAGCCTTCCCAGGAGGTCACCCATCCTTGGCTTACTCCCAACAGAGCACGCTTAACTTCGGAGTTCTTTCAACTCAACCTCCGAAAAATGGTTAACCGGTGTTATTGGTAGTCTACTGATTTAATCTTTTAACATATTCACAAATCGGGGTATTACATGTTCCGTGTGCGTGGTTGCCCAGAACTTAAATTTAATCAATTTGTGATTTAGAATCATAAATGTTTAACTTATTTGGACTTGTAAAACCTCGCCAATCTTCAACGCGTCCCGGTGTGTATGAAATCTATTAGACCCATCTCTGAGTCGTATTTCAATAATTTGAGCTTGATCAATCTTATGGGGTGTTTGGTTGAATGGTAATAGAGATTTTAATTTTAATTTTTAAAAATTGTAAAAAAATTTGTTAAAAGAGGTGTTCGACAATCATGACAATTTTATGTTTTGAAAGTGATTTTATTCTTAAATAAAAAAGAGGATCTCACCTGTTTATTTTTTTTTTGTGATCACCAACTTTGTTTGATCATGTATAGTAGTTACTCTTTTTTTTATTATATCCCTCCAAACATGATAATTTTATGTCATGAGTTGGTTCACTTTTTATTTTAATTATCGTGAAAGTGTTTAAAAAAATTATCATGCAACCAAACACCCCATTAGGATTTACTTGTTAAGTTTGAATTTAATGTTATTAAATTTGGATCCAAACCTTACCCACTTAAAAATCTAAATTGGACAAGGGTTAAATCATTTCGAATATGATACTGATACAGTTAGAATCATGTTTTGATTTTATTTCAATTCTAATTTTATTATCAAATTCAGAACAATCTAATAATTTTACCATATATTATTTTTATTAAAAACAAACTAAAATTTTTTTGTTACTGCTAAATTCAATCTAAGATCTTTAAATTTTATTTTTAGCATTTATATATTAAAATATTAATTATATAATTTTATTATATTAGTTTTTGTTGGCATTAAGAAAATATGTAATTTTGATTTGATAAATTTTTTCAATATCAAATTCTGATTTGATATGTACAACGATAATGGTGAACATGCCTTGCACAATCGCCCCAAGTAGTGATATATGTTAAAAAAAGATACTGATTTGATATGCTTATGAGATACAAAATCAGGATCCAAATCAGTTATTACTATCAAATTAATTTGAATTATCAAAGTTGAGGACTTATAAAAGATGGAAGATTACAAAAAAATCCCACCTCTTATATTGTTAAAGAAGAAATTCTTCAAAAAATATATATAATTTTATAATAATTGCGAACACTCATTTTAACAAGTTTTGTTACAAAAAAATATATTTTTATAACATTGTGCAACCAAACACCCCATTTAAAAATAGGAGTATTTTTCTAAAAAGTTCAAAAGGTGCTTAGCTTATATTTTGAAGAATTTTTACGTAGAGGTGATTATTTAGAAATCTAAATAATTAGGAGTCAATACGTAAAAATCCCTAAAAATGGTATCATGTGCTATTATTCATGTTAGAAAATTTTCATATACGAAGTACTGTCATTTCAAATTTGTGGGCATGGATGATTTTTTTGTTCGTGATGTTATATTATTAATTGGTGAACTCATGCGCCTGGTGTTGCTGACAGTTGAAGATGGAATTTTTGCCGGCCTTAACATGTTGACCACGCAAAGCAGGAGTTGAAGAAACCGGTCAAATGCTCTAGATTCTCGTTTTTCTTCGTCGTCCCAGCAACACGACGAGAGGGGGACAGGGTCCGTGAATTCTGGGGCAACCCCGTCGAGAAAGCTGCACTTACGGAGCTCTCCGAGGTGCGTTGCAGCCCTCGCTCAGCCGCCTAGCTAGGATAATAGTCTCTGCTTTCTTGCTTTGTTGATATTGTTGCGATTCCGCCGAGCGATGACCTCTGTTTCTGGGGTTCGCGTAGAAATTGTATGTTTTTGGCAGAACCATCATGATGTTGTCCTGGAGCTGGAAACCAAGTCTTTTTGTGCAGGGTTTTTGTCAGAATAGACGTGAGAAGGTCTTTTTTTTCCCTCTCGTTCCTTAGTCACTTTTGAAGTATGCCTGAGAAGAAATAAGATTTAATGATCCACGATTGTCGTTTAACTTTAGTGTGTATGGACGAAATTTTCATTTTGGATAAGAACCATAAATTTCCATTTTACTAAAGAGAGATCGGGCTGATTGCTGCCACATTCGCTTTTGACATCTCCAGCGTTACTGCCGTAGCAGATGTTCTTTTTAGCTATAATCCGTTTGGGTTCATCCATTACAAGAAAGGCTGTTTTTCTATGGTTCTAATTTAATCTCTCATACCTAACAGTCAATCAACTTAATAGAGTTTAGAACATTTACTAGGCTACTACGGTGGGAAAGGAATCAACTAGTTAGTTGTTCATGCAATTGTCAATTTAAACTTAAACTAAAAGAATGAACCTATTACAGAGAGGTCACAGTTTGAGTTTAGATTGTTTACTTGGAGATGTAAATCAGTAAATGTTTCTTCCAATTTCCTTTTTGTCAATTTGATCTTTTGTGTGTTTGTCACGATCTACATATATGCCATTACAATAATGTTCTCACTCGCATCATGTAACTGCTTCTGCTTCAATAACTTTAGTTTTGTGATGTCTATACACATGGGCATTGATCAACTAGATCATTTTGTCATCAATTGATCTTTGGGCTTCTTGTTATTATACTGTCTACTTCAATTCTGGAAAAGAATTTACTTGTTTCTCACATGATCAGAAAATACATGGTATCTATTGAGCTCTTTCTAGGGTGCTATTTTTGTCAAAAGATGTCTGTATATTCTTATTATCTGAAATAACAAGAGGAAATGAAAAATTGTGATCCTAATCTTAGTGCTTGGGTTTTGAATTTTGACAGAAACAAAGCATTAATTGGTGTTCAAGCTGTTTTTGCATCTCAACTGATGAAGCCAGCATGAAATGGCAATCCAAGTGGACATAGTTATCGTGTGCATTACAGTTGGTGTTGCTGTTGGTATCTTGATAGCATGTTGTACATTTTTTGCTGTAAGATTATATAGAAAACGCTGCCAAAACCGTCACCATGCTGATGAGCTTAACACATCACCTCTCCCAATTCATACAAATGGCACTAGTGCAAGTATTGGTTCTAGTACATTTGCTGCAAACTCGGAGTTCTCTGATTCCCTGCCGCCAATAGCTAAAAGGAACATTCACTGGCCCAAGCAGGGTAATCAAGATAAAGATAAATTTGCCTCTTCATCAGGCATACCAAGATATTCATACAAGTATATGGTTCTGCTAAGCCTAATATAATTCGGTGATG
Organism: Cryptocoryne crispatula var. balansae; assembly: GCA_036172225.1. Lineage (NCBI taxonomy): Eukaryota > Viridiplantae > Streptophyta > Magnoliopsida > Alismatales > Araceae > Cryptocoryne > Cryptocoryne crispatula. The sequence continues at coordinate 40,066,418 of CM069918.1, read as the reverse complement.
ATTTTATGTTATGAAAATTCTACTTAGTGTGAGTTTCATCTGTTCTATTCTTCTACTAGTGTTTATTTGTGTATGTTCAAGCCGCTGGATTTTGAACCTTTATAGTTTAATCCAACATTTCTTCCTCCTCCTCCACCCATTTTGCAACCATCTCATGTAGATGTAGTAGTGTAAACCAGGAAAAGTCCCACTCAGCAGATAGGAATTTCTAATTTGCATATGGGAACTAGTTGCGGGGAAGCTTTCCCCACCCTTTGGTTTCTTCTTCGTTTCAGTCTTCATTTCTCCAAATAAGATTTTAAGATGTCAAGGTTCAACAAAATTTTCTTGGCATTATTGCTTTGCTATCTGTTTTTAAAATTTTCCATGTTGGTAACTATGATATGAATTAATCATAGTAAATTCCTGTGTTGTAATCATATGTTTGATCATCATTGCCATATTTCAATTCCTTTACTATGGATGTGTGTGATAGCATGCAAAAGAAGTCATTGGGTCAGAATTAGGATGGTCGTACAACTACTTGGTGACTAAAGCTCATGCAACTGAGGAGAAGTCATCAGAAATTGTCCTAGAGCTGGGAAAATGGCTTGAGAGGAACCCCTTGCCCTGGCACATCACCTCCAACAATGGAGGTCACACAAGTGACAAGACACAGGAAGGGGAGGTAGGTGGCGGCAGGGAAGGGTGACAGTGAAAACCCTGCATCTTTCCTGCACCATGGTTGGGTAGGGAAGATGGTGTCTGCATGTCTGTTCCTGAATCCATGGTTCGCCGGGTCGGCGACCCGGTCGGCCGGGTCGCCCGACCCGGTTGCTTTTTGGGCCGACCGACCCCGACCCGGCCCCGACCCCCCGACCCGGTTATTATTTTAAATTGAATTGTTTATTATATTTTTTTCCGACCCCGACCCGACCCCGACCCGACCCGGGTCGCGACCCCAACCGACCCGGGTCGGTTTTGGGGCCGACCGACCCGGGGCCGACCCCCGACTATTCCTTCCTTGCCTGAATCCTTCAGGCCCAACAAGGGTAGATTTTCAACTCAAAGTGGACAGCCCGTGGTCTGGCCCTTGGACTGCAGCAGTTCAGTGCCCGTGGGTCCACTTCTAAGTCTCAGATCTTCCCTAGTTGGGAAGGAGATCTGAAGTTTTGATCCATAGCCTGTCGTCTTTCCTGCTCCGTTCAGGGTGGTAAGGAGCTGGAGAATGGTGGGGACAATTGTCTATGTGGTTTCAGCCAAGTGGGGAGAGGCTACTTTGTTTCATCTTGTTTCCTATGCAGTTGTTTTGACCGCCTTTGACAACATAGATCATATATATACATTATGACTGTCAGATGGAAGGAATTAAGAGAATGCATCATAACCCATGATCATTGTATAAATTATGAATTTGAAACACTCTGAAGTGCTTTATTTATACATGAAGCTTGTTACTAGTTGTGTACTGGACTAAATTCAAGAACATGATTTTGGATGTCATGTCTCAGTGTATAAATGTATACCATACCAATGAAGAAATATATATATATATGCAAAAACATGCTGTACGGCTTTCAGAATGGTCTCATGTAGCTCGCTAGTAGTGAAATACAAGTAACTAGTACCATGTGCTTTTTACTTTTTATGTGTGACAAGCATTTTGCCTGCTCTTCTATTCTTCACGGCAAAATAATTTAGTCTAAATCAATCAGGTTTTGTATCATGGGACCCTCTTTAATGTGGTCCGGCTACAAAAATGGTTTAATGGAATGCCTATTTATAGAAAATTTCGTAACTTACGCTCTAGTTTTGACTAATAAAGCTATTCTTCTGGTAGAGACCTCACAAAAGGACATTATTGTATTCTCTATTAATGTGTTAAATGTTTGTAGAAAAGTTTTATATTTTATAAAATAGTTAACTTCTTGTTAATACCTAGGTGGGTGTTAAAACATGTAAAAGAAAAGTTTATATTTATTGGCCTTTACTCTTGGGGTTCGAATTGGCAGCCATGGGATTTAAATCTTAATAATTTGTATTTAATTGTTAGGATTAAATTTAAATCTTGATAAAAATCAGATGTAAATAGTTCTTTTTCAAACATAATAATACTTTCTTGCTATAAATCAATATGAAACAATAAATAGATTAATATTTAATAATTATATTAGATTTAAAATCTTGATATAAATATAATGTAATAGTGAAGATGAGGAGAGAAGAAGGAGATAGGAAGATCTATAGTTAGACATTCAGATGTGGAAGGCACTCATCCGCACTCATCCGACAAAGGATTATGGAATTGGATTGGCCGATCCTGACCTGATCATTTGAGGGAAAAATTGATCTGGAATCGGTTTGGATAGATCCTTAAAAAGTATTAAAAATTGGAAAAATATATAATGGGCCCAGATGGATTTCAATCCATTCTAGGCTATTTTAGGGTTGATTTTGGCCCCAAAATTGGCCATATAAGGCCTCCATGTCGATGTAGTGTTGGCACAATTCGGTAAGGCCTAAATCCAGCAAATTGCCGTTGCAACAGGTGTTGGGGCCCTGATTTCAACGAAGAATTGCCAAAATCGGTCTAGAATCAACTGGTCTTGATAGAAGTTGATTCGATCAAAATCGGGCTCAAAATTGAGCTCAATTCCAATCTTTTTGGATTCTTAAGGTTGGCCGATTCTTGATCCGATCCGATCTTACCAGATTGGTCGATCTGGGCCAATTCCTTCGATAGTTGGCTCCAGATTAGCTATTCCTTGGGAAAATCGAATTGACAAGTGCCATTACAATCATAGAATTAGATGATCTCAATCCGGATTGGTTGATTCTGGGAACTATGCCTTCTACACCTCAATCATGCTGAGATAGTGAGTTCTGTCCATTATAGTTAGTTCGATCGACGACCATGTCTATATATAGGCATAAGACATAAGTCAAAGGACGATAAAACTAGCTTTTAAAGAAGTTAATGCTATGACGGGGGCTATAAAGAAGACAGTCAAGTGTATAAATGATTTTTGCATGTAGATAAATCAAGCCTTAACTTGTTTTATACTTGTCTTAAATGTTTTTGAGTGGACATACATTTATGTCTTATTTCACGTTGATATAGGTGTCTCAGCCCATATAGTCACCAGTCCATATTTCCACATAATGGTTGGTGCCATTGGTGAGGTGGATCGGGCTTAAAAGTCCTAATGTACAAATATATTTATGTGGGTGGGTTTGGATGCAGAGGTTGTTGAGTTTTCCATATATTGATAGATAGATTCAAGACGGTGGGGAAGAAAAGAGGTTGCACTGTGTGCGGCGGATAAACATGAATTACAAAGAAATCTATGATAAACTTTCTAATTTGCTGTTTTGAGGGCACGCCATTCTTAAGGAGTATCGACACATTTGGGTATATCAAGAATGCTAAGTACCTGTTTGGTCTCATGAATGGTGTTGTAGAGGAAATATGCGAGGAGAACATTGTTTAGTTTGTTATTGATAATAATGCTTCATATAAGATTGTAGGAAAGAAGCTGATATTTGTTAGAGGAAACTTGTTTTGGAAACTTTGTGTGACACACTATATATTTGATGTTGAAGGATATTAAGAAGTAATCATTTGTGAGCTCCTTGGTAAATCAAGGTTAGTTGATTACACCTTTCATATATGGCCATCCTAGATTGATCCACACCGTAAGAAGGTATATTAATAATTGTGATTTAGCGCAAATTGGTCTTTCTAGATTTGCCATGCATTTCATTGTATTAGAGATCTTGTATAGACAGTGACGTGAATTGAAGAGATTCATTCATGCCAATGAATACATCATGTACGTGGCTAACCTACATGGTAGAATTGATCAATTTTATATTTCAGCTAAGATGGGACATTTTATTGAGGACAACAAGGGGTGAGAGAGTACAATACTACTTGTTTGTCATAGAACCCTGGTACAAGTAGTTGAGATCGATGGATTCCTATTAGAAAAATCATATGGGATATTTGTACGATGAAATGGACCAAACAAAGCTGAAAATCAAATAAAAGTATTCAAGGAATTATCAGAAATGGTGGAAGATTATAGACAACAAATGGGATAAGATACTTCATCTCGATATTTATGCTATCATGTTTTGTCTATAATTTATATTTTATTAAGTGTTCTAGTAAATTTTTAATCATTGGATTCCATTATGACAAGATATTTCTTAAACTCAAGGATGTAATACAATGTACAAGTATACAATAATGCAGAGATTTTTCACAGTATGTTATCAATGATGTCTAGATAGGAATCCACAAGATAGAAAAGAAGTGGAACTTGAAGTAAGCAAAGAATAGTAGAAATACATTTAATTGAGTTTTTAAGATCATTTTGTTTTATTGTTATTGGCTCATTTATATTTCTATACAATATTTTAGATGCAATCATATAAGATGAGAATTAAAGTGTATAGAGATCCAGGTCTATGATTTTCATGTGGCAAGATTTCTCTTGATACATGATATCACATTTGGTACTATTGACATCTAAATTTTACAATGATTGGAGCCCACTTTAATGTTTATTTGTTGAAACTAGCTCAAGGTATTACCCATTACACACAACCCATCATTCATGCATTTGTTGGGCTAACCCTAAACCATGCCCACTTGAATGTCAATTTTGATCCATGACTAGTTGTGCGCAGTCGCCGTTGATCCTGTCACCTCAACAAGAGACTCCGATGCCTCTTCTTCCTACTTTATAGTTATACAACCATACTTATTAATCTTGGACTTATCAGTCATTCTTTGATGTTTGTTAGAATCCCTTGGAGACAAGGATTTTGGAATTGGAATCAGAATTGATTAGTACTGATCCAATTTGATTCGGATCAGTCAGAATTGATTGATTTTGAGGAAGAAAAATCGATTCTAGAATCAAATTTTTTGTATTTTTTCTTTAAAAATACTAGGAAAAATGTCAAGAAAATAGGAAAGTAACTAAAAAAATTTCTATAAAAACAAATGTAACATTTAACATACTTTAAAAAGAAATAAAGTGTTATCTATTGTACATGATAACATGATAATAATTGTAACATGATAACATGATAAACAAATGTAATATTTAATATGATAACATGTTAACATTATAACATTATAACATGATAATAATTATACATCTCATGTTCACCAATATTTATGATATTGATATTTATCCTCTTTCTCTTGGTCTTGGGTTGTCTATTGTCTTCTTGTCAATGTAAGTGCATATTCATATGAACAAAAATGTATCGACCATGTCACTGAAGTCATAGACACTATTAAATTGTGGCACATAATTGGACTGTGTAGTTAGAATCCACGACTGTTTGAGCTCATAAGCAATAGGAGAATTTGGCACTGCATAATGATGTAGTAATTGTTCATTAAAGTAGTGCTGCTATGAACTAGAAGAGTCTTGACCTGTTGCACCTGCATCTTCTCTATGTATATCTCCTCCTCCTGGTTGGGTGGCTAGTATGCACTCCTCATCATCATCACTTGAGGAAGGTGCCTATGTGTTGTCATTTGGACTCATAGGACGTTGCTTGATATCCAATTTTTTTTTCTTCGCTTATTCTATAATGTCATGTGATGCCCACAACTCACAAATTTTGTTAACTGCATAAAGCGTCCCATTTTTCATGATGTCATTTTTGTCTTTGTCCTCACTGGACTTGGAATGGGTTGCATAGCTGGGGTGGGGCTGGAGTTGGGGCTAAGACTGGAGCCGAGAGTAGGGCTGCTGGGGCAAAAGATGGGGTTGGCTAAGGAGTAGGTGGATCATTATCTTCCTCAACATCATTTAATTCTTTTTTTGCCCATGTATGGTCCTCATGATCAAACTCAACTGGATAATCTCTAGTTGCCCTATTCTCTATCCAAGTAGCAAGTGAGTGCTCCTCTTAAAAAATGTGGTCCATGTCAACCTCTTCGGGTGCTTTCTGTGCTCTCTATCTTTCCTTATATGGTCCACCTGCAAACCATATAAATCCCTTCTTTATTATCTTCTGTCAGTCTTTGATATTTTGATGCGCAGCCTCATGTTTTAATGACAAAATATTAATTTCTCCAATCTATCAAATGTCAGGTTGATCCTTCTCTTTATGTATATAAGGCTGAATGTACTCTAGGTCTTCTTACAATGGAAGGTACTAATGCTTTGGCACAGTATCCTGGTAGTAACATTTGCTATTGGATTCCATCTACTCCTGACATTGTCTTGAACTCACCATTTACCTATAAAAAATAGCGAACAATCAGTAGTCTTTAGGCAGTCAATAGAGTTCTAAAAGAAGGTAATAAAATATGATCTTAAACATACTAGGAGAATTTTTTTCACAAGAATATCTTAGATTAACATTGGAGTATACTCCAACCCTTATTCTATAATGTTATATCTAAAAATTGATAAGTACAAAATGATTAGTGTTCCCAATTATTTCTTCATTTCCAATTATTAATACAACTTTTACTTACTTCTAATTTAGGTTCTGTCTTATCCTGCTAGGATTAACATAGACGTTGAATGATTGAGATCATACCCTACAACACCTCATTGTCGTTGGACACTTGTCCTCCATATTGGATGCGGGGGTTCAAGAAATATCCTGTAATCATTCAAGCATATTTCACTGTCAACAAACTAAATATTGACTAAGTTGAAAGTAAATAAGCACAAACACAAGGATATTCACTGACTTACAACATGTACATCGTGATGCAATGTCTTTTCCCATCTGTCATCAAATCTTCCATAATGGAATTACATAACATGAAGGGAGATAGAATATACAATCATATTTGGTAAGAGAGGGGATTAAGCACGTAAGTCTTACAATTACATGTCTACATAATTAAACATCATCACTAGATACTTAATCTAAGTCCATGATCTCCAAACATGCATACCATCAATTATCATATGAATATAAAGCAGATACATGATAATTATATGATATAACATTTATATCATAAGATTATAACTTATATCTTTCCAAATTCTCAATTTTATGCTTATCATAATTTTCATAAAATAAATAACATAAAATAAACATATAAACATTTTGTATGCTTCAAACGAGTTAATCTAAACTATTTAGATTGTTCATGTATTTAAAATTTGTACATAGTTCAAAATAATGTTCTAATCACGGATACGTAAAATCACATTTTATAGAATTAATTTTTACATTAATTTCATTAGTTAAGTAATTAAAATAATTTCAAAAAATTAACCAAGTATAAATATGTGGCAACATGGCTAATAACTACCTAACAGATCATTAAACACATAATAATTTATTAAATAATATTTCAGAATTCTTTTTATTTTTTTAATTTTTTTTTGACATTATTTGTTTTAAACCAATTTAAAACATAATAACTATTAAATCTGCCTAAGTTCATTACGTTGCCTTGACTAGGGCATTGTGCACTGCCTTGACTGGGCACTTTGTGCCTCCCTTTGGTCAAACCAACGCGACGCCTTGCGCTGTATGATATGGCATGCTCTTGCTCACCGTGTATCTGCATGTGTCACGGTGCATGGACCATCTGGCATAGGCAAACCGGGCTAATCTTGGTCAAATTGAGACTTAAACTAGGACCCACCGGGCACTTTTCTCATTGGGTTCGACAAACCCGCGATGGCTCTTCTTTGCCCACTAAGGAGGAAAGGAAGAAGAAATGACAGGGTTAAAAAACCCTTTTAACAATTGGACTTTCTAGTCTTCAAAAATCCAAACAAAAAAATGGGAAATCGGTTCTAGACCTTCTATGGATCCAAATATTCTATTTTTTTTAACAAAACCATTCTGATAAAGGGCCTGAAAAACTAGAAACAATGGACAACCGCCATGAAGGTTGCCACCATCGGAAAACACCCAAATTCACCGTCTCCTCTACCACTTGATGTTGGGAAAGTTAGGAGAATAATAGGAAATCAAATTTTCTACATTCTTATGCCATTACATGACCTCTAACATCGACAAATATAGAGGAAATTGGAGTTTTTTATTTTGGCCTAACGGCATAAAACATCTCAAAACTTCATTTTTTCGGCTTCGATTTAGACGTCTAGTAATTCAAAACTCGAATGCAGAGAGGCATTGGAAACCTTTTGTCACGAGATATTTTTTGAGCCAACCAATCTGAAAAGCACATCACATATGAATTATGGTTGCCTCATCAAAATGGAGAATTGTACAATTTTGAAACCCTAGACAAAAATGAAATGACGTCGAAACTTTGTTGGTTTTGACCAAGACTTCAACCTAACTATGATACCACTATAAGGAATCATTTCATAACATAGAAAGTGTTTGATTTCTCAAATTTCATAGTTGTCGTTTTGATTGGATCTGAACGGTGTAACTAGGAATTGAATTCAAACATATTCGAATATATTTTGCATGATTCAAGTAATCCCTCAAGATCGGAGAAAATCAAGCTTTCTTACGCTCTCCAAGCTGCTTAAGTATACAACATCTAGCAATATTCACACTAATATCCTCCATAAATGAGTTTTCCTGTACGTCGAACCTTGCGACCTTCTCAGACGGAGCTCCACCATGTACTGGCAAGCTCTAGGGTGGGAGAGAGAGAACAAGAGAAGGCTGGCCATGAAATTTGCTCTTTTGACTTGATAGAATTTGTGCCAACTTCATACTATTTATAGGAGTTGGAGTTTTTCACAAAAACTACTCAATTTCTATAAATTGCTTCCATGATGCCATACTAATGGATTAATTTTTGTGTGTGTAACCCATTAGGCTCAAGAATTCATTTTGTTGAAGCCTAATTAAAAGAATACATTCTTTTGAATTAAATTTGTTATGCGATAATAAATTTAACAGTCTTCTGATAATGAAGGGTACAAGATACATTTTATGTTCCTAAACAATTTTGGGGATGATCTCATCTTTATTGAGTCTTTCCATTATTGGTTACCACACAGATATAAAATATTGTCCATCCTATGACCCGATCGGATAGAGGTATAGCATAGATTGTCAACTTTTTAGAATACCGACTCTACGGGATCCCGTACTCGATATTGTATTAAATGAAAAATTTATTTTTTAATTATCCTATCTACTTTGGCTAAAGATTTAGACTACTATCTCATAAGATATTCTTTCTTACTTATTGATAGTAGATGATCTTTTGTTATTCACTCAATTATTTTCACTGAATATTTCTTGTATCCCATCTATTAACTATCTAATTTTGGCTGTTTGTCTTTGTGCCACTAGCAACATTGTTAGTATGTGCATTTGGTGGATCGGCTGGTCCATGCTTACGGAGTAGCATGGGCATTGCAGATTCTCAATGACAGAAATACTCAAGGCTGTGTCAAGAGTAGAAGGGACAAGAGGAACAAGGGACTGCATGCAGAAAGTCTTGGATTAGTAGGGTGTTTTTTCTATTCCGGTACCTTAGGCCGCTCCCTGAACTGGAGAAGCTTGTGGTCATGGTTTGTGTCTGCAAGAAGCTCATGGTATTTTGTCAGAATCAGCAAGGAAACAGGAGATAAGAGTTTTCCAAAGCTGGCACTGGCATTTTCTTCGTTGTCTGCCATTCTCTGGATATTGAGGCACGTTGGGGCAGGACATCCAGTATGGAGATTGTTGGACTCCCCGTACAAAACATCCTGGTGGTAGATTGGTAGTCTAAGATGGGTTCATGTTATGGAAGGTAGGATTGTATCCAATTGGTCGGTATTGGCCAATCCGATTGGATCTTGCTTGGGCCAATCCTATCCTGGCAAATCGGCATGGCCAGGTCAGCCCCTAGCTGGCCTGATTGACCCATCCGGTCCACTATGGGACCTTAGTCATTCCAGTATTGGCTGATCCATCATCCAGCTGCATGGAGTTATAACTTCATATTTTAATAATAGATTAATAGTTTATATTTAACTAAGTAGAAATGTAGTTAATGCATCATTTAAGCAAGTTGTTCAAAAGTGATAATATATATTTTTATTTTTACTATTTGTGTATTTTTTTACAACGAAAATAATGTTTTAAGAGTGGATCTGATATGGGCTGATACATATTTTTTAGGATTAATTGAAGGCCTGATTCACTCCAAGGATTGTCGTCTCGGATCTCGGCTTCGTCTTGGGAGCATGAAAGAGAAGAGATCTCGTGAGATTCTCGAAAAAATCTCGGGAGATCGGATCTCGGATTTTATTTATGCAGGGTATACTTTACCCATTGATTGCCATCTCACATTTATATTTTATCACACGGAGATTGAAGATAAAAGATCTCGAAAAAATCTCAAGCGATTAGATCTTGAAAATACCAATCAATGTGCATGCTTAAATATAGAATGTCATATAATCTTTTTAAAAAGGACAATAAAACTCATATTAAATATTAAAATAAGCTGTGGGAGAATTAAAAGTGTAATACAGAGATGATGAACTATTGTTAGCATAAAACATACAAAGGATCTTATGTCAGACTAAAGTTTCATCTTGAACAATATAGATAGGAGATTGATAACATTTTGAGTCAATTGTACATATATAGTCACTAAAATATTAAGCTATGAAATTTTATTAAACAATAATGTTTAGATGAATATTTGGATGGATTTTATAATAAAATTGGCAATATAAGAAGGAAACTTAACAAGATCATCTAACAAGTTGGGGATAATAATAGGCAGAGAAGATCAAGGTATCACATGTACTACATAGATATTCTCGTTTCGGCGATCTCGTTTCTCGGACGCACGGAAGAAAAGAGATTTTCGGGACATCTCGAGAGATTCTCGGGAGATCGCATTCCATCATCCACTCTAATACCAGTACAAACCATTCGCAGTGCCATATAAGTAGTATGACAGATAGCTATCTTTTAGGCAGTTTTTTTACTGTCCAGATGAGGCTTTGGCTGTTGTGAACTGGGCTGGAGGCTTGTTGGCACCGATTTTTTTAGATTAAGCCCATTTCCATGCATGTAATGAGCTTTGTAGGCCCAATTCTAGGCTAATTTATTGGTCGGGTAAACATACCATTGAAGTGGTTTAATTTAGGTGCCAAATGGACCCATTGGAATACCAATTCTAGCCCATCTATGCCTTACGACACGCCTGTTTCGGAGGAGGCCACGCCATCAGAAAAAAGGAAATTTAATAAATGGAAATAATCGGAAGGGGAAGGTTCCGATGAAAGAGAGGAGATTGATATTGAATTCCTGATCGGATTCCATTTCGAGACTAACTCCGATGGTAGGAGTCCTGGTAAGGAAGGCCAACTATCCTAAAAGAGAACTCGTGTGAGCCAAGGAAAGGAGGCAAGTGGATCCCGCGTACTTCGGGGTTGCTCCGAGTCCGTCTCGGAGCTGAAATCCTTGTCGCAGGAGGTTTCCCAGCAAGGGAAGAGACCGTTAAGGCCTATATAAGCATGGTCAAGGCTACAAGAGAAGGGATTCCCGGAGAGCAATCGAGAAGCTGAGAGAAGGAAAAGAGAGAGAGGCCTAAGGAGAGAAGCGAGGGATTACTGTGTTCCCAGTGCGCAAGCGAGAGCAGCCGTCTATCCTTCAGCCGCTGTCGGAACCTTTTCCGGAGGTTGCTGTTGCCGGAGTCTCTTCCGGAGGTCGCTGTCACCGGAATCTCTGCCGGAAACCGCAGTCGCCGGAAGCCTTCGCGGAAGCAGCCTCTGCCAGGACCTCTTCCGGAGATTGTCGCCGCCGCCGGAATCACCTCCGGAAGCTGCCGTCGCCGAAGCCCTCTCCTGGAGCCGCCGTCGCCACCGCGAGCTCCTCGCGACCCCCCGCCCTCGCAGTCGGGTGAACAGTGCCGGTCATGGGGGATTTTTCTCCCCAACTTGTCCACCGTGGACATGTCGTGAGGCCCGCCAGAAGAAGAAGTTAAAAAAAAAAGAGAGTGGCTGCGGCCGCGTGAGAAGCAGCGGCTGCACGTGAGGAGCCGCGGGGGGCTGTTGACCCGTGGGTCAAATAATGGGTGGCATGGTTCGCCGGGTCGGCGACCCGGTCGGCCGGGTCGCCCGACCCGGTCACTTTTTGGGCCGACCGACCCCGACCCGGCCCCGACCCCCCGACCCGGCTATTATTTTAAATTGAATTTTTTATTATATTTTTTCCCGACCCCGACCCGACCCCGACCCGACCCGGGTCGCGACCCCAACCGACCTGGGTCGGTTTTAGGGCCGACCGACCCGGGGCCGACCCCCGACTATTCCTTCCTTGATGGGTGGGACCCACCCAAATGAAGCCATCAAAAAAAAGGAGGAAGAAGAAGAGGCCGGCCCAAATGAACTCCCGCGGGAGGCAACTGCAGAGGGCCCAATGAAGATCAAATCTTCTTAAAATATATCATCAATTGAAACTTAAATAAAAATGCACTAATTAAGTAAACAAACCGAGGTGAGCATCTGGCCGGCTAAAAATCTGCCACATGGTCTCTGCATAACTTAAAAGAATGAAAATAAATGGGAAAGCAATAGGTCGGTTTTCAAGCATGCCTCTTGACCCATAAAAAAATGAAATAAAATAAACAACAAACAGAAATTAAATAAAAATCTATTAATTAATTCAACAAACCGAGGCGAGCATCTGGCCGGCTAAAAACCCGCCATATGGTCTTGGCTTAATCTAAAAGAATTCAAAACAAATAGGGAAAGCAATGGGCCGGCATTAAGCATGCCCCTTGACCTTTAAGGTAGACATATAAAGGTCTATTTAAAAAGACCCCAATGTCTTACCATCAAGCTATATGAGGCCGTGCATGGTCAACATGCCGCTAAGCCAATTATATGCTGACAAAAAAAATGAGTGGGATAATACCCATATGTCTATCAAAGATCGGGTACCTTCCATTCAAACAAAAAAGGGGAGAAATTGACAAGTCATTTCACGACCATCAAGGGTCCAAAGGGGACTGTCATCAAGTTTGTAATGCTAATGGAATTTGAAGCTTCTGAATCATATGTTTTGAATGGCAGATAATGTCCTATGCGTACTCACCATGAAGGAGAATGAACAATCTCATGGAATTTATGGGATGCAAACAAAAAAAACTGAAATTAAAGATTTGCAAAAATAAGAAGAAGAGAATCTGAAAATCCGAAAACATAATCTAAAATCTGAAATTCAAATAAATTTTAAAATTATCTGAACTTATAAAATCTGTAAACCGGCAAACTGAGAATCCAAAACTGAAAAATCTAAAAAAAAAGAAGGCTAAGTAACAAGTAGAAATATCTGAAATGTGAACTCAATCAGAAAAAAATAAATCAAACCATTGAAATAAAAAGAACCCCAACCCGTTCAACTTAAAACAAACCTGTTCAAATCAATTTGAATCAAACCATAACAGGGCTAAAAAAAAAATTGAAATCAATCCCACGGTTGAATACCATAACAAATTCCAAATCTGAAAGTTTAAGCTGAAGCATAACAAACTGAAAATCAAAGTTACATTAAACTAAAAAATAAGAACATCAAGTTAAGTTCAAACTGAAATTTCTAATCAACCCAATTTTATGGTCCAGATGGCTAATGCACAATTAATTTAAACAAACAGAGGCTCTCAATTTAAACTCAACCAGTTTTAACTTAATCTCAAATGATCTTGAAGATAAAATCTAGAATCACATAAATAAATTAAATCACTTGAATTAAATTCATTCGGTAAGCTCCTGAACTCATAAAACCAACACATTTCAAGAAAACCTGCGATCCAATCCAAATTAAAATAAATCATCAGGTAAACTCACAATGATCACCTGTCAAACTCAAATTAAAACCTAAGATCTGCAACTTAAATCCTTGTATAAATCAAAACACTCTAAAATCAATTAAACCCATGAACAAAATCTGAACCAAGCCATAAAGCGAATCATAAATCCAAACAAATCTCAAAACAGAACATGAATCAATCTTGATTAAATCAAATTTGATAATGAATCTGCAAGAGAAACTCCAAGTTTGAACAAGATAACTAAATTTAAAGTAAGTTTCAACCGATTCAAGCAAACCAAAACAATCTCAAATCTGCAGTCTGAATGATTTCAAACGAACTCCAAGTTTAAACAACTTGTTAAGCACCAAATTCATTTTAATTTCAACTAAACAAATTCAAATGGGTTCTAACTAAATAAATTCAATTTAAACCAAATCAAATTTCCAAGCAAATTTTAATAAACAAACCAAATCCAAAGAAAAATCTTCGCCCTGTCAAGCAAATTTAAATCAAACTTCTTAAATTAAAATTTGATTCCAAACTCAATCAATCTGCCACATAATCCAACCTGATACATAAAATAATTCAAATCAAAATTGAATTTAGATCAATAAGCAAATCATAAACCAATCCATGCTAATTAATTTAACAGGAATCAATTCTCCCAGATACAATTCAAATCAAATTAAAACTCACACCAAATCCAAATTTTAATCAATTTAAGCAAACTCAAATTCAAACTAAATCAAATGAACTCAAATACAAATCAAAATTTCCAAATCAAAATTCAAAAATCAACTCCAACCAAACTAAATTTAAATAATTCAATCCCAACAACATCCATTTAAACAAATTCAAATCAGCTTCAACTCAAACTAAATCCAATTCAAATCAATGCAACCCAAACTAAATTAAGTGCTTGCATTCTATCAAGTTCATGGGGTTGTTTTTCGTATGTATGTTTATTTTTGTGGATGCATTGTCTTCTATTTCCATGAATTGCTATGACGATTAATCAAGGGTTTTCGAGTAATCTCGATGTAATTAATGTCGGATCTTCGCACCATCCGATGGGGAGAGGTCAAAATCAATTTTCAAAGAACCTAACAACCTCAAATTATAATTTTATACATATCATTGACCCTAGTTAGTACTTTTATGAAATATCATCTATTTTCTTACGAAGTCAATACTAAGGTCAAATCTAATTATAATCCAAATAGGAACATGAATTTCCAAAATCCAAAATCTTAAAAGAGAGATTTTTGATGTTACATCAATTGGCACGCCCGGTGGGACCTCTCCTTCCCTTCATTTCAAGAAGACACATCCCAAATCCCATATATATCTAACACATGCTTCTTTCTTTTTTGTGCGAGGAGACGGAAAATGTCAAAATAGGAGACCCGGTGGGGTCCAATAATCCCGCTATGAAGACTTCATCCTGATGTTGCAAGCATCTCAAGCCGCTCTCGGAGTTCATCCAGCACCGAGAATATTTCAAGGGTCAAACAACTTGATCCTATTTCCAAAGGGCTTACCGTGAAAACTCCCCAACAAACAACTCCGGGGGCATGTGGTTATGAATTCTGCCACCACCAACCTCAAATAAGTCAAAGAGGCACCAAACATGCCGTCTCAAAACCCATGCAACTATATACCAGGGTCGGTCTTTCATAACCGACAAAGGCAAAAGGAGGACGATGCCAAGGCAAAGTCCAATTCCTCCACCCCCAACAAGTGCATGGCACCGGGGCAACTACAACAAGAGAAGGTTGACCACAAATAAAAAAAAAAACTGCTGGCTAACCAGCAAAGAAAGCTCTTAGACTCAAGCCGGCAACAATGTCATTCAGCAGGGAACAAATCCCTAAGTCCAAATGAACTCTATCAACCAAATGGGGGCAAGAAACGAATTCTTCACCCAAAAGTCATATCTGGTCAAGCAGTGGCCATACGAGAGACATATTCTCAACTCGTGAGATTACCATTGCTGGTCAACTGGCAGAGAAATCTCTCAAACTCAAGCTGGTGATGTCGTCATTCGGCAGGGAATAAATCTCTAAATTCGGATGAACTCCGTCAATCAAATTGGGGCAAGGAACAAATTCTTCACCCAAAAGTTATATCTAATCAAGCAGTGGCCATGCCAAATGACATGTCAAGAAGGGGTTAGTTCTCAACTCATGAAGCTACCATGGCTGACCTACCAGAGGCTCGGTATATTCAAGGATAAGGAATCAATCCTATATTTCCAAAATAGAAACACACTTTGGCCAACCGAATATCAGTTTGGCTCCAAACAAATGCTACTTGGGTAAGGAACAAATCTATCACCCGAGAGAAAGATGTTGAGACTGGTTGGTGACCCGCATTTCATTGAGGTGCTGTCTCTCAATTCACTGTGTTATCATGGCTGATTAAATTGAGGGCTTACATCATGAGGCATTTCAACTAGGTAAGGGATTAACCCTTGACCCGGGAAAATAATGTGGCTTCAGTTTAACCCCAAATGCCACTCGGGTAAATAACAAATCTTATGCCCAAGAAAACAAAAATCATCAAAGCATGGTTGCCCGGTCAACGACATATACCAAAGATGTTTCAAGAGGGATTAACTCACAAATCTATGAGTACCATGATAAACTAATCAACAAGTTCTTGTCAAAACTACTTCAAGAAGGGAGCAACCCTCAATCCACAATGCTGCCATTGCTAGTCTTCATCCACAACATGCAATGGGGAGCCTGTCAACGGCTTATGCTACATGAATGCCATTTCCATGAGGAATCAATCCTCACTCCATGACATGAAGTCTTTAGGGTTGGCTAACCAAGTAGGGGAGTCAATCTCCTGCTCTTGAAATGTCGAGGGCTACCAATCATGGGCTCAGTCCTGAGATGCTATGCATTGTGGCTGCCCAGCTGACGAACAACATCAAAGTTATGTGAGGGATCAGCCCTCTAATCTGAAAATTGACAACCTGGGCCAAGCAATAGCCCGCCATGTTGCTGTCAGGGTGAGGGACCAGCCCTCAACTCACAATCTCAACCAAGCCTGATCAACCAACAGTTGGGAAATAATCCCATACTTGTCTCATGGCCTAGGTTGTTCAGTTAGTGGCACAACTCCAAGGTATCCCTCGGGCTAGGAATAAATCCGATGCTCACATTAAAGCTTGCATATGCAGGGCATCATCACACTCTACTCGGGTATGGAATGAATTCACCACCCAATATACAGTAGCCGTTCCCCGGTTCGCTGGTTAGTATCTTCATGTCATCTATCCAACAAGGGGGCAAGATGCTCATTTATACATGCTATGTTAATTCGACAACAAGTCAACATGAACCACTATCACCAAGATGAGGGGGTAGCTCTCTGCTCCCCATTCCAAGGATGGCAGGCCGATCAACGTTCCATGATGTTATTGGTCAAGCGAGGGGTCAATCTTCAGCCTGACACTCCAACAAGTCATTCCCTCAGACAAGGAATCAATTCTTTGTCTGCTCATATGTCGTGGTCAACTAATTCTCAGTTGAGTCCAGGAAAAAATTTTCGAGTAAAGCAAAAATCAGGTGCCCATGCTGCAGGCAACTTGATGGAAGGCTCATCAAACTCAATATAAACAAGAAAAACAATTCAAAATTTCATACTTGGCTGGGGGCAATCGCCCAGCCATACCATAACAACATGGGCCAAGGATAAGCCACATGCCCCATATGTTATCAAATGATGAGGGAGGAAGCAATCCTCCACCTCAAAGGGAGAGCTAGTACAAGTTCCAACATTTTTATCGTAACCATTTTGCCACTTTGGCAGGGTTGGATAAAAAGGACAAGGTTTCTTTCTAGCCTTCCACCAACACTGCTGCCAAGCCCACTCAGGGAAAGAAAAAAATCTGTCGCCAGTCAAATTATTCCTGATAGGTCAGCAGTCCTAATTACTACTGGAGAGAGGGAGTAGGCCTCTTTTCTTAAATTCAACAATTCTGGCTGATCAATGGCCCACCAAGCTATGGCTCGGGTGAGGGAGCAACCCTCGGCCCATAATTCAAACAGGGGTAACCAATCAACGGTTTCATCCCCACATGCTACCTTCAAGTGAGGGGCCAACTCTCGACTTGTCAGTTCAACAGGGATTGACTAATCAACGGTCCTATCCCCAATGTTGCTTGATGGGCTAAGAATCAATCCTAAGCTCACTAATTGAAACATGCTGCCCGGTTATCGGTGCAACTGCAAAAGATCCTTTGGTCTTGGAGCAAATTCGATGACCACATCAAAGCTTGCCCGGATGTGGCTCTTTTCTATTATGTTGAGGCAGATGGAGTTGAAGCTCACCATCCAACATTTTAACCAATCGTTTCGCCACTCTGGCCCGATTGGATGAAAAGAATAAGGATGCTGCCCAGCCTTTTGCTAACATTGCTGCATCTGCACGGGGAAACAAGAAATTTTTCACCCGTCAATTCATTTTCGACCAATCAGTGGTCCCAACTGCTAATGGAGAGAGGGATCAGTCCTCTTGTCTGAAAATTAACAAATCCAGCCGATCAATTGCTAGCCGTGCTATTTCTCGGGATAACCGACCAACGGTCCTGTCCACCAAGATGACTCCACGAGCTAAGAATCAATCCTATGCTCGCTAAATTGCAAGAATGCTGCCCGCTTATTGGTGAAACTCTGAAATATCCCTCAGTCTTGGAACAAATCCAATGATCACATCAAAAATGGCCCTGAGGTGGCGCCGTTTTCATGTTCGTATTCGGAATCAATCTGTTACTCGGTATGCATCAGATGTTGGTCGGTTCGCTGTTCAACCCACAACGTCACCCATCTAACTGGGGGCAAGCCTCCAAGCCACTCCAGTACAGCTCAGGCTAAGGAACAACCGGAAGCCCATCATACTAGTAAAGAGTAGGGAAGAAATCCTTTGCGCATGAAAGGAATGCATTCAACTAAAGTGACCAGTCCTCTGGCCACTAAGTAAGGAAATAATCCTCCATACTTCAACAAGTCTGGCCAATAAAGGGTCGAAAATATGGCTTTCAGTAAAGCAAGGGATCAACCCTATATTCTTCAGTTAGAAGGAGCCAGCCGATCAACGGCCTATGATGCTACAGAGAGATCAGCTTTTCGACTTTTCCCTCAACTAATACGACCAACCAATGGTCCAGTCTTCTAATTCTTGCTTTTAAGTGAGGAATCAATCCTCTTTCTAGCGAATGGATGCAACTGTCATAATAACAGTTTGGTAGTCATATGTCAATTGGGCTTGGAACAAATCTTATGCCATCACTGAATGATGTCTATATGGCATCACCTGATAACGTTCTGCTCAGGAGAAAAAGCAATTCTCGGCCTATTATACACCAAAAATCAATTTGTTTCTTGATCAGTAATCGAGAAACTACTCGCCAAACTGGGGGCATGCCCCTAAGCCATGTCATATCAAGCAAGTATGAGGGTGAACTCTCCACTTAAAAAGGTAACAGGAGATAAGAGGACCAACCTCTACTAATAAAGCTCCAGAAAATCACCCGTCTGCACTAACTACAAAGGGAGACAAGGAAGAAATCATTGTCTCAACAGGAGACTACATGAAGTAAGTCCTGTTGTTTGGGGGAGGGAGCAACCCTCTATCCTACATGTTAGCGGATCAGGCCGACCAACAGCCCCCGATGCTGCAATTCAAATGAGGGACCAACTCTCAACTCGACATTTCAAGTTAGTCTTGCCGATCAGCGGCTCCACCCAATTATGCCTTTTGGTGAACAAGGAATCTATCTTACATGTCAACATGCCAAGGTTGACCATCAATCCACTACAAAGCATAAAGCTCGGACAAGGAACAAATCCGACACCTACAACAACGTTGACCAACTTACAGCCCCGTTGTGACAACAGGGCTAAGTTTGCCTCAAACATCACTGGGGGCAAATAGTATGGGTTTCATCTTTCTAAGATTGACCCATTTTCAAATAATCCCTAGAAACCCTGACATCTAGGCCACAAAGAATCCTCAAACCAGTCTCCCAAGAAGAGACAACCCTCCACAGACCCTTAATTCAAATCCAAAACATCCCCAAAGCAACCTTTTATATGCCCCCACATCTACAAAAGAAAAAGGTCTCCATGGCCTCCGACATGCCCATGCCCAAAAAGCCCCATGGCCTCTGACATGCTTGAATCCCAACTCACTCCAATGGCTTTGACATGCCCATGTCCACACATAAACCATTTTCATAGCCTCTAGTATTCCTATGACCAACCCTACACAGTGCCCTGTGGGGTTTCCAAAGGAATTTCAAAAAAACACATAGGCTTAATGGAGGACGTATTCCTGTTTTCTTATATATATATTTCTTGCATTTTTAGATATATTTGTTACTTTTTTAAATGTACCTCTTGTTTTTTTCATTTTCAAATATTGTATAAATCATAGAAATATTTAATAATAAAAAATATAAAATGTCGTCTCAGGTGCCTTAGGCATCTGCCTCAAGCACCTAAGGCTAGACGATGCCTCCCTTGCCTCAGTCGCCTCATGCCTACTACATAGTCCATAATTAATGCAAAAGGATAAGGGTTCATTACATACTCTCGATGTGAGCCAATTGAAAGAAGAAAATCTCTTGTTTCTTCTTCAATTTTGCATATGCTAGTGGTTGCTTCATCATACATGTCTTTTATCATTTGTATATACCTAACATGCATCATCTTTCGTTCCAACACCCATCACAAATTTTTTTTTGAAACTCCATCATAGGCATCTTTTAAGTTAATAAACCATATGTAAATCTTTTTTTATATCTTGATATTTCTCTATCAATTTTTTAATAAGAAAATTAGTTTTAGTTGTAAATTGATCATGCATAAATCCAAATTGGTTAGCTATAATAATCATCGCTCAATAACTCTTTTTCAAAATTTCATTGTATGACTCGTGAGCTTGATCTCTCTATGATTTGCACAATCTTGTATATCTTATTGTTTAAAAATAGGAATAATGATGTTTTCTCTTCATTTATTCATCATCGTTTTGATATTAGGATTTTATTAAAAAGTCTAGTTTTTTTTTTTTTTTTTTTGTGGTCACGTGGCCCGGATGGCCGGAGACCCGCCGTCCGCGCGGGTGGCGAGGGTTCGACACCCGTCAAACCCCACAGTTCGCCCCCCCCATGGGGGCGCCCGGCCTGCAGCCGCCGGGAGGCGAAGGCCCGACCTCGCGCCCCTCTGCGCGAGGTCATGCCAACCGAGCGATGCTCGGTCGGTTAACTAATCCACTCCTAAATCTTTGAAACATTTTCACATTTTAATAGGATGCTATTTGGAACAAATGTCTTATTTGTTTTATCATCTTCAATGTTTCTTTGACTTTTGAAAATTAAATTATCATAATATAATTTAAATTAAACATTGTAACTTTCTCTATATCGTCTATGTTTTCAGCAAAGTTGTCATTAAAATGAATATCAAAATAAATTTTTTATCTTTTTTTGATATCATCTTTAATCAAAACTATTTTTGTTAATTTTGAGGCATTTGATTTGGTTAAAGTTTTGAGACTTTCTCTCTATCATCCTTGCTAATTTATAAATATCTTCTTCACTTTTTTTTTAATTTTAAGTTTTTTATACGTTTGTTTAGAAGTATCATCTCTTGCTCGTCTAATAGTTCTTTTTGCTTCTTTTTTCATTATCTCGTACTGGTCATAAACTTCATTGTTATGGCACTTGGGCAATCTTTTATAGTAATCTTTTTTATTTTTATTACTTTTTGCACTTATTCATTTCATCACCAAGTCTTCTTTTTATGTGAACCATGTCCTTTAGACTCTCAAAGTACTTTTTTGCGGCCTTTCTAATCTTTATAACCATATATAACATCACATTTATGTTTGACTTCCGATAATTTACTTTAAGAAGTTTATTTTAAATTTTTGTTATTTCATCTTTTTTAACTTCCACAATTGTATTTTAGGAGAAACCTTCTTTTAAATATGCTTGTTTGTATTTTAATCTTACCTCTAAAACTACTAACTTATGTTGGTTTATTAAAGTTTCACTTGGAATAACTTTTCATTCCTTTCAATTAGCACGATTATACTATCTTGTGAGAATGAAGTCGATTTGAGTTTTATTTTGTCCACTTTTAATGTTGTTAAATGATTTTTTTTAATAAAATGAGTATTTGTTAGAATAGGATCATAAATCATAGCAAAATCTAGAATAATTTCTTTCTTCATTTAAATTTTCTTATTTAAAACCTTCATGAACTTTCTTTTATTCATGTCATTTGTTTTCATCATGTCCATTTATATCTCCTACACTAAATATATATTCTTCATTTGGTATGCTTTGCGTAAGGTCATTCATATCCTTCCAAAATTTTTCTTTAATGCCGCTACTTAATCCATTTTGTGGAGCATACGTGTTAACTATATTAATTATTTCTCTCGTGTATCATTTTTACCATAATACTCATATCTTCTACTTTTTTGTTGAAAATTTACATTCTTTAATATTTTATGAACAATGATACCTATCACATTTTTATTTCTCTTTTTTTCTATATACCCTAGTTTATAGCCTATATTTTTTCTTTACTTTTCTCTCATATCCACTTGGTTTCTTGGATACACAATTTTATTCTTTCTTCTCTTCGTACTATCAACAAGTTCCCTCAATTCTTAAATAAGTACATATTCTTGTCATTCTTTCAATCTTTTTTTAGGTTTCTTTATATAATAATATCTATTTACTTTTGAGTTTGTTCTGGAACTTATAACTTACTCTTCATTATAGACTAACTTCTTGACCCATATCGGTCCTTAATATGATCACCCTTTCTTAGGGCATTTATGTGGCGCATCACATGTGTGGAATGCCCTCACCGATATTGATTTTTTATCACATCTGGGCTTTGGTGTAACACGCTGTTAAGTAAGTCTTAGCGTTTATATCGTTTGAATCCATATCATGGGATGTTATTTTGTTTTACATTGGCTGTCACTTAATGCAACCTTTCTCATTTCTCATCTGGGTATGAGATTAGTCATGACAGAGCTATATATCATACTTTTAATAATTTATATAATTTTTATTTATTATAATATAATTTTTTTATATATCTGATTCCGATTCTGATAGTTTATAGGATATAAAAGTATGTTCCGAATTCGTTAATTTTTATTGGAATCGGATCTGATTATCAGACTATGAGATTCCGTTTGCACTCCTATTTCTTAATTAGTTTGAAAGCAATGTATTCTAGGCCGGGATCAATCAAATCTCGATCTGGATAAGATCAGCTAGCTTGTCTAATGCAACAGAAGGAAAATTGATCGTGAATTGTTCTTCAAGTGATGCAAAAAAGAAAAACACCCTAAAAAAGCTTAAAAAATTGTTCTTAATTGATCCATGATGATAGGCAACCGTGATTGCTTATGGGAGGTGCCTGCCGGTGGTGGGGATGTTCATCACCACTGTCCTATTCTTTCCTGCCCTCATATCAGGTAACTGCATGTTTACAACGGGGAAGAGCAGGTGGTGGCATCACTGGGAGATGCTTGTTCTGCTGGTATCTGCCTTGGATCAGTCCTTGGATTAGTCTGGATTTAGCGTATCCTGGCTGATCTGATCATGTCTAGTTTGATCCCAGTGGAAGTTGGCCTCGGGATCAGTCTTTCCCTTCTTGATTGTGTCGGCACAGTCTGTCCTACAAACCATGTTTGAAAGTGATGTCATATCTTGGTATACTATGGATGATTGAACAATCTAGAAATGCCCACATTGGCACATTCTGTTTGGATGTTCAAGTTTAAAATGCAAATACGGTGTTTGTTGATTAGCTTGGTGAAAATTGCCCATTTAGTTGAATCAACCAGAGCGTAGGCTTCTTTAAAGGGAGACACTGTAAAGTTCCTCCAGCACCATCTTGTTGCATGTGCCTCTTGTACCACTTAATTTTCTTTTTTTTTGGGCTGCCCTTTTGGATGTTGTGGCTGCTCTATGCCTGTGCGCAGCTTCTTGTTTATGAAAATGTTGTACCATTCACTTACAAGAAAGCATGGCTACTTGGAAACATATATCAAACTATTTCATAGACTTGTGCTTTCAGAAGTCTTTTTAATTTTTAACTAGCATGGCATATTTTACAAGGTTAAATTTCATTCATTGGATATTAACTGTCCGATTTATTGCAAATACATATAGTGATGAACAATGTCTATATTGTCCAGGGACATCCAGAAAGCTACACACAATTTCACAACCATTTTGGGACAGGGATCTTTTGGGCCAGTCTATAAAGCTAAAATGGCTACTGGGGAAACAGTAGCTGTGAAGGCACTTGCCTCTGACTCAAGGCAGGGCGAGAAAGAGTTTCAGACAGAGGTGACTGGTTACTTGTTATGATTAGAAAATTTTATTTATATTGGTTCATTGGAAACAATTTACCTTACTGCTCATTCATCTTCTAAAAATAGAAGAAATGATAGAAGGGCAGCATTCACTAGCATTAGTTAGCCCTAGGAAGTCTTTAGTTTGCAAATGACACATGAATAATATTTTGTTTCTTGGAGATCTGCAATTTAAGGTACTGGTGTCATTACATAATTAGCTTTCTTTCACATATACCCTGAAAATAGGCATACTTTTACATATATGATATAGATCTATTATGTTTGTGTTCTTACAATTCTTAAATGTTGTAGCTATATATCCTTGAGAATTAAAAACCGTCAACCCATACACCTAATTCTATTATCTTTTATAAGAACCTATTTTTGTCTCTACTGAATCCTTATGGTGGGGAACTTAGTTGGCGAGGCATTCAAGGTGTTCATAGGTGCCATTTCCATTTGGGCGACAAAGACAGCTGCTTAGGCAGGAAGTGGTAGATTTTATCAAAGGTCATATGCCTTGCATGTTTTCATCATTTTCATTGCCTTTTAACTTCTAAAAATCTAATCTTTCTAGTATAATTTATATTATGCTTTATTATGTCATCTATATCTTCTATGTTTTTAACAAAGCTATCATTAAAAGGTATCAAAATAACTTCACATTTCTTTAAGGAGAATTTAATGAGAGACACACTATAAATATCACTTTAATGAAAAGTCCAGTGTCAGAAATATCTTAATACAAGGCCCAATTTGAAAAATTATTATAACTCCCACCCAATTTAGATGGTAACTGTTAGGGAGGGTGAGAAAAAGACACTTATGCCCTTGTGTCTTCTTGTTAAAAGAAAATACTCTTCTTTACCCTCCCGTTGCTTTACCAATGGTTAGCATGAGAAAATATAGTTTATAAATTTTCAACAGCAACACTATAACATCTTAGAAATTAATACACCTAAAAACAATGACGATGTGCTGTTTAGCATTTGTAAACTGTGACGAAGGCAATTTCTAATACATTTAAGTGAAATCAAGTACTATTTATTTTGTGAACGTGCATTGCTGCATATTTCATAACATCTCAAAACTACATTTTATAAGAAATAGCGATGAAGGTATTCACGCCGAAAAATGTTTTAGATCATCTCATCCAAATTCAAGAGTTCTAGACAATCATCTTTCAGTCACCACATTTGACTTTGCGAAACAACTTTGGGTCTTTCTATGTCTCTCTCTCTCTATATCGATCGACCTAGGCGAAGAAGAAAACATTACTTGCATCAGATTTTAGAAGATGCTGCCACTGGATGATGCGGGACGGGACCAGGGTCCCATTTTCTAAAGTTTAGAAATAACCCAAAGAGTAACCCAACAGGTAAAAAGGCCAAACAGAAACAGAATTCCAACAATAATGCCAAGATACCAACAGAAATACCAGCAAGCAGGTCAGCAATTTAACTTGCACAATATACCAACTTGATATCAACCAACAGAATATGCAATTAAACCAACAAGACAACCTCAGCAGCGACAGGAAACATAGCTTCAATAGCATATATCCCTCAGAAAATAACAACCATATTAATAGGAAAGGACCGCAGTTAGGCAATCTGTTGGAAGGGATGATGGCTCAGAAAAAATATCATCACAGCCGTGGGGAATAAGGGCAAACCAAGAATATCATCATATATATCAGGAGTCCTCCCAATTAACAATACCGACAACTAATTAAAGCTACCAAGGCACTGTTACCTGGTTTCATCATCATTTTTCCATATGGACACTGTAGGCAAAACTATAGTACTGTCATTTTCTATAGCTTCAGTTTGTCAAGGAAGGTAGAGATTCCCAGCCTCTGTCTGTCTCTTAACCCTCTGACTATAAAGATCTGCCAAACATAAGTTCCGGGCTACAATCTGATGAATGCTCATTGAGTACAAGTGCAATGGAGAACCAGAACAACTAAGTGCCACTGGATCTGAGCTCAAGAAGAGTGAACATGAGTGGAGACTTTTCAAGATAGTCTCTAGACATCATAGACATCTCGGAACTGAGTAAATGGTAAAGAACATATAGCAGGGGCGAAGCTAAACAGATGATCGGTTGATGAATACGGCAGATCTGCAGTCAAAACCATAGTTCAACTACCCAACACGTAAAGTCAGACAGTCAGAAGCAAGTCTCTTCAATAAACTCTGTAGAATGGTACGCTGACAGAAGATCAATTGAAGAAACAATGGATCAACAGTGGAGAACAACAGATCTATTGAAGAAATCAACAGATTGGTAGAGAAAACTAGGAGAACCGTTGAAGTAACACTCATTTCTTCATAAAACCCATCAGAATAGGTCGTAAACAACAGATACACTATGTTAGATAGTAGATCGATGAAGCAAACAAGTAGATCTAATGGAAGACTAGTTGTTGAAAAGGAAATGGTCGATGGAAGGAAGTATCGGCATACTGACAACTCACTGAAATGCTGAAATGCTTCCCAACAAAGATGCTGATGAAGAAGAAAATGAGGAAAGGACGTAAAATACTTTCTTCTTCAAGTGCTAGAGCAAACGAGCAACACAATAGATGGATTGGAAGAACAGAAGGTCGGGACAGAGAAATCGCCACCGCCATTGTTGAGAGCCGAAGAGAGAGGGACGAGTGGGACGAAATGACGCTCGGACGTCACCATTGCCCTTCAATCGCCCGGATGCCACCAAAAAATCAATCGCCGTTAATGAACAGTAGCCAAAACACCCAATATGCTGTATTTTTTTTCAAAATCCTCTAGTAACCAGTTGGTATGCCCTTTTATAGCCTCCGGGTCCACAGAGGACCAGCCACAGTGCCAATAAAAGAGAAAGAAAACAAAATACAAGTAATTGATGTGTCAAATAAATGGTATCAACTGATTAAGCACACAGGAACCATTAATGGCCTATTTTATGGTGAAATTCACTATAGACAACTGTTTTTGACTAAAAATATAACTAAAATTAATGCTAAAAGAAATTGTTGCTAAACTTCATCATCAATCCAAGTTGATCTCAAATACCGTGGTCAGCGCTTATAAAATTCCGGAAAATATTTAAATTTGTTTTGAAATCTGGTGTCCCCACCAATGTACATGCTGTTGATTTGAAAATTGGCTCCACTTGAGAACAAGGATCGCGGGATCGGAATCGGAATCGGGATCGGTGGGTACCGATCCGATCCGGATCGGATCGGATCGGACCGATTCTGACCGATCCAATGGAAGAAAATCGATCCAGAATCGGTAAGAAAAAAAAGCAAAAAAAAACCGATCCTATTCCGATTCCGATCCGATTCCTGACCGATTCCGGCCGATTCGGACCTATTCTGGCCGATCCTGGTTGATCTGACTGGAATAGCAAAAAAATAAAAAAATGATCCGATTCCGATTCCGATTCCGATCCCGACCGATTCGGCCGATCCGATTCCGATTTCGATCCGATTCCGGACCGATTCCGACCGATCCGATCGATCCCGACCGATCCGATCGATCCCGACCGATTCTTCCGGAATTTTTTTCCGGATCGGTTCTTTAGCCAAGAATCGGATCGGCAATGGCCGATCCGATCCAAGAATCGGCCGATTCCGATCCGAATTGGCCGATTCCGCGATCTATGCTTGAGAAGCTGTTGGCCTAATGGGTCTGCATACAAGAATCCTTTCGTGGGGCTTTGGGGTCAATAAGGACCACAACCTTGTTGGGCCTCCTCGCCTTGCTCCACACAATTGCACATCAAGAGGAGTGATATGGAAATAAAGCTTGATGGCGATGCGAGTGGTGTGGATCAGCTCCCATGGCTTTGTTCCTCCCTTGCGGTGATAGGTGCAAGTTCGACATATTGGCTCGGGGGCTTGCCTAGCTCCTTAACTTGTCTCAATTGTTGGATTAAATTTCCAAAGACGTAGGTTGTGCGCAAGGTTAGCTCCTAATTAGTCTTGAAATGAATTATTATACAAATTTAATTGAGACGTAAGGCATGCCTTGTTGTCCGACCACAAACAATTCAGGTTAATTGTGAATTTTTTTATTAAGGCTTAGATGATCATGAAGGCCTATATTGTCATTTGTTCACTGTTTAGTCTTCTTCCATGCCGATGTTCACGTTAGCGACCTGTCTCTAATGGTGTAATAGTCTTCATGTTTTGATCATATCAATGTCCTCCTTGAACAAAGACCAATTTTGGCTTAGCGTTGAATGTTGTAGGCTCATACCGGAGTAAGCTCGAGACTGAGGACACCGGCCTTAGATGGTTATCCGGGCATGTACATCCTGCTGATTTGAAAATTGGCTCCACTTGAGAACTTGTTGGCCCAACGGGTCTGCACACAAGATTCTTTTCGTGGGACTTTGGGGTCAATAAAGACCACAACCTTGTTGGGTCTCCGTGCCTTGCTCCACACAGTTGCACAATAAGAGAAGTGGCATGGAAATAAAGCCTAACGGCAATGGGAGTGGTGTGGACCAGCTCCTATGGCTTTGTTCCTCCCTTGTAGTGATACGAGCAATGCCGACATATTGGCTTGAAGGCTTCGTGCTCAACACATTGTCTTATCTTCATCACGATGGCAACAAGAGTTAGGGGGTAGCCGGTGCACTACTTGCTCTCACAACGGTGGGAACATTTGGAGATGACATCGCAGTGCTCCTTTAGGTCCCATGACAGTGGCAGACGATGTTGTATGGGCTTTCACAATGCGTCTCGATGGTGGTAGCTAGTTTTATAGAAGCCTTCGAGGGACAATGTTTATGATGTTCTAAATATGTAATAGCTTACTAAGAGAAACTTTATCATGTGAATACAAAAGATCTGGATCTTTATAGACTTCAATTCATTGTTTGTATGAAATCATCTAAAAGTCAATAAGAAATATTTTTTAAGTTTATTGCTTATATCTAAGTTCAATGCTTACTAAATAAGTAAAAAGTACTCACTTCAATCTCTGCTTCTATTCTATGTTGTGGAGTCTTACACAAATGTTTGATCATTGATTGTGTACTTGAGAGTGCCTCAACATCATTGCATGCTTGCCCACCATACTATATCTTTGGTTAAGGATTGCCGTCTTAGATCTCGGTTTCATCTCGAGGGGGGTGAAAGAGGAGAGATATCGAAGAAATCTCGAGAGATCAAATCTCGGATCAAAATGTATGCATGTATGAAACATTACATAATATTTTATAAAGATGAGAATAGATCAATTAACTTACATGAAAATATATTTCACATTTACATATCAACAATACCAAAACACACTCAAATCTCTATTACAAATTACTCTCAAATCTCAGTACCAAAAAATGATCTGTGTGCTTCTGATATATCACTTTATTAGTCACTTTGTGATTGTTATGCCACAAAATCACCAACGAAATCACAATATTGGGTGCATGACATATGTGGCTGACGGTCTCCCTCTCTTGATAAACTAAATCTTTGTTCATAAATATTAGTAATGTTTGAAGAGTCATCTTGTGTTGATATTCATAGTCATGAGGACCATGACTATGACCGTAACCATAATAACTATAATTATAAGGCATGTTTGAAGGAACATATTCAACTGCAGTATGTCTATATTCATGCGAAGGTTCATATTCTTCATTATAAGATGCATTTGAAGAACTTTGTTGCATTTTCTCATATTTATATCTATGTTCATATTCATGGGATGATGAATCTTGAGAATGCCTATTCCCATAATATTCCCTATCAGAAATATTCATAGAACTAAATGTGTGAGAAAGATCATATTTCTCCAATTGTAACAAACCTTGTTGATCTGACAGATCAATACTCTTCTTATGTCTATATGTTTTTTCATGTCGATGATGAACTAGCTTAGTGTCATCTGTGGGGAATGATTTGTTTTCTTTTACGTTGTCAGCGCCACCATCACTAAAATCATTATCATTTCCATCATTATCTCCATCTCTATCATCGTCACTTCCATGTCCATCAGAAGCGTCCATATCAGAGGTTGGATCATCATTGTGAAGATGAGTAGATTAAAAAGATAATTGAAGAATTTGATGTATAGGTGCATCCACACCTATTCCAATTTCACATGCAACACTAATTTTTTTTTTCAGATGGACGACCATCATGTTCATCCATATCATTGTTTGCAACCTACTCAACATAAGGATTTTCTCGATCATCCATATTATTCTCTCCCAATAATGCAAAATAATCAAGTGGATCCTCGTCTGGATCACCTCTTTGTCTGTTTTCAGTCTCCATTCTCCTTACTTTTAACTTCATATTATAATGACAATAGGCAAGTTTCTTCAACTTTGAATATGACAACCTATTTCTAGGTTTTGTAAGAAAAAAATAATCCAATTTCTTTCACATGGAGAAATTGATGATATCTATGATAAAACTTTGGTTGCAAGTTGTCTTAAAGTTGATGAATCATTTCTGCACATTTTCTACCATTCACCCGAAAGTGAAACAAATAATTATATATTTATGAATTGAACCAAGTTGTTATTTTATTTTTTATAAAATAATTACTAACCTGGCCATATGGTTTCTCTAATTACAATAGCACTTTTTGCCCCCAAAGAGATTAGTGTATCTCTAAACTTTATAATCTATTACATAAAAAATATTTAATGTTAATGTCAATTTAAAAGTGTATAAAATGTATAAAGATCGTAGTGTTACCTCATTTTCAATTTAGTCTCTTCCTTTAGATTTTGGAAAGAACTTCTCATAAACTTGATGAACTACTTTAATAAGTGTTTGATTGTCCTCAAGATGCAATTTAAATTGGTACTTTGGATTAAGAAAATATGCTGCTCATGCAAATATTATTATGTAAATTGTTAGTCTAAGAATCTATTTTATAACAAAAATTATTACTTTAGATAGAGGAAGAAAACATGCCAGCGTTATAGATAGGTGCATCCATTGATTTTGTCCATCTATCATCTATGATCTCATGAACATATATGTAATTTTTTGGTGAAGTTGTCTTTATTACGTCTTTCATCACAATGATCGCATGATATACACTACCCATAGTTAGATAGTTTTCAGTGTCTATCACTCTCAAAACCTTATACGTGTTCCATAATCTTTATTGAATCTTTTGCATAATGCCAAAGCATAGGGTTGCATATGATTTGTTCCACATTCTCTTCAATGAAAGTGTTTTTGAACTCCGAATTAAACTTGTTTAAACAAAGAAAGAAACCTTTTAACTATCTTTTTCGCGCAACAAACTTTGTAATGCAAAATAATTTGTTACAAAACGAGTGGCACTAGGTCGAACTAAATCACGTCCATAAGCCTTTCTTACTTGATCCACAACCCAATCCTGATTATATATGAAACATGTAATAAATCAACTTATGTCTATAGTATTTTTTGCCATAGTATTTTTTGTCATATATTCAGACATTAAATCTATACAATGAGCAGCACATGTTGACAAAAAAAGATTATATTTTGATGTCAAAAGCATTCCAACCTTTTTGTAACTAATAGCATTATTGGTTATAATTTATATACCCTAATTTTTTCAACTTTCTTAATCTTATCCTCCATCAACTACATAATGAACTCATGATTCTACTCTTTGCCTGATGTATCGACTGAATCTAAAAATATGACATTTTCTGCATTTTAAACCATAAAGTTAATGTTGAACATTCTTGTGGGTCCTGTCCATCTATCACATAAAATAAAACAACTATGTTTATCCCAATGTGGTTCTAATTTTTTTATTTCTATTTGCATGTCCACATCTAATTCATCCAAATATTTTTTTAATGTCTTTGAGTGTGAGATGTTTGAATGCATGTTCAAGATTTTGTGTATCAACAATCATATTCTTGAAATCATGATCTCTTACAACATATAAAAATTTTTGAAATGATGGAATATACTTGAATATAAAGAATTTTGAAATCATCTTATCATGCGATTCTCTTACAAGTTTTTTATTTTTTATTTCTTTTATTTTTTATCGTGTATTATTTAATCTATACAAACTATCTTCTACAGCTGAAACTTCATCAATATTTGTTGATCCACCTCCACCATGATGTATAAAATCAATTATGTTTTGTTTCTTTTTTTTGATACACTTATAAGTCTTGCACCACTATGTTCACTACTTTCTGCTCTAATTGTTTGTGAATGTATTATGTGATATTCTGATTTATCAATTTGCTATCTAGCTTTAGTAAATATTTTTGCAATTTCGTGTTGTTTTCTTTTCTTAAATCTATCGCCTTCATGCGATGAAAAACCTTCAGAATGACCACTTGACCACTTATCTGTTGGAGCTTATCTATGACTATTTCTTTGATCAATTTACTCTTCATAGTCTGTATATTTTTGTAAGATTTCAATTCTTTTAAGTGTTTCACATTTCAGGTTGACAATTTACGTATTTGTTTTTATTTGATTCTTTGTTTTCAATCAAGTTATATTTTAATCCGGTAACATCACTTGCTTTCATTACTTTTCTATAAAAGTTACATTTAGAACCCTTCTTATAGGAATTCTATATTGCCAACTTATGTTGTCCGTAGACTTTTTTTTTGCAATTGAAAAAAATTCATAAAAATATAAGAGCTGTCAAGACCTTTAAGGCCATTTTGATGTATTATAATTTGTGTTATATTTAAACTTTATAATATCTTAATATATTTAAACTATAAAAACAAAAAAATAGATTAATATTTAATAATTAAATTTGTATTATATATAAACTTTATAAAATATTATTAAAATTAATTTTATATATTTAAAATGCAAACTAAAAAAATCAAAAAATAGATTAATACTTAATAATTTGTATTATATTTAAATTTTATATAATGTTATTTTATTTAAACTGCAAAAAAACAAAAAAAAACAGATTAATATATAATAATTTTTATTATAGTTAAACTTTACAAAATTTATTATATTCAAACCACAAACTAAAAAAACCAAAAAAACTGATTAATATTTAATATTCGGTATTATATTTAAACTTTATTTAATATTATACAAATTGCAATATAAAAAAACTAAAAAACAGATTAATAATTAATATTTTGTATTATGTTTAAACTTTGTATATTCTTATTATAAAAGATTTAAAACCTTGAAAACATTGATTAATATTTAATATTTTGTATTATATTTAAATTTTAAATAATCTTATCTAAATACTAATGTAGTAAACTAGTAATCTGTTTATTACATTAAGTTTATCATTGTGAAATATTTATTTAGAGTAGTTTTTGTAATCTAATTGTTTATTTCAGATTGATGATTGATAGGGGTTGTTATAAAAAATATATAAGGACGGGTAACAATACAACATTATTTGACAGGGGCTGTTATGAAAAATACAACATTACAAAATATTTGAAGACGGGCTGCTATAAAAAGTATTGATGATTTGTTGATTACGAACACTCTTTGGTTTGGATCTGTTTAAAAAATTATTTAATAAATATGACTAGGGCTGTTATTACATGTAAAGAACAGATAGAGGAATAGATAGGACATTGCATACATGTATTTGACGCTAAATAACTAAAGACATTAAAAAGTTAACATCACATACAGTGGGGTTCTTCACCGCTTCAGGGGTTTATACTCTTTTTGAAAGCAAAAAAATGACCAACGTAGAAATTTACACAAAGTGATAGCAACAATTCCTCTGCGAAAATAAATCAATTTAGCATGTTTTAGAAAAAAACAAAATAAACAAATTGAACTGAGGGTTTAACACTGTAGAAAAACCTGGAAAGAAGAGATTTTGACGTAGGACACCTTCTAACAGGATTTCGGTGAAAATTCCAATGACTTTTCGGCAAGAACCCCAACCCGATGAAGGATGAATAACCCTAGCTCTGCTCCACTCCACTCACTATCGTCATGAGAGCCAATAGAGGTTGCTGAGCGCGAGAGGTTGTTGTGAGCCAAGAGAATTCGCCAAGTGGTCGAGTGTGAGAGGTCACCAGCTGAGGGAGATTGCAAAGCGGCCCAAGCATGAGGTCACAATCACATCTGTTTGCTATTGGGAGGGGGGATAGGTGAAGGGTTTTAATCCCAACAGGTCGGATCCTTGCCAATTCAAATGGGTCCGGCGGTCCGCCTGCGTTGTGCCGTGCTGTCTGGCCCCCCGATGGCTCCTTTCGCAGTGTGGCAAACCAAGTGGTCCATTGGCTTGAGGTGTTTGATCGTGTGGCCGACCGCATGAACTAGGTGCTTGAAGTCGATGCGGGCCCTTGTGTGCTTGTGCCCGTTTGTGCCTGCTAGGCCGTGAAACACTCGACGCTTTGTGGCTAGAACTCAAACAAGAATATTGGCTGTCTCGTTTCTTGCCCTCCTCGCGAGATAGATAATCTCGCGAGATCGAGATTCTCACGAGAAATTGTTCTATGCCTTGGGTTCAAGAAATATTCTGTCAAATTGTAACACAATCGAACGTTTAAGGCATTACCACGTTACTATGAGAATAAAATAAAATACAACAAATAAAATTGTCTGCAACATGAATATCGTGGTGAAGTATCTTGTACTAGCTATTGTTTATCACCTTCTACTACTTTTAACCCTTATTATGCTTTTCTTTCATTTTCATCTTTGCTTTGTCCATAGCATCGTATAAGTATCTCATTTGATTTTTATTATTTGAGTCCACTCTAAGCACCTATATCAAAGGTTCTATCATAGATAGGTAATACTAGATCTTTCCCACCATTTGTTATCCTCAATCAATTACTCTATCTTCAATAGAACGTCATATTATTCCATTAAGCTTCTGTAGGCATTTATGTACTCTTGATATATAGTGGATAGTATGAACTATGAACTTCTTTAAATCAGCTCTATATCTATAGAGGCTCTGCAATGCAATGAAATGTGTGGCAAATCTGGTGGAACCTAGTCGAATTAGATGACGACCATCAATGTGGTCCCTCGTGATATGCATTAGCCTGAGTTGCCTGTAAATGAAGGATGCGATAAGTTATCCTTGACTCACCAATAATCTTACACTTGGATCCCTCCCAATATCTTCGAACATTAAATCAAAAGAATATAGACACCCAAAATAAGTGAGGTCTAGTCTTCATTGGCTTCTTTCTTGCAACCTTATATAATACCTCATTGTTAGTGACAAACTACATATTATTTTCTTTCTCAATCTTATCCACCTTAGTGTTCATCAAAATCAAATAGGTAATTTGTATTTTTTACCTGGCTTGATGCATCAATAGACTTCAAGAATGTGGTACCCTCAATACACATGAAAGTTGATAAGTGAGCTCATTGTGATTCTTGTCCATCCATCACATGTTATAGTGCACCCCTCTCCTTTCAAATAGATTTGAATCCATCTGTCCATGACCTTAACTCATCAACCTCTTCATCCAACCCAACATCGTATATATACTTGGAGGTGAGGACTTTCAATCCTGGATAGCCTCACCAATGGCATCTACCATTGTTTAGAAATAATGACTGGTAGCTGCATGTGTTCGAACACCTACTCAAACTCAAACTCATAGTCTTAGTTCCAAATGATTGGGGTCAACTGTATGGATTCGTCTTTTCCATTCTCTATGTTTTTTGCTAGTTTCTCTTGTATACGTAGTTCCTCTAAGTCATACTGGATACATTTATGCCAAGTTAATTTAGGTCTACCTCTTTGCCTCTTCTGTGTTGGCAACATCAGGGTATTGACTTGTCTGACAGGCACGTCATGGGTGTGCCACCTGATATACCCAAACTAAAGAAGTCTTCCCTCTTTTATAATATCATTATTCTCGCAACTCTCACTTTATCTCTAATGCACTCGTTGCAGATTCTATGTATTTGTATGTGGCCACGTATTTATCTTAGCATCCACATTTCAACTATATTCAATTTGACATGGCAAGGGGAAGGCACCAGTCGTGCCGGAGGAGGAGAATAAGGATGACTCCACAGACTCCGAGCTTAGACATGTTAGGCACGCTATCAAGCGTGCATCTGTTGTGGAGGAAGAGTGGAGGAGGGGAGCAGGAGGGTCAGGGTCCAGAGCTTATCCAGTTCTTGGCCGATTAGCATCGGCTTGCCCTACCCGGGACCGGGAGAGTGAGGGATGGAGACAGGAGCCACACTGTCATTCTACTAGTACTCGGTTTACACCAAGTGATGAGTATCTGTTTAGGAAACAAAGCGCTGGACAGATGAGGATTAAACAAGCCATGAAAGGGATGAAGACAACAGGAATGGCTGCAAAGAGAGCCGTTCGCCGCATTGTGAAGTGGTTTTTACATGCATGTATCACTCTTAAAATGGCTTTTACGTGTGTTTTATTTAGTTAACCTTTTTTTTAATCCATTTTTTTAACTTAATGTAGGCATCCCAACACATACAGCCACCAGCCCTTACTTTCAGATTGTGATAGATGCCGTGGGTGAGGTTGGACCGGGTCTGCAAGCTCCGAGCAGCAAACATATATATAGTGGTAGGCTGGAGGAGGAGGTGGTGGTGTAGGAGTTGAGGGAGTGAATGAATGAGTTTAGATAGGTGTGGAAGGAGAGGGGTTGCACGATTTTGTGTGACGGGTGGACAGGTATCATCAAGAGAAGTATGATAAACTTCTTGGTTTATTGTTCTGAGGGGAACACGTTTTTGAAGTCGGTGGATGCTTCTGGGAAGATTAAAAATGCCTACTATATTTTTTTCTTTGATGGATGCTGTGGTGGAGGAGATTGAGGAGGAGAATGTGGTTCAAGTTGTCACTAATAATGAACCCTCCTATAAGACTGCTGGGAAGAAGTTGATAGAGAAGAGGCAGCATCTATTCTGGGTAAAAACTTTGTGCGGCACATTCTATTGATCTCATACTGGAGGATATAGGCAAGGAGGAGTGTCTCTACCCTTGTTAGGCAGTCGCAGATGATCACTTCATTTATTTAT
This sequence comes from Cryptocoryne crispatula var. balansae, assembly GCA_036172225.1. NCBI lineage: Eukaryota > Viridiplantae > Streptophyta > Magnoliopsida > Alismatales > Araceae > Cryptocoryne > Cryptocoryne crispatula. The sequence goes on along the minus strand of CM069918.1, from coordinate 40,029,318 downwards.
TCGCATCCCCGTCTGCTACATATTATGACATCACACACAGGAGGGAATGATCTTGTCAGGCCCGGTCCTACATGTTTTGTCACGAACTTCATTGCATTAGAGAGTTTACACCGGCACAGACATGCACTGGTTAGGTTCGCGTAGTCCGAGGAGTACTATGATTATATGGTAAATCACCTGCATAACTAGGAAGACCAGCTTGATATTCTTGTCAGATCTGAGAAGTAGATCACTGACAAGAGATTTTGGGAGAGGATTGCTTACTACTTGGCAATCATTGAGCCACTAGTAGTTGTCTTGAGGTTGGTAGACTTAGATGATAGGAACCAAATGGGCACGTTGTACGATGTCATTGACCGGGTAAAATAAAAAATAAAAGAGAAGAATCCCAGATGTTACAAAAATGGTGGAAGATCATAGATGACCGATGGGACAAGACTGTGCACCACGATGTCCATACTACAGGTTAGTGGGTGATAAAAATATTTGTGCTTACTTACTTTAAGTTTAGTCAATAATTGTCTTATTCATAATGTTAATTGATAAATTCTTGTAAGATATTTTTTGAACCCTTGCATCCAATATGGAGGACGGGTGGTGAACGACAACGAGGTGATGCGGGGTACACTATCTGTTATTTAGCGTCTCTGCCGATCTCAGCAGGACAAGATAGAAGCTGAGATAGAAGTAAGTTGGAGTTTACTCAACAATTTAGAGTCTAAAAGTAAAATTATTAGACAACTAATGAATTTTTTTAAATATAATTTTCAGATGCAGAGATATAAGATGAGGGTCAGGGTATATTCAGATGCTGATATGAGATATTTGTGCAACAAAGTGTCACCTGGTATACTTATTTATGATGAATCATTTATTTCCTTATCTTATAAGTTATTGAAGATGCTAGGCTGATTGTTTGCCTTTTCTTTTTTTTTTACAGCTCAGTGGTGGGTTTAGGTGAACACCAGGAGTGGATGGAATCCACTTGCTGCCATTGGTATTAGGATACTCAACCAGAGCACTAGTTCCTCTTATTGTGAGAGGAACTAGAGTACATTTAACCTGATACATACAAAGAGGAGGAACAGGTTGACCTCAGACCGGCTGGAGAAGCTGGTCTTCTGTCATTACAATATGAGGCTACGTATCAAGAATATCAAGGATCGACAAAAGATCTCTGAGAAGCGATTTGCACGGTTCGTAGGTAGTCCATACAAGCAGAGGTATACCTCCGCTACACCACCACCTGAGGAGGTGGACATAGATCAGATATTGCAAGAAGAGCATGCACTTGCCTTCTGGATAGAGGAGAGGGTAGCCAGGAATCATCCAGCTGAGTTTGATCCCGATGACCGTGCATGGGCTGAAGGAGAGTTGGATGGTGTTGAGGCTGAGGAGGATGCTCCAACTCCACCTACTTCCTAGGCTCGGGCAGGCCCTTCTTCTGCCCCAGTAGCTATACAGCAGCCACCTCCAGCTTTAGCCTCAGCTCCAGCCCCAGCCGCCGCTACCCAGCCCGTTTGTAGTCTAAGCAAAACGAGAACAAAAATGACAACACGAAAAATGGGCAAATTTTCAAAGTTTAAAAAATCTTTGGGTTATGGTGAGACATCAGAGATGGCTAAAGATGTGAAGAGAAGGAAGCTGGAGATCAGGCAACTTGTGAGCCCAGATGACAACACACAAGCTCTTTCTCACTCCTCAGTTGATGATGACGAGGAGTGCATACCAACGACACAACTATCAGCAGCTCAGTCACTTGATTCACGGTAGCCAAAGTCGTATTTCACGTTGTATGAGCAGACACCCCAGCAGCATTATATGGAGCTAGAATATCCAGTGTTTACAATCCTCAGCACCCGTGGATTCCTTCACCTGAGCCTATCTATGTCCCACAGTCTGATGCCTACGACTTTGATAGCATGGCATCATCATTATTTTCATATGGATATGCTTTCGCACTTAATAGAAGACTGGGCACAACCGAGGAGCATTGAAAGCAGCAGAAAGAGGAGGAAGGCTTATATCCATATCATGGATATTGGTGAAGATTGATAACATGTATATTTATATTTTTATGTTTTCATGTGATACAGTTAAAATTTATTATACTTTTTGCATCTCAACATGTACTTAACATCTCTTCATGTTCATTAGCAATTATTCCATGTGGATGCATGTTAATTTTATTTTTAGAATTTTTTCTAAACCATTTCCCAATTTTTAAAATTTTTTCTGATTTTTTTTGAATTTTTTAATAAAAAAATTTCGGAAAAAAAAACTAGGCCGATTCCTGGATTGATTCCCTTACCAGGAATTGGCCGATTCCGACCGATTTCTGGGAATCGAATCGGATATCCCCACCGATTCCGATTCCCATTCCGATTTCAGAATCCTTGAATGGGACAGTGAAGTGAGATGATCCCTATACAAGAAGATGACATTGATTTAGATGAGATTTTCTAAGAGCAAAAGATGTTGCAAATTTGGGCGAACAATCAAAAGGCTTAGTCAAACTTGAGTTCAACTAAGGAAATAGAGAATAGATTTAAGGAGAACTCGATGACATATTTTTAGTCGAGGAATTCGAGATTTCTCATTTGGTGTCAAAGAGATAGGAGGCCAAACAATCTTTTCGTCAAAGTAAAAAATGTAGTGGTAGATGTAAACAAGTTGTAAATTGATTATTTGGACCTTGAAGATCAAGAAGCAGTTGACATGGTGCAAGAAGACATGACCAAACTAAATATCAGAGTTCAATACCAGTCATTGGATGATTTGACGTTGAAGAGTAGCCATGGAGGGTCGACGACAAAGGAGCAATCATCCCAAGCATGTATAGAACTAAGGCAAAAAATCACAATCTCAACCGATATAGTTCACAAGAGAAGAATATTATACACACACCACTCAAGATGAAAATCATGGTACACATACACAACGAGGAGAATACACGCAACAAGGCAGACATAAACACTATACATTGTCATATCACTAGATTGTTGGTTTTCTATTTATCACCAAGATTGTTATGACATGATGTAACCTAATTGTGAATTTTCATCAAACACTTCTATGCATTCGATTTATGACAGTTATGGTGTACTTTTGGGATCTTATCCTAGAGTGATCGTAAATGGGAGTGAAGAGTGGTATGCTTATTTATCCACTTACAACTAAATGTATTGTTCTCAATTGACTTAGACAAAGTATCTTCATCATGTAGAAGAGCCATAGTATGTAAGATTTGAATAGAAATGAATAAAATATTTTTATAATCATATTTTTAATGTTTTCAGATTCTTTGCAATTTTCTTATTTTTTACATTTTTAATATAAAAAACTATTCTTACTAGGTAGCCTGGTCTAATTGGATTGGGTTCATAGTTATCCGAGGTGTCAAGTGCCTGAGACGAGGGACCTAGCACCTCGCCTTAGGCGCTTGGGGCGGGTGCCTCTGGCACCCAAGGTATGTTATATTATTTAATTATTTTAATTTTAATAATATATATTGCTAACATAAATAGTTAAAATAAATTTTAAAAATTACTTGTAATAGTGAAATAAATGTATCATTTTAATAAATATATATTGTAGGGATCAATAAATAATGTTAAAACAATAAAAGAAAGTCAATAACAAACCTAACATCATAACAACTAACAATATTAGAGTATAAATTAAACATAACATAGCATAACAACTTAATGAGAGTAGAACTTAATAACAAAAGAAGACAAATATCATAATTAAGTCAAGAAATGGATCATGTTTGACTAGATTTGTTTGACTTGGGCTGGCAAGGTGTTTCGGGATGAGGCGAGACGTTTTGTTAGGCGGTTGAGGCGAGCGCCTTAGATAACTATGACTGGGTTTGGGCTGGCCGACCCGGCCCCAACCCACAACCCAGGTTTCCTTGCTGGCCCCAACTCTCATTGATAACAACTTCTCAGATATCCACGTTTTCCAACCATATTTTTAAAATCTTGTGTTTCGGCTACCATGTCATATGTACCTATTACAGCTTGCGTGGAGGTTTCAGTTACCGATTATTTTCTGAGTTACCCACGTTACTGAAGATGCATGCAACGCGAGGGACAATGTCAGTGTTTGTTGCTGTGTGAAGTAATAAAATTTTATAAAGGTTTTGTTGCTTGCCTTCTCCATTCAAAATACTAAGTCAAACTTGCAAGCTCATGCAGTTAAGTTTTTTTTTTTAATGGAAGGTTCCTTAACAAACACTTATGCAGGTGCTCTTGCTTGGTAGACTGCATCATCGGAATCTTGTGAACCTGGTTGGCTATTGTGTGGAGAAAGGACACTACATGCTTATCTATGAATTCATGAGTAATGGAAGTTTGTCAAGATTTTTATATGGTAATTTAGTTTTCATTTTTTCGAGAAAAGTTGAAAAGAATTTCTTTTTTATGTAAGTGATGTTTTCTTCAATAGTTACTTCATAGCATTTAATCCATGCTGTTTGTGTTTTAATATGCTTTTGTAGGGAAGTCTTCATAAACTTAGGATGTACTGATGTTGATTGCTATTTTTATTTTTTTATTTGTTTTATGTTAACTTACCTGAGTAAAAGTTTATTCATGTTTTGTTGGTCCCTAGTCTGGATGAAAGAGAAGGGATGCGATAGGTGTAACCAACGTAAAAATATTATTACATCTGGTGATATTGATTCAAGTGATACAAATGTTGGGCCATTCTCTTCTTATGATGCACTGCATTAGAGTTTGTGTGATGAAAAAACAAGCGTGGAGTGTTCTCCATGTGCGATACACCACGTAAACACTTGAATGTGGTATTAAATAAACAAAAGAGTATTCACATCAGTGATAGGTCCGAGTAGAAAATGTAGTTTATAGAGTGGAGCAAGGCGTAAGTTTTTAAGTAAATTTAAAGACGAATAGACATTGTTATAGTCTTATATAAAAAATTATAAGAAAGATAAGATTGGAAGAACGATGAGAGCAAGTATTTGGAATAAGAGTTCCTAACATGAAAATTTATAGAACTTGTTGCTTGTATGGATACAAGGAAGATTGATATTGTGTTCCTTAAGAGACCAAATGGATAGAGAAATATCAATAAGTAGGAAATAAATGTTATAAACTATGGTGTATATGAAAACAGAGATAAGAATGCCATAGTTGCCATTGTTTATAAAATATTACAAGTAGTGGTGTCAATGAAAATAGGAGATAGGATTATTCTTGTTGAAATAATTATACAAGAAGAGATAATTAATGTAGCTAGTGCTTGTGCTATACAAATTAGATTGAGAACTGAGAATGTTTTTGGAAGATATGGATGATCTTACGAGGTGTATAAATAAAGAGAAAATTTGCCATTTCACCCATTTGTACTAACAGCCTAATAAATTTTCTTTATGTCATTGGACTTCCCAATCAAATTTATTGTAACACATTGATGCGATCATGATTGGGTAAGGTGCACGAGTTAATAGGAGCCAATGCTGTCTTATTTTGGCAAAGACAATGTGATTGTATTTTGAATAATTTGTAGGGTCTTTGAGTTTATTTTGTACATTCTTTTATTTATGTAGACTATTTAGCTCTCTTGGGTGTTAAGTAATTTTTAAACATTATACGAACGAAAGGAGTCTCATTTTGTGAAGGGGTAAGGATATATTTGTAATATGGGTTTCAGAAGGACTGAAATGTAGAAGTGGTCTCTTAAAAAGTTCCATCAATGTATTTATGGAATGAATGGAATAGAACTTTTGGAATGGAAAATGGGTTCTCTTGGATGGTGCACTTCCCTCCCTTACTTCTCTCTCTCTCTCCCCTCCCTTCACATTGGTTGAGGAGGTCTTCGTCCACTCCTCCCTCTCCCCTCCGTGGTCCCACGGTTCCACTCCCCCTTCCTCCCATTCTGCTCAGGGAATGGCTCCTCCCCTTCCTTGCATTCTCATGTAAGGAGTCTGCAACATAGCCACCCCATAGTTGTCAAGGCACCCGCCTAGGTGGCAAGGCACTACTTTGCTAGTGCCTTGTTAGGGCACCTTTTGGGAAGCCCAAAAGGCACCCAAAGTTCCCACCTTGGTGCCTAAGTTGCCCAGGCTAAGTGTCCCAAATATTTATATACAATAATATATTTAGGTCGATCTACGATTCCTAAACACCCGTTAATAATAATGAACATATTAATAGATTGTACTATCACTTATACTTTCACATATATATATATATAAGATTCATAATTATAAATATATGTTATATACTTAAGTTTATCAAAATTAATTATTTCTCAAAATAAATATATACATATACATACATAATTACATAAATAAAATCATATTTAAATATATGAACACATAAACATACCGGTTCAATTATAACATAGAAATATAATTATACTTATGAATATATATTTGCATGCATGCATTAATATATATATAATACTAACATCTGATTATATATATGATTGTGTATATGTATATACATGTGTATACTCGTATATATAAATATCCAATGTTACCGCCCCTTCACTGCTTAGGCAACGTCTAAGTAGCTGTCTTGTCGCCTGAGCGGAATTGACATCTTTCAATGCCTTAGACGCCTTGTCATCTTGACAACTATGAGCCACCCTTAGCACAGCCAGACAAAGCTGCCATGCCATCACCCTCTGCATCTTTTACACAAACTCTGTGCCTTGTCTGTGAAGGTTGCTACCTGCCGTTCTACCTAGCAACCCCATGCCATCTTTCAAGAAGCACACGCCGCTTGGATGACCTGCTGCTGCAGAGATCCTCCCTCTGCCCTGGGGCTTCTGACGGACACGTTGACACCAGCTGGCCTAGATACCGCTGAGGATCACCTGTGCCCACCTTGCTCATTGTGGATCCCAGAGCAGCACACCCTGCAGCCTTCTCTTTCTTCCTTGCTGACTTTCCCCCTCCATAAGTGCTTCCTTGTGCACACCCACTTTCCCATGACGCTACCAGCCCACAGAAGCATTTATTGTTGGCATCCCTTCTGTCTGCCAACACGTTGCAGCTTTGCCCTCTCCTGTTACCAGCTTCTGCACATAGCAAACGCCCTTCTAGCACTCCCATGCCGTCCCTCCCTCTTGTCCGCAGCTTTGCCCTTCAGTCACACTTGCTCATGCTGTGTGCTCGGTCAGCCGTGGGGAAGATGTTGTCCACATGATCAACCACACAGCAAGCCTCCCTGGTCAACTGGAAGCCATAAGACAATACTGGTCTTGTAAGACCGGCCCGAACTGGCCTACCTTGTAACCTGTACAGGTCAGCTGGAATCGGATCCAGGTCTGTCCAAAGCTGCTTCAAACAGGTCAATGTTGATTTAGATCAGACTGAACCTGATCCAGATTGGTCTATATTGATCAATGGATGGATACACATACATGGTATCCATACCTACCCTCCCTTGAGCTGTCATATTGGAGATGGGGATCACCTTTAGTGATAATTTACCCTTGGCCATAATCTATTTGGCTCAGTTACAAGCAAAAAATTATTGATTCAGATTCAGGTTCAAGATCGGCCAATACCGATCTGATCTTGATCGATTCTTTGAGAGGAATCCTGATCTAGAATCAATTCGGATCGGGAATTTATTTTTATTTATATTTTTAAAAAAAATCATGAAAATCATGAAAAATCTCCAAAAAATATGAAAGCACCTATAACAAGTTTAAAAAATTGAAAAATAACATGTACCATTCATGTGATTATCACTCTTTATGAGACATATTATGACAATTAGATATAAAATAACACAAATATTCATTCCAATAGAGAAGAAAATTGTGCAATTCATACTCAAATAATAATGATACCTTACCATCACCATCATCTACGGTATTGGCTCTCATGGTCCTCATTCTCTTAATTGCTCCATTGAGAGTGGTTAGTCATGATTGACCCATACCCATATAAATCTAATGCCTCAGTTATTTGACTAAAATCTTACACTTGAAAATATTGGAGTTGGAGGTGAGGATGGATAACATGACTTGAAATCTGAAGCAAGTTCTGAATAATTTGTCGTCACTTGCTCATCAAAAAACCAATTTGATTTCAACATTGACTTCTTTCACTTGAATGTTGCCTTGACCCAAATCATCAAGCCCTGCTTCACTCACACGTGCATTGCTGGATCTTGAACCACCTTCTTTTCCTCCGCTTCCACTTGAATCATCTTGATTTTGCTGGTGTAGGTGGAATGAACTCTTTCTCATTATTAGATGAGAAAGATGCTTGGGTCTTATCATTAGGACTCAATGGTCTTTGTTTGACAACTAGTTTCCTTCCCTGTCCCGCTTCTTCTTATGTACCTTGTCCACTACTACATTAGTATATCTTCAACGATTTAAATCTTCTAAATCTTTCTTTTTTCTGTGTACTCTCCTAGATAGTAGAAGGACATAGAGCTATAGATGGAGACTTTGAAGCTGTGGTGTGAGGTGGGTTCTACTAGACTAGTGTTGTATATGGAATTTGAGTACCTGCTTATTCTTGCATTTGTTCATCTTCATCGTCACCTACTACACTGTCAAGCTCTCCTTTGGCCCATACTCGATCATTGGGTCAAGTTCTGGAGTTGGAGAGGCATCATTGTCCTCCATTTATGCTAAAAGTCGATATTCTTCTTGAAAGAGGTATTTTAAGTCAACATCCCCTTGGGATAGGCCTTGATCACATGTATTGTCTTTTTGCTCATAAGGACCATCTGTAAATCTGGTAAATCTTTCTTCAAAATTTTTTGCAATTCTTAATGTTTTTCATTCTTAGCCACATATTGTAATAACAAAACACTAATTTGTCTAATCTATCACCTTCACCTTTCAACATGTTCCTTTTTTGTATTAGACTGAAAGTGTTCCAGTTCCTCTCACACTGTGATGAAGTAGTACTTTGACTTAACACTCATACAATGATAGCGGTGAGTAAATTTCATTCATTTTTGTTGGATATTTGGATCCATCACTCAACTACAAAAAAGATAAAACAAACTCAGTATATAATGGCATTCAAAAAATTATTAACATAAACCAAATGTTACCAAATATATCAAGAGAAGTCCTGTCATGTTAATATTGTAGATCATGATCTTTGTAGACTCCAATTCTATACTTATATAATGCCATTTGAAATATGATATGAAATATAAATTAATTTATTGGTCTTCAAAACTCAATTACACATATGTTAGTAAGCAATCACTCACTTCAATTTTTGTTTTGTCATACGGAGTCCTAGCTAAAGGTTGTAACACCGACAATATGCCTTATATAACCTCTAAGCCATTGGGTATTTCTCACCATATTGTATCCTTATGTTCAAGAAATATTCTAGAAAAAGAGAAGACAACCATTAATAACATTTTTTAAACATACTAGTATGAAGTGTATAAAATATAACATAAAAACAATTACATGTGGTATAAATGTCGAGGTGGAGTGTCTTATCTCATATGTTATGTATTTGTTTTTCACCATTTCTTATGACCTTTTATATGTTTCTCTTTAATTTTCAACTTGGCTTTGTCAATTGCTTCATATACGTCATGGATTGAAGAATTGGTCGATCTGGATTGGGATTGACCAATTCTCCAGATCGACCAATTCTAGAATTAGATTGGCGATGACTGATTTGATTCCTAGCCAAACTAGTGATCCAATCTCGAATTATTGCTGGATTGATCAAAATTGGTGGGATCGACCATGATCGGTTTGATCTAGTTGGATTAAATCATGGATCGTTCGATTTTGATCTATCTGTTGGAATTCGGCAACGTTTGGAATCAGATCCTTCTAAGACCCGATTCCGGGATTGACCTCCCAATAAGGGGGAGATTGACCCGATTCTCCCCCACCCTCGATTCCCATCTCCCCCTCCCCCCAGTGCTTTTGCGATCTCCCCCTAGTGATCCTCCTTCCCCTTCGGCAATCCCCCCTTTGGGGGTCTTTCCCCCTCCCTTCCGGCTCCCATCCGAGCCAGGCACTCAATCGGGGGTGCCTTTTCTCGGCCAGACGAGGGGTGGCTACTTGTCAGCACCTCTTTGGAAGTGTTTTCTCACTCCCGAAGGGGGTTTGATCACCCGGGGTGATGATTAGTCAACCCTCAAACGGGCGATGGTATGGGTTTGAGGGTGACAGTATGGGTCACCCCTTTGGGGGTGACCTTCAAACCCCCCCCCCCCCCCCGAGTTGGTGCCAATTGAAGGGGTGCCTCAACCCTTGGCATTGATGCGGGACGAACCGGCTAGACCAGACTAAACGGACCGAAAACAAAACGAACCGGCGCTAGTCGCCGCTAAACGACCTAAACGAACTCAAAATGAGGCGGACCGGGCTCGAACCGGTCCAAACAGACCCGAACCGGTCTAAACTGGCTTAAAATGATCTGAACCGACTTGAATCGGCCGGTTCAGGCACTGAACCGGGTCGAACCGGCGTGAACCGGCACTGAACCCGGTCGAACAGGCCAGCCGGCCGGTCTGGGCTGCGAACCGGCGCCTGTGAGCCGTCCTGCTCGCGAACCCTGGCCGGCCGCTCACGAACGAGCACGGGGGACCACTGCGGGGGGGGGGGGATTCGTGACGTCCGCACGTTGCTGTAGGGGGGGTTGGTCGCGTGGCGGCCTCCACGCCGTCGCACCTCGTCACCGTGGCGCTACCGCCTGAAGCCGGCAGGCATGACAAAGGGGCCATCTCGTCGTCGTCGCCCGTCCGGGTGAGCGCCTGATGCAGGCGATGCAGAGCAACGGCAGGCGACGATTTCGGTGCCCCCGGCATTGTCCGGCGGGATGTTGCGGGTAGGCGGGTGGAGCTGGGGAAGGCAGATGGACGCCGAGGAGCAGAGGAGATGGTAGCCGGTGGTGCCGACGGGAGAGCAGAAGGCGGGAGAAAGGGGACCCGATAGGATCCGGACGTCGCCATTTCCGTTGTCGGCTCACCTCTTTCGCGTCTCCTTCTTCTCCTCTGTCGGGAATCCGCGGCGTTGGAAGGAGAACCCGTTGGACCCGTTGCCGTGGGAGGAACCCGCACGAAGGGGGGGGGGGAAGAAATCAGATCCGGGGATCGCCGGATCTGCCTCCTCCTGCAGCCCCTTCGCCGGACGCCTTCTTCTTCTCCTCTCGTCCCTCAGCGGCGCCGAAAGAGATGGAGTTGGAGACGAGGATCGGTGTTGGGGTGTTGCTGTCGAACGCAGATGCTCCTGTCGATGATGCAGAACCATGAAGGGGAGGAAGAGAGGAACGGCTCGGAGGCCGGAGCGTGAGGAGGGTGGAGGAGATGGCGACCTCGCCGGATTGGAAGGTGGAATGGTGAAGGCCTTAATGACCAATCGGGGTAGACGGGGAACCAGGCTCTCCCGGGGGAAATTGAAGTGGAAAGTCGGCCTTACGCCGAAGGTGGGAGAGGGACGGCCCTCACTGGCCGGGGTTGGGAAGAAGACGGAGCCGCAGCCCCTGCGCGGGGAGGACCACTCCGAAGAGTCCCAAAAATTCACTGTGTATTACTCTATTCCACTGCGTGCAGGACATCTCCTTATATAAGGAAAAAGTCCTCTTGTATTACAAAAAGACCATGTTAAAAGAATATTTACAGACTTGGAATCAACGTAAAAAAAAAATCAACCTAACAATTATTTTAAGACGCTATGAGATGTCCCCGTCAGGCATCCTTTTGGGGGTGATGATCAGTCACCCCCGAAAGGGTGCTTCACCCCTTGGCACCCATTCGGGGGTCGGGGGTAATTTTTTAATTTTATCACCTCTAATTGGGTTGATCATTGATTAATTATTATTTACTAATGTGTTCTATGCATATAGATGTAGGTAAAATGTCAGATGAGGAGGTTGGTGCTGTTGTTAGTCACGACATTGGATGTCAACATGACTTCTTGTTGGATGTGGAGAAGAAGAGGGTGAGATACAAGTGGTGTAATAAGGAGATGAATGGAGGTGTCTACCGGCTCAAACAACACAGCCGGTGTAGGTGGAAATGTTAAGAAGTGTGACAAAGTCCTAGCGGAGCTTGCGGAGGACATGAGAGGATACTTGATTGGGAGAGCTTCATAGAGGGAGGTTAGGATTAGGTAGAGGCAAGATCTTCACGATGAGTTGATGGGATGTAGAGACACTAAGTTGATGTTTGCAAAGGGCAAGAAGGGGAAAGAAAAATTACAAGGTCATGTCTAGGTTGACTCATCATCTTTGGATGATGAGGAAGCGGCTCATATCAGGAGGGCCATGAATGTTAGTATGGCTTAGACCTGTGAGGATGAGGAGAGAAGAAGGGGTGCAAAGTTTGGCTCCTTTGGGAACTTTCTCTGCTGCCCGACATATTGTGGAGGAAGAGATTTGGCCTGTCCAAGCCTGTGGGAGTGAGTTCTTGCATTCTTCTATTCAGTCGACTTTAGATATGACTATGTATAGGCAGAGTGATAAAGGTTAGAGTAGCATCAGGTAGGCCTTAAGGGGAGTTAAGGCTAGGACAAGGGCTGCAAATAAAGCGATAAAACATATGGTCATTTTTTTTCTCTACACAAGTATATGTAGTATACAGTATACAGTTGATATATTAATCTTATACTTGTATTTGAATTACTAATTAATTATAGCTGATAATCTTTGGTTTGATGTCATGTAGGTGTCCTAGCACATGCCGTCACCGGTTCATATTTCCAGACAATGGTGGATGCCACTAGTGAGGTTGGGCCAGGGTTGAAGGTCCCCACCTCGAAATATATTTGTGAGGGTGGGTTGGATGAAGAGATCAATGAATTGACCTCTTGGATAAATGGTTTCAAATCTATCTAGAAGGAGGGGGGTTGCACCATCACGTGTAACGATTGAATAGGCATTACAAGGAGATCTCTCATTAGCTTCCTTGTGTATTTTTCCAAGGGAACCATATTTTTAAAGTTTGTCGATGTATCAGGCGAGGTGAAAATTGCAGATTACTTTTTTCGCTTGATGAACACCATGGTGGAGGTTGGGGAGGAAAACATTGTTCAGATTGTGATGGACAACGAGGTCTCCTACAAGGTTGCAGCGAAGAAGTTGATGGAGGTTAGACCTCACCTTTTCTAGGTACCCTATGCTTCACTCTCTCTAGTACTCATGTTGGAGGACATTGAGAGGGATCCATCTGTCAGCTCATTGGTTAGCCAATGGCAGTTGATCACATCTTTTATTTATGAGCATCGTAGATTACTACATATCACGAGGGACTACACTGATGGTCATGATCTAGTTCAGCCGGGTTCGACTACATTTTCTACACAATTCATTGCATTAAAGAGTTTGTATAGGTACGAAAATGACTTGAAGAGGTTCATACTCTCTATAGCCTACCAGGAGTACATTGATGCTTAGAGAAGCACAGTCAATCAGTATGAAATGCTTTTGAAGATGGAGTCCTTGATTGAGGATAATAGGTGGTGAGAGAAGGTGCAGTACTACCAATCTACAATAGAGTTCTTAGTACAGGTACTTAGGTTGGTGGACTTTAATGACAAGAATCAAATGGGGTACTTGTACGATGCTTTGGATAAGGCAAAGCTGAAGATCAAAGAGAAAGGGGTTATCAAAAGTGGTGGAAGATCATAGACAACAACAGGTGGGACAAGTCACTTTACCACGACCTTCGTACTGCAGGTATAAATTTAATTCTTGTCTTGTACTTTAAACTTAATGTTTGATACATTAACTGGTGATTTCTTTTGTTATGATAGGATACTTTTTGAATTCGTTGATTCAGTATGGTGGGGAGGTGTGCAATGATGGGGAAGTATGATGTAACCTCAAAAATTTAAATAGGTTTTTGTTTTGGAAATTCATTTTCCATTTGAATTTGGATCAGACCTTAGCATTGACTTCGTAAGAAAATAGATGATATTTCATAAAAGTACTAGCTAGGGTCAAAATTATATGTTGAGGTTGTTAGGTTCTTTGAAAATTTATTTTGACCTCTCCCCGTCGGATGGTGCGAAGATCCGACGTTAATTACATCGAGATGACTCGAAGACCCTTGATTATCGTCATAGCAATCCATTGAAATAGAAAACATGCATCCACAAAAATAAACATTCACACAAACACATATGGACATAGGAGAAAACAATCTTATAAACTTGATGGAATGCAAACACTCAATTTGTTGAATTTAGTTTGGTTTTGATTAAAATTGATTTGAGTTGATTTGAATTGAATTGATTAATTCTGAATTGATTGAATTTAGCTTGAGTTGAAGTTGATTGATTAAACTTAATTTATGAATTGCTCTTTTGGTCGAAGTTATTTGAATTGCTTATTGATTTTAGTTTGATTCAATTTGAATTTGTTGATTGATTTTAAACTTGGTTTGAATTAAAGACATTTTGTTTATGGATTGATTTTTTATGGGATTTGGGCTTAACTTGAGAAATATGGTTTGCTGGAATGGGTTTAACATGAGAAATTGGCTTGGATTGAGTGAAATTGATTTAGCTTGGGAGATTTGGTTTGGATTAAATTTGGCCTTAAATTATCTTATTCTTCAGGTTCTGTTTGGGATTTGGATTAAGGTTCCGATTGAGATTTCTTATTTGGATGTGGGCTATTAAGTTGTTAGTTCATGTTTATTATCTTAGGAACTTGATGAATGAATTTTCAGATTTTATGCTTCTGTTATGATTTCTGCATGAATAGGTTTCTCTATCTTTTTTTAAGTTGGATTTGATTTAGATTCAATTAAAAGGGGGGTTCTGATTTGCTCTACAAGTTCCAGAAATTGAATTTGGTTTATGGGTTTTAATCTACCTTTGGTTTGAATGAACTCTGTTTGATTAAGGCCGGTTTTGAATTTAGTGAGTTGGTTAAAGTTTCATTTGTTAACTTCCGATTTGTTCAGATTACAGATTTGAGTTTCAATTTGCTTGTTGGTTTTAGTTTGATTTGATTTAAGGTTTATTTTGATGTTATTGAATTTTACAGTTTTCAGACTGCAGGCTTGCTTGGGGTTTAATTTTAAGATTCATTTGAATTAAGTTCAGTTTGATTAAAACAGGTTTATTTTGACTGAGTTTGGTTTGAACATGATGAGATTCTTTTATGTTCAGTGAATTGATTCGTCATTTTCAGATTTCGGAGTCCAGATTCTGTTTCAAATTTCGGACCTCAATTCAGGTTCAGAATTTAGATTCCCTACAGATTCTATACGTTCCAAAATTTTCAGATCTGGAATCTTGCAGAATTTTTACAACCTCAGATTTTCTGATTCATACATTTTTGGCCTCCAACCTCTGATTTCCAAACTTTATGCTCCAGACTTCAGATTGCTGATTCCAAATTTCAGACTTTAAATTCTGCATATCTTACAGCCTTTGATTCCTTGTTTTAAAATGCAAAGTTCAGATTTTTTTTATCTTTTCAAATTTCAGACTCCATATTTCTTGCAGATTCTGCATTTTTAATTGACTTCCAGATTGCAGATTTTAAATTCTTCAATCTTAATGCTCCAGACTCTGATTTTCAAACTTTATGCTCCAGACTTCAGATTGCTGATTCCAAATTTCAGACTTTAAATTCTGCATATCTTACAGCCTTCGATTCCTTGTTTTAAAATGCAAAGTTCAGATTTTTTTTTATCTTTTCAAATTTCAGACTCCATATTTCTTGCAGATTCTGCATTTTTAATTGACTTCCAGATTGCAGGTTTCTAGATGGGTTCTGCACAAATTCAGATTTCAGATTTTGTGGAGTATTCAGATTTTCAGTTTTCTGGACTTCGTGCACACTTGCACACTCAAATTTCAGATTTTTTTATTGCAGACTTTGTGTATTTCAAGTTCAGAAGTTTTTTATTTCAGGTTCAAAACTTTTTACAGTTTTCAGATTTCAGGTCCCCAGCTACGGCTTGAGTTCCAGCAATTCAGATTTTGTGTCTTTTTTCAAATTTTCTGCATGCTTCAAATCTCAGCACTTCAATTTTCAGATCTTTACAGATTCTTATGATTTGAGCTTGTTCAAATGTGTGATTTATGGAGTTAAAATTTTCTTATTTGCAAATCAGAACTGGATTTGGCCAAAACTTAGACCGGATTCCAGGTTCAATTACAGATTTGTTTCTGTTGTCTTCTTTTTTTTTTTAAGTGCTTTGCATCCCATCGGATCAATGAGATCATTGACTCCCTTCAATAATATAGATCAAAAGTACAGCTTCCTGTATGTCTGTCTTGGACGTTCAAAGTCCAGAAAATACAACTTCTCAACTTTGACACGTTTTGAGAATATCCTTGCTCAACTCTTGATGAGTATGGTGTCTGTCAATCCTTTTGAAAGGAATACACCCGGTCTGACAGACTTATGGGTATTTCCCTCCACTTCTCTTTGAACTCCATTAGTATATACTCGGCTTATTGGCATGTTGATCATGCACGGCCTCATATAAATTAATGAACATGGTATGACATTGGGGTCTTTTAATGACCTTTGTATGTCCACCTTAAAAAAAATTAAGGGGAAGGTTTGGAACCAACCCACAAATTCTTTTAAGTTTAGCCAAGACCATGTGGCGGGTTTTTAGCCGGCCAGATGCTCGCCTTGGTTTGTGAAATTAACTTAGTGAATTTTTATTTAATTTCTGTTCATTGTTTGTTTTATTTTGATTTTTGAATTATGGGTCAAGAAGCGTGCTTAAAAGCCGGCTTATTGCTTTCCCATTTATTTTGATTCTTTTAAGTTATGCCGAGACCATGTGGCGAGTTTTTAGCCGGCCAGATGCTCGCCTCGGTTTGTGGAATTAGTTAATGAAATTTTTTATTTAGATTTTCATTTGATTGTATGTTTTAAGAAAGAAATTTTTTTTTCCTTGGCTGCTGCAGTCCGTAGGCTTCAGGTTAATGGTCCCGGCCCATCCCCTTCCTTCACGGCCGGCGAGCCCTCCCTTTTTTTTTAAACCCTTTTTCCTGGTGGGCCCCACTCCATGTTGACCCGCTGGTCAGTAGCCGCACAGCGGCAGCCGCACGCGCCCAAGGATCGCGGGATCGGAATCGGAATCGGGATCGGTGGGTACCGATCCGATCCGGATCGGATCGGATCGGACCGATTCCGACTGATCCAATGGAAGACAATCGATCCAGAATCGGTAAGAAAAAAAAAAAAAAAAACGATCCGATTCCGATTCCGATCCGATCCCAGACCGATCCGGACCGATTCTGGCCGATCCTGGCCGATCCGACTGGAATAGCAAAAAATGAAAAAAAACGATTCGATTCCAATTCCGATTCCGATTCCGATCCCGACCGATTCGGCCGATCAGATTCCGATTCCGATCCGATTCCGATTCCGATCCGATTCCGATCCGATCCCGACCGATCCGGCCGATCCCGACCGATTCTGCCGGAACTTTTTTCCGGATCGGTCCTTCAGCCAAGAATCGGATCGGCAATGGCCGATCCGATCCAGGAATCGGCCGATTCCGATCCGGATCGGCCGATTCCGCGATCTATGCACGCGCCCGCCCGTGCGTCCGGCACCTCCTGCGACCCACCCCCCCCGGCGGGCCCTACGACATTGTCCATGCTGGACCAAAGTCAGGGCAAAAATCCCCCCGGGCCTCCACTGTTCACCCGACTTCGGAGGGTGCTTACGGCGGAGAAGGGAAGCTCGCGGCGGCGACGGCAGCGTCCGGAGAAGACCTCGGCGGTGACAGCAAGCTCCAAGAGGGATTCCGGTGAGGCTAGCTACCTCCGGAGGGGATTCCGGCGACGGCAGGCTGCGGGAAGAGCTCCGGCGGTGGCGGCAAGCTGCGGAAGGGATTCCGGCGGCGGCGACGACAAGCTCTTCTTCTTTCTCGGTCTTTTCTCTAGATTTTTTTGCATGGCTTCCCCTCTCTTACTCTCTTATGCCCTCTCTCGGGTGGGGATCTCCTTGGCACGACGGGTCTCTGGGTGTCTTATAGGCATCGGGCTCTCCTCCTTCCATCAGGAGACCTGCCGCGAAGGGGGTTCCGGCTCTGAGACGGACTCAAAACAATCCCGAGGCATACGGGATCGACCCGCCTTGCTTCCTTACTCTTATCTACTTCTATAACTGTCCGCTCCTCCATCCGCCATTGAAGACCTTCCCAAAAGACAACGTTCAGCTCCGAAACGGACTCAGAGAGGATCCACAGTGAGCGGGATTGACTCCCTTCCTAGGTTTATCCGGACCTTCTTTTAGGGGAGTTTGCCCTTTCCTTACGGGAACTCTTTCCATCGGAAGAGTTGGCTCCGGAGCGGGATCCGATTTAAGCTGAACAGGACCCGCATATGGTTCAGAGCTTTCTTGCGCACATCCTCAGACGTCCCAGTGCCACTCCGAGAACAGAATTTTCCTTTTCCCTTTTTTTCCTCTTTTTTTTTAAAGCAGCCTTATTCCCTTAAATTAGGATCCGGCTGTCAATTTTTTAGCTTCCGGGTCTCTGCTGTGAGCTGGGTACTGTCGCCAACACCTCTACTGTGAGCTGCATACTGTCGCCAACACAGGTACGCCACCTTCAGCTGATAAATGGATCAAACTTGTGGGGTCTATTTTGCTAGGAGACTGTCTATCATGGGATTGAACATGCCAATGTGTATGCATGTCCCTTGCATTTTTTTTAATTTCACAATCTGAACCACCATTTGTAACTAATCACCTCAATATTGTCCATTCAATATTTGTGAAATTTTGAGGTGCCAACAAAGTACTTTCTAGCCTTTTATTTATCATTAAGAGGTTGTGTAGGGTTCTGCAGGATAGGACCAAAGTTAAGATTGAGGTGAATATTGTTTAATAACTTAGTATGGATAGAAGTTTGTCATAATAGTTAAGTATATTTCGAATTGTATTTCAGATGACATTATATTGGCATACATTTGGAGTCTACGAAAATCCGGATTTGTACTACTCTTAAAATTAATTTTTTTTGTAAGCTACTACATATTTATATGTCAAACAATGTTGAAAGAGGATTTTACACGCTAATTTCTGGTGTACTTTTTTTTTACAACTGACTGGTGGATATAGGTGAACAATGAACAACAGGAGTGGATTGAATTCACTAGTTAGTGTTGCAGTCAGGGTGTTGAGTCAGAGTACTAGCTTCAACCTATTTATGAGGAACCAGAACACCTTCAACCTCGTACACATGAAGAGAAGGAACAGATTGAAGAGTGAGAGATTAAGAAGTTAATCTTTTGCCACTACAATATGAGATTGAGGATAAAAAAATATCAAGGAGAGGTAGAACTTATCAGAGGATAGGTTTGCAAGATTTGCAAGTGGACTATAGAAGAGATATGAAGGCCAATCCACTTAGAATGAAGTTGACTTGGAATATCTATTCTATGAAGAACATCTACTTGCAGCTTGGATAGAGAAGGATGTTAAGAGAGAGTCAGAGTTCGACCTCAATGATAGATTGTTGGCTGAAGGTGAGCTTGACAGCGTCGTGGATGATGACGACATATAGGATGTAGACACCCAAGTACTATGTATAGCTCCAGTTCCTGATCCACCACAGACCACATCCACTCCTGCGCCCCTATCACTGCAGCCACAGTTCCAACTAGACTTGCAGGACCTTCTATCACCGAAAAGGCTCCTACTTCATTATTCAAGGCATTGAAGAAAATGGTCAACCTAGTGGTAGCAAGGCACCAAACACAAAAATAGGTGGCAAGAAAAGAAAGGTTCTGAGTACAAAACGCCGACATATTATTGATACATAGACTGCTCAACTACCTTCATCATCTGAGGAGGATGAAGAGTTTATTCCATCTACACAACCACAAGGTGAGGGTGGTTCAGGTAGAGGTGGAGGTGGATCTACTAGCAGTATACACATGAGTGGAGTTGGCCCAGATGAGTTCAATGACTTGACTGATATAAGGCATTCGACGAGTGGACGGAGTAGTGGCCATTGGAGTCAAACTTAAGTCTTCGAGGAGCATACAACATCTAGACCGAACTTTGCTTTAGATTATGAGCCTTATTGTTTACCCTCTCCTTCACCTATAACCTAGGGTGGAGTTTATGACTTTAATGCAATGGCAGACTCCTCCTCTTCTTCTTATGGTATGGGGGTATTATGACTAACCAAGATTAGTGGACGATTCGAGAGATTGATGACGATGACAAAAAGCATAATTATGAAGGTCAATTTCAGAGTTGGTAATTATTGTGACATTGAGGTGTAATTTATACTACGTTGTGTCACATGTTGTACTCATTTAATTTCATGCAATGTATTCATGTAATTAACTAGTATGTTTGTTTTGAGATGTTTGTGATGATAATTTGTACTTATATGATAATTTCGTAAAATGAACTTACTTTGTATGGCATTGTACGATATAATGCCATCCATGTTATATTTTTTTTTAAAATTTTGTTACTCATTTCTATGATTTTTTTGATTTTTTACGAATTTTTTGGATTAAAAAAATGGCCGATCCGAGATCAACATTTTGTTCGGAGGATTGTCCGATCCGAATCGGATCGGTGGTCACTGATCTCGGGACTGATTCCGATCCCACGATCCTTGATATAAGTACCCTATCTGGTTTTTGTTCTTTGAATTCACCAATCTTAACACACGTATAGGGGGTTCTATCATAGATAATACTGCATTCTTTCACATCACTTATTATCCTCAATAATGCGCTCCATCTTTACCAATATAATAAACTGATCTATTTTGCTATAAAAGTTAGCTATGTAATCGATATATATTGATGAAAGTATGAATTCCTTCAAGTCATGTCGATGTCTCAGCAGATAACAAATGCATGTAAAATTTTGTTGAACCAGGTTGTACTAGATCACAATCATTAGCTTATTCTTTTATGATATACAAGAGTTTAAGATGCCTATATATAAATAATGTAATCAATTGTCATTGACTCACCAAGAGCTTGATAAATGCATTTTTTCCATTGTCTTCCAACATTAAAGTGATAGAATGTGCAACATTATAAAAGTTTTATCTGGCCTCCGTCAGCTTCTTCCTTGCAACCTTATTAAAAGTTTTTTTGTTAGTGATAAACTAAACAATATTGTTTTCACATATTTTCTTGACAACATCATTCATGAGACCAAACAAGTAGTCTGCATTCTTTATTTGCCCAGATGCATCAATAGATTTCAAAAAGTAGGTGGTGGGGACCTAGTTTAAGCCAACATTCTTGATCGAATTGGATCGATCCACACCAAGATCAGGCGGTTGACACCATTTAGCTCGGATCCGATCATACCGCCTTGACCGCTTAGGCAACGCCTAAGCGGCCGCCTAGTCACCTAAGCTTATTTCGCACCCTCTAACGCCTTGGGTGCCTTGTCACCTTAATAACTATGTATTGATCTCTTGGTGATTCCGGTCTATCCATCGTACATTACAATACAACCCTACTCCTTCCATAATGCTTTGAACTCATCCATCCATGAGTTCAACTCATTGACCTCATCATTCAACCCACCCTCGTAGATATATTTCGTAGTCTAGACTTTTAATCTTGGTCCAACCTTTGCGATAATATCAATCATGGTTCGAAAATATGGATTCTTGGCCACATATGTAGGGATACCTACATTAAGTTAAGATAATGTTGTTAACATTCACTTCAAATTTTAATAACATAAAGGGACATTCAAAATAAGTAAACTATTGTATATACCTGCATTAAAACCATTTACTTATATGCTTCACTGCTTTATTTGCAGCCTCCATTGAAGTCTTAACTTCTTTCAAGGTTTGCTTGATACTCTTTTGCCCTTGGTCACCTTGCTTGTACAAGGCAATGTCCGTTGGCAGTTGATTTGACTATGATTGATGGAATTCACTCTCGGCTCACTTGAGGTGTAGGGCGAGTGGTAGGATACACATCCGAATGTCTAGCCAAAGATTCTCCTTTTCTCCTTCTCCTCCTCATCTTCATGGGCTTAAGCCCCTACTTGTATGCATAGCTCTTTTCATCTGTGCCTTTTCATCATTGAAACTTGATGAAGACACCTCAACCTGCGCGGGCGACTTTCATTTTTTCCTACTTTCTTCTATGAAATTTGTGTCTCACCACCCGAGCAACTCATTGTGCAACTCCTGTTTTTGCTCAATTCGGATCTCCCTTTATGATGCTCGACTGGTTAAGTATACACTCTTTTCTTCTCTAAGCTCCACTGGTACCTTGTCACATTTCTTCACGTTCCCACCCACCTCACCTGTGTTATTTGAGGCAATAGACACTTCCATTTATCTTCTTCCCACATCATTTACATTTAACTATCTTCTTGTCCACATCTAATACATGTCGTATTGCCATCCAATGTCACGATATGCAGAGAGATGTTGCTCCTTGTCTAACAATTTTCCTATACATACATACACACAAATTCAATCTTATTAAAAAAAAAAATGCAACAAGTGGACAATCCAGAATATGGAACGAGCAAGCTACCAGCCACCACCATTCTAGTGCTGGTCCCCCCTCACTGATAGTGTAGTCACTCGAAGGGGTGATTGTCATCCCTTCAAGTGATTGTTTAGAGGTGAGAGGAAAGTCACCACCCTGAAGGGATAGTGATAGTCACCCCTTGGGGTGACTGATGTCCCCCATAAGGGGGGAGGGTTTGAAGTGCGCAAATTAGGGGGTTACCCCCAAAATAGGATCTAGGATTATGAGGGAGGGTACCCCAAGCAATCGGCTGTGCAAAGGGGGGAGGGCGTAATTAGGGGGGGAGAGGAGGGGAGGACTAGGAGGGGAGGAAACATACCTCAAAAGGGAAATTTTTACCTTTGTAGTAGGGGTCACCAGAGGGGAGGCTAGGGAGCCCTAGAATTAACTAGGGGGATCGGGGTGAGGGCTATGTTATCAGAGGTATGAGGTGCTCGAGGTGAGGGACCCAACACCTTGTCTCGGGTGCCCAAGGTATTTTGAATATTTTAATATTATTTATTTTAATAATGATATATGTGACATTAAATAATGAAACCAATATACGAAAAGTATGCAAAAAAATGAAATAAAAGTAATAATTTGATAACAAAGTGCAATAGATTAATATTAATAACAAATATAACACCATAAACTAACAAGAGCGGCAAATGACAATTAAACATATAATAAGCTTCATAACTAATATTTGAAGTGGAATTTAATTCCAAACATACAAATGAAGTATCAATGTCTAATCACTACCTGAATCAAAATTGGTAAGAGCCTTATTCTCTTGATCATTATTATTAGTATCATCCAAATCATCATTAGAAATACCAACTCTTTTACCAAAAGACCTAGAAATCAATGTAAATATGCTAGGACATAAAAATTTAAACAAAAAAATAATAATTCAAACTCGTCAAATTGAACTAAGACTAAGACATACTTAAAATACGACCTTGTACTTGGAACTTCCTCTTCATCCATTCCTGTGACAATTTTCATCTTTCTATGTCAACTCTTTGCCTTCATGTACAAGGTCTTCGTCTTCATTTGTAATCCACTCACATTATTCATCAGTGTCATCTAATGATATTGGGTCTAGATTCGATTTCTCCAACCTTAGATGTCTTTCGTTAAGCCTTTAATTATATTGGATGACTACCAAATCATTCAATTTCTTTTATTTAAGTATATTCCAATTTTTTGTATGAAACTACACCAACCAAGGATCGCGGGATCGGCATCGGAATCGGGATCGGTGGGTACCGATCCGATCCGGATCGGATCGGATCGGACCGATTCCGACCGATTCAATGGAAGAAAATCGATCCAGAATCGGTAAGAATAAAAAAGCAAAAAAAAAAAACCCGATCCGATTCCGATTCCGATCCGATTCCGGACCGATTCTGGCCGATTCGGACCGATTCGGACCGATTCTGGCCGATCCGACTGGAATAGCAAAAAAAGAAAAAAAACAATCCGATTCCGATTCCGATTCCGATTCTGATTCCGGACCGATTCCGGCCGATTCCGGACCGATTCCGACCGATTCCGCGGAATTCATGCCGGAATCGGTCCTTCCGCATGGAATCCTCCGATCCGATTCCGGAATCGGTCGGAATCGGTCCGATTCCACCGATTCCGTAAACAATGACACCAACAAATAAAAATGTATACATCATTGTATTAATAAAACAACTTATATAGGATTAGTTTAATTTTTTAGGAATCATAAAAGAATATTACCTGCTCAAATGTGCTCTAATTGCATTTGCAACTAGAGGCACTACATGTTAGGTTCAATATTCGTATTGTCAACTTTTGTAGTTGGGGAGTCGTGCTTCCCTAATCTACCCACCAATTTGCTAAAAAAGAAAACACTTGTTTAGTTTAAATAAGACTACATTACAATCATGAATACAAGTATAAGAATTAATAACAAATCTTCATAATTGGAGTTTATGTCTGTCATAGTCTAATAGCCATGTCTCTATCAAACATGCCTTATGCCTCTCTATACATGGCCAATTGTCTAAAAATTTTCTTAGTCCTCATGTGAAGGCACTAACTTCTCGATACAATCATACAACCCCCTTTCACTTCATTTTCACTCTGAATGTCAGGATTAACATAGTGAAATCAGGGATTTAGATAATATCCCATGGCATGTAAGGGACGATGTAGTTGAAAATTCCATCTTCTGTTAGTAATATCCCAAATTGGACCATATTTCTATAGTTTGTCATCCAATGTTTTTTTATGCCTTCTTTCGCATGATTCATGGCTTCATATTTGTATCTCATTGTTAGCTTTTTCACCATCAACTGGCCATAATACAAGGACAAGTGGTTTGAATATCTTCGAAGCATAGCTCCCTCCCTTCCAAAATGTTGTCTTCATGACAATTTCACAAGTCTTTTTTCGCTCAACCTTTTTATTCCATCGGTTGATGTTACTTGTCCAATCTTGTGATGTAAACATACGTCACAAATCATTCTTGCATGTGTTCAAGCTATCTAAGCTCAAGAAGTTGGTTGCAAGTCTAGTAATAGTTGTACGTACAAGGTTCTTATCATTTGTGTATTTCCGCATCAATGCTAGAACCTTGGTGTGTGCATAAATAAAGTTTGTCATGTATGTTGCATGTCAAATCGTGGTTTTTATTGGTGACAACTTTAAAATATCTTCAAGCATCAAATCAAGACAATGAGCAGCGCATGATGTCCAAAATAAATGGCAGTGTGTTCATCAAAATGCGTCCTGTAGCCACATAGTTGACCTCATTGTCCGTAATAATGTGCAATACATTTGATGCACCAATCTCTTCTACAATCTTGTCTAAAAGACCTGCCAATAGCCTAGTATTTTTTACCTCAGATGAAGCATCAATTGATCTTAGAAAAACTGTCCCAATATGAGTGTTCACTAAATAAATTATTAGTGTTCTACCCTTTCTATCCTTCCTTGCATCCGACATGATTGTGCATCCTTATTTCACCCAACTACCTTTCTCTTTTTCCACCAACTGCTAGGTGATCTCAATCTCCTTGGCATGGAATGCGATCTCCCGAGAATCTCTCGAGATCTCCTGAGAATCTCTTTTCTTCCTTGCGTCCGAGAAACGAGATCGCCGAAACGAGAATATCTATGTAGTATCTGTGATACCTTGATCTTCTCCGCCTATTATTATCCCCAACTTGTTAGATAATCTTGTTAAGTTTCCTTCTTATATTACCAATTTTATTATGGAATCCTTCCAAATATTCATCTAAACAGTATTGTTTGATAAAATTTCATACCTTAATATTTTAATAACTATATATGTACAATTGACCCAAAATGTTATCAATTTCCTATCTATATTGTTTCAAGATAAAACTTTGTCCGACATAAGATCCTTTGTATGTCTTGTCTTAACAATAGTTCACCATCTCTGTATTACGTTTTTAATGCTCTCACAACTTATTTTAATATTTAATATGAGTTCTCTTGTCCTTTTTAAAGAGATTATATGACATTCTACATCTAAACGTGCACATTGATTGGTATTTTCAAGATCTAATCTCTTGAGATTTTTTCGAGATCTTTTATCTTCAATCTCCGTGAGATAAAATATAGATGTGAGATGGCAATCATTGGGTAAAGTATACCCTACATAAATGAAATCCGAGATCCGATCTCCCGAGATTTTTCCGAGAATCTTACGAGATCTCTTCTCTTTCACGCTTCCGAAATGAAGTCGAGATCCGAGACGACAATCCTTGCTCCTTGGACAATAAAATTTTGCTTATCTCATGATTACTAGGTTCTTTCAAGCTTAGACCAAACTGACCAACAACTTCTAGTATTGTTTGGAAGCTATTAAGGTGGACAGTGTTGAAAGAAATACCCACTTAGTACATCTATCTAGCGACGTATTGAATGCATTACTCTCTTTCCTCTTTCAAATATTTTTTGTCCTTCACTGATTTTCCTTTGGACTCCTCAAGATTAGGTGCACAAAATCGGTTCATGAGTCTTTTCATCCGTGGAGGTTGAAATTGGAAAAACGGATCATCTATGTTCTATGAGACATTCTGTGAAGATGTCTCATTTGTTGCCCTTGTCCATATCCAGATACGTTATCCTTCTCTTCCATTTCTCTAATGGTCATTGCCTTTTCAACTCTCGCTGCTTTATTTATTGCATGCATTGCTTTATCTCATCCTTAGCCTCCTTGCTTGTTGTCCTGTAAGTAGTCACATTTGTCCCTAAGCTTGCAATGTACTGCTTCAACCGATAAATGCCTCCTTTATATTCTTTTCGGCAAAATTGACACCTTACAAGATGCTGGTTCTGTGGATCCACTAAAACCCTATACTTCTATCTAACATCTTTTGATTTAGGAGGTGCTCTTATTGTGAAACTGGAGGCTTCACTTGTAGACATAGAAACAGGAACGGGAACGGAAGGTTGACTATTAGAACCATGCCCTGATGCACCATCTTCACGTGCTTGAGACATAGTAAAATACTCTTTAAAATGAATAAAGATATTAAACACGAAAAAAATAAGACAACATATAAAAAACACTTAAGTAGAGGTGCATATGCTTAAAATAACAATAAAAATAAAAGAACTCTCACCTCTACCAATGTCGATGTTTGATATATAGTTCTTGTAAGAACTCCGAACAAGACAAGTTGCGGTTCCGATAATGGTGCTTGTTACAACTTGGAAACTAAAATGGAGACTAAGAACATGTTTATAATTTAAAAAAATAAATCGATGAACTCATTGCTAAGATTGGTTGATCAGAGAGCCGGAGGTGTTGGCCAGAAGAATTGCAACAAACATTGGTATAAAACTTGTTATAAGCTTGAAATCAACATAAAGAAAGGTTGGAACATGTTTAAAAATAAATGGGATAGAAAAATGTGAAGAAATAAACAAATAAAATCACATCCTTACCAAGAGATAGGGACAGAGCTAGAGGTGGCTGCGGCATCAATAGGGGCAGACAGTAGCGGCGGACGCAACATTGGCAGACGACAGTGATAGTGTAAACTTCTCTGATTGATGGTGGTGGCATGGGCTTCTCTAGTGGACGGCAGTGATGAGCATACCAAACAGGGAGGGTTTTCGTCGGGCAGGGAAGTGGGCGTCAAGACCGGAAGGGTTTTTATCAAGTGGGTGTTCTCAAACAACTGAGGGGGGTAACTCAAGTGGATCTGGTCCTTACCAGATCCGGGTATGGCATTTGGGGGCGGCCGAGGCGTTCACCTCAGGTGAAAATGGGTGACGCGAGGTAATTTGAGCGTGCCTCGCCTTGCCTTACCTCACCACCTAGGCAGTTAAGGCGAGCGCCTCTAACTACACCGGGTTGGAGTCAAAACAAAATAGGGTCCAAAATTGAACCCAATTCTAGAAAATTCCATAACTTATGGGCTTTTGAAGAATTGGCTTCGATCGGTCGATTCTTGATCCAATTTTGGAGAATCTGCTTTCCAAACTATTGAGCTGATTTTAATAGGAATTAATTCTATATCGACAAGGGCCGATCCAATCCAAGAATCGGCCAAGTCCGATCCTAATCGATTGGTTTTACAAATCATGTGTACAAGTTTAGGTGGGAGAGTTAAGGGAGGTCAGGTGCACACTCTTGGATGTCAGCAATGAGATTTGGCAAAACATCTGGTTCATGCACGGCAAACTGTGGTTGGTCTGAGTGGGGTTGATAAAGCAGTACGTAGTTATAAACTTGTCCGGACCCATCTCACATCACACATGTTGATCAATTCGAAGAACTCACTAGACTGTGTTTTGGAGTGAAAGATAGTACTTTTTTAGATATATATATGTATATAAATGATGAAAGATATACATACGATGGGAGAGTCATTTTGCATAATTGGAGAGAAAACAAGAAATTTCTTGTTTCAATTGACTTATTGTAATAAGTCTTTACCTTTTTGCATTAGTTATAAATTATAACAAAGAATATGCAAAAAGGTATGCCATAGTGGATGATATTTACAAATGATATTATATTGATAAATGAGACACAAAAATGAGTTAAGGTAAAGCTAGAAATTTGAAGAAGTACTTTAGAGTTTACTAAGTTTAAGATAAGTAGAACCAAGATAAAATTTATACATTATAAATTTAATGAAAATCTCAAAGGAAACGATGAGAGTTATTTTGGATAGAGTAATATTATCTCCACTTACTCAACTTAGATATCTTGATTCTATTATTCGAAAGATAGAAAAATATGATACAAACATTAGTCATAGAATTAAAGCACGTTGGATTAATGGATCACTCTAAGCATATGAATTACTTACACGTCTTATGTGATTGGAAGATTTCTCTACTG
The DNA here is from genome assembly GCA_036172225.1 of Cryptocoryne crispatula var. balansae. Lineage (NCBI taxonomy): Eukaryota > Viridiplantae > Streptophyta > Magnoliopsida > Alismatales > Araceae > Cryptocoryne > Cryptocoryne crispatula. Next base: position 40,000,517 of record CM069918.1, on the reverse strand, counting down.
GTGAAAAAAAAATTGGTGTACAACTCTAATGGGGTGTTTGGTTGCATGATAATGGAGATTTTTATTTTAATTTTTAAAGATTGTAAGAAAACTTGTTAAAAGAGGCGTTTAACAACCTTGACAATTTTATGTTTTAAAAGTGATTTTCTTCTTAAACAAAAAAAGAGGGTCTCACCTCTTTCTTTTTTCTTGTGGTCTCCCACTTTGTTTGGTCATGAATGATAGTAACTCTTTTTTGTTATCACATCCCTCCAAACATGATAATTTTATGTCATGAGTTGGTTCACTTTTTATTTTAATATAATTTTTTATCATGAAAGTGTTCAAAAAATTATCATACAACCAAACACCCCATAAGCTTGTTGTATTGTAGTAAATAATGGACAATGAAAGAAATATATATTTTCAAATTACGTGTCGTTGAAATGAGAATATTAAGATAGATATATAGGTGCATTAAATTAAATATAATACATAATGAATATATTAAAGAAAATGTGAGAGTAACAATTGTAAATAAATTGAAAAAAGGGATATTACAATTATTTGGACATGTTAAACATAGATCTAATAAAGTTTAAATTAGAAAATATAGAGATGAAAATAGTAGAAACAAAAAAGGATATGATCATGGAAGGTGGAATCAATCAATCTGTATCCAAATCAATAGATTCGGAATTGGGATCGACCTATGACAACCTAATTCAAGAGGAAGAGTCCAATCTAAGAGAGGATTCCTCTCTTAATCCATCATTGTCAAAGCGACAATGCATCCAAAGAATTTAAAAATGTCAATTCTGTTTAGACGATAAGGTGGCTACTTAGGCCTTGTACAATCAAGACAGTAACATTAGATATTTATGTATACATGATTATACATGTGTATATGCATATATATACATATATATTCAATCAGATATATAATTAGATGTTAGTACTATATATATTTATTTATACATACAAATATATATAATTATGTGTATGTTTATGTGTGCATACATGTCAATGTGTTGTTAAATAATTATATATGTGTGGGTATACATTTTTTGGGGAAGAGTTGATCTAGATAAAGTGAGAGAGAGATCCTTATAAATCTAAAGTGTATACCATATATTTATAATTACAAATCTTACATAGTTGTGATAGTATAAGTGATAACGAATTATATGATATGTTTACATTATCATTAAATGAACACTTACGAATCATGGATTAATGCTGGTTTGGGGGGGGGCACGCCCCTGGAAGAAAATCTTTTAATTGGGTAGAATGGTTGGGGGTGCCTAGCTTAGGCATGTTTTGCACTTCCTAAAACGCGCCCAGGTAAGACGCTAAAGGAATAACGCCTTTGCACCTAGGTGCCCACTTTGACAACTATGTCTAACTTTGCTAGATATTTGGCTCAAATTGCTGATTCTAGTGGAATTGGAAACAACGCAGTGGCTCCACTGCCTCTACATCTTTTCATTTTTAAGAGGGGCAGCTACGAGTGACTTGGGACACTGGGGATATTCCTATTTGATAACTTAAAAGCTACTAGAAATGGGATACCCGATATCATGGTGTGCCGGGTCAGCAACCCGGTCGGCTGGGTCGGCTGACCCAGCTGATTTTTGGGTCCACCAACCCGACCTGGCCCCGCAACCCCGACCCGGTTGATATATTTGAATGATTTTTTATTATTTTTTTCCCGACCCCGGCCCAACCTAGGTCGCGACCCCAACCGAATCTTGTCGGTTTTAGGCCCGACCGACCCGGTCCCGACCCCAAACCCTGCCTTCCTTGCCCGATATCACCAAATCTTGTCACTTAAATTGATCGGGTCCGATGGACATGATATGACTATCTTCCTCACCCTCGGGTGGGAAAGATAGGGTGGTGGGGAAGATGTGCTGCCCCTTACACTGATTCCAACAGTAAAACCAAAGGGTTGTGGATTGGACTGGAATTGATGGAGCCCGCTTCCACTGCATTTTTTAAAGGTTTTTTATACTTTTGAAAGAGCCAATCTGGGCTGATTCTGGGCTGTATTTCTTCTCTTGGATTGACTTGAATTGGCCAATCAAATCCATATCAAATTGGAATAGGCACTAGCTGAACCAGGGCCCAATTTCAATCTAGCCTAATAGAATTAAGATAACTAGAAAAAGGGTAATTGAATATAATTTGTATGGTTTAAACATCTCTAAAGAAATATCTCAAAATGGACGTGAGTAGAGAAAGAGAATCTATATGGTTGACCCCAAAAATTTTGATATTAAGGCTGGAGTTGAGTTGTCCAATATGTGGTACCATCCACATTCAAGGTAGAAAAAAGAGCGTTATGCCATTTATTTCATTCTCTATCTTTCGTTATTTCATTATAGCATTCTACTTTAGCCTTTCTTTATTGTAGTTTGGATGTATACATCAACTAACCATGTAAATTAACTGCAAAATTTAGCTGTTAAACACTTATTCATGTTCAAAAGGACAGAATTGTTAATTTGTTACTTACAGAACCTTTATTATCTATATACCTCACCACTTAAGTTTAATGGCATCCATGAATTCAATTGTTCTCTTAGAAATCTGTTATCTCATGAAGTTTGGTTATGCAAGAAATTTTACTCACATTTATGATAAAATTTTATATTAAAATAAAATTTAAGATATATATAAAGATATAAAATTGTCGTGCTTGGTGAGTTGTGACAAGAAAAAGAGTGGGAACCATGCATAACTAAAAAAAGGTGGTGATGTAAGGGGAAAAAAGGTCACCTCACAAGGGAAAAAATAATTCTCTATAAAACATATTTTTGTAATGATTACTAAACATCTTGTTTCCCAAATTTTGTTACAAAAGCATATTTTTATAATGCAACCAAACACCCCATTAGTTTTGAGTGATACCATACTGTGCTGTTTGTAGTGAATTATAGCTGAACACACATGTATTTAACGCTTGTGTCATTCTCTAGCATTCTGTTAACACTAATATGTCAAATAACGTTGTTGTTCATGTTCCAAAATAAAATAAAAAAACCAATGAATAAATGTGATTCATAATAATTTTTATTAGAAGAATGGACTTCATATAGACAACTCAATTAGCCAGATTTAGGATCTGATGAGTGGCAATAATTTAGTTTCTACACCTTAAGTTCTAATACTATTCTTTTCATATTCGATCACATAGTCCAATACTAACTATTTTTCTTATTAAGCATTTAAACAAGCACATTTAAGTTAGCAAGTTCCTTTCTAAATTTAGTTATAGATAGGAATTTCTAAATGTCAAGGTCTTGAAAGCATACTCATTTCACTTACTGGCTGTATTGACGGACGCTGTCCTGTGACCTAATTTAGATGGGAAAGGAAGATGGGGAATTTCACTTGAGCCTTTGTTTGGTGAAAATAGTGGAAAACATTGAAGGACAAAGGGCATAGTAGGAAATCTGAGATACACAGTCATCATTTGGCACTTGCAGTTTTTCACATCCTTGCTTCTTATCTTGCTGCTTGCTATGTTTACAGGTTAATTGCAGCCTCTCACGCGTACATCATGTGATCATGATGCTTATTTGCTATTTGATTCAGTATTTTTGCCTTCCTGTTTGTATGCACTCAGGTGAAGGTCCTCGCAGGTTGCACTGGGAGGAGAGGCTTCAAATTGCACTTGATATTTCACATGGGATTGAGTATCTGCATGAAGGGGTATTTTATCTGCTATTTACTGCTAAAATTTGTCATTGGCTTCTCTGTCGACCATTTTCAAGTTGACACTAAGCTCCTCTTGAATAGGCTACCCCACCTGTCATACACCGAGATCTGAAGTCTGCTAACATACTACTGGATAGGTCTATGAGAGCAAATGTAAGAATTATGTGGACATATGCAGAAGGAAAAAAAAAACTTGTAGACATTTCTAACAGTAAACAGTTTTCATGCATAATCTTCCTACGTATCAAATTATGGTGTTAGAAGTATAATTTGCCAATCTCTTTTGTGAGGATAATTCTATGGATTTGGCACTTGTGCTGGGATATTGTTTTTTCATGTTGATGCTGAATATGAACTGATGCCTTTATATCATTGGAAATTTGTTGTCTGTTCTGGTGAAATCACTGTCTGGTTAAAACTTCTTAGTTGGTTATGTTGTCTTGGTTGACATTTCATGTAATAATGCACTTCTTAAAAACATTTTTGATTTTTCTTACCAGGTTGCGGATTTTGGACTCTCAAAAGAAGAAGTTTTTGATGGGAGGAAATCAGGCCTGAAAGGTACATATGGTTACATGGACCCTGACTATGTGTCAACGAGCAAGCTTACAAAGAAGAGTGATATCTATAGCTTCGGCATCATAATATTTGAACTTTTGACAGCCATTAACCCTCAACAAGGGCTCATGGAGTATATCAACCTTGTAAGTTACTTTTCCTAGGAATTTAGCTATTTGGAGAAATGTTCATACTTTGGCACACAAACTGCTTCAATTTCCTTGGAATTTCTCACAATGCTTTGATGATTTTTACTCAATTGTATATATCTGCATATAAAACTTTTGATATCATCAGGCAGTTGCTGGTGGCGATGGAAAGGCTGATTGGGATGAAATTCTAGACAAAGAACTTGCTGGCAAGTGTAACATAGAAGAGGTAAAGCTTCTAGCGGATGCTGCTTACAAGTCTTTACACAAAAACCCAAGAAAGCGACCATCCATATCGGAGCTGACACTGGCCATTGGGAGAATAAGACAGCGGCATATCAGGAGGGAGAGCAGCATGCTTTTTCCCTTAGATGATACTCCCGAAATACTAAAGAGGATCGAAGTTCAGCAAATTGAGTTGAGCAGGAAAGCCAGCAGGATAGACAGTCCATCTCCAGGGGACTTGAGCTAACTTGGGCACCTGAGAAGATCGAGTACATAGATTCGAGTTTGAACCTGCCTTTTACAGTATATCCTCCATCTTGTATCTGTCAAATAAGATTATTCCTTTTTTCTAAATCAAGTGGAGTTTTTATTTTGTTTCTTTTATTCAAGGACAAAATAGTACCTTGATTAGCTTCATACAAATGAAAGAACCAACAGTTGAGACGAGCAGTTCACTTCGTTCTTCATTTGTTTATCAGCATACCGCATCTGTTCTAATCACATCGCATTTTACTTTCGCACGCCGGAACAAGTGCTTTTCTTTCTGCATTAACGTGGATGGTACTGAAGAGAAAGGGATGCTTGATGGTGTACGCTACCTCTTTGATTTACAGGAGCCTAACAAATCCAGCAGATCTTATCATGTGTCTCCATTTTCATCATCCTGTCCTTTTGCCAACGAAGATCCTAAGAAAGAGAAGCCCTTCCAGCGCTTTTAGATGCCCAAGTTGCTTCTTAGTCGCAGACTGTAACTGTGTTGACAGTTATATGCCCTTCTTTAAGAGTGGCTTATGGAACTGATATGCATACTAGCAAGCTTTTGGGTGATATGGAGACCTTTGAAAGACGGAAAGCAAGGGTGCAAACTAAATTATATTCCATCGACCTTTGCCATTTTACCGATTTCTGCATTCTTCTTCGCCTTTTCTCCTAATGCCGTTTTCAGCGGGACAGTGACTCGGTGAGGTTGTGAGAGGATGTCAGTGCTTATAACTTATTATCTCTTTTATGGTAATACGGTTTTTTTTTGTCTTATTCGTAGATAAACTACTTATTACTTTTGTCATTTATATCGTGATAACACGGTGTGGATAAGAAAAATAACTTTGGAGCATTTCTTTCAAAAGTAGTTTATGAGGGTCTTCTTAGTTTTAATTATTTTCACTGTACAGTTTTCATTAACAAACATCTAATAAAAATATTTTCTTGAATAATCTTGATAAAATGTGTTATTTTTAGAAGATAACTTTAAAATAGCATTGTTTTTGTTTTTTTTTTGTCTAAAAAATTAAACGTACAAGTATTCTAAACATATTTTGCAACCAATAAGGATTTGATAATATTATCGGCATTAATTTATTTTCCGACGTACCAAACAAGATATTTGTTCTTCCTTAATCATCCATGAAGCAGACTACATGTAAAAGATCCCGTGCTTTTACATTTGCATGAATCCAAATAGTCTAGAAGTTCCTTTTGGTTCTATCTTTTAAATTTTTAAAATTTGAAACTTAACTTGTGGATGATATCTCTATATGTGATCATCATTTATTTAGTTTAGTCCTCTTAGTTGTCAAGTTTTTTTCACTGGTTGTGACACCACAGATGTGGACGCCATTTTTTGTTTCCTTACGTATTTATCTTTTAATCCTTGTGTAGTTGCCATTTAGAGAGAGAGAGAGAGCGCATTGAACAAGGATGAGGGTCCGCAGAAGATGTAAGATAGCACTCCTTTGAAAGAACCCTAATGTAATTTTCTGAAAAAAAATAAATTTAAAGTTAATATGTTGGAATAGAGACAAATGGATAAGGTTAAACTATTCACCCCGTATCCCTCCCTCACGTAATTCACCAAACCAAACTATACCTTTTCTCTCTCTCTCTCTCTCTCTCTCCCCCCGGCACAAGAAGGAGCCTGCTACTGCCCCTAGTGCCTTGTTTGGATGTTCTACGTCATGAGATGCCATCATTGCCTCCCTCACCTTGTGTCGGCCATGAACTTATCTAGTGTAGATCATCTCAGAAGAGTACTTGAGATTATAATTTCAGGCTCCTCACTTAAATGATATTATTTAATATCTCTAAAGTTAGAAAGTCATTAAATCATCAATTAAATAATGACATTTATGTGAGAGATCTGAGACTACGGTCTACATTTGAGCTCATCCTTCTTCTGCATATCGGTCATGTTTTGGCAATATATGCTGACGTCGTCTCAAAGTCATGCCTATTATTTTCGTAAACGGCCAGCGGTAAACAAAATATTAAATTTTGAATCATGTAGGTACTTTTAACTATGTCTACTATTATTAAATTATGAAGAATAATAATAAATCACTGGCATGTTAAGAATTTGATTTAGATGAATTAACTTGATTTAGATGCTATATTGTTAATGATAATTTAGAATATGTGAATTTAGCCATAAACCATATAAATGTTTCTAATGCCCCGTTAAGAGGTTAGGAAACTTGATGGTCATGTGTGTGACAAATAAAATCAGTTGTTAATTTTAGTAAGTTAGAAATTCTATTTTTGATATGAACCTTGTGTTAGAAATCACGTAAACCCCCTTTAATCATGCCAGATCTTATAATGTGATATTGGTACTTAGAAGGTTGATTCAATAATTAAAATCGATGTTAAAATGTTGTTTGTATGCGCTTAAGTCTTAAGATATGTCAGAATGTTTGTTTTAAAAATTGCGAACGATATATATGCTTAGAAGTTAGTGTATTTTTGTCAAACATGCATGGTGGGTAAATTTAAAATATCACATTGTATTTATACCTCCTAAAATATGTAGTCATGATGTTCAACTTTATAAACATGTATTTTAAATCAGTATTTGAGTTATTCATTGCACTATTTGGATATAAATTAACTATTAGATCATGTTTGTTATTATGTTCTCTTTTTCCCAAACTAATACATTTAAGGGATTATTTCTCCCAATTACATTGTTGCTGGATGTATCCACTTCATACATCCTATTCTGAGATGTGACAGAAGAAGTGGTCTCAGGGCTACATTGGCTTACACGTACGTATCTGCAGGTTTGTAATTGCAATCAGTGTTGTTAGCGGGTTACTGTTCTTAGTTTGCGTGATGGCGATTTGCTTGGGTGGAACCCCCGTGCATTGTTCATTTGAGTCAGTAAATATTGAAGAGCGAAAGTGAAGTGCCAACTTAATGCCCTGTTTGGTTAGAGTTTCATTCTTGGTACTATATCAATATTGATATTAATATTTTCAAATGTTGGAGTATCAATATCAAAAGTAATACAAGTGGACACTTGTATTACACAATATGTTTTGTTTGTACTATAAATTTTAAAATTGATATAATTAATCAAACACCTCTTAATGATTTCTATCAATATCAATTTTAAAATTGATAGTGATAGATGTACCTAATAGTGTTACCAAACGGGGCGTAATACTTCAATTCTCTTTTTGACTAACTACCGTTCTGTCTGGTTGCGTTGGCTGTATTGCTTTACTTTTCTTACCACATGTTCTTTCAAGTACGTACCTTGTATAGCCTTTGGATTGTATGGTAAGAAATTTCTTGTTGGATCCTTTTCAACATTGTTTTTTTTTTCAATTAGCTCTATACTGAGCGGTATTTATTTTGGTAGATTTCATATTATCATTTTAATTTTGTTTGTGATGCAGTGGAAGCAATTACTTTTGGCTTCCAGCACTATTTGTTTATTGTGCTGAGCAGTGAGCACTATACTGTCATCAGTCCTATTGCTCTTGTTCCACAGATGAGTGGAGGAAATGAAATTCCGGCTTAAATTCTTCACCTTCTTTCCTTGTTAGTCTTCATGCTTCTGGCATCAACAGTACTCACACTTAAATTTAAGATCTAGGCGACCCCAATCTTGTATTAGGATGAGAAGGCGAGGGTGATTCGAGCTCTACTTCTTGTAGCTGGTTTGAACACACTTACGGGGTGTTTGGTTGCATGATAATTTTTTGTACACTTTCATGGTAAAAAATTGTATTAAAATAAAAAGTGAACCAACTCATGACATAAAATTATCATGTTTGGAGGGATGTGATTACAAAAAAGAGTAACCACCACACATGACCAAACAAAGTGGGGGACCACAAGAAAAAAGAAAGAGGTGAGACCCTCTTTTTTTGTTTAAGAAGAAAATCACTTTTAAAACATAAAATTGTCATGGTTACCAAACACCTCTTTTAACAAGTTTTCTTACAATTTTTAAAAATTAAAACAAAAACCCTTTATTATCATGCAACCAAACACCCCCATTAATTTGTTTCAGTCCTCCTTTGGTTCTCGCCTGACAGCTATGATTGGGGGATCGCATACCTTTGTCATGCCCACAATTTAGGGCTGTCAATGGGCCGGGCCTGGCCCGGCCCGAAGTCGGCCCAATACAGGCCCAGTTCAAAATAGAACGGGCCGGCCCGACCCGGCCCGCATTGTATTTCTGGCCCGGCCCGCATAAAATTTAATTTTGGCCCGGCCCGGCCTGGCCCGGCCCGATCTTTTCTAATATAAAAATGTATAAAATTCAAAATAAAAAATATAAATATGATACAAAAATTAAATTTCTACTAAATCAAAATATTTGAATGGTCTGAAAAAATATCAATCTTCACACTGCTTGCAGGACAAAATAAATTCAATAATATCAAAGTTGACGAAATAACCATACAATCTGACCAACTTGGACGACTTGAGCACATACACCCATTGAAATGAGATGGCATCATAATTTCTTTGGATCCGAAATAATGAAGATAATCATTTTGTGTTTGGCAAAATTGTCACAACTTTTAAAATTTATAGAATACTGTTTAGTTATAATTTTAAAATTTATAACAGACGTCTATACAACATAATATATCACAACATCTATATTTATTTAATGTCAGCTAATGAATAATGTCAATCTATGACACACTACATAGTCTCACTCTCCGGTCACCGCCATTCTCCCCGACGACGGCTCCACCGGCGCCTCCGTCGGCCGCCCGGCCGCCGGAGTCCGCCGCCGCCCCCGCGAGTGACGACGTCGTCCACCCCCCCCCCCCCCCCCCCCGTGGACGCCCGCCGCGCATGTCCGCCGCCGCACGGCCTCCGCACGCCCGCGGCCGGGCCGCCCACCGGAGTCCCGCCGAGTCCGCCGCCCCCTCCGCGAGTGTCGACATCGTCCCCCCTCCAGCCGCGCCCCCCGCCGGAGTCCGCTGCCGCCGCACAGCCTCGACCGCCCTCCCCGCGGACAGCCGCGCCCCCGTCGGACTTTGCCGCCCCCTCCGCGACAGCCTCGCACCCCCCCGGTCCGCCGCCGTAGCCTCGCCCTCCCGCCGGAGTCCAGAGTCCGCCGCCGCACAGCCCCTCCCCGACAGCCCGCCGAGTCTGCCCCGCACAGAGTCCGCCGCTGCACAGAGTTCGCCGCCGCCTCCCCCCCCCCGGCGGACAGCCGCGCCCTCCGCCGGAGTCCGCCTCTGCAACTGCCGTCGTCGCCTCTGCGCCCCCGTTGCAGCCCGGCACTCTCGCTCGGCCCGCTGTCGACCCGAAAGATACCCATCTTTGGCCCGCGGGCCGTATCAACTGACCCGGTACAAGGTCCAGCTCCAGCCCGGCCCGTGAGCCCGCGGGTGAGCCCGGTCCGTTGACAGCCCTACCACAATTCCAATGATTTTAGCTGGGCGATACAGTGGCATTGTTGACCCTCATGAGGTCAGTTATTCGGCCTACTTTTCTTGCAGTTCTGTAGTTACTGTTCAACATCAATTATGTTTCTTTTTCCAGAGGTTTGGGCGCATCATGCGGGGAACACAGGTGCACTGGTTGTTGCATCAACCCTTCAAATCATTATTGGATTCAGTGGACTTTGGCGTAATGTCAGAAAGTTCAGCTCTGATCATAGGCTAAAATATCACTCCCTTTCTATTTTCTTCATCTGAATATGCAATTTTATGTGTACTTAATGCATCACCTTTATTTAAGGCTTTGTTGGTGCCGAAAATTTTCAAATTTTTAGTCTTGAGTTATGTCAAAATATCAATGGAGGACGTGTCTAGCTCCCCATAAAGTCAACGGTTTAAAAAAAAATGAGAATGAGGAGAGTCATTGCCTAAATGAGCCCAATAAGCCAGGACGAGGCCCAAAATCAAAATTTTACATAATTTATATTTTTCATAGCAACATAGTCAAAAAGGGCCCTAGAAGATAAATCTCCCAATTCTTGGGCAAAAAATATTTAAATGGGCCCACATGGCAAAAAATAAGTCCAAGCGGCAGATATGGAATGCTCAACATAATCGGGACAAGATATCCAAAATGGGTCCAAATATCTTATCGAGTCAGATTTGTCAGAAAATGGGCCTAAGGGCTAGGATCAAGATATTTCAAATCTAATAGGCCAGAAATGTTTAGAAAAGGACTTGAAAGTTTATTATAGTAGATATCTCATTTGTCGGGCCTAAAATGACAGAAATGAGCCCAAATGACCCTAAAAGGGGTCGAAGGGGGTGACCAACGGTCACCCTTGAAGGGGTAGCTATCAAGAGCCATCCTCGTTCAGGCACCTCTTTGAGGGTGACCTGCAGTCACCTTTGAAGGGGTGCCCTTTTCTTGACACCATTTTGGGGGTGTTTTTCTCGCGCCCAAAGGGGGTGATATGTAGGAATATAGGAAATTTATTTTACAAGTATTTAATATATTTTTTATATTTTTTTATGTGTATGTAGATAAAATGTCAGACGATGAGCATGATTTTATTGGGTAGAAGGACATTGGATGAAAACATGGATATATGTTGGATGTGACAAAGAAGATAGTAAGATATAAATGGTGCCAAAATGATATGAATAGAGGTGTGTACCACCTCAAACAACATATAACCAATCTTGATGGGATTGTGAAAAAGTGTGATAAAGTCCCCGTTGATTTGATGGAGGAGATGAGAAGCTTTCTTATTAAAATAGCATTTTAAAGAGATTCGAATTGAGCATAGAGTTGAACTTCGTAATAAGTTGGTTGAACAAAGAGACACTGATCTCATGTCTTTAAGGGGCAAAAAGGGAAAGTCTTCTGCTCATGTGCAAGTTGATTCATTATCTTTAGATGATGGAGGAGACAGAGATGAGAAAAGCCATGCATGATAATAAGGCTCAGGCAAGAGAGGATGAGAAAAGAAGACGAGGAGCAAGAGGTTGGAATGTTAGTGCCTGATGATCAGATGTGGAAGGCATTCGGCCTACACACGTGCCAAGCCGAGATAGTGAGTTTAGTTGGTCACTGTCACTTAGGCCGACAGACGCTACCTTGTATATGCAAAGTAACAGGGAATAGAGAGGCATCAAGCAATTCTTAAAGGGAGTGAACGTTGGTACAGGGACTACAAAGAAAGCAGTCAAGCATATCTACAAGTGATTTTTCTATGCAGGTATATGAATGTAGAGTTTTTTTTTAAACTGATGAGTCTTCTATGTTTTTTGAATAAACACAAATAATTGTGTGATAATATTTTTTCATGCAGGTCTCCCAACGCATGTAGCTACTAGTCCATATTTCCAAAAAAAAAAATGGCAGATGCCATTGCTAAGGATAGATTTAGGTTCAAAGTTCTCACATCAAAATATATTTACGACAAGGGTTGGATATAGAGGTCAATGAGTTGAACTCATGGATAAATATATTTAAATCTATTTTGAAGGAAAAGGGTTACACTGTTAGGTGTGATGGTTGGATGGGAATCACAATGAAGTCCCTTATCAACTTCCTTGTATATTGTTTTGAAAGCACCATCTTCCTAGAGTCTATTGATGCATCAGGCCATGTGATGAATGAAGATTATTTGTTTGGTCTAATGATTAGTGTTGTAGAGAAGATTGGTGAAAAGAATATTGTGTAATTTGTCACTGATAATGAACCTTCATACAAGGTTGCAGGAAAGAATATGATAGGGGCAAATCCTCATTTGTTTTGTGTCATGTGTTGCGTACTCAATTGAACTAATGTTGGAAGAGATTGGGGAGGAGGCAAGTGTGAGGTCCTTAGCGAGTCAAGGACAATTGATTACATCTTACATATATAGGCATCTCAGGTTGCTCTTCATCATGAGAGAACACACTATCGGTCGTGATCTGATTCACTATAGTCTGACTAGATTTGTTACACAATTTATTACATTAGAGAGCATATACAGGCACATAAATGATTTGAAGAAGTTCATAATCTCTACTACTTATCATGATTACATGGATACGACGCAAGCCACAATTTGACTAGCATGAGATTTTATTAAAAATAAAGACCCTTCTTGAGAACAATAGATGGTGGGAAAATGTACAATACTACCTGTTAGTCATAGAACCTATGGTACAAGTGTTGAGATTGATTGACTCCAATGACATAAATTAAATGGGATGTTTATTTGATGCCGTGGATAAGGCCAAGATGAAGATCAAAGAGAAGCATCCAAGGGGTTATAAAAATGGAGTGTCATAGATGACATATGTAAGGAATCAATACATGACAGCAGAAAATATTAGATTCTATAAAATCATGATCTTTGCCTTGGTCGATGTCGAACGAGTAAAATCGGTAACCGAATATCAAGTAGAACAAGAGTACCTCATGGGATTTCTAAAATCCCTCACCATAGATGAAGAGAGGACATTCCTCCTTGTTGAAAATCGTTCAAGTGTCCGGTCTCTACCGGTATCCACACGATCTGCTTCAATAGATAAGTTCTCCTTTCCTTCAGGCCTCTAGAAACCTTCCAAATCCAAGCTTGACTATGGGAGATCATCTTCTAGAGGAGAGAGGAGGAAGAGAGGATGCTTGGGACGTGCTTCAGCCTTATGACTTGTTAGGGTTTGGCTTCATAAGTCATTTATATATAGAAGATAAAAATTTTCACAAAAACCTAAAATTTCTATAAAATTACGTCCATGTCCTCATCTTATTGACCAGATCTAATGTGTGTGACCCATTAGGCCCAATAGTCAATTTGGTTGAAGTATTAATTAATTTAAAAGAACAATTCTTTTAAATTAAATCAAAATTGTTATCTGATAACAATTTTTACGGCTTTCTGATCATAAAGGATACAAGCCACATCCTATGATCCCAAATGATTTTGGAGAGTTAAAAAACATTCATTGAGCCTTTTCAACATCAATTACCACACGGATTTAAATTCTCATTCATATAATGTCCTGGTCGGTCAAGGGATCGGCACTGACTGTCAACCCCTAAATATTTCAACTCTATAAGATCTTGTACTCAGATTTGGATTAATTGAAAAACTCATTTCCCAATTATCCTAAGTATCTTGGCCAAGGATTTAGAGTACTATCCCATAAGACATTCTCTCTCTCATACCGAGAGTGAACGATCCCTTGTTGTCCACTTAATTGCCTCCACCGGGTTCCTCTTGCACCCAATACATCAACTATACTGGACCATTAAGATGGTGATCCATAAGTCAATAATCAAAGTAAAAGATATATCCGGTAAGACATCTTTGGTGACTCAGGTTAAAGATCCAATTGTGTTATTGAGATGTAAGAATAACCTGATAGACAGTTCGATAAGATACCGATCAGGTTTTCCTAAATTAGTCAGTTCAGTGAACTTATTTCACTAATGAGTACCTATGTGTGTATCTCAGTATCCCCACACTGATGACCAATGTGATCGATCATTCTCATCACATGAGAAGACATCACACACACTAGTCTATCCAGATTCTTGATGTCCCGTCTCAAGGATCCTATGACTAGGAACATTTAGATCACATACCTCTAGATGATTGATCTCATTATCATGATCTCATCATGATTTAATCATCATTGTATGTGATCAAGGACTTTATTACGATATACGCTTCTAATAAAGTTAGTAACAAAGTTTTGCCTATTTAATGAATGAGATATTCCTAGAAATGTTGAATCATATCATATATGATTGGCTTGTAGGGCATATATTTCTATCAATCTCCCACTTGCACTAAAGACAAACACCCATCTGGCTGATCTCTATCAGCTCAAGGTGAAGCTCAAACACTCTTTGAGTAAATGCTTCAGTTAGTGGATCTATAATGTTATTAGCGAAAGATACTCTATCTTTAATTATATCTCTATCAGCTGCATTCTCTCTGATTCTATGGTATTTCCATAGAAGTTTGAAACTTCTAATGAGACTTTGGCTCTACCCCATTATTTTTCCAAAACAATGATACAATTTCAGAGAAAGTTGGGACAATCTCATAAGCCAGATGAACATCTTCATCTAGTCAGCTTCTCAAGCAATATACAGTCATTATTCAATCTACTTTAGATTAGTTGTAGAATTAGCAGTTTTCTCTTACATGGAACTCTTCCAGTTTACTGCACCACCATTATATTGACTTATTATCAGACATGATTTGACTAGAAGTTTGTATACATAAAACTACAACACTTCAAGTCTTATCCTCCATACATTAGAGATATATCCTTAGTGTTTCTCAAGTACTCAAGGACACATCCCTAAATTATCCTGTGACTCTCACGTAGATTTACTTGATAAATGCTCATAACACTTAGAGCATTAATGAAGTCATGTACTTAGCATTACAAATGCGATAGACCCTATTTTAAAAGCATAAGAGCTATAATAATGTGATCTCTTTATCTCTCAAGAAGTCTACACAGATATCTTTTTAAAGAGATCAACTCCACACTATATAGGTAAATAACCTATCTTGGAGTTTACTATGTCAAA
Source organism: Cryptocoryne crispatula var. balansae (assembly GCA_036172225.1). Taxonomy (NCBI): domain Eukaryota; kingdom Viridiplantae; phylum Streptophyta; class Magnoliopsida; order Alismatales; family Araceae; genus Cryptocoryne; species Cryptocoryne crispatula. Next base: position 39,985,125 of record CM069918.1, on the reverse strand, counting down.
CTCTTTGACTATGGTAACTAGCACATTAATTGGGTAAGGCCAAGAAACTTTTTAAATTTATCTCCATAGATCTTAAAACCCATATTCACTTTGGAGGATTAATTTGATAACTAGGCTCACTTATTATAACATACTTACTTCATTTTTAATGAGTAGTATGTTATGCATATATCATGTCAAGAAGATAATAGCACTCTCACTTATCTTATATGAAAACACAAGGTATATCTTCATTCTCAATGAAGTCATAAGATTTAATCTCATTAAACCTTATCTACCATATATGAGAAGTTTTACTTGAGTTCATAAATGGACCTTAAGCACACACTATTTGGATGTATTGGAACTTGATTCCCAAAAGTTTTATCATATGCACATGTTTCTCAAAATAACATAGATAAACACTATCTTAACATCCATTTGACATATCTTATAGTCATAGTGTGTAACAATCAAAATCCGAATGGATTAATTCCATGGCATAGGTAAAAGGTCTTATCATAGTTATCTATTTGACTTAAATGATATCCATTTTAACTATCCTTACTTTGAAGGTCTATACCTTCTAATCTACTTCAATCTATTCTTCAGTGATCCATTTGTACCATATAGATACTAAATCCTTAGGTGGATCAATCAAGTTCTGAACTTGATTAGAATAGATAGAATTTATATCGGATTTTATTGTTTCTTCCCATTTTGAATCAATATCTTATATTGCTTCAATATAGATCTTATAATCATTATCTTTTTATCTTATGTCTCATTTCTTTCATCAAAGATATGTCTCACATATCTCTTAAGTTAATTGGACATAAGAAAAAATCTATGATTTGCCCTTGTGTAAATATAAGCTAGTATCTTAATAAAAGTGCCTATGGATTGTGGGACTAGAACACCTTCCATTTATACTTTACTCTCACTATCTTTCTTAAAGAGGGACTCTTCTATTAGAAATATGGTGAGATGAGCAACTCATACCCTTCTCCCTAAAGGAGGCATTAATATCCATAAGTTTCCTTAGGATATCCCACAAGCCAACACTTTATAGTCTTATATTCCAACTTGATAAGATTATACTTCTTTACCAGGCCAGACATTCTGAAACCTTAACTTGCTTAAGGTCAAGCTTTAACCCTTTTTCATATCTGATATGGAATAATTGGAATAGACTTGAAAGATACCAATTTTAGAATCAATGTCTATGTTGAGTGCTAACCCCTAAATAGACAAAGAAGAATTTTGCAAAAGTTGTCATTATCCATATTATGTTCTACACAATATGACTTCTTATTTTAGCTACTCAATTAAGCTAAAATGTATAAGAGATGTCCATCAAAATTAGATTTTACTATCCTTCATTTATATGTGAATTATTACTTAAGTATCCCCTCTTTGATCTCATCAAAGAGTTCTAATACTCCTTTCATTAATATTTCCACTTCATTCTTAATTTCAAACAATTTTTCAAAGGTTTTGAAATTGTACTTCATAAAGTACATATGTTCATACCTAGAGAAGTCATCTTTGAAAATTAATGAAGTTAAAATATTATCCTTTATAAGGTGTTTGGTTGCATGATAATGGAAATTTTTATTTTTATTTTAAAAAAAATTTAGGAAAATTTGTTAAAAGAGGTATTTGACAACCATGACAATTTTATGTTTTGAAAGTGATTTTCTTCTTAAACAAAAAAGAGGGTCTCACCTCTTTCTTTTTTCTTGTGGTCCCCCACTTTGTTTGATCATGTATGGTAGTTACTCTTTTTTGTTATCACATCCCTCCAAACATGATAATTTTATGCCATGAGTTGGTTCACTTTTTATTTTAATATTATTTTTTATCATGAAAATGTGCAAAAAATTATCATACAACCAAACACCCCATTAACTTTAATAGATATGAGCTAACATGCATCTAGATGCATGAGTTCTATAAACTTATTAGCCCTCTCTCCATATCTTACTAATGGAGTGATGGTCATTTTGCTTGACAAGATAAGACTTACATATAGTTAATGATTCTAAATCATTTACCTATATGTTTCTATCCGAATAGTACTCCTAAACAATAGATTGATCAATATCAATCTACTTCACTTAATGAGGATTATTCACATATATTATAAGAGCATGTATATCTGATATAAATAAACTCTTTATTATGCTCCCACTGGTAAACATTTTACCAGTTATTATAGAACAATTATCATTTCCATACCACAGAATAAATCACCATTTATTCAACTAGAAAATGAAAATAATATTCTTTTGGAAGGATAATTAAGACAACTCTAGAAAACTATAGAAAATTTGTATCTCTCATTAGTAATGATGCAACATTTTGTACCATTTCATATGTAGGTCAACAATCTTCTTTATGCTTTCATTTACTTACTACTATTTACAATTCATTGTAGATATAAGATACATATCTAGTATCTCGTACTAAAATACACATATATAGTATCTTATACTATTGAATGTGTATTTAAGACCAGTAAATATTAATGACATAGATACATGGAGCTTCTCAAACTCCACATTTGCATTATGTGCAATACACTTTGCACTTCTTTTACTTACCATCATCATGACAGTAGAAGAATGCTATATCTGATTTGGGTTATAATATCTTGACATACTTCTTTGACTTTTAACTATCACCTTCTATATCTATCTAATGATTTTACTTCTCTCTATTAGTCTCACCAATAAGAAGTATTCAAGATATATTATTCTTATTTAACTTTAATTAGCTCATCACCATGAGTCATGATGGATATTATATCCATCTATCTATGTTGACACTATTATTTTTATTTGATAGAGACTAACATCTGATATAAGGCAATCAATACATCATTTCAATGAGATAAGATCTTATCTTCTCTTACATCATTATATAGTGTAGGAGATACATACTTCTCAAGTAGGATAGTCAATAGGTCAACTGTGAGAACTATTCTCTTAGTTCTAAATTGATATAAAAAGTGTGAGCCATTAAAATACTTAGCATCTAGCATGCTAGACTAATGGTGGTTTATAATATTCTACAACAGAGATATAATTATATCAACATTACAGACATTCATTAAAATTAAGATTTGGTCTTTCATCTTAATCTATACTTCCACTAATTTTTGATGAATTTGCATAACCCTCATTATGCAAAGACGGGATATCACGATAACATCCTAGTGGGGACCAAGACCCTATTAACTTTATGACGATGACCTTGTGGGAAACACAACAAGTCATCTCATACTTAATAGGTAGGTAACTTTTATCAATTGCAACTCAAGCAATTCTCAGTCATTCAGCCTCTAGAGTTATAACGATGTGGGAAACACAACAAGCTATATACTCTAGTTAGGTCAAATCCGCTTGTTACGTTATGAGAATGGATTCTTAACATAACCCATGTGGGAAACACAACAAGGTCATGCAATGGTCCACCCCAAAGTTCGGCAAATGCCTTAGTCATGATCACTAATCTCTTGCTGAATGAGTCTTGTAGGAAACACAGCAAATCCATCCAATCTAAGATTGGCTCATCAAGACCATAACAACGAAAGGCTACGTGAGTCATTCTTAATGTCTCACATTTATCAACCTAATTAGAACAAGGAGGAATTTTATTTTAGTCTCATCAACATAGATGCTACATATAAATATTAATATACCTTTGAAATATCATATATTTAAGGTATAATCTGTAGCACACAACCACATATCAAATATGCATTAAAACGTAGGTGATCATGGACTTAACCCTAAGCATACACCTAAGGCACCGCTATAGGTGCAATTTCTTGCTTCAGAAGCTTGAGTTGGCATGCTCTCACTTTAGAAGAGTGCTTCTCCAAGTGGTCCCACTCTCTATTCTACCACGAGCCGGCTTCTAACCATTACAAGTAGCAAAAGGGTACACAAACCCACAAATGCACAACTCATAATAAGAAATCTTAGTTTTAACCAAGGGGAGTACACAAATGGGAGGAAGGTAGAATCTACAATCAAATTGTATAGAGAGAGAGGAGGCACACACAGTTCCCATTTAATAACATAACCAACTTAATTAACCAAGTAATCATAATCAAAGCATATTTAAGTCTATGATCACCTTCATACACACACCAACATTCATCACATGAACATAGAGCGCATACGTGATAATTATATGAGATATATCATATATACCATCATAAAATTATATACTGTAATTTTGAAATTCCAAATTTCATGCTTGTCACATATAAATAATTTACATGCATAAGACAAGCAATATAAAATATTTAGATGATTCATACTTTTCTAAAATTTCCCAGAACATTAAATTAATGTACAAATCATAATTCTTTAAAATCATATTTTTCAGAAAGTATTTGAACACTAATTTAATCAATAAAGATTTTAAAATAATTTTAAAATAATTTATAGTATGATTCTATAGAAACCAAAGTCCAAAATTATCTAACAGGTTCATAAATATTTTATAAACCTATTAAATAATTTACCCGAACTTATATAATCATTAATTTCATTAATTTTGATCTTAAAACAATTTTAAAATCAAAATAATAGAATTCAATGATAAAATAGTAAAACTCTATTTAATAAGTCATTAAACACTTTAATAACTGATTAAATAAATTTTACAATTTTATAGAATTTTTCTAGAAATTTTTCGAATCAAAAATGAATTTTAAATAATTTAAAATTATTTTCAAATAATATAAACTGGCGGCACATAGTGCCAACCAATCGGCGCTTGCCACGGCACCGGCAGGGTCACCGCGTACCCCTGCGGCTGTGCCGAACCTCTGATCGCCTCACACCGCCGGCTGTGTGCCCGTCTGTGCTGCCGCGCGTCTTTGCCGCCGCGTGTCCTTGCCGCCAACACGGCGCTGCCACGTACCCGGCCGCGCACGGCTGTGCAACGGCCGCATACCCTGTCATGCTCGCGGGTCCGTATCCGATCCGAACTTAGCGTCTTCTTCGCCTGATAAGGGTGGGGCGGTTGCGCGGAAACCCAAGAAAACATCCGATTTTCAGGCCATTTTTGGGGGGTCAAACGGAGTCCAAAAAATCCAAAAAAATATGTGTTGGAATTATTAAAGAATAAAAATTCTATTTAAAGAAGTTTCATCTCATGAAAAATTCTATACAATGTGCAGTTTACGGAGGAAGTTGTCACGGCCGCAATAAATTCAAACCGCAAATACCCCTCAAATTCGGCACCTCCAAGGGCCGTTGAGTGTCCAATAACTTATGGAAACTCTAGGAAACTTAATTTCCTACCTTCCCAAGTAATTAAACAGAGGTATTTGAGTCCAAATAGGTAAGTTCATCGACTCCCCTAATTTCGGCTGGATTTTCGGACATGATCATCTTAGCAACTTTCCAAACGCCTTTTGGACTCTCCGGATGGACAAAATTCATGAGGTTTGTGGCATTGGAAATATATCATCCATGAGAATCAATTGAAACTAACCCCATACAGTTTGGTATCTCATGCGAACTATGGTGATCAAATCAAAACTACTCTGTATACAGTTTCGGGAAAGCAAGAAATCACATGAAATCAAGCCAATTTCAATTCAACTTCGATCAAGACTTCAACCGGACTCTGATACCACTGTAAGGAATCAATACATGATAGCGAAAAATATTTGATTCCATTCAATTATGATCTTTGCCTTGGTAGATGCCGAACGAGTAAAATCGTGAACCGAATATGAAGTAGAACGAGAGTACCTCATAGGATTTATAAAATTCCTCACCATATATGAAGAGAGGACATTCCTCCTTACTGAAAACCATTCAAGTGTTTGGTCTCTAGTGGTATCCACACGATCTGCTTCAATAGACGAGTTCTCCCTTCCTTCGGGTCTACAGAAACCTTCCAGATCCAAGCTTGACCATGGGAGATCACCTTCTAGAGGAGAGAGGAGGAAGAGATGATGTTTGGGACGTGCTCCAGTCTTATGGCTTGTTAGGTTTTGGCTTCATAAGCCATTTATATATAGAAGATGGAATTTTTCACAAAAACCCAAAACTTCTATAAAATTACGTCCATGCCCTCATCTTATTGACCAGATCTAATGTGTGTGACCCACTAGATCCAATAGTCAATTTGGTTGAAGCCTTAATTAATTTAAAAGAACAATTCCTTTGAATTAAATCAAAACCGTTATCCGAGAACAGTTTTTATGGCTTCCTGATCATAAAGGGTACAAGCCACATTCTATGATCCCAAATGACTTTGGGGAGTTAAATAACATCCATTGAGCCTTTCCATCATCAATTACCACACGGATTTAAATTCTCGTTCATATAATGTCCTGGTTGGTCAGCGGTTCAGCATTGACTATCAACCCCTAAATCCCTAAATATTCCAACCCTATGGGACCATGTACTCAGTTTTGAATCAATTGGAAAACTCCTTTTCCAATTATCCTAAGTACCTTGGCTAAATATTTAGAGTACTATCTCATAGGACATTCTCTCTCTCTCTTACCGAGAGTGAATGATCCATTGTTGTCCACTCAATTGCCTCCACCGGATTTCTCTTGCACCCAATACATCAACTATACTGAACCATCAAGTTGGTGATCCATAAGTCAATAATCAAAGTACAAGATATATCTGATAAGATATCTTTGGTGACTCAGGTCAAAGATCCAACCGTACTATTGAGATGTAAGAATAACCTGATAGACAGTTCGGTAAGATATCGATCAAGTTTTCCTAAATTGGTCAGTTTAGCGAACTCATTCCACTAATGAGCACCTGTGTGTATCTCAGTGTCCCCACACTTATGACCAATGAGATTGGTCATTCTCATCACATGAGAAGACATCACACACACTAGTCTATCCAGGTTCTTGATGTCCCGTCTCAAAGATCCTATGACTAGGAACATTTAGATCACATACTTCTAGATGATCGATCTCATTATCATGATCTCATCATGATTCAATCATCATTGCATGTGATCAAGGACTTCATTACGATATACGCTTCTAATAAAGTTAGTAACGAAGTTTTGCCTATTTAATTGAATGAAATATTCCTAGAAATGTTGAATCATATCATATATTATTGGCTTGTAGGACATACATTTCTATCAACATATGGGGTAGAATACTTCACCATGATGATATCCATGCTACAAGTAATTAACTTAATTCTTTAGTAACTTGTTAATTTTGTGGTTACAGTAATATTTGTGTGCCTTATTGGTTGGATTGGATCAATATGTTTTGTGATAGGATATTTTCTTAACCCAAGAATGCAATAAGGTCCCCAAGTATGAAATAATGTTGAGGTCTTGTCAAGTACATTGTCAGTGATAAAATGCCTAGCATTGTGCAAGATAGAATCGAGGTTGAGATTGAAGTATATTACTTGTTACCTATTTAATATTTATTTGTTTTTAGTTAAGAGCATTGAACCTAACTATATTTCACATTGTATTTCAGATGACATCATACAAACATAAAATTGGAGTGTATGGGGTCCAAATCTTATGTATTCTCAAATATCATATATGTATAAACATTTTTAATTAGAAATTTAACACTCTTACTAATTTAGTGATGTTATTCTTTTTATAGTTGATTGACAGATTCAAGTGAATAATAAGAGTGGATGGATTCTATTGGATGTCATTATTGTTAGGGTACTAAACCAGACTAACAGCTCCTCTTAATGCGAAAGAAATTAGAGCACATTCAATCTTATATACACAAAGAGAAGGAATTGGTTGAAGACGGAAAGATTGAAAAAAATAAACTTTTGTCATCACAACATGAGATTGAGAATTCAAAATATCAAAAATAGACAAAAGATATTTGAGGAGAAATTTATTATATTTGTAGAAGGTATCTACTAAGAAAGAGTTGCAGTTGAAGCTAGTAAGAGCTTGTCATAAGAGGATGTGGACATGGATGGATGAGAAAGACACTGAGAGAGTACAAGAGTTCAACCCAAATGATAGATCTTGAGCCAAAGGTGAATTTCTTGATAGTGTCATTAGTGACGATGAGCATATGAAAGAAGAGTAAGAAAATTAGATTCCTTACACATCTTCAATTCCACAAGCAACTCCAGCTTTGTAGATTGATGTTCTAGCCACAACTCCAATACATATTCCACGTACAAGTGATGGACCTAGCGATAAGAAGAGTGGTGCCTTTGGAGGATTCAACACACTCAAGGGAGTTGTACAATGCATTACTGGTATTGGACCACCTACGGAACCGGAAGTAAAATAGAAGAGAAAGAAATTGAATATAAAACAAAGACATTTGATTCAAGATGATGGCATCCAGACACATTCCTTAAATGATGATGATGAAGAGTTCATTCCTACCACTCAACAATAAGACATGGGTTCAAGTGAAGGAGGTGGAGGTGGAGGATTAGGTCATTTGGGTGGCTCTAATAGTGCACGTACTAGTGGAACATGTGCATCAAATTTGGGTGAGTGGCATCTAACTAGTGGGAGGAGTCAAAAATGGGGTCAGATAGGATTCTTTTATGAGTATGTTGTAGCCCAATATCCAGAACCTCTCTTAAACTTGGAGCCGTGTTATCCAGCATCACCTCCATAATCTCACCTCCATAGTCAAACAATGTATATGACTTTAGCCAAATGGCCTACTCACTATTTTCATATAGATATAGGCAGGTCACGAGTCAACAAAGTCACGGAACCATCCAAGAGAATGAGAATGAAGAGCAAAATAAGAAATATGAGGGATAATTTCATCTATGGTGGTGAGACAATATATTCTATATTTTTATCTTTCACTTCTTTTAGTTGTATGATTCTAATATTATATTTCATTACTAGTTGCATTGTACAATGTCCTTTGTTTAATAGAATGAATGTTAAATCATTATTATTAGTAATATGAGAATCGTAATAGCCATTATATTAATGATGTTTAAAAAACTTCTCTCAATAATAACTTATGAAATGACAACTTTTTGACATTGTCAAAATTTTAACAATGTTTTATGAAATCGGACCAATTCGGATCCTATCCAGATCGGATCTTAATACCCCGATCCGATCATGTGATCCTTACTTAAAAATGATTAACAAAAGAGTTTTTTTTCAACCTTATATTAGTGACTTTTTAAAGAATGGTATCTTCTTAATACTAGGTAGGATCGTATGCACACACAATGCCGAACAAATCTATGGTTAACACTTTTTTCACCACATTTAGAAAATATGATAACTTTGTTTATTTTGGGATGAAATGGTACAGTATATCCAATCAATGAAAAGTGAATCCTTCATATCTGAAGATTTACGGAGGCTTTGGTGAGAATAATCCTGGTCAATCTGAGAGAGAATCCCTAGTGAGGAGCTTGTAACCGCAAAAAAAGATGTTTGTATATGAGTGGCTATAGGAGAATGAGCTCCCCATCTCAAATTATCTATGGAGTCGGGTGAACTTTATACCCCGTGCAAATCTAACGTAAGGTGAAGATGACAAGAATGAGAAGCAAACAACACATTACAAGTTCAATGATTAAAACAATGTACACAATGAACAAATAGTTCTAACTCAAGTAAAACATGGAATGAATAAAACAAGGATAAGTAAACAAATAATAATGATAGATAGTATTAAAAGAACAATATATACTTACGAAGTAGATGGAAAGATCGTAAAACAACTAAAAAAGATGAATAGAATAGAATGGATTAAACTGAAAAAGAGTAGTAAAAGGAATACCTCATTGGAAAACTTGGTGCCCTATTTGGACGGGGGTATTTGGACGGCAGGTGCTTGGGGTGGCATCAAGAATTCCAAAAATTGGCTCTTAATTCTTGATGGGAAAAGGGGTCATGTAGAGGTAAAGATGACAATGCAATGCAAACAAAGTCAATGAAATTTGTTAAAGTAATAAAGAGATCAAGAAAAAGAGTTGGTTCACTCAAGAATCGAATGTGTAAATGAACTTTAAAGGAAAGTAAATAGGAGTGCCAAAAAGGTAATTAAAAATGCATAGAACATAAAATGATAATACAAGTAAAGTAAAGGGTAGTGCAAAGAAATAAATGGCAGTGCAAGGAAATAAATAGAAATACAAGGAAATAAATGACAATGTAAGAAAATAAAGATGTACACCAACGGTAAATTAAATTGTAGGGAAGTAAATGGCTCGTGTAGGAGTCGGATAATGCCATCCACTTGGGGACAAAAGGTGAATGTTGGTCCAAAAGACCGTAAAGTGTTTAAAAAAAGCAAAAAGTAAATGACAAGAGATCCTTCAGAATTTAAAGTGCAAAGCAAATGAAGAAGAAGAAAGATCTGGCAAAGAGCAAATTTTGGGCACTAGCAATCCCATCATAGTTGTCAAAAAGTTGTGGACGGGGATTTTTTCCTTGTGCCTATGTTGTCTCCTTATTTTTTATCTTCCTTATCCACACTCAACTTAATCCCCGAATTTTTGACCTTCGGCAGCACTCATGCCCCAGATAAGTAGTTAGGGTCATGTGGAATGAGAGAGAGATGGAAAGGGTAGATGATGGAGAGTTGAAAAAGAAAAGGGTAGTGGTCACATGAGTTTAGAGCTCTAAAAGTAAATGGAAATGGAAAGCAATTAAGTTTTTGAATCATATACCTTGATGGAGGAGATATGAATGGGTTGCAACTTTCTCTCACAAGAAGCCTAAACTTGTTTTTTTTTCTTTGGAGACAATGTTAGTGCTACACAAAATAAAGTAAAGAAACAATTTGAATGGAATTACTACGGAAGAAGTGTCATGTCGATAAAAGAAATAAACATAAATGATAATTGGAAGATAATGAACCAAATAAGGGCTATAGCATAACCCATCTTTTTGGTGTTTTTAAAATATATGATAAATTAAACTAGTACTTAAAACATGAAACAAATGGTTAAATGCACAACAAGTCTAAGATGCAAATAGAGAGTGAGTGGAATGAGAAAAGTTGGAAATATCAGCACCCTAATGTTGAGGCATCAAGTCCCCTAGACTAGATGTTAAATGGGCTAATTTCTTGCTCTACTCCAAGCTTGTGGGTGGCCTTCAATATGTTGGTGCATCTCCTTAGGGTTCTCTTTGTAAGGAATTAGTCAAATCAAATTGGCATAATAGAAAACTTTCTGATTCTTCAAATATCATTGTCTTAGTTTCGATCAGAACCAAATGACAATGACAAACTCCTATGCGAAACAATTTTTATCATGTACCTTTGCGAGATTCAAATAATTCCTATAAATCGAAGAAGATTGAGCATTCATATACTCTACTAGCTACTCAAGCATTGTCCTCTAGTTGTATCCACGTGAACCACCGGCATCGACCACTCATCCTGAATGGATCTCTACTATTTAATGGCAACTATTAGAGTGGGAGATGATGAAGAAGGTGGTTGGGGATGAAATGAGCACCTTTGGCTTGATAGGATTTGTGCTATTCTCGTTATTATTTATAAATTTCAGAGTTTTTTACAAAAGCCCCCATCGGTTCCATAAATTATGTCCACAATCCAAACTTATGAATTAGTATTTATGTGTGTGACTTACTAGACATAAGAGTCCATTTGGTTGAGGCACAAACAACTTTTTTAAATTAAATCTATTATCTCATTGTAAAACTATCTACACATAATAAAGGATACAAATCACGTCACATGATCCCAAACGACTTCAAGATGAACTTTTCTTCATAGAACCTTTCCATCACACATCTATAAACCCTCGTGCATTCACTATGTTGGTTAGATAGGAGTACAACATCGGCTGTCAGCTCTCAGATATTTTATCATTGTGAAATTTTGTATCCAGAATTAGATCAATTGAAAAATATTTTTTAATTATCTTATCTACCTTGTCCAAGAATTTATAATACTACTCGTAGGATATTCTCTCTCTACTGGGAGTGGATAATCCTCTGTTGTTTGCTTAATTGTCTCCATTGAGTTTTTCATGTATCAAATCAATTAACTATACAGGATCACAATACCAAGTGATCCATAAGTCAATAGTCAAATTACATAGTTTACTAAGCAATGCATCTTTGGCAACTAAGGTCAAAGTTTCAACCTTGCAATCATGTTGATAGAATATCTTGATTGACAGTTTGGTAAGATACCATTTAGGGATTATATATTAGTTATTTCAGTATACTCATTTCTCTAATAAGCACATGTACGTGTATCTTAATGTCTCCACTCTAATAACCAATGAGATTGACTATCCTCATCATATGAGAAAATATCACATACACTAGTCTATCTAAATTTTGGATATTCCATCTTAAATATTTTACGATAAAGAACATTTATATCATATGCCTTTAGATGATTGATCTTATTATTATAATTTCATCATGATTCAATCATTATTATAAGCAACTTAAGATTTTATAATGATAAATGCATCTAGATGATGCAAAGAATGAATATAATGACGTTAATACTAAAGAAGATATTATAAGAAATATAAAATTATATTACATATGATTGACTTGTATGACATATATTTATATCAATCTCTTATATTAAAGTTAATCATCCACATGTCTGATCCTCATTAGCTTAGGGTGACTCTTAAACACACTTTAAGTCAAGAGTCTTATGGGGTGTTTGGTTGCATGATAATGAAGGTTTTTGTTTTAATTTTTAAAATCTGTAAGAAAACTTGTTAAAAGAGGTGTTTGATAATCATGACAATTTTATGTTTTAAAAGTGATTTTCTTCTTAAACAAAAAAAAGAGCTTCAGCTCTTTCTTTTTTCTTGTGGTCCCCCACTTTGTTTGGTCATGTGTGGTAGTTACTCCTTTTTGTAATCACATCCCTCCAAACATGATAATTTTATGTCATGAGTTGGTTCACTTTTTATTTTAATACATTTTTTTATCATGAAAGTGTACAAAAAATTATCATGCAACCAAACACCCCATTAGTTAGTGGATCTACAATATTGTTAACTAAAGATACTCTATCTATAACTATGTCTTTTCTAGCTAGAATCTCTCTAATCAAGTGATAACACTATAAAATGTACTTCAACTTCTGATGAGACCTCAGCTCCTTTACTTGCACAATAGTTACATTATTGTCACAAAACAATGGAATTGGATCAGAGATGGAGAAACAACTCCATGGTCTGAAATGAACTTTTTCATCCAGACAGCTTTCTTGGTAGCTTCAATAGTAGCCCTATACTCTACTTCAATTATAGAATATGTAGTGGTTGTATACTCCTCCATTCAAGGTAAATACATACCTTAAAGTTGACTTGTTGTCATACTAGTCTAACTAGAAACTTGAGTCTATATAGTATGGAAGTACCAAGTTAGCTCCTCCATGTATAAGAAATACAACATTTGTCATTCTCAAGTACTTAAGGTTGTATTTCCCAGCAATTTAGTGGCATCTTCTTGTAACACTTAGAGTATATGCCATATCAGACTTTGTATATAGCGTATGATACATGATAAATCCTATGGTTGATGCATAGGGTACTCTACTCGTGCTCTCTTTCTTCAGGAGTTTTAGGGGACATCTCCTTAGAAAATATAACTCCATGTCTCGTAGGCAAGAGACATCTCTTGGAGTTTTCTATGTCAAATCTTTTAACAATGATTACTATGTACATTGATTAGGTCAAGTGAAGCATCATTTTTTATCTATCTCTATAGATCTTTACCCCAATACATAGGATGTGTCACCCAAATCTTTCTTGGAGGACCTTTTAGATAGACAAGCTTTCTTTAACTGATGATAACATACTTACAACATTCCCAATGAGTGCCATCCACATATAATACTAAGAAGATATTAACACTCTCATTAGCCTTCTTATACACACATGGTTCATCTTCATTCTGAATGAAGTCATAAGATTGAAAATCTCATCAAACCTTTTATTCCAACAACTAGATACTTGTTTCAGTCCATAAATGGACTTCAACAACTTGCACACTTTCTTTAGATATTATTGAGATTCTTATCCCTAAGGTTGTATCATATACACTTCTTCAAAATTTTCATTGAGGAATACAATTTTAACATTCATCTACCAAATCTAATAATCATAATGTACAACAATAGCGAACTGGTGAAAAGGTCTTGTCATAGTCAACACATTGCATTTGATGATATCTTTTAGCAACAAATATTGTCTTGAAAGTCACCACCTTCTCATTTACTCAAAATTTCCTTTTATAGATCCATTTACACCTTATGGGTATAATACCCTCATGTAGATCTACCAAGTTCCAAACTTGTTAGGCGTACATAGAGTCCATTTTGGATTTTATTGCCAATTCTTATTCCTTTGAATCAATATCAAATATTACTTCATAAATCTTGCGATCATCATTCTCATTATATTGTGCCTTTCTTCTTTCATTAAAGATATATCTCAAATATCTATTAGGTTAAATAGGCACAAGAGAATATCTACTAGGGACATGTGTGTTATACTTTTTAAGCACCTTAATAGAAGTGTCTTCTAGTTGTGTATTTGGAACCTCTTCTAGCTACCATACTCTCAATATTTTCGTTAAGGAGGAACGCTTCCTCTAGGAATATAGCTTGTTTAGCAACATAAACTCTTTATTTATCAGGGTGGTAGAAATAATATATATAAGTTTTCTTAAGATATCTCATAAACTTACACCTCTCAGTCTTCGATTCCAACTTTTCGAGGTTATGTCTTTTCATATAAGCTAAACAACCCCAAACTTTAACATTTTAAGGTCAAGTTTTCTCCCCTTCCATATCTCATATGGTGTAGTTGGAACAAACTTAAAAGATACTTTATTTAAGATATAAACAACTATTTTAACTTCATAGCCCAAAGGGATAAAAGACAAACCAACAAAAGAAGTCATTGACCGCACCATGGCCAATAGAGTATGTTTCTTTTTTCTATCACTCCATTAAGCTGAGGAGTGTAAGGAGGTGTTCACTGGGATAGAGTTCTATTGTCTTTCAAGTATTGTATAAAACTAGTACTCAAGTATTCACCTTCTCAATTCGATCGAAAAGTCTTGATACTCTTTCCGAATAGTTTTTCAACTTTATTTCTGAATTCTTGAAATTTTTCAAAAATCTCATATTTGTACTTCATCAAGTACGTATATTTTTATCTCGAGAAATCATCAATGAATGTAATAAAGTAGGAGAATCTACCTTTGACATGGGTTGACATAGGACTAGATACATCGGTATGTATGACTTCTAACAACTCACTAGCTCTCTCTTCATGTCCACTAAATGGTCATATTGAGAAGTTTTGTTAGAAAAAAAACAAAGAAACAAGCAAAAGTGGCCGAAGAAAAGAAAGAAGAAACTAATACTAATCTTTTTCTAGCTTGTTTTTATACTAATTTTCGTTCACACGATATAGGATTGTTAGATAATGAATACAACAATTATATGATAAGTTTAAGAGAGATGTTTAAAACCATTGATCATTCAATGAATACCCTGATTCACCTAGATGATGGGAAACAAGTTAAAACTGAAGGGAAATGTATTGAAAGATAAATACATGATATTCTTTCCATTCTTGGTTTAGTGCATGATTTTCTAAGCATTGGTCAATTAGTCCGAAATGATTATTCTATCAAATTTCTGAAAAATTCTTGTGAGATTTGAGTCAAGAATGATGGACTAGTTATAAATGTGAAGATAACAAAAAACAAGATGTTTCCTCTTGATTTTTCAAGCATTGGCGATTATGCAATGCATACTTCAGGCAAAAATTTATCACGATTATGACACAATGAATATGGACTTTTACATTTCAATGGCTTGAAATTATTGAATAAAAACATATGGTTATTAGTATTTCACATTTTAAACATGTTGGTTATATTTATGAATGTTGTACAAGTGAAAAATAAAATAGAAAGTCATTTCCAATTAAAAGCACATGGAGAGTACATACGCCACTTTAACTTATTCGTGCAGATATTTGTGGACCAATGAGAACCACATCATATGATGGAAATAAGTACTTTTTATTGTTTATTGATGATTTGAACAGAAAAAGGTAGGTGTATTTCTTGGCATACAAATCTGAATCATATTCAAAATTTTCGATGTTTAAAACTTATGTTGAGAAACAAAGTAGGTATAACATTAAGACTCGGAGGACTTATGGACGAAGAGAGTTCTTATCTAACAATTTTACCTCATTTTGTAAAGCAAATGGTGTTTATAGACAACTTACAACAAGTTACACACCTCAAAAGAATGAAAGTGCATAATGCAAGAATCAGACTATCATGGAGATGACTTGTAGCATGTTAAAGTCAAAGTAACTTCCAAATGAATTTTGGTCTAGGTTTCTTCTTAATAGATCTCCCATAAAAATAGTGTAGAATCAAATTCATTTTAAAGCTTGGCACGGTAAGAAACTAAATATAGCTCATTGCTCAATTGCATGTGCTCATGGTGATTCTAAAACAAGAGAAAAACTTAATCAAAAGAGTGAGAAATACATCTTCATTGGTTATAGTGATAAAACAAAGGGTTATCGGTTATATTGTCTTTTGACTAAAAATATTTTTATAAGCAGGGTTGTTATATTTAGTGAGAATACATCTTGGAACTTTGATAGCGATCAAGTTTGAATAGGTTATAAATAAATGCATAATTCTTTATCTCTAATTGTGGACACATAAGATAAGATAAGACTTTTGTAGAAGGTAGCAATCCAAATGAGTTGGACAGAGAACTAGATGGATCCCCTAGGAAGATGAGATCTTTGCATACTATTTATGAATATTGTAATTTTGTCTTATTTTCAGTAGAGCTAGCAATATTTGGCCCAACTCCCAAGTTTGGCAAGAGGATCGCATGCTCATCACCGTCAGCCTCATAGGTGAGAGAGAGAGAGAGAGAGAGAGAGAGAGAGAGAGATGATCTCAGACAGAAAACTACAAAATACTCTAGCAGTGGCAGTGGTGACAGTGACTGAAGTTAAACGATTCATGGTTGAGGATAAACTCCAGGTAATGCCATTGCAACTTTGCGAATCTACAATTCAGAGTCACAGAGCATATCCACTCGGGGATCCATTGATAACACTTAACCAATATTTTTGTCTGATTTGGTTAGACTTTAGAGGTTTAAGTATATTTAATAAATGATCTGAGAACAACTCTCACTAAACATGTACATCTAAAATTTTTTTGACCCATTCAGCCCTTGCCTCTAACTTTTTTTCGTTATAACAACGCAAACCCAACGAAGGTGGGAGATGTGACCAGGACTATCAATGGATCCTAAATATTTGGCAACTTGATCAATTTTTGTGATTATGATTATGCCGACCTGAAATAACAAGATTTAGAATCTGGTTTAAACTTGATTATGTCAAACCTGAAGTCTTTTTATTGTGTTCTTCCTAGAAAGTCTGTCAAGTTCTTTGGGTGGAGCAAAGAATAGCTGGTTGTCACTAGACTCACCACCACCTCCCACCATTGATCTAGCATCACCCGCCATCCATAGCCCCCAGGTTTGCACACGCCATTACGGGAGTGCCCCGTCGCCCATGCTAACACCATCGCCTAGGAGCTGCCTTGCCATGGGCATCACCTCCTATTTTTCGCCATCCTTTCCACCAGCATGCCCTTGCCTTTGCCACCTTGTCGCCTCCTTCTTCCTCTTATGTTCCTTCCCACTATGAGAGCCATCAACACTCCTCCATCTCTACACGACAATGCCATCACTCTCTCTCTCTCTCTCTCTCTCTCTCTCTCTCTCTCTCTCTCTCTCTCTCTCTCTCTCTCTCTCTCTGTTCCACCCCCTTGCAAACCCCCTCGTGGCACCCCCCTCTACTTCTTTCTACCGCCCTACACTACCATGTGCATTGGCTTCTCCACACATGTGAGACCTATGATGCCTCTCCCTCTCCTACATTGCTACTCCCCTTTGTCTGCTTGGCCCTTTTTGTACCCCCACTCCATCAACTTCGCGAGACCATTTCTCTACTACCATTGGGTGTGAGCTACCTCATGCTGGCCTCTGTTGTCAAAAAATGCTCGAGATGTCTAGAGAAAAAGGGATGGTTCCCCCACTCTTTTTACGACACACCAGAAGTATCCAGGAGGGAGGTGGCTACCATGGCAGTGCAGGAGGCAGAGATCACAGTGGTTTAATCTCTCCCTACCACCTTCATCTCTCCCTCATCGTTGTCCGCCATATGCAGATCGATTGTAGGTCGAAGGAGGTGCCGCCATTTGTAGTTGTTGAGGGATCGGGGAGAGCACCGCAGCCGTGATTGTAGCTCAGAGATGCCCTCAACACATAAATGTAATCGAAGCCAGGTTTAGATTTGAATTGAGAAACAAATTATTGAGTAAAGAATCACTTTTGGATTGTGTCTATCATATTCAGATTCGGATATTAACAAATTTGATCCAAACCTAATACGTTTACACTTCTAGATGTGATCACATGTTCTCTTACCCGTTCTGAAATGACTACACATGAGAAAATCATGGGCATCAAGATAATCAAATATAATTATTTCTCTCTAAACGTTATAACATATCCGGTAAGATATTTATATATATATTAGTAATTAATAAATATTATACCCATCATATGCAGATTTGATAATATACTTTATTAACATATATATTAAAATGTATATACTTGATGTCAATTCATCTTAATAAAATGTTAATTCAGATATTTTATGAAATAATATTGATCATTTAAATCTTAATCTAAGTTTAACATTTTTTTACTCCTCATTAAGATATTAGATATAAAAATAAAATTTTAAATTTTAAATTAGGTCAAATCAAACGCATCTTAATGAGTCAGAAAATAACCGTCTCTTGTTTTTGTGTTAAGAGAAAGTTTAAAAATTTAACAACTAGTTTGAAGCTCACCAAGTCTGACGGAATCAAACTTAAAGTATATTAAGCCCAATCAAACGAACCGTGATATCTTATTACTACCTAGATGAGTCTAGTCCGGAATATGAACAGTAAAAAATGTCAATTGATCCGCTCACAGGTTACTAGCTACAGAACCTAT
Organism: Cryptocoryne crispatula var. balansae; assembly: GCA_036172225.1. Taxonomy (NCBI): domain Eukaryota; kingdom Viridiplantae; phylum Streptophyta; class Magnoliopsida; order Alismatales; family Araceae; genus Cryptocoryne; species Cryptocoryne crispatula. Next base: position 39,966,059 of record CM069918.1, on the reverse strand, counting down.
AAACAGAAAGGGGATTCCTTACAAGAATATCACTTGGGCGCCAGCTTTCCCGCGTTCGTCCATGGGGCTGCAGGACCAGCAGAAGATGCCTGCGCTGTGCAGAGCCAGCCACCATTAGAGCGCAGTAGCAGAAGGAACGACCAAACTACCCGATCAAGGAGGAAGGGGGCACCTAAGCAGGATCTCAGGACGTCATAAGGCTTCATTTCATCTTCAAATGGAGAGAAATGCAGATGCTTCATTGAATGAACTGACCTCCACCTAGGTGCCTCGTGATCTGTGGCGATGGCGCTGGGCAACCACCGGAAGATCTATGCCGGCACTCAGGTTGGGGACAGCGCTGTCGTCCCCCACTCCACCCCCTCCCTCCCTCCCTCTCTCTCATGGCCTCCGTGCAATAATTAACCATCATGGAGCATGTGCTCTGTGGGACAGCTTCCAAAGAACAAGCAGGGGGGGACACAGACCATCACCAGGATCACTGTGCTTACCTCCTGTAATTACACTGTCATCATCCTCATTACAGCCTCGGTATCAGTGATCATAGCGCAACGAAAATTCAACGAGCCTAAAGTGCAACAGCGTCTGGAGACCAGCGGTCTAACCTGGCACCAATTATGTACCGTTGATGGGTCACACACATGGTCCTGATGGGGATTCATGTCTCGTGGTGATGTAGAGAAAACCACAAGAACTCCAAGGATAATGGCACAGGGAGAGGGAAGAATCCAGCTCATACTGGAAAAGATTGAACACCATGCGGTTCATTAATATGTTTAACCACAACATCATGGTTCTTTCCTCACTAGGCATGCCAGACCAGCACAGGTCAGCTTTCTAACTTCAATGACAGAGAAGCTCTGCTTATCTTGGTGATTAGAGCCCCTTCAACATAAGTTTTTACATATTGATGCTTCTTTTTTCCCACATACAGCTCATCTCATACACCGCAAAGACGTAAATAGACAATAAAAAACCAATTTCTCGAACCCCTTTTAGAAGAACTTCGACTGTACACGGTATTCCCAAACTCAGGTTCCATACTGGGAACGTTTGATTGATGCACATCTGATAAAGGATGTCTTGCGGAGCCATGGAAATCCATGCCCCTGCAAGTTGCCGTTCCCTTGTGCATGTGAGCGTCAAGTCTTCTTGCCTTCTTGGTGGTGAAGGTGAAAGCAATCTTGAATGAGCAGGCTCAGAAATATTCATGAACAAACATCAAGGCTCCACCTTCGTGTGACCAGGCCGTGGTAAACCTGTGTAACGAACAAGAAAGATCGTTCTTATGATTGTTTACAAGAGCTGAGAAAAAAGTAGTTTTGAATTTGGAAGCTAACCAGGGCTTTACCATGCAATTCTTCGATGCCGTGTGGGGCATTGCCACCAAACTCCATTTGGACAACACTCTGCAGTCTATTGTCCCAGGAGGATGAGATCTGCGCACAGAGAAAAGAAAGATGAGAAAATAAATAGTCATGTACCTGCACTGCAGGTCCACCACCGACAGCAATTCTGTTCCTTTTTAATTTCTTCTTTTCATGTTAAGCAAAAAATTGAAACTTCATCTGGAAATAGGGTAAAACTAGTACAGTGATAAACACAAAAGTCTTAACTTTTACTTTATCCATTGTGCTTGACCAGAAATACAGAATTCCAAACATCCTGAAAGCTAATGATCATTTCTCGTCACAGTAATTACCATTCAAGGCATTTTGAAAACCCAGTATGGAGTACCAAGATCCTGGAAAAGTGAATGTTCTATGTCTAGTTACCGGCTTCCCTTCCAAAAGATAGGAAATAAAACTAGTAATGTCTTCATAATAAGCTTCAGAGATAGACTAGTCAGAAGCATGCACTTCATTTGATTGGGGTGGCAATGATGCTGTGAACAAAAAGAAGAAAGGACCCAAGCTGTAGCATGTTACAGAGACTTACGGCCTCATATAAATTTCAAAGATAACATAGATATAAAATACAAATATGTTCATAAAAAGCATTTACCATTTCACATCATATCCACAAAAGATTCTCAAAATTTTGAAGATAGTTTTGTGGCCGAAGATATGTTGAATATAAAAAAATCAGTCAACTGCATTTCTACATGTAAACGAAGTGTACAGATGTAAGGTAAACCTTGTTTTCTATTTTTTTTAAACCTCTGCAACTACTATAAACAGTTACCAGTTAAAAGTATTTCATCGACAGAGCACAGAATCGGGATAGTGAATTTAACATGCCTCCTCTTTTAAAATTTTAAAGTTTCTAGAACTGGAAGGAAATTGATTATGCATATGTACCTGATTTGGTTGTTCTCTATATGCATTCATCGAGATAAGCTGAGTATGCACGGCTCTTTTTAGTGCATGGGAAGGATTTCTTATGACAGGAAACCCTGGTTGACCAAAGGCTTGTGGAGCAAGATGCAATTGGGGATCAAGCACATCTGACGAAAATCCAATCATACTTGATGAGATAGTCCTTGATCGAAGAATCTGAAAAAGTTTTGAATTCATAGACATTAAACCCCATCACGCTTTCTCCTCTGAGCTTGTTTTTTCCTTTTTTTGTGACAACATACTCTATAATAGCAACAATCTGCGCACGTTCGTTAAAGGGTGAATACCTCCCTGGAAAGGAGTTGTTCAACATTGACATCAAGGGGAGGGTTTACAGCTGCAAGTTTCATCGATAGGAACTGCAAGAGTAAAAGATAAAGAAGGATGTCAAGCCCTCGAAATTTACTGTGACTAGAGCAGGCTGCAGAAAAGAATGTGCATCCAGTAGCTTCCATGATAAAAGAATAAAAGATAGCTCTTATCACAAGCCTACCTCCACCTGTCGTTGGAGTGACTGGACATAATTAATAATCTCGTCAAGCATCACAGCCTTTCCGGTGATCTGCAACATCACATTTCAAACATTCATAGGACATACCATGAACATCATAAGGCGATGCTTTTAGATCAAAAGAAGTAAAAATCATCAGGAAATCCACCTTGCTGCAACCGGGAACAAGGTCTTGAAGAAATTTCATTCTTTCACTGATCCTTTCCCGTCTCACCTACAATTTTTAAGATAATCACACATCAAACTCATTCCAACCTCAATCAGCACCAGCAATATCTGGAACAACTGTGAGAAATTAGAGTTTAAACCTTAAAAACATCTTTTACAAAATAATTTAGAGCACCCCATCACCAAAGCAAAGAAAAAATATTACTCTTTCTGCTAAGCTGTGACTGTTGGTCGCCTGGCCACGCCGTGCTCTCACATGAACATAATCCTCCTTGGGTGTCTCTGCACTATCTTTGCCATATTTTCCACAAGGCTTTGAATCAGGAGAGGATAAATTGTTCTGTTCTTCTTTTGTTTGCACTTCAGCATCCCCTATCAAGTTTTCAACAGAAATCTGGTTATTTCGTTCAGCTTGGTCTTGTGATCCCTATCATGAATAAAAATCACGGTCAATCTTCTCATAATTCAGAAGAGATTTTGACGTAATTGAGCATCGGATGTGCTAACCTGATTTCCCCTCTTCTTCTTCTTCCTAGCACTAAATCCCGTGGAGGGTGGCTCGCCTGCATTTTTGTCAAACATTGGGCCCTCATCTTGGCCTCCTATACTGAAATCATCATGCACGATGGAGTCGTCGCCAGTTACGTTCTTTGCAGGCTTCTCCACTGGCATGGAGACCCCATCAGCAGCTTCCCCAACATTTTCATCGTTCTTATGTGCAATGGAGAAAGGAACAGAAGATCCATAGGCACAGAAAGGGTTCGCGGCACCACCAACGCCGATGCCATTAAAACAGGAGACCCTCGCCGCATGCTTGATGAATGCTGAGTCTGCGGGGAACGATGAAGGTCTTGGAGGGACAACTCCAAGGCCATTCTGAGAAAAAGCGATACCTTTTGGTATGACCTCCAAAGGATTCCAGCGCAGGTCAAGCCCCAGAGGTGGCAGAATCGAGTTTAGCGGCATGGCAACATTGCTGAAGGATGGCTCTTGCAAATTAATGGCGCCGCCCCAGATTCGCAAGGAGCCAACCATTGGAGCAGAAGAGGAGGAAGAAGCCACTGCGATCTGAATTTCATCATCTTGGCACGATTGAACGAGGTTTGAGGTGAGAAATCCCACTTGTTGGTTGTCGAATTGCCAGTCGGAAGGAGCGTCGGATTCGTGTAAGCAAAGATGATCATCCTCCCCCCTCTCCGGAAGAAACTCGTTCTTCTCGCGAAAGTCCATTTTCCTCGCCCCCGTTCAAGCGCAGCTACTGGACCAGACTGATCTGTAGAAGGTATTAGGAACTGCACAAGACAATCAAAATGTTTTTAAAAGCTCTCGAAGAGCTCAAATTAAACCAGGCACAGGTCCACAGAAGTCAAGAGATTGCCGATTACAAACGATCTGAGCGACAAGAACAAGCCGTATCTAGGGCACGACGTGCAGGGAGGAGAAGTCAAACCTGAATTAGTGACGTTTTGCCAAACTTTCTTGCATCAGGATCGAGAAAAGGAGATTTCGATCCTCGGCGCAGTCAAAACTCAGCGGGTGGCACACTCTGAAGCTTCAGGAGACGCTCGGCGTCGGATTACAGGCAAAGTGCTTCTGCCGAACGGGCATAAAGTTGAAGACTTCCGCAAACCACTGCTTGCCAAAAAAAAAAAAAACCGGCCATCCGATAAACTTAAGATCGATCACCGTTCTAGGAATTCAAAAGAAGAGAATGTGCAGATAACCAACGGTGAAATCTTTGGATAACCTGAGTCACCAGGAACAGAAAATTCAGCTCGATCGACGATCGAGAGAGAGAGAGAGAGAGATAGTTGGGGCAGGGCCAGGGGAAGGGGGAGAAGAAAATAAGAAAATAAAAGGGATCACAACCAAAACCACCGAGACAAAGAGAGAGAGGAGAGAATCATCGCGTCCCGATGCAGGACATATAAAGACATGCATCGGTTTCAGCGATCCGGAGAAAAGTATCAACCGTGACAGGCTCCTCAGTCCTCGCCGTACTCTACTCCATCCATGGACTCTCTCTCTCTCTTAGAGACGTGCCTCAACGCTGAGACAATCGAACGCACATGACATCGACGCAGAATCTCGATCTTACAGCCTTTCACCGGCGGAAACAGCCGTGTGGACCGCAGTGTCCACTGCGTCAGGAGGTCAAGGACGTTTCTCTCTCACTCGCTCTCTCCCTTCTCCATTTGAACTAAGGGCGTAAAAGAATGAGAATTATTTTCAAATTTTGGATTCGACATAAATGTTAACTGATTTGAAATTTATTTATTTATAATATAAGTTAGAGATATTTTCATAATTTTACTGGAATTGCATGCATTTCTTTTAATTTTACTAAAAATTAATATAAAATTTAGATTTAGTATGAAATTACTTGGGTTCATATATAGATTTATTTCTCTGCTCATTACAATAAAACAAAGTGTCAGTGCATAGTCATTGTCGATATTTAGTGGTGACTACTAAGTAGTCGTCGTGTTATTGCAAATAAGCCCGTCGTTAATAATATTAGCGATGACTAACAAAACGTTGTTGCTAATATATATATAGATGACAACTGGCTTATAGTCGTCACCAAAAAATTAATTGGCAACGACTTTACGTCAACCCTAGAAACATTACTAGAGACAGCAATAATTTGTTGCCAATAAATTTATTGGCTACGACTAACAGTTGTCGCCCTATTTTTTCAATTTTCATTTATTATTGACGATGACTGATAGTCACCAATGAGCTTATAAATGATGGCTAAGACATCATCAAAGTAGAGATTTTAACACCCATAGGTGTTAAAATGACTACTTTGGCAATGGTTGTACTATAGTCATTGTTCTAAACTTTATTAGAAATTGCTTATCAAAGTCGTCGCCAATAATTCTATAATGAAAAGAATTTGTTACATTTGTCAACTAGATCTATGCATGTTTACGACCATACATGAATATATATTGTTGGAGATGATTATCATCAACCCATTTATACATTTGCACATTTTAAACTCATTTTGATTCACATTTCACATACAAAATTTCATAATCATATCCAAGTTCACATACACATTCCATAATCACATTTTGATTCACGTATACATTGTTATCAAAGTCGTCGCCAATAATTCTATAATGAAAAGAATTTGTTACATTTGTCAACTAGATCTATGCATGTTTACGACCATACATGAATATATATTGTTGGAGATGATTATCATCAACCCATTTATACATTTGCACATTTTAAACTCATTTTGATTCACATTTCACATACAAAATTTCATAATCATATCCAAGTTCACATACACATTCCATAATCACATTTTGATTCACGTATACATTGTTATCAACACATTCACATACACATTCTCATTGACACATTTCACAACACATACATATACCAAACCATAAATCACATATAAAATATCATTTACAATGTATTTGGATATAAAGAGAGTACAAAATAGATTGTAGAAGAGGAAGAAAAAAATGGCTCATAAATGTCAATCATCTTCCTCAAAAGATCCTCCTCCTCCTCATCCTTGTACACTTTATTGTCCTCGCCTCTGTCATCGTCTGGATAATATTGTGTTGGAAGATGCTTTGATGTGGATGGTATATTAGATGCCGGGATTTTTTGACTAATATTTTCATACATTTGGATCAGGGCATTGGACAATTTCTTGTAACAACCTTTGTTGATTGTCCATCTGTTACCTTAAAAAAGAAATCTCATATCAATATTCAATATTGATCTAAACTTATTTCTCCACCTGATCTTTAAACTCCAAGATCTTTTAGGTTATGGAGGAAGAAGCACCTCCATTGGACCCACCATACCAAATATTGCGAGTTTGACCTCACCCACCATATCGGATCCGTCCCAATCTATCTCTACCAAAGATGGATACAAAAGCTTCCTTTGAAGTGAGTGTCTGTGATACCCTAGCATCCGATTCCTTTGATGCTAAGGGATTCATCAATTGTTGCATATTTTCCTAAAATGAGAATTTGTGTTAAAATATATGGGTTTTAAATGAAAAGATTTAGACAAGTAAAATTGGTATCGGTATATACCATCATTTGACGTCTTTGGTCATTATCTCAGATGACTACTTCATCTAGCTCTTCATGTGTTTGAGTCGTCTAAAATACCTTGGGATCAGTAGGGGGACATCCTTCTTTTTGTACCTATCTAAAACAAATAAGAATATTATAATATATGAAAACACAATGTATTGATATCAAATAATAAATTTTGATACTTACAAAATCTCTCTCTAACTCATGTATGTTTGTTCTTTCGCTTTTATACAGCATTGTTAATTTTCTCATATTCCCTTGGCTTTTTATGTATACAAATATATACATAAAAATTTCATTAATATCTGTCAACATTATTAAAGTGAACTAAAACATATAAATGAAAATTTTTTACCCTTGTTTCATCTCGAACCCATAAATTGCATATAGGATGCCATTGTTCCACGTTGCATTGTGAAGAAAGATTAATGAGAGCCTCCTCCAATGATCGTCTTGAAAAATACTGAAGACAAATATTATTAGTAAGAAATATGAGTACAATGAGGATTTCTATTACTAACAATTTAAAATTTACTTTTCTTTTAAATGGCTCTTTTACTTTCTTTGCATTTCTCCAATGTGTCTCAAAGTTTGTGCATCTATAGATGCAGATTATCTCGAATGTAAATTGTTGCTTCATAAAGATAACACTAATGAAAATCATGACTAAAAAATTTAAATAATAATATGAATATAAATGTTACTTTAAGATCACGAAAGATGACGTCTTTCTTCTCTTGCAAATGAGTAATGTAATTTTATTCTCATAAATTATAATGTGCTCTGTTGCATACTCCAAGATATGAGGTAAACTCCATACTATGGGACCCCACACCCGAACCACCTGCTAACTCGATATTGAAGGTGTCAACAAGTCTTAGAATTTCCACACTCATTGCTTTAGCTGGACATCTCCCATGTCAACCAAATATAGCTAGTTAAACATAAATTAACAAATTGGTTTAGAAAATGAATATTTGTTAAGCAATTGAAATAATTAGATATAGCAAAATATATACCTGAGACATGGGATGATGAACTACCTCCTTCCATAGGTGTCGTTGGAATATGCTGGAAATGAGGAGTCTAAGATGGACTAGGCTCACAGGGTGCTTTCAAAGTTGGCTGCTAAGCAACACTCCTAGAGTTAGAAGAAGTAGATTGAGGTCGATCTCTAGATGCATAAGATTGACCTGAGCGACTCTACGAACCACCTCCCTAAGATGGTGTACTTACCTCAGATGTCCTACAACTCTTGCTGAAACCCTTCATCTATCATAGAATAATGGGTTACTATTTGAGTTAAATCAATTAGACCAGCCAAATCGGCCTCGGATTAGGTGTTTTGAATTTTTTTGCCAATCCGATGCTGATTTGCCTCATCCAATGTGACCATGGGTTTGGATGGGTCAAATTGGCATCAGATTGGATGTTTGTATTTTTTTAGTTGTGTTCACTACGAATCTCTTTAGTAGCCATCATCCTTTACTCAAGACTTGGGTTGGATTGTTTTGTTTGAGCATCCCTCCAACAGCCTTTTTATCTTCTTCCCTAGTATTTTATCATCTTTTTCATCTTTATCCTTCTAATACCTTGAAAAGATGTTTTAATCTTTTTATAAACTTCTAGTGCTTCAATGTTTAAGAAATTATCATACTAACAAGTTTTCTTCTATCCGTTGATGGTTTCCACAAATGTTCCTTGAACTAGTATTTTTTTATCTTTTCCATATCGTAGAAAGTCTAATTATATTACCTGTGCTAGGGTTGGAATGCTCTCATCCCCTGTCGGACTCATATGTGCAAGGGTTTGATTTGAGTAGTATTAACATCAAATTATATATATTTTTTGTATATATGTATATACACATCTGTACATATATACATATATATATATCTAATGCTACTGCCTTGACCGTATAGGCAACACCTAAGCGGCCACCTTGTTGCCTAAGTGGATTTGGCACCCTTAATGTCTTAGAAGTCTTGTCACCTTGACAACTATAATTTTGATCAAAATCTCATACCGAAAATAACTATTGATGTACAGTACAGGTTATATGTAAAATATTGTTTGCCAAGATCACCTTACTTTTTCTAATTGGACTACTGTTAGAGGACAAAGTAGTATATTGCCGAAGCATTTAAGAAACATCAAGTTTTTAGCAAGAAAGAAAAGATACGTACAAGAAAAGGGCAACAATGTCACTAATGTCACAAGCAACAGGATAGAATGGCAGAATCATGCAGACATGCATTGTTTAACCTCAACAATAGATATCCTAAAAATTAGACAACCGTCACTCTCTAACAAGAAATGTACCTTGCAAAGCCAAGGCCAGCAATCTTTAGTGTACAGTTGTCATCATTGAATGAAAGCAAAAGGTTCTATTCCAATAAAAGATAACCATGAGCATGTAAACTATGAAAGATGAAATCACTTGCTAAATGCTAAGTTTATATACATGCGTGATGATAATTTATGAGTGATGAATAGCAAAACAAACTTCACATCAAATAGGCTAGGCATGATGATCTACCAACGAGAGCATATTTTTGCATTTCAAATTTTCAATCATAGGCTAGGCGTGGTGCTCTACCAACGAAAACATGTTTTTGCACGTCAATCCAACCCGCCTGAAGACTTCAGCTGGACCTTAAATATGGCCTAAGCTTGACTCTACTAAAGAAAAATAATGCTTGTTCTCAGTACAGATTAAGCCTAATAGCATGTTCACTTAAGCAAATAAATCAAATTGAACAGTTCCAATAATCAAACAAGCTCAAGCAATTCAACTAATTGCAACCAACAATTAGCACTGAGTTAAGCTCACTAGATAGCCCATTTGACTCTACTGACTGAATAGGTCGTACAATCTCAACTTACTGCCTGCTATGGCTACATTCTGCTTCCAGTTACAATGCAACAATGCAATATCCAATAGGTGCTCCCTTTTTTAAAGGTCCCTCAGCCCTCAATTAACTACAATATGTAGAGTTTGGAGGCCTAATATGTGCAAAATATTAGATAGGTTTCTTAATCTCAACTCCTGAATTATACAACAGCCACAACCCATGACTAGCCAAGCCTGGAATCCCATGAGTCACTATGGACCACTGCCATATGTAGTTATGCATCAAATCTTGAGAAAAGCTTCTAGTATGTATATTTTACTCTGTTGTACACCAACAAAGAGATAAAAATTTCAATAGACATCACTCATCACTGTGCACTTTTTAAGTGCCTCATTTCTTACAATAAACAACAAAACAAAAGCCGAATGAGTTTTGCAGAATGGTGATATGTAACATGCTTAATTCATGAAGTTGCAAGAGGCTTTTATTGTCATCTGCAAAATATCAACCAACAAAGGTGCAAATACCTAGGGCTTCAAATTTCGATGGATAATATTATGCTCACAAAGGACCTGCAAACCACGCTATAAAAACGTTTTCTAACAAAAACATAAAATTGTGACACAAAACTAATTTGTCATGCAAACAAACACTCCAAAATTTTTTAATCTCAAATGTCATGTAAACAAAATTGTGACATAAAACTAATTTATGATGTAAACAAACACCCTATAAAATGTTTTTTAACCATAAATATGCAACAAAAGCCTAATTAACATGGAATCAAAAAGCAAATTTATCTAAGTATATGATTTCCTAAATGAACAAGAACAAAAGATAAATTTATACCTAAAAAAAGGAGATTTGGCTAGTAAGCCCTAACTAGGATTCAATCGCCCCAAAGGATGATGGGGACAGCAACAGGGGAGGAAGTGCCGCACGACGGTGAGAGACATAGTCAACCGAGCAGGAGGAGGAGAAGATGAGTTAATATTTTCACACTTTAATAAAAATTGAGTTAACCATTCCACCTCGTTAACCATTCCACCCTTAAATCTTTTCACTTTGATAAAAATGGTATCTAGACTGCATGTCTTACTTGTTTTCATCATCTTCATTGTTTATTTAACTTCTGAAAATTGATTTCTTATAATTATTTCATCTTAAATGTTGTCACATTCTTTATGTACTCTATGTTTTTAGTAAACTTGTCTTTTAAAACATAGTAACAATATAAATTTTTCATTTTTCTTTGATATCATCATCTTTGATCAAACTTTTCCTACTTTATTTTTTATGCATCTAACTCAGTTAAGATCTTAGACATTTTCTTTCTCATCCTTGCTAATTTATAAATATCTTCTTTGCCTTATTTAGTTTCAACTTTTCATACATATGTTGAAAAACATTATCTCTTGCTCATATAATAGTCATTTTTTATCTTTTTTTACTATCATGTATTGTTTGTAAGCTTGGTTATTATCACTCATGAGCAATTGTTTATACATCTCTTTTATACTTTATCGTCTTTTACACATTTCATTCCACCACCAAGTCTAATTGTTAGGTAGATCATGACCTTATGACTCTCCAAGTACTTTTTTTAGCAATCTCTCTAATATTTATATCAATGTTCATTCACATAGCATTAATGTCTCTATCTAATTTTCAATCATTTATCTTAAAAAGTTCATTCTTAAATGTTTGTTGTTTCATCCTTTTAACTCCCACCATTTTATTTTAAGAGAAACATTTCTTTTAAATGTGTTTATTTGTATTTTAATTTTGACTTCTAAAATCACTAACATATATTAACTTGTTAAAGTTTCTTTCGGAATAACTTTACAATACTTACAAATAACACAATTATACTTTCTTAAGAGAATGAAGTCAATTTAACTTTTATTTTGTCTACTTTAAAATATTATTCATTGAGAATAATTTTTAACAAAATAAGTATTTGTTAGAATAAGATAGAAAATCATAGCAAAATTTAAAATATTTTTTATTTTTTATTTTTATTTAAATTTTCATATCTAAAATCTTCATGAACATTTTCATATTCAAAGCATTTGTTTCTAACTTGTTCATTGTTATCTTCTCCAATAAATATAATTTATTTATTTGATATATTTAACATAAAGTCATCCATATCTTCCAAAAGTTTTTCTTTAATCTCGCTACTTAATCCAAAATATTATGCATGCATGCTAATTATATTAATTATCTCTCTTCTATAATCAAAGTTTCCAAAACAATCTTATAATTTTTTATTTTGTATATTTTTATTGAAATAATTGTACCTTTTAATATTTTTTATCAACAATGATATCTACCCCATTTTTATTACTCTTTTTCGGTACACATAGCTTACTTTAATTTTAAATCTTAAAATAGATAGATAAATTAGTTTTAAGTCTTACAGTTTAACCAAGTTATGTCCTAGTCTAAAAATTGTCAACTTAAAAAATTTTAACTGTTCCGGACAATTTCTCCTCAACCATCCATTTACCCTTCTCATCTGACAGTATCTTAATTCTACTTATTAATAATATTAAATATCTATAGTATTAGTAATTTAAATTTTATATTGATATAAATAATCAATAAATATTTATTTATCAATAGAAAATTTTTAATTTGTATTACAAACAAACATGACATATAACACAAATATCTATCTGTATCAATATTGATATAAGTCATCAATAAATATTTATCAGTCAATATAAATATAAAATTTTTAAATTTTTAGCACAAACAAAACATGACATGTAACATGTTTCCGTCTCTCTCACTTTTGATATTAATATTTTATACACTAAAAATATTAATATCAAAATTGAAATTGTACCATTTTGTTACTCTAACCAAATAGAAATAGACATTAGAAGAGTATTAAACAATTAGATATAACATAATCAGTTGAAAATAGGGTCCGAAGTTAAATAGTGAATTAATTTGGGAATAAAAATTAACTAAATAAGCCAATAGAAGTAAAAAAGACTTGAGATAAAAAATAGGGGCGAAAGTTGAATTCCCCTAAAATAAAGTAGATAAATTATAAAAATTATTACATAAAATGATAAAAGTAAAAGTAAAATTTCAAGATATCAGATCGAAATTTAATAGCTACCAGGGACTTATCAGTTCTTTTTTCAATACAAGTTAATGTTTAAAATGAATTTTTAAAATTATCAAATTTGGTTGTAATTTTGAGAGTCAAAATTGGAAAAATCAAAATATTATGATTCTGATTCATCAAAAATCAAAATCAAATAATTAAATTTTATCAGAATTAAAATAATAATAACAATATTAAGTGTTTGCAACCCGGATGGAGAATATTACAAGGAGCTGGACAAAAAGGAAAACCTTCTAAAAAGTAAAGAGAGAGAGAGAGAGAGAGGGAGAGGGAGATCTAATCTCAAACTCAAGAAAGAGACGGATAAAAAAACGATTTTCAGCTTTACACCAACAGCCTTAGCAGCAGTACACCAACGAGCAGAAAGCACAGTTTTTCCGACCAATATTGTTTTCATCATAAAACTGGCATCTAAATGACATGCCTTCTCCCTTCTTTCAAAGGCTTTGCTTCCTCCTCCAGACCATCAGAACATGCATAAAAGAAAGATCGAATCTTTTAACTTTAGTGGTACCCCCTCCTCCCTCGTAAACAAATCGGCATGTCCCAGCTTGAGCTGGCCGCAGATCCGATCATTGACAACACAAAAAACAGATTCCAATGTGGGTCCCATGCCTTTGATCCTCGAGGAACTACATCGAGTGGCCTTCCTTCGCTCGAGGCCTACGATGCAAATGAACCAATACACTGAAAAAGAGACTTGATGTCCAACTCGATAAAAATGCAACTTCACTCATTTATTAAGTTAAATAAACAAATTTGAACGAAAATATCTTCTTTCATAAATGAGACGAGTCTAAACACATCTTAATCGACTTGATAAAGTTGTGAAAAAATTGATTAATTATTCGTTTAAATATTCATCTTATTATTTGTTGAGCACGGTACAAATGACACCATAAGCAAGGAGGGTAGGGTCGGGAGTCGGGACCGGGTCGGTTTGGCCCCAAACCGACCCGGGTTGGCCGGGTCACGACCCAGGTCGGGACGGGGTCGGCCCGGGTTGCGAAAAATAATAATAAAAAATTAAAAATGTGGTCGGGATCTTGGGGTCACGACCGGGTCGGTCGGCCCCAAAATGGACCGGGTCGGGTCCGGGTCGCGACCCGGCGAACCATGACCATGAGAACTAAGGAGATTGTTTACAAATTAAGGTATAAGAGATGTTTTCGGCATGATTAAAAATGTGGAGCAGTTATGTCCAAAGAGTACTTCTATCTCTATTTTTTTTGGTCGCCTTGCCCTTGCCCACCAAAAAGTACTCACACTTGCCCTCAACCAAGTCATCTTTCTCATCCAGTTGCTCAACTCAGAGCTCCTCAGCTGATTACACAATCCATGGCCCCTCAATCAGTTATCCAACTCATGGCTCTTCAACAATATCTCCAACTAACTATACACAGTCAAACTCTCCTAGTCATTTGTACACCTACCTTGATATCAGAACTGGTTTTTCTTGTCCATCACAATGTCATTTCAATATCAACACAGGAACAAGTCGATCAAGAGCAAAATCAATTGGTGAAGGAAGCTAAAGTGGAAATTGACAATAATCTATCTACATTTGACTATCAACCGATCTATTGAGAACTTTCTAAGCTAGACATGCCCTCTATCTTTGAACCTCAAGAATAACCTATGTTGGGTAATGCCAGATTGGAGATTGTAGAGAATTTTGATAAAGGAGTTGGCAAAGATTTACAAGGGATGGTTTAAACCACGCAACCTTTAAAATCAATCCCTAGAGCAGGATTAGTTATCAAGAATCGATTCATAAACTGAAGCATGATGAGATTGCATTGGTTAATGAAATGGGGAATGAATCATTAACTCGAGGCCTTTATTATCATTTTATGAAAGAAGTAGTTCAACAAAGGCAGAATGTGCATGGCCCGTGATTGGCCCATCAACCCTTGAAAGAATTAAGCTCATCTGAGAAGCAATCGATTGAAGAGTTTGTTGAAGGAAAAGATCAACTAGGCATTGAATTAGTCAAAGTCGGGCTAACCGATGATCAATAAAGAAATTTAAACCATAGCAATGGGCTTCTAGGATCTCATCTAGCTAAGCATGCAAACATCACATCATCAATCCTAGGGCCTCGACCCTCACTTCATCCTCCTTAGTAGGACCCATGTGCCCGCAATCTTTTTTAACTGGGCCATCATGCTCGTATTCATTACTTGGGCCCGTAGGCCCACAATCATTGATCGGGCTCATGCATCCATGATTCTTCAAAATTGTGGCCACGTGCCCATTGTGGTCATCAATAAGGCCCTCGTGCCCCTTTCCATCAACTAGGCCCACATGTCCCTTTTTATCAATCGAGCCCACTTGCCCATCAACTAATCCCTTGTGCCCCTTTTCATTTACCAGGCACCCATGTCTTTCATTGTCAATTGGGCCCTTGTGCCCCTTTCCCTCAATTGGGTCTTTATTTTCATTTCCAACAATTAGGCCTTTGTGCGCTTTCTCATTTGTCAGGTTGCCAAGCCTATCTTAATTAATCAGGCCAACATGCCTTCATACTCCCAAATTGGGCCTGCATGTCCACACTCACTCAAACTCGGGCCTGCATTCACACTTTTCCTTGAATTTGGACCCGTGTGCCCACACTCCATCAATCTCAGCCTGTGTGCCTACTTTTCTCCAACATCAGGCCCACATGCCCATCTTTCACCAATTTTGGGCTCACATGCCAACCTTACTTTAGTTTCTAGCCCACGAGCTCATGTTACCTTAGCTTCGGGCCCAGGTGCCCACCTCACTTTAGCTTTGGGCCTGTGTGCTTGCCTTACTTCAACTTTGGGCCTGTGTGCCCACCTTACCTCAACTTCGGGCCCGCGTGCCCACTTTACTGTAGCTTTAGGCCCTCATGTCCCTGCTCTTCAGTTGCACCCTTGTGCCCAACTTCAACAAATGGGCCCACGAGCCCATCAACTTCAAAAGAGGGTGCCCAAACCCATCACTCTTCTCAATTGGGCCCATGAACCCATCATCAATCTTCGAGTTCACAAGCCCATCAATGACACTCAAGCCCACAAGCCCACTCCCAGTCTTCTAGATATGGCTCGTAAGCACATTTTAACTTCTCATTTACATTAAGATCTCAAGTTTTTTTCTTTCAATAATATTTAGTTCATCATTTCAACTTTTGGTTTCCAATAAAATATCAAAGGTAGATAACTTTGGAGGTGACATCTAAAACCCTGTAGAACAACATCACCCATGCCGAGCCTGCAATGTCAAATCAACTCCTCTTTATCTTCCCTTCTCCATGTTAATTCCAAATTTTGGAAGAAAAGCAATTATATAGGTCAAGGCATCGCCAAGTACAAACAACTAGGACCATGGCAATGCCATCACTGATAATAATTTTTTTCTTCTCTTAGGTATTTCATGTAATATATTCTTCATCTTAAGGCATTATTCTTAAACATTTTATGAGTCTCACATTTTGATTTGAACATGAAAAATATAAATAAGAAAAAATTCAAGATTATGGTATTTACAACTATTTTTTAAAAAATCAAAGAGAAGTTGTGCAATGCAAGGCAAACAACAAATAAATCACCCATGGATTGTAATGTATCTCAAAAATGGAAAGGACTAATGGTATAACTTGTGTCTATATGTCTTACGTTGTTCTTTACGAGTTGAGGGTAGATACCACCCTGCGTACACATGTCCCGATTTTAGAATCTGGATTACCTAACACCTGAGAGAAACTAGACAAGGCTCAAAGGTGAAAGAAAATCCCTTACCCTATTCTCTCCCATTTGGTTCAAGATAGGTGAAAGAGACTAGGGATGAATAGTATCAAAAGAATCTGTCACCTTAGTAGGAAGTCATCTCTATAGGTCATATTTCAAAAGCAAAAAAAAATACTTATAAAAAAAGAATATCAAAATGTTATCAAAGGGAAGGTACGATAACGAAGGCAAGTACCCCGCAGGTGTAGACACACAAAATTGGCTTAATTCAGAGCATTTAACTTTAGTTATAGGGCGATACATGTCATTACCCCATGAGAATCAAGTTGGGCCTTTTCTAAAGCTTTACTGATTTTAGATGGAACCAAAATGTTTTCCAAAGATTTCTAAAAGAAACCATACCTCCTGAGTGAGAACCATGCATTAATGACAGAAACACGAAACTGACTCGATGATCAATGTTTAATGATCAAAATTTAAAACTTATGATCAAATTTTCGACACACCAAATGTATTTTGGGCCATGCCACATCTTTCCAGCTACTGCTAGATCTTATCGACCAATTATGCTTGTTTTTTATTAATGTCAAGCCAGACATCAGGGCTTCCGTATGCAACCCTGAAGTCTTGGAGTGTGTGACAATTGATCCACCAATATATAAAGTTTTACTTATGATTCTTTATTAATACACAACAAATAGGATTCAACATGGACCTCCCATTTTCAAGCAATGGCTTCTAGACCAAAGTTGAGTAGTTGCAGTCCCATGTGCTCCCCTTTGGGGGCACATGGTCATGCACCCTTGAATCGGGGCACATGCACCCCTAGCTTTCAATTTTGATTTTGGTCCCAATTTTGATCCAATCTTTGGCCTACTTGATTTTTTTTATCTAAAATTCGTGTGCCCTAGGTGTGGGGCGCATGTGCCCTTATCTTGGGTTGCATGGACCTTTCTATTTCCATTTGATCCGATCAATTTTTTAAATTTTGGTAGGTTTTCTAGATAATTTTCATGCACCCCCTTTGGGTGCATAGAATTTTTTATATCCTTTTAATGATGGCCAAACATTGCCCTAAATGGTTTTTGTTTTCTTCTAAGTGTCATGCACCCCCAGAGGAGGGCACATGCGCCCCCAAAGGGGGCACATGTGACTGACTTTCTTGTTTTATTGTCTTTTCTTTTCCCATAAATTGAAGCGACCTCCAGATGTCTCAGAGGTTGGAAGCACATCCCCCAGGCATCCCAACATACCCTTATACTCTATCCTTGAGTGCTGGTGATTTTTAGGGAAAGAATTTAGCAAGTTTAAAGAGAGATAAGTCGATTCGTGCTTATCTGGCTTGTTGCTTTATCTGACCTCTACAAAAGTAGGGAAGCACGTGCTGCCAAATCTATCTAAAGCGAAATTCTTTCTATCTAAGTCTTTTTTTTAACAAGTGGGACTCAATTTTGATATCCATGCTAATTGTGGCAAGCTCTGAAGGAAAGGTGCGTTGCTAGCATCCAGTTTTAGACCAACATCTTCATCAACCCGAAGTTTCATCAATTCTTCATTAAATGGGCTCAAGTTTGCTTTCTTTTTCTTCTAGATTCATTCTTTAGTCATACTTCATCATATTTATTTATTTTTACATGTTTTTGCATCATTTTTAATCTTAGGAAATACAAAAAAAGGAGGGGTTAAGGATAACCTTGAAACCGGTCAGTTCTACACTGAGTACTTAGTTCTAATATTTGTTTCACATTTTTTATTGTCTTTGAGTTGCACTAAAAATCAAGCCTACACGAGTTAGAGACTTTTCTTCATCATCATGAGACTCTTCACATGCTTGATGTCCTGTGCAACTCAAAGATGATAAAACATGTGAAAAGTAACTATAACTAAGTAAAATATAGTAAATAGTAAATGCAGAAAAAACAACATGAAAGGGAGCAATTATGTTAGAATGAACCAACTAGGGTTAGCCCTTAACCCCTATTTTTTAGATTTTTTGGATAAAATTGCAATGCAAAACTAATTAAAATTGATGTAGAAATGATGTTGAGTGACTAAGAAAGAAGTAGGAATTGAAAAATATTGGATGGGAGCTAAAAAGAAAAAGTTATGAAGAATCTATCGGCTTTGCAATCAAGTGGGAGCATGTGGATCACATCCTCTTAAGGGGCCATGGTTGATTGTGCCCTGTTAAAGGCGCAATTGATTGCTATAGCATGACTTTGGTACAAAGACTATCACAAATAAATCGTATATTGGAAATGAATGAGTTTGTTGCAAATAAAAGAAAAATTATAAAAGAATCTTTTTTCTATTGACAACTTTGTTGGAGCATGTCCTGAGAATATTGTAGAACTCAATGAAGAGTTGCAAGCGATGATGGGCATGGACCGAGCCTTCTCTCTCATTCTTGTATTGATTTCTCTCAATGAGAGTAGTGATAAGATGTTGGGAGAGCTTTGGCACATGTCACGACCCGGAATTTAAATAACATTACCACAAATACGCAGCGGAAATACACAATGTCGTGACAGTGGGATGAAACCCAACACTTGGATTCCACAACTCAAACTTAAACAATTAATTTCCTAAGATCCATCAAAACAAGATAATAGAATTATACTTCTAAGTCTATCCACACTCTTGTTCAAAAAATACCAAGAATCTCCATGTGCAAAAGACTCTGATTCCTTTGTTTCCACCTGATCCTCATCTTCAAGCTCTTAAATCTTCAAAACCTGCTGAAAAATTTAACCCACAACGGGGTGAGTCCGGGGACTCCGTAGGATTTACACCCTTCACCCATCAATCGGGTAAAATAACATATAATCAAGCAATGGTATGTAACATATCTAAATTGAGATGTAATACAAAAGTATAGAATGTCTTCTATATTAATCTCACAATCCATATCTGAACATAATTATTTTCAAAGAAAAGATTATGCCAAAGCCAATTAATTCTAGACCAATGCACACAAGACCATACAAGCTAGACAAATATCATCTACATGACCTCAAGACTTAACTTAACATGACCAAATTAAAACAGACAAATCTGATTTTTCTAACATGACATGGTTTAACATCCATACACGACACACAAGTAACATATTTCATATCCTTTCCAGAACACATAGCCAAAGAGCAAGGAATTGGTCGTCTTGCTTCACATGTACAAATACTTTCACCAGCTCTAATATATATAGCAGTAACATATAATAAGCTAGCCCAAAGTGCACCTAGGCAGTGGTGACACTAAGGGAAAACCGCGGTAATCCGGGATCTGTGGGAGGGCCAGATTCATCTAAGTTATCCGCTGCCCACGGGGCAATTTACTAACATAGGCTGGTGAAGCCTTCATAGCACATCATATCAAGAGTTCATAACATAATTTCAAATCATGACATACCTGACCATACCATGCATACATGACATAAACATCTAATTTCATCGCCTTTCATGCAAGACATAACATTCATAACGAACTTGACAAGACATAACCTGACTTAATTGAATTTGTTCTCAATGACAACTCATACAAATCATGACCAAATTGACATAACTAACTATGCATAGCATAGCCCATGATCTAAAACCAAATTAAACATATTTTACCATAAACAAGACAAGACTTGTACTAACCGACTTGGTTGACATATTCCGAATCAAACATATACCAAACCTGACCATATGAACATATTGATATCATGCATGACCTAATACATAATCTGAAACCAAACTAACCAAAATTTACTTGATTTACATACATGAAAATGACAAACCGAACTAGATATACTCAATTGCATATACAAGACAATTAACCTAAATCAAGCTTGGCATAAACGAAACAAATTAAGTTCTGAGGTAAATCAACCACAATCTGACCTAAACAGGTTCTAAAAGTTATGATTTGATGGCCCATGATTTTTTCCAAATCTACACATAATTAACCTTCAATTCTTGTTCCAAACTAGCATATAATCACATACATAATTTTCATAAGATCAAATCTGATGGCAAGACTTATACCCAAGCATAATCATGCTAAACATGTTCCATAATATACAAAATACTAATTTCAGGTTTCTGATATCAAAGATTTTGAGAATCTCATTAAGCATAAGTTCAAAGTCAAAATCTAGTCAACTTAAGGCTCATAAACTAAATCATGCGTATTTTCTTATCCAAATGAGGTTAAATACATAGACAAGCTTGAGAAACCTACCTGGAAGCTTTTGCGAATTTTCTAGAATTTTCTGGATTTTTATGTTATTTTTCTTGGCCTTAATCTAATATCTGGATTTAATAAATCCGAAAATTAGAATTTCCTGAACCGGCGCCGAACCGGGTGGTTCGACCGGCTGAACCGGGGCGGTTCGGAGGTGTTGGATCGCGGCTGGACCGGCGGCTGGACCGGCGTCTGGACCGGCTGGACCGGCAGCTCACGACGGCGGTTCGCGGGCGGCACCGGCGACGGCGGTTCGCGGCGGCGCTCGCGACGGCGGAGGCGGCCGGCGGCGCTCGACGGCGAAGGAGGCAGCCGGTGGAGCTTGCGGCAGCGCTTGATGGCAACGGCTCTGGCGACGGCGGCGGGCAGGGAAGGGGGCTGGCCATGGCGGTGACGGCGAGAGGAAGGCTCACGGCGGTGTCCCGGCTGGAACAGGGGACGTCCGGCGACGGTTTCCGACGATGGCGATGGATCGCGGCGGCGGTCGAAGGGGGGGTCTGGGAACAGTGGCGAAGGGGAGGAGGAAGGAGGGACGGGTGGCTGGTGATGGCAGGGGGTGTGGTCGATGGCGCACGCAAGGCGGAGGCACGGCGGGGCAGCTTCCGATAGCGGCGAACGCGACGACGGCGATCGGTGCAGGGGGAGAGCTCGACGACGCCACCCGGGAGGGGATATATACTACAGGAGTGGGGGGGGCTTGCAACAACGGCGGCGGCGGCCGCGGGTCCGCGCTGTGGCTGGCCACGAAGGCAGAGGCGGCCGGGCGGCGCTTCACGCGGTGCGGCTGATCCGGGGAGGGTCCAAGGTGATGGCGGCGGCCCAGCGCTGGCGCGCAAGGCGGCTGTCGGCGGTGGTCGCGCGGGAGGCCGGGAGGGTGGCTGCGGCGGCGGCGGTCGCGCATACAGGGGAGAAGAGGAAGAAGAAAGAAGGCCCGGGGGGGGGGGGCGCGTAACCGGCTAGAGAGAGAGAGGGCGGGGCGGGCGGGTGTAACCGACGAGAGAGAGAGAGAGAGCGGGCGGGGCGGGGTGGGTGGTTACTTTTTTTTTTTTAAACGCCAGATATTACAGCACAACCTTGGGATGCTGTAGATAAGAGAGGTTAATCTTGATTCATGAAAAGAAGGCCTAAATTTATAGGAGATGGATAGATGATTCAAATTGGGAAATTAGATGATTGTGCCAACCCAAGGGGGTGTGGTAGGCATGCCCTCTTAGGGGGTTGCGGATAGCATGTCCCCCTAAGGGGGTGCAATGATCATGCCCACACCCCAAGAGCATTGAGGAGGTGTGGTCTACCAACCTCCTTCTATTGGCATCGTCGATGTGAAAATCTTTTCAAAAATGAGAAAACCCTAAGTCATTGTGCCCCCTCAAAGGGGCATGGTCCAAAATAAAAAATAGTGTTTTTTCGAAGCTCATATTTAGAGGAAGCATTTTCTCTACTAGGATAGACTGGGTGTGCAAAACGTGTCCCCTTAAGGGGGCACGATGATTGTGCTCCCACCCCATGAAGAATAAGGGGTGCACATACTGTGTCCCCTTATGGTGGATGCGGTCACCATGTCCCCTTAAGGGGGTGTTGGTCCTGTGATGACCAAAAAGTGGGGTGATGACCAAAAAAGCTCAGGATGATGACTAGAGAGACATGGAAACTTCTAGAAAGACATGGAACATCCGATTGGACTTGAAAGACTAGATAATACTAGTCTCACCAAAAATTCTCGATGTCAACTAGAATGACCTGATGATGACCGAAAAGACTTTGATTGATGATCGGGCAAACACGAAAGCACTTGGAGGGATCCAAAATGTACAAATGGACTCAAAATAAAAACTCAAAATGACCTTAAAAACTTGGTATGACTAGAGTCCCAGTGTTGTCTTGATTGACTTGACGACAACGAAAAAAATTGACGGCAACCAAAAAATCCAAAATGACAATAAGACATACACAAAAGAATCTCAAAGATTCATCACTTAGCATTAGTCATCATGTCAATTTTGTGTTTCTATAGTTAATGTGCAGCTCTAACTCAAAGGTTACATCCTAGCTTGGAAAACCTTAGCTAATTCTTGAATGGTCCGAAAAACAATTGCTCCACTCTGTCTAATTCAAAATTGATTCAACATAATTTTAAGTAGTGTAATAACACATATCACCCATGAAACGAGAGTTTTAAACTTCAAATTTGGCAATTTTGCATGTCTACAATTTGTCTCATCTTGACGTTGGGTTTGCAACTAAATGACATGTAATAGAGCGAAATTATTCATAGTGAAGTGCAATTTGGGGTGTAAATGGAATCCGATATTTCTATATATCAATTCGATTCTGATAAAAATTAATGGGTTTGGAAATTATTTTTTTATTTTATAAGCTATCAAAATTGGAATCGGATATTTTTGTAGCTTATCGAGAATCAGAATCAGTGGAATTCATTGTTGTTAATCCAATTTCGATAAAAAATAAGTATATATAAATAAAATATAAAATATAAAATATAAAAAATATATAAATTGATAAAATGATAAAAAATAAAGTTTAAAAGATTGTATTAAAATTTTGTAATTATATATAAATTATTAACTCATTTTTGAATAAAAATTAATATTTAATATGTATTTAGAAAATTATTGGATTCTGTTCTGATTTTGATAATAGAATCAGAATCGAATCAAAATCAGAACATAGTGATTGTGAAATTATAGGAATAGGAATCCCTTAACCCTTATCAAAATCAAAATCAGGTTTTAATGGTTCCACTACCAAGTCTAACCCATTTACAACCCTAAGTGCAATGGATCATAAGCGAACATAGATGAGTGTAGTGGAACGAAATGACGATGATGGATTAAAAATGTAACATCATGATATGGATATAGACAAGTTCACCGACCCATTTTGACATTGCAAATCACTCTAAATATTCAAGATTGCTGCCATGTTCCATCAAATCTTATAAAGTCTAATTGGTAAAAAGTGTCACAAGAGATAAAAGAGTTGTAAACCTCAATGTGTATATTTACCTATTGAGGTGGGTCTGTAACTAGTTTGTAGGTATTGGTGGAATTACCTATCGACCCCTTATTCAGTAGATACAATGGTAAGTAAAAAAAGATATATTTACTTACTAATTCTTACCTATGGATAATATTTTGACAGGTAAAAGCCAATTTTAGTGTAGTGCATATTGGTATGGAACCTTTTAATTCTGTTATCTTGTAATTTTATCTAGTAATTTTTATTTTGTAATTTTGGTTTCAAGTGTTACCTTGTATGTATTAGGCTTTAACTGTGGACTCTTTATTTTGTAATTTTTATTTTGTAATTTTTATTGTGCATTTTAGTTTTAGGATATTGATCGGTTTTAAATTTTATTGATTGGTGCCGATTTTTTCAATGCTAATGGGTTGTTTGGTTGCATGATAATTTTTTGTACACTTTCATGATAAAAAATTGTATTAAAATAAAAAGTGAACCAACTCATGACATAAAATTATCATATTTGGAGGGATGTGATTACAAAAAAGAGTAACTACCACACATGACCAAACAAAGTGGGGGACCACAAGAAAAAAGAAAGAGGCGAGACCCTCTTTTTTGTTTAAGAAAAAAATCATTTTTAAAACATAAAATTGTCATGGTTACCAAACACATCTTTTAACAAGTTTTCTTACAATTTTTAAAAATTAAAACAAAAACCTTCGTTATCATGTAACCAAACACTCCATAAATGGATAGGGGCGTTCGGGTTAGTTTAGGTACATATTTATGTTGACAGAGCTGTACATATGTTTCTGATCTTACAGCATTTCGGATAGCTCCATCTGGTGTTTCATGTTTGGACCAGACGGTTGAGACAGTAACAGCTTCAAGGGTAGATCCGCATCCAAAATAACAAGTATTGGTATATATAGATCCGAAATTGAATTTCTGATCAGTTTCTCTATGAGATTGAGATCTAACTTATCGGGTTCAGGTTCAGATCTTAAAAGATCTAACCCAAATTTGACCTGTTAATTACACACTGCGAATTTGCCTGATCTAAACATTGCTCGTCCGAGAAAGAATTGGTGTCCAGGTTGCGAGTTTTCTTCTCTTTCAAATAAGATTAAGCTCCGGGGTTTATCTGTAACTGATCTTTCAGGTTCACGTGAACTCCAATTCATGATAAAACTTTTGGATCCGGGTCTGGTTTCGGATCAGGGTATAGACCCATTTACGGTTCTTGGCTCAAATAGTGTATCTTATCAAAGAGTTAATCACGTGAATCTCTTATTTTTTGTCTCTCTTTGAAAATTGTTCCTTCGTACAGACACTCAGGCGTCGTTTGGTATCGGGATAAAATTAATAGGGATAAAGATAAACTAATTCTCGTGATTAATCCTATCCTCGTTACGTTTGGTTTAACTTAAGATAAGTTTAAGGATAATCTTATCCTATGTTTGGTATGTTAACAAGAATAACTTTAAATTTTTTAATTTTTATATTTATTTTTTATATTATCTTATTTTATTATTCATAACATATTCATAAACATCTTAACTCACTTACATATTTATACTAGTTAAATCCACGTGTTCGAGTAATATGTTATATATTGATTAGATATAAATTTCTATGATAGTTGTATGATAGATATATTATAAGAATTAGTTAATTTATAAATAATATATTTTACTCCTTAAATGTACATAAAAATTAATAATCAAGTATATGTTGATTTGAGCTAGAGATTTTACAACTCTAATTTATAAGAATTATTTGTAGTATTATAAACAACATTCATTTTATATTATTATTATTATTACCATACATATTTATTCGCAATAAACGTAAGGAATGATTGATTCTAGTCAGTTATGAAATATTTTTATATATCTAGACTTATACATTCCAAATGAAATAAAGATAATTTTACATGTAAAATAAGATGCCGAGAGTGAAGACATCCACCACAAGAAGTAAATATTATAATATCATTTACTATATATGAATCCAAAATAGGTAAGACTAAAATATTTTGTCTATTAGACATTGAGTAACGAAAAGGCCCCTCATGCTTTTGATACAAATCTCTTGTTGAAGTTGTCAAAGAATCCAAAAAATTGGAAATTTTCTAAAGTCAGAAATATCCAAAAACTAATGTCAGTCATAAAATCTAAAATGGACAACAATAAAAAATCAGAGAAGTTTGGAAGTATGAGAATTCATAAAAAGGTAAAAAGGATCTAAGGTAGTTAAACTTAGAAAAGCTCGACAAAAAAGTTAAGTTGGTTTAGAACAACTTTCAATTCGATTCGATTTATATTACCAATGTGGCGTTGCTGTCAAGCTCTTGCTTAGAAGAGAACAGAGGATATCATGGAAAGATGATACAAAATCCCTATAATGTAGTTAAAAAAACACAAAATAGTGTAGTTTTTGTAGGTTGTAAGTGAAGAGCAACGAAGAACATGTATCTGAATTGACCAGTTTAATTAGTTTTCCAGAGTTACATAGAACAACATGATGTTGCCTGAGGGTGATATCTCTATCTGGTTGCAACCCAAACAATCAAATCAAATCAATGGATAATAATTTGATTAGGTTCGAACTAATGATTAGGTAGCTGCTGCTTCTGCTGAATGGAGCATTTTAATTTTAATTTGTAGATGGAGGTTCCTGATGATCAAAATGGGTTTAATGTACCTGAAAATCAGAATGGCCATCGTCCACAACATTAAGAGCGGATCGCGTAACTCAAATTGCTATGGGGCTGTTTCTCGTGATCTCGGCATCATCTCACTATTTGTTTCTCAAGTTGTTTAAGCTGCATATATGAGCAAAGCATGACATGAAAGCCATATAGATAACAACATAGAAACAAACTTTTACACGCATTTTTCTACAGGAAGGCTTCCAAAAACTAATAACACTGGAAGGTAGGTGGCAAGTTACAACCTTCAGGTAATTACTTCAGACTACTTAAATAGTTGTCCTCACAATCCACAGTAGATTGAATTTTGACGTTATAAGCTAATCATGCTATGTAAATAATATCTTTATTTCATATTACTGATATTAAATATATTGATACAATATATCATAATATATTGTTTTTTAAGGCGGTATGCACGTCAATCCATTTTTCAATTATTTCAATGGACTTGATTTTTGGATTAGACCTAGATGATTAAGGAAAAGATTGATTTTTTTTGCCTACCATACTATGTACCGACCATTTTTTCATCTGTACAGATTCGAGATCACAAGCCTGACTGGGACTTCGAAGCACATCAATCTATTTCTGAGAATTATTATCTTGTAATTTTTTCACCCCGTTGAAAACAGTTAATGCAACGTTAGGCTTAGAACTTTCACAATGAAAAGAAACTGGTAGATAATATTTACATGATACTATGTAGGCAACTCTAGTGAATGAATGAAAGTAATTTGAGGGAACTGACAATCATAGTTAAGCAAATATGCATCATAAGAAGCTCATCTTTATTCTTCGGTACTTATAATATGCAATTTGAGACTGAAATATTAGTTCTAGTTGATTTACCTCTTGGTGGTTCAAGTATTTCGGATGGTCAAGTAGAACTGATGCTACATCGGAGAGTTTCCATTGAGATATAGACTACTAAAGTAAATTGTATTTGGAGATGAATAAGAAAAAGAATGTTTTCCTTCATCGGAATCAACCTATCTCCGTAATTTACCTTTCTCTCTCCTTGGCTAGGAGACTACCGTATGATGACGGCCAAGGGGTTGATGAAGCCCTGGATGGAACTATTTGCCTTGAGCATAACTGCAAAGTTCTAACGGTATCTGCATCTGAATCTTGCCTCATGTCATGCATTAACTCTGGCTATCGTTAGGAAAGACACATTTTCTTTCATCGACATCTACCTTGGTATATGCATCTCTAATCAGTTCTGAAAAACATAAAAGAAAATGAAGAACATAAAAACATTGGACTGTAAATTAGCAATAGAGACAATTTGGGATTGATATTAAGAATATGCTTTGAAATTTCTCTATGAATGATAACAAAATTCAATCTTCTCTGTTGGTAAAACATTCAAAATTTTCACCTAGTAGATGATTCATAGCATTACTATCTTCTTGGCAGATTCATGGCAAATACTACGTTTGAAATGATCCTTCTGGGCATGGAGCAAAATGGCGAAGATCAGCATGGCAAGAGATATAGTCTCCTCTACTTTTAGCATTTCTAGAATAGGTAAATAGAAAGGTCAGGCTTGTTAAGAAGTTTTACTAATTGACATAAACGTGATTGTTTAGTTTTCAGAATGAAGGTGAGTGGAGAAAGTTCCATGTACCTACATTCACAGCTCTAGATTCTTCATACACTATCAGAAAATGTGGCAATCATAACTCTTCAAGTACAATGATCTCTTTTCAGAACATGGAGAGAATCATACTAAAATATATGTTTTTGAGAATCTTGGTATGTTTCTTCATACCTCTTGTGATTTAAAGATATATCGGAAATGATGGGATTACGATTGATAACATCAAGGCAAGAAAACCAAAGTACAGTCACCTTACTAATTTTGAGTATAGTTACTGGTTTTGGCTGAGCTATGGAATGGAGAGAAACGTTCTGAAATTTCTATGGACATCTTTTTAAATAGCCACATTGTCATTTGTGACCTTTGCCTTGCTTTTTTTTTTGCTCTATACTAATGAAATCTGATAGAAGGTACTAAAGAGATGTGTTATTCGTAGACATCACCAAATATAGTAAACTTTGCATAACCCTCATCTTTTTTTTCATTTCTTATGGTTGTAACCGATGTACGATGATTAATCCATTTGTAGTAACTTGAATATGGAAGTGTTCTCTTTAGGCTGGCACACCTATATGAGGTACTGGACGCCTCTTTGCATTAATAATCGATTGTAGGTATACCTCATCCATGACAGTCTGAAATAGTCATTTTCACCAAAGAACAGAATGCTCTTGCTTTGAAAATAGAAAAGTAGATAAAGAGGGAGTTGGATGTTGAAATGATTTAAATGGAATACATAACTATCTAAAAAGATTTATATTAACTACTCACATGATTAGAAAAGATAGATTAGTCTAGACAGCCATTGATATCCTTTCAACAAATAGAGATTCTGAATTTTTCATCGCCTTATGTGATTTTACATCTGCCTACCTACTTTCACGCTATCTGATCTAATAATTGATGGGGGAAGATAAAGATCTCTCTATGATGGCAATAAGTGTATCTTAAGAAGTTGTTCAAAGGCAGAGAGGTAAAATCGAATTATTGAACTAAATAATTGATGTTGAAGTCTCTGTTCATCAACTAATAATCACCATAACCTCTTTCAAATGTTCAAATGAAAAAGGTAATGGAGATGAACCTGTCAACCAATAAGGAAAGAGAAGAAATGGAAAAGAACAAGTTAGCATGGATCACGGAAGTGGGGCCACCAAGAGATGAACAATAGACGAGAGGTGGTCCCGTAGATCCTACCGAACTGGTTGTGGAGTTTTTCCCATGGAAATCTGCACATTCATTATCACTTTCAGCTACAAGCGTATGCACATAGATGGAGATGCTTCAATCAACTATTTAGGTGGACTATGATGGCTCATCTCAAAAAACCCAGTGACAGAAGTTTTGCATAAATTTTAGTGGTATATACACATGAATAGGTAGATCGCTTCAATGAGTGTTGGTGGGAGGTCCATCCTAAAGAGTAATAAAATGTAGTGCATAGAAATTGTGTTTGTATAATCTATTTTTGTGTCTATATTTGAGATGTCTCCCTCCCTCCAATATTTGGTGGAGTAGAAATAGAAGCAGTATTTCTTAACCACTACCATGGCCTGTTGATTTTTGTGTCTTGATCGATTATATGTTCCTCGAAGGAGAGGGAGCTCTCTCCTGGTTGTCAATGGAAAGATGTCACTTGTATATGTAATGTGCATTTAACTCAAATCCACAATTATTTTACCAAGGAATAAACTGAAACATAACTTTTCCAAGATACTTAAAGTGACAAAACTGGGAACACAGCTATGCAACAACGGAGGCATTACCTGCATGGTTATGGTGAATATTTCATCATACATATATCAATCTTGCCAACTCTTTTGACAGATAAAAAGATGCTTGAACCCCCAAGATTTTGATCAACAAAAGTAAAATGTTAAGTGAGTTAAATTATACTTTGGATGACCCATAGAAATCAACTTATGCAGATTGGGTTGTGACAGCCTTATCCAGGCTAATGAGAACCAGAGATTTGACAATCCAAAGATATGAAAATCCCAGGGAAGACCAGAAGATCTAAAATTTCAAAACAAGGAGATCTTAAAATTTTAAGCATCTAAAAGTATCAAAAGTGACAGAAATATGAAAATTCAGAAAGTAGAATATACAATAACATGGGAACTTAGAGAATTTGAGAAGTCAAAAAACCTGGAGATTTGAAAATTTTAAGCATCCGAAAGTATAAAAATTGACAAAAAGTGATATTGGCTTTATTTTGCAATTCAATGAAATATGCCTTTATGGAAAGATCACCTTTTGTAACCGATATTGATTTAAGAGACATTTATATGGAGCAGGCACATAATTATATAATGCAATTGAACTATAATGCAATTGAACACTAAAATTATCAAAGGCAGGAAGATAATTACCTTGGTGAATTTAGGCTGAAATCTAAAATTCAAATCTTTCTATGAAAAAATATTTGTGGAAAATTGTCAATAATTGAAACTGTAATTAACACAAAAGGTGATCTTTTCATAAAGGCATATTTTATTGAATTGCAAAATAAAGCCAATATCACTTATATCTTAGTTGAGGTATCATTCGGGTCCTCTGATAGTCATCAACATTTTATGATCCCTTTGTCAATTTCAACAATCTACAATCATTGTAAAGTAATGTGGTTCTTTAAATCTTCTAAGATCGGATCAAGTTGTACAACATATGGTATAGGTAGTTGTTTATAGAATATATAGATGGCCAGAAATAGAGGAATTTTTGAGCTTTGACTCAAACCGATTGTAGATGTATGTTTAAGTGCACTTTGGTCTATCCACACTTTAAAAATGCATGTTCGAGCTCATTATGAGTAGTTGTTCTCAGCTCTTCGTCTCTTATGGAAGTTTTTCTCATTGTTTTTCATCACATTGCCATATGGCTTCTTCTTTGTCATAAATTTTGATCTTGGAAAGTGCCTGTTACTTTTTTTTCACTGTTATATTCTTATCCCTAACAACTTCATTAAATTCAGTGATCATAAAACAAGGTCAAGAACTGGTGAATACTAATTATCAATATATATGAACAAAGCTCTTGCATAACACAATCAAAAGTAATCTCCTACAACAAAGACTCAGTTCTAAAACCACATAACGTCATATATAAAGATTATTTCTTCAGAAATAAAAACTTTGATTCACATCCATTCCACAATTAGCAGTTGCCAATCTGAATCCGAGACTGGCCGATCCTATAAACCATGTAGTGCACAGAGTTGGCCATTGTGTGCATTGTCCTCCTTTAGCCATCCTTTCTCAAGAAGCTCCTCAACTGAAATATCACTATCTTACATTTTATGCATTAACATGGCTATCTTAGATAAATGTTTCCAAAGTACGATTATTTACGGTAAAAGTCCATATAGCGGTTTGGAAGCAACATATAATCATGAACCAATAATTAGCAAAGTCATGTTCATTAGACATTTATTTCCAATTTTTGAACCTGTATTTCCATTACACTTCTTGTTAGATACATGAATAATAAACTGGTTTTCCCACCTATCTCTCAGTCTTCTTTCTAAAGACATTTGTTAAGAAAATATTTTAATATAAATTTTATGTGAGATAGATAAGTTAAATTTATGATTAGATATATCAACTTAGCCTTATATTGACAAGTGATGATGTGTTAAAGTATCATATGTATTGATATTTTTTATTTCAGCATATTTCTTATGATCATGGTAGACTTATTTAGAGTAGATCTTAAATAGAGGAGTGAGAATTTTCGCATATGTGCCGGTTGATAATCAGCTAACTTTAATGAATGTCAAGTAATAGGATAATATCCACATATACATATTCCAATCCGAAGCAGTCTACATATGTTTACAACCCTACATGGTAGGTGAGACTTAGGTTGATGTCAAAAGCAAAACATACCTCTCCAAAACAATTTACATTGGTTGAGATCAACTTATTTAGTCTATTTGGGTGCACTATAGAAGTCAATCCGATCCAATGACAAAACGTTTTTAATGTTAAAATAGAAAAAATTAAAATTTATATATTATCATTGTAAGCAAAGATATTATTGAAATGTCATATTTAGATCTCTATTTTATATTGTACATATTAAAAAATAATTCATCATGCATAGTTAATTATAGATAAAAATTTAAATAATTGTATATCTTAATTGGTTATAGTTATTTTTTGTAAAATAAAGTATAAATATGAAATTGATGGCAAAGATTGTAAAAGTCAAAATAGATTAGCAGTGAAGGTTAAGGAAAAGATGAACATAAATACTCCTCTATGAGAAATGTTATAAGTCACTCTTTTCTTTCCCTAATGGGGTGTTTGGTTGCATGATAATTTTTTGTACACTTTCATGATAAAAAATTGTATTAAAACAAAAAAGTGAACCAACTCATGACATAAAATTATCATGTTTGGAGGGATGTGATTACAAAAAAGAGTAACTACCGCACATGACCAAACAAAGTGGGTAGTTTTAATCTCTCTTCTTCTTTTTTACATACAATGGCCTAAGCCTTTTTTTTACGGCTCTTCTTTTGAAGTTAACTTGGAGCTATATGGATCAGAGATCCAACAGCTTGTCTTAGTATATCAGGTGAAATCATTAGAATTCTAGATACAGGTGTACAGTTTTGTTGAGACTAAAACACAAATATCCATATTCGCATTAAATTATTCGTATCAATTTGATTACATTATCAAATTTATGGATATTTTTTATACATAAATTTCTAATTTATGTACAAGCAAGAATAATAACTATTT
The DNA here is from genome assembly GCA_036172225.1 of Cryptocoryne crispatula var. balansae. NCBI lineage: Eukaryota > Viridiplantae > Streptophyta > Magnoliopsida > Alismatales > Araceae > Cryptocoryne > Cryptocoryne crispatula. Next base: position 39,932,964 of record CM069918.1, on the reverse strand, counting down.
AGCATGTTGTAACACTACCTTCCAACAATTCAATCACAAGCAGGTTCACAAATTATCAATATCAATTTTAAAATTAGAAATTTCTGAAATCCCAGTTCCCCAAGTTTCTAAATCTAGAACACAAAATAAACACCAAAACCCAAACCCATGGAACCTAAAAACATCATATTTAAAATCTGAAAATTGATGGAATTAAAAAAATATACATGTTCAGACACATAACTTCATATCAAAAAAGAACAAACGAAAAAACTTGGATCCAAACATACAAAAAACATTTGAATTCAAAGTGTATGAATAATGTTTATCAAATAATACCAATGAAGAGTTAATACCTGATGTTTATCTGATGATAAAAGAGAACGTAGACTTCAAACGACTATATGATATGAGAAGAGAACGTTGAGTTGAATCCACTGTTGTAAATATACTTCTTTCAATCAATTGTATGATATGAAAAGAGGAAGCTGACGTCAAGCCACTGGGAACTGCTCAAGATTTATGTCCTTTAAATTATCTTTAGATTTTTTTAATTCGTACCTATAATAGCTGAAATAATGAAGTTAAGAACACTTTTGACAGAAAAACAAACAATGTTAGGGGTGTTCACTTAATGATTCAACCCAAAAATCTAAATTGAACCAGTGGTCAGGTTCAGTTTGGACAAAGTTACTGGTTTGTTTCTGATATCAAAGATCCTTTGAATCCAACCAAAGCAACGAACCAAAGAACCCAAACTAAACTAAATATTTACATTATTTTGGGCACATTAACAACATTGCATATTTTTCATGCAAAATATGTCAAAAGTTAATAATACAAAATTAGCTATATGTACATATATAAAATATAATTTCGATCAAACCAAACTTACTACTTTGGTTTGATTTAATCCCACGATGAGCATAGATTAGTTTGATTTGAAGAAAATTTCCCAAAAATAAAACCACACAAAACCATGAACAGCCCTTCCAAGATGAGTTTCATGTCTTTGATGAATAAATACAACTGTCAGAAAGCAAGATCGTCCTGTGGGGCAAAAAATCAACAGGATACTTACCAGAAAAAAGAGAACGTAGACTTCAAACGTAATACCTGATGTTTATCTGATGATAAAAGAGAACGTAGACTTCAAACGACTATATGATATGAGAAGAGAACGTTGAGTTGAATCCACTGTTATAATTATACCTCTTTCAATCGATTGTATGGTGTGTAAAAGGAAGCCAGCGTCAAGCAACTGTTGTAGTTATACTTCTGGGTGAAGATGTCGTTTCCGAGCAGCCTTCTTCCGACGCGATTGTAAGGAGTAGCCTTAAAAAATGGGGAGTCTTGTTATCCATCGAGGCACGTAAATAGGAGACAACCCAAGTCGGACTCGGACCCGTTGTCGATGCCGTTGGCGGAACAATCAGAAGGCTGCGGAGGAGGAAAGTGATGTCCTATTCGATGTTCCTAACAAGTGACGGGATGGAGGATGAAACTTATCTGAAGGCATTGTCGGGGGTAGAGCTTGTTGTCGATGCCGTCGGCGGAACCTTCGGGCTATCGTATGCGTCTCGGAATCTCACCCTGTCCGTAACCTGCAGGAACTCATGTATGAAGGGGCGACCGGGTGAATCGGAGGGTTGATATGCTTGTATGTCGCTTGAGGGGGCGATCGGGTGAATCGCGGTGGATTGATCCGACGATGGTAATGTTGGGTGAAGGTGACGGGAGGAGCAGGGACAGGTCGGCACGAAAGCGTTCGCAGATTTGGCGATGGGGGGGGGGAAGAGGCGCAGGGGGCCGGGGCAGGCAGCGTTCGCGGATTTCGCGAGTGGGGGGAAGAGGGTTATCCTCCAATCTTATTGACATTAAAAACGGTAAATTAGTTAAATAACTCACTCAAATTAATTAATAAAATAATTAGAAGGAGAGAGAGGGAGTTAGATAGGAGAGAGAAAGAGAGTGAGAGAGAGAGAGCGCGTGCGCTGAGAGAGAAGAGAGAGGAGAGAGAGAAAAGAGTGCGGGAGGGAGAGGGTGAGAGAGAGAGCTGGCAGGAGAGAGAGAGCGCAGCATGGAGGAGAGAGAGGAGGGAGAGAGAGAGCGTGAGAGAGGGAGTGCTGGGGGGAGGGGGCGCGTGGGGGGGAGAGAGAAATAGGGGGCCTCTACGCCGCCCTCCCCGGCGGCGCAGCCGCATGCGCGGTGGCGCAGCGGCCGTCCGCCCCCGCGAGCGCGCGGGCCGCGCGTACGCGGCTAAAATTCGGGGGAGAAGGGGGGGGGGGAGAGAGTGAGAGACCGAGGGGGAGCGCGGGAGAGGGAAAAGAGAGAGAGAGAGAGGACGGGAGAGCGCGGCGACGGCGGGGGCGCGGCGGCGACGGCGGGGGCGCGGCGATGGCCGCAACGCGATGGCGGCAGCCGCGACGCGGCGGCGACCATGGCGGGAGGGGGAGCCGGAGAGAGGAGTGTGGCGGGGCGTGGCAGCCCGCGGCGACGGCGATGAGGCCGGCGGCCCGTGGCGACGGCGGCGACGACCACGCCGGAGGGAAAGACGAAGAAGAAGGAGAAGAGGAGGAGGGGGGAGCGCGGGAGAAAGGACGCGACGTCGATGGCGGCGGCGAGGCGTGACGACGGCGACGGCCGCGACGCTAACGGCGGAAGACGGCAAAGGCTGAAGAAGAAGAAGAAGAAGAAGAAGAAGAAGAGGAGGAGCGGAGGCGGAGGTGACAACGCGGTGGTGACCGCACTGGAGAGAGGGCACGAAAAGGAGAGGACGACGGGGGTGCGGCGGCGGGGCAGTGTCGGCAGGCCCGAAGAGGGAGAAGAAGAAGAGGAGGAGGCCGGCACCGAGGCGGCGTGGGATGAAGGCGGTGTGGGAGAAGTTTCGGGAGGAGGCGGAGGAAGGCAGTCGCGATGGAGGCGGTGAGAGAGAGAAGATTCGAGAATGTTTTTTTTTCGATTTTTTTTAAAAATATCGGATATTACAACAATCCTTTTGTCCGGAAAGTATACTTTCTTAGAGACCCATGCAAATCCTCCCGTTCCCCGCCGGCGGCACTGGTTGGTTTTCCGTCTTTGACCTCGGCGAGAACAACCAGGGGGTGGCGGCGACAGCGGACACAAGTGCGAAGGCGGCAGCGAAGGCGAGGATTGAGTGTCGGTCCAGAGATGGTGGCGGGGCGTCGGCCGTTGGTTTTCCTCTGCAGGAGGCGACACCGCACCGACGGCGGGGAAGGAGAGACAAAGAGCGAAAGAAAGAGTCAGAGGGCACGAGGGAGAGAGAAATAACGATGAGCGAGAGGCGGAAACGACTGGAGGAGCAGGGACAAGTCGGGACAAAAGTATTCGCGGATTTGGCGGGGGGGGGGGGGAGAGGCGGGGGGAGCGTTCGCGGAGAAAAGAGGCGTAGGGGGACGAGGAACCATCGAGGCACTTAAAATGTATCGAGACAGGATAGATGATCTGATGCTTGTCAACGAAAAGGGCACTCCCGTTTCTAATAGATAGATAGATAATAAATTTAAAATATTATTTTAATATATAAATAAAAATAAGTTTAAATGCGGACGGAGCTCAGCCCGCCTCCCTTCCGGATAAAACCCGATGAATGGAGACGGATGGTGCTCCCCGCGGAGATTGGGGATAAACCGGGTTTACCCTAGATTATCCCCGTACCAAACTGGGCCGCCTCATAGAACTCCCACTCCTTATTTTGCGGTAGCAAATCCTCCATTACAAACTGTGCTCGCTATCGAGAGGCGCTGCAGTTGTCGACGACTGATCCTCCGCAAGAGAAGGGCACGGCTTGAGGCACATGCACTTGAGTTTGAAGCCGGTCCCGACGCAGTGGCCGCCATACATGTCGTCTTTTTTACAGAGGTGCTTGCATAAACTGTGAAATAAGCACAGCCCTTTGCAGATCCTGCATGGGGTTACGCACAGCCTGCTTGGTGGATCATCTGCTCTCACAGCCGCCTCCCTCCACCCTGTGGATGAGCAGCAGCACTGGCGGTGAAGATGGAGAGAGAGAGAGAGAGAGAGAGAGAGAGAGAGAGAGAGAGAGAGAATATTGTTACCCAGAAATGGCGCGAAGGTGATCAGCAAGAGGTAGGAGAGCAGCAGAGCGTTCTGGGGCTTCATGGTTAGCAGCTAGCTGTCCTTCGGTGCCCTCGCGCAGAACTGGGGGCGTACCCCTATATAGCAGTATGAGAAGAGGGTAAGTAGACAACACTAGAAAGGAAAGACATATCCGATCATACACACGTTTCCGTTTGTGTCTATACCTTCTACATACACAAAAGGAACATATTTAAATAGGAAGCGTCTAATTTACGCTTCATAAAGACAGGTCGACGTGTGTGCTCACATGGGAATTTTATAAATGCATCCATGTAATTATTTAAATTCCAAAAGATGGCCATGTAATTTTAAAATGCAGGATCCTAGCCCTAAAATTAGAATAATCACACTAATAATTAAAAAAGGAAAGTAGAGTTAGAAACAGAGTATGTCAAGTTGGAACACAATTGTTTGGATTAATATTACTATTGCTTACAGCTTCGTAGTCTTTTGATGGGTGACACTCTTCTCTCTTGTCAACATAACCTTCAAGAGAGTTTTACAAATTCAATTTTGTTTCAAGTACTCAATAGTAGAAGAAGACAAGTGAGTTTTGAGTGTTAGAGAAATTTGTGCAAACGAGAGTAGAATGACTCTCACATGACATATATATAAACAGAAGAGAAAAAAATGTTCAGGTACCAAATGGCAACATGTGCATCCATTGGACACATACCAACAGGATGTAAAGCCTAACACCCTAATGACATGGTACCTAGGGCATTGTGCCCAAAGCTGTCACGACCCGGACAGCTTCGATCCTCATCATGTCTAAAATGATGAGGACAGCTTTGGTATCACAGCTTTGCTCTGATACCAATCATGTCTAAAATTGGTAAGCTTGATCCTCATCTATTTAAAATTTCAAATATTCTAAATCTGAAATTTTTAACATCATAATATACTAAATGCCATCAATGACTCAACATAATCATCTAATTGATGATCTAATCATAATCTAAATATCAAATTTAATTGATCTATATCTTATCTAAAGATCATCACTCCGAATGACTTGATTCACAAAAATCTAAATGTATATCATCATAGGATTATAGGTATTGATCTTATCCACAAATAAAGATAGAAAATTCTTTTACTATTCCTCTATCTAAAGACCACGTCTAATAAATTTCGGTCTATCTAATTCTTCTACTTTAACTAATAACAATTCAAAATTCAATCCATCATATATGCAAAGTCTACTCCTAGTTAGATTTATAAATCACAATTCGAAGAGAGATTAAGTACTCAAACTGATAAGACAATTTAGATTGGATAGAAAGAATAATACTAGAATTCTAGATCGATAGATAATGGAGGATAATCCTGATGATATGATCATGATCTAAATCAGATTGCCAAAAATATAAACTAATAATAGGCCTATCTAAATAATTGCCTTATCTCTAAGATTACTATCTAATCTTCTAAACATCTCATCTTCAATATCAAAAAGATTACAACTTTATGATAATATTTATATTTTCATAAATCTATTTCAAAATTCAAATTGGTAATTCATTCTCTAAATTTGATATCTTCTCACATTTCTCATACAAGGGTACAACAGTTTTATTCAATTCAAAATAGTTTAATATTAATGCCAAGTTTCCATTCAATCTCATAGCAAAGCTTCACAAAATAATGATGCCTTAAGATGAAATATATCTCAACATTATTGTAATCTACTTATCCAATCAATGTAATTATTCTTAACCTTTATATCATTCATATACATATGATCTCAAATATATGCACTTCATACCATCTATATGATATAAGTTCACAAGATTATCAAATCTCTAGCTGCCAACAAAATATTTCTTGAGTCGACTATTCCTAACATTATTAAAAAAACACTTAAACTATAATCATCCTCTTATTATCATTTTCATTCAAACTTTAATTAATCACATTATCTCTTTGTCTAAAGTGCTTGCTATCAAATCATCATCCAAGAAATTTTATCTCTAAATTCCATCATATGAATAATATCTAATTTTAATCACATATAATTAGCAAATGATTCTCATTCTCAATGAGTTCTTATGTCTTCTATTCTCTCTCATACTTTTCAAATATATATGAATCTCTACCTCTCTTGCAAGATATGTCCTCATTTCTTCCTTAAAAAAAAAATATTTCAGATTCTAACTTTTTCCAACCAAGTAGCAACATACATCTCATTATCATTCTATCTTCAACAAATCTAAAGATCACATCTAATGAATCAAAGCCTAGACATCGCATAAGATTAACCTACACTTAGACATAACATATAACTAAAATCATCCACAATCAAGATTTGGCTAAATAGATCAGACAAGATATGGAGAGATAAAAGAGTTCAAAATCGGGTAATGAAGATCAAAGGTTGTGATCGGGAAGAACATAACTATAGTAATAATTAATAGATAGCACCCTACTAATACTTACTATAATACTACTCAAATCATCTCTAATTCTTAAACTTATACTAAATAATCTAAGTATCTCATCCTTTAAAACTTGCACTTGATCTGCATTCCATCCTTGATAGCACAAAAAAAATATCACTTATACAAAACATACTAAAATTATATTGATCTTACTCTAAAATTTCATATTCATAATCTCATTCTTATATCACATTCCTTTTCATTTAAAACTAAATACTCAAGTAATAATTCAATCACCAATTCATTTCATGTCTAGGGTATGTTCAGTATCAAATTCTAGATAACATATGCCATCTAATTCTCATACCACAAATAGATATCATTTAAAATAACGCATAATGATAAGTCATAGTTAATCCCACATAGACAAAATGAATCATTCTAACTATTTAACATAAGTCATTCAAGTAAATGCTTCAAAAGATTCACCATTCTATCTATCTAACTACTACTCACATGATATTATCAAGATTCTAATCATACTTATTAAATTCACCATCAATCTAAATTACTAAAAATACTGAATCTGAGAATTTCTTCCTCAAACTATAAACCAACACGACAATGATCAACCATCACCTATCAAACATTTGATAATCCAATGTGTATATCTTGATCATGTCTTAAGATTAGTGAAAATAATTCTTAATCAAACAAATTTACAATACCCACCCAATCTGAAAATTGGTCATTGCATTTTTAATTATTCAATCCAATCTCTAATCACCCAATCACTATCTAATATTAAAATCCAACAAATCCAAAGTAATAGTCTTATCCTATAAACATAAATCCAAATTCCAAGATCCACTAAATCTGAAAGTTAAATCATCATAAAATGATACCTGTAATTATCCAATGTAGACATCTAATAATCTGATATCGAATTTCTATGTCAATAAAATTCTTAATCTAATAGACAATCTAATTAATTTTTCACACTTATGATCATTTTCTTCCAAATATCAATTCCATCTAATCCAAACCAATATCATAAACTCGGGCATGTCAAAATAGACATTCAAGCCGAGTTAATGCTCTGATACCAATCATGTCACGACCCGGATTTTTAATATGCACAGCGGAAGATAATCCGGCGACGTAACGAGGAAGGATATCGGTCTGGAACCAAATAATTCTATAATCTCAATCCAGATTCATAATTCCAAACTTTACAACATATTAACACCATGCAAGCATATAATTAACTCAGACAGTAAAACATGAACATTTAATTGGCAATCAAACATGAAATACATAGATGAACACCCATGGTTCTATGCACTACATATTTGCATACCATACCACAATCTATCACAACTAATGCATATAAATAGGATCATCCAATTTACAACCTAAACATGACAATTACATGCTTAAACAGAATTACCTATCACATAAAAGAAAATAAACTAAATTCTAACAACATTATGCCTAAACCTTACATCGGCTTTTTATTAAATCGGGATATACATGATTAAGGTTTATCGCGATGCAAACATGCTAAACTAGCTAGATTTAAACATATACAACGTATCATGATGTCTAACATACATGAATAACTAAATTAATCTAAGCATGCACAACTTAAGCAGATTAATCTAACTCTAACTACACATGCTAATAAATCCAAAACAGCCCATTAATTATATCATTCTAATCATGGTCATCTAAACATGTTTTTACGATTTAATCAAGTATATTAGAGTGCTAAGAATAGCCGAGACGCCTACCTTAACGGTGACGACGAACGGCGCACGAAATCGATCCGGGTGAAGAATATGCTGTCGCAGTCACGACGACGATACAAAACTGAATCGAACGGTATCTTGACAATACGATGGAAGAAGAATAATTAAATTAGGAGAGAAGAAATATGAGAGTACAAGAGAGAGAGAGAAGGGGCGATATGAGAGAGGAGAGAGAGGGGGTTATACCGCGGAGGGATGGGTGGCGCACGGTGGCGCACTGGGGCCAGCAGGCGCGCTGGTGCACTGGCGAAGGGAGACGGCGCACGGAGGGACAGTGCACCCGGTAGCGGTTGCCGCGCTGGGCAGCAAGGGCGGCGGACGGCCGCGGCTGCGGCGGCTTGTGCCTTGTGCGGCCGAGGACGGCGGGTGACGCGGCGACGCCGCGGGCACACGCAGCGTTGGTGGGACGACGTGAGGAGGGGGGGTGTCAATGGCCGGCGCGAGGGCGGCTGATGGGTCAACGGGGGGGTTAGCACGACAGGGGCGGCGGCCTACTGCGCGGGACGAAGGCGGTGGGCGCGGCGCGCAGAAGGAGGCGGCGGGGACGCGGACTCGCGTTGACGCGCGAGGTCAACGTGGCAAGGAGGGGCGGCGGCCCGAGGGCTCGGCGCCGCCGCGGCCACGGGCGGCGGCGACCAAGGGGGAGAGAGACGCCGCGCGGCAACGGGCGGCGCACGGTGCTGCGCGGGTGCGCGCAGGCGCAGAGGGAGGCAGTCGGAGGTCAACGGGTGGCGGCGGGAGCGCTGCCGCGCACACGCTCGGGGTGAGGTGGCGGGATGCCGCGGCTAACAGTAGGACGAGGCGAGGGCGGCTGACGGTGGGCGGCCGTGGAGGCGGCGGACGGCGGCGACGACCGCGCACTGACGCGGGCGGGCATGGGAACGACGAGGCAACGAGCAGCAAGGGGGGGGGAAGAGCAATCGGGGGAGGGAAATCGACGATGAAAGGGGAGAAAGAAACGGTGATCGACGGTTTTGGTAGAGTAATCGAGAGGAGAGAAAAACGGAAGGGAGAGAGAGATAAACGTAAATTAAACTTAATTAATCACATATTAATTATAATAACTATTATTTAATATTAAAATTTATCCTTGACGTTACAAAAGCCCTTGGTGTCCCACCATCAGGGCACCTAGCACCCCCAAAAAGTGGACTATTTTTGTATCCAAAAGTCAATTTCATGCTTTTAGCATGTTTTCAAGGTTGGACTTATCAAATCTTGGTCTAAAATAAGGGTGCTTTGGAACCCTAGCAATGGGGCGCTTGCAAAAAGTAGACCTACATTTTTGATATTTTGGGACATCCCCTCTCAATAAAAAGAAGTACTCCCCCAAGATTAAGGATCCTTACACTTCCTCTGGAACCCCAACATTTAGGAGCTCCCCTTCAGGCCTTCGAGAGCTTAGTAGCTCTTAAAATTCATCAAACATCCAATCTTTCGTGGATGTTTAACCATTTTCAAGTCCCAGCATCATGTTCTTTTGACAAGGGAGCATTTTCTTTCTAAATTTCTGTTTTTCTACTATTCTTATCTTTTTAAAGCATCTTTTCTTTGTTCTTAGCATCATTACAATGTTTGTTTAGTTATATTTTTCTATTTTATTGCATCTCATAACATGCTTAAAAACTCCAAAAAAAGGAGTTAGGCTTTAACCCCCATCGAGTCCATGTTACCCAATTTTCATTTATGTTTACTTGTTTTCTTATTTTATAGATATTGTACTTCTTTCGCAATTTTAATCTTTCTTCAACTTGTTAATTATGTTTGTTTTGTGTAACACAAATTACATTTTCTAACAAAGAGCAAATTTGGGATCTTTTGCCAGTCAAAGTAGAGAAAGTGGAACTCATAAATCTCCTCATTAAGAAACAAATGTTAAACCTCCAACATTTTAATTTTCATTTACTTTTGGAGCCCAGGGCTCTTGCAACCACCCTTTTATTCTACTTCTATTCTTTTATTTCTTCCTTCTTTCTTTTCACACAATCAGAACTAGTCCTCCGGCACCCAGATGGCATCAAGGGTCAAATGTCTGAGAAGTAAGATAAGTGTGGAAAGGAACAAAGGAGGAAGAGGAGAGTGGAGGGGTACTGACCCTAGATCCGAGTTGACATCTTTTGGCGACCACAGTGGGACTGACAATGCCCAAAGTTGTTCTTTTATCTGAATCACTTTTTTGAACTATCTTCTATTGTTCTAGGTGCCCCCATCATGGTAGCAAGACACTAGTTTGGCAACTTGGCCTATATTCAGTCCCTCATTGTGGGCCATTTTTTGTTTGCACTTTATTTTATTACTTTAATTTTCGAAAGAATTCTTGTCATTTACTTCTACTTTATTTTATGCATTTTTTGGTCCATATGGACCTACATTTTCTTTTTGTCTCCAAGGAAATGAGATTGTTTGGCTACCACATGAGCCACTTACTTCCTTGCAACTTTATTTACTTTTTTTCACTCTTATTTACTTGAACTATCATTTACTTTTTCTTACATTGTTATTTACATTTCTTACATTGTCATTTACCTTTCTTTAAATCACATATCTTTTTCACAATGTGGGTGCTTACATTTTGGTTTTGAGTAAACCATTTTCATTTCTCATCTTTTTTACTACTTTAGTAAGTTCATTTATGTTTGTTTACATTACACATTCACTTTTGCACCCACGCAAACCTCTTTTCTTTCAATCGAAGAATGGCTCTGCCCCCTGAATTTATAGGTGCCCACCCATTAGGATGCAACGTGCCCCCTTATTTTACTATCTTTCTATTTAGTTTTTTAGTTCATATTTCTTGTTTTCATACTATTTCCCATCTCCATTTCATTGCATTCCCTGTTTGAGTTAAGTTTATTTTCTTGTGTTGCATATTTTACATCATTGTTTGTCCTCAATCCTTGTCATCATTCTTTTTGCATTAGATTTACATTGGGCATCAAGTTTTCATGGCACAGAGGTGATCCAAGAAGAGGGATTCATTCTCCACCCAAAGCCACTCACATTCAAACACCCTTCTTGTTGGTTACAAACTCGTCATCTGGGGATTTCCCCTCAAATCGAATGGGTTTGCTTTTTCCTAGGCCTTTGTAGGTCCCAAGAAATGAAAGTTTCCCTTTACATTGATCATCCAGGTTGTACCATTTTTTCCCAAAACATGGAGTTATCTTATTACCAAATGTTGTAAGAAGTGTTAGCCTAGGATCTAATTGATTCTAAAGTGAACAATATACTATCTAAAATTCATTAATCTAAGGTCATACAAAAAAATTCACATCAAGCATTAAAGATTCTCTATTATCACTTGTTTGTCAATAAAAAATAAAAAATCTAAAAACTTTGAAAAATTAACAAAAAGAAAACATCACTTGAGATATAATTTGCTTGTCAACTTGGTTGTTAATCAAAATTAAAAAAAACTTTTTATGTTAGGGTTAGGACACATCACTGGCATGGAAAACCAACATTATGAGCAATTAGAGTACGACCAAGCCTACTATGTGCCAATTAACGCACTATCAGTCTACCTTGATGCCATATATTATATTAATAAACCAGAGGTTTGACCCTCATTCAATCTGGTAGGCTCCCTCTCCAATAGTTTGTGCCCCTCCCTCTACACTAGATCCGACACTCCCTATCTATCGTTGGCCATGATGATCTTGATCTTATGTGTGTAGATAATTGATCATACACAAGATCAGCAAGAGGGGGAATCTAAAATTGAAATCAATGACTATACCACACTTAACTCTCGGACAACCTTTCTGGTGCCCCTTGAACAAGACACATCCTCCATCTTTGAATAACCTCAGGTAGAAGATATTTAAGAACAAAATCCACATGCAAAGGAACTTAAAATCAAAATAAACAATGATATGCCTAAATCTAACATTCAATTGATCCTCTCCATCCCTCAGGAACCCCTAGAACAAGGCACACTATCAATTTTTGAACAACCAAAGGTGAAGCCAACAAGTAGCAACAAAAGGTAGATGATCATGAAGAAGCTTGGATATTTGTTTGACAAGGGCCTAGGCAAAGACTTTCAAGGGATATTGTAGCTGGTGTAGGCACCAAGTTTGATCCCAAGGGAAGGATTCAGCTTACAATAGTTGACTTATAAATCAAGAGAGAGGAAAGAAAAATCATTCCTTAAGATCGAGACACTAAGTGATAATTTCATAAAGGCCATACAATTTGAAGAGAACAATCATGGCCCACAAGTGGCCCATTAGCCCCCAAAAATGATAGAAATGTATGCCCTACAAGCCAATCATATGTGATATGATTTTACATTTCTTGTAATATCTTATTCAGTATAAATGGCATATTCTTCATTACTTGCACTATTTAGATGCGTCTATCGTAATGAAGTCCTAGGTTGCATGCAATGATGATTGAATCATGATGAGATCATGATAATGAGATCAATCATCTAGAAGCATGTACCCTAAATGTTCCTAGTCGTAGGATCCTCGAGATGGGACATCAAGGATCCAGTAAGACTAGTGTATATGATATCTTCTCATATGATGAGAATGACCGATCTCATTGGTCATCAGTGTGGGGACACTGAGATACATGTACAAGTGCTCATTAGAGTAATGAGTTCACTGAACTGACCATTATAGAATCCCTGAATGGTATCTTACCGAACTGTCGATCAGGGTATTCTATCATCACGGTTGCACGGTTGGATCTTTGACCTGAGTCGCCAAAGATGTCTTGCCGGGCGTACCATGTACTTTGACTATTGACTTATGGATCACTTAGTATTGTGGTCCTATATAGTTAATGGATTGGGTATATGGGAAACCCGGTGGAGGCAATTGAGCGGACAATAAGGGATCGTCCACTCTCGGTAGGAGAGAGAGAATGTCCTATGGATAGTACTCTAAATCCTTGGCCAAGGTAGATAGGATAATTGGAAAAGAGTTTTCCAATTGATCCAATTACGAGTACAAGATTCCATAGTGTCGGTATATTTAGGAGTTGATAGTCAATGCCGTACTCCTATCCGACCGGGACATTGAATGGATGAAGTTTTATATCCGTGTGGTAACCGATGATGGAAAGGCTCTTTGGAGAGGAGTTTATCCCCGAAGCCGTTTGGGATCATAGGATGTGGCTTGTACCCTTCATGATCGGTAGGCCGTTAAATCTATTATGAGATATTAGATTTAATTTAAAAGAAGTTGTTCTTTTAATTAGGCCTCAACCAAATGAGCTATTGGGCCTAGTGGGTCACACACGTAAGGGCTAATCCATAAGTTTGGGGGCAAGGGTGTAAATATAGAGAAAGGAGGGGCTTTTGTGAAAAACTCCAAATTCTCTATATAATAGCGAATTGAGCATGAGCCCCACAAGCCAAGGCTGCAAAATTCGTCCCTACCTCTCTCCTTCACGTTTTCCCATGCTGGAGGCCGTCGAGAGTCGATGGGACTTCATCCGCGGCGAGTCGGAAGGTCCGACGCGAAGGAGAACCCGACTATGGAGGCGGCTCGTGTGGATACGACTAGAGGCCGCACACTTGAGTGGCTGAACGAGCGTGAGAACACTCTATCTTCTCCGATCTTTAGGGATTATTTGAATCCCACAAAGGTACGTATTCGAAATCGTTTCGTATACCGGTTTTATCGACGTTGTTCGGTTTCGATCGAGACCAAGACACTGATATACGGGGAATCGTAAATTTTCCGCTGCGCCAATCTGATTGGACCGATTCCCAACAAAAAATAGTAAGACAATCAACAAGGTGACCCATCAAGAAGGTTGAAAGAAGAGGGGGACCCATTTGCAAATTGGCCAAGGTTGAGTTAATTAATGATCATTCAAGTAGCTGGGTTCAAGGCAACTAAATTTTAGGGCCTCCTTCAACTAGATAGTTGAATCTAAATTGAAGAATGGCCCACAGTCGGCCTACCAGCTTGTGAAAAAGATAGGGCCATCCATAAGGCAACCCACTAAGGATGTATTGGTAAACAATCATTCAAGTAATTGGTGTAGACATGTAAATTTGGCCTAATTGAAGAGCTCAAAAGCTCTTGTCCTATGAAATATATTCAAGTATCCCATTAAGGGAATTGAGTATTTCCAACAAAAAAAAACTCAGGATTTCCACGTGTTTCTAGCGAGATCATAACTTGCCTCTGCCCCCCCCCCCCTTAATAGGGCACTAGGTGTCCTTTTTATGGGGCTCCTAGTGGCCCATCAATCAGGCATCAAGCACCCTATTCATGAGGGTGCTTACCTTTTTTTACCATTTATTGGTAGATTTTATCCTCCAAATGGTGTGGGTTAAAGGCGTGGTCAAACATTAATTGCCCCATTCAAGTCAAAGTGCCCCATAAGGGGGGAACTTCGGTACGAGTGACCACTTTTGCCCTTTTCTAATTTGCCCATCTTTGTAGTTATAAAAAGACACTATCTTCCAATGTTTTAAGGGTTCTCTTTTGGCTTCTTTCTCTTCTTGACCACCACAACACACTCATCTACATTCTAATAAATCTCCAAGCTCACACCCTTTAAAGAACCCCTCCAAACGGCAAACAAGGCATCCTTTCTCACCTTATGCCTACAGTTTTTTTTTTTTTTTACTTTTGGAGGTTTCCCATTACATTTCCCATTCTATAAGGAATCATCCAATAAAATTTGGTGTAGTGGAAGCAACAATTCCGATGGAGTTCATGTTGATTTTGTCTCAATAGGAACTAAATAACAAAAATAAAAAAATTGATAAAAACTATTTCAAATATACCTGATAGGGATTAACATAATCCCTTGGAGAGGAATAATAAGGACTTCTCAAGCTCTTCAAACTGTTCAAACATTTGATCTCTAGTGGTATCTACACGAATTTCATTTATAGCATGTTCTCCTTTCACTCTAGGTTCAAGAACTCTTCCCAAACGAAGATTCATCACCCATGGATGCCTTTCAAAGAGAAGAGAAGGTAGAGAGAAGGCTATGGACGTGGTTCTCACCCTTGACTTGATAGAGTTTGGTTGGAACTATCAATATTTATAGAGAATTTAGAATTTTTATAAAAACTCAAAAACTCTATAAATTATGCCCTTACCCCTGTACTTATAGATAACTCTTTATATTTGTGACCTATTAGGCCTGATAGCCTACTTGGTTGAGAGCTATTTAAAATAGAATAATAATATTTAATTTAATTAAATTTTTATCAAGTAATAGATTAATCCATCTACCGATCATAAATGGTACAAGTTACATCCCATGATTCCAAATGACTACGGGGATAATTCTATATTCATTAAGCCTTTTTATAATTCATTATCACATGGATATAAACTCTCATCTATTCAATGTCCATCTTTGGAGGGGGTACGACATCAACTATCAACTCCTTAGTGTACCAACCCTATAAGATCCTATACTACAAATCGGGTCAATTTGAATACTCTTTCTCCAATTATCCTATCTACCTTGACCAAGGATTTAAAGTACTATCTCATAGGACATTCATTCTCACTTACCGAGAATAGGCAATCTCTTGTTGTTCATTCAATTGCTTTCACCAGGTTTCCCTTTTACCCAATCTATTGCCATTTTAGACCATCTATATGGTATTCCATAATACAATGACCAAAGCACAACTTATGCTCAACAAGACATCTTTGGCAACTTAGGTCAAAGGATCAACCATGTAATCATGATAATAGAAAATGTTAATTAACAGTTCACTAAGATACCATTCAGAATTTCTAATTTATTTAGTTTAGTAAACTCATTCAACTAATAATCACTTGTATGTGTATCTCAATGTCACCACACTAATTACTAACGAGAATGGTCATCCTCATCATATGAGAAGATAACACAAACACTAGTCTATTCAGATCTTTGATGTTCTATCTTAATGATCCTATGACTAGAAACATTTATATCATATATCTCTAAATGATCGATTAGATTATCATGATCTTATTATAATTTAATCATCATTGCATATAATCAAAGACTTCGTTATGATGTTTGCATTTAATATGAGCTGTTAATGAAGATTTGCCTACTAATTGAATGAGATATTTTGCCTACTAATTGAATGAGATATTTTTACAAATGTCAAATCATACCAAATATGATTGGCTTGTAGTGTATATATTTCTATTAATCTGTCACTTGCACTAAAATTAATCACCCATTTGTCTGATCTCTATTAACTTAAGATGAAGCTTAAATACTCTTTAAGTAACCACTTCAGTTAGTGAATTTACAATGTTATTAGTAAAAGATACTTTATAATTAATTATATCTTTATGGACTGCAATCTCTTTTATTTTATGATATCGCCATAAAAATTTTGAACTTATGGTGAGACATCGGCTCTATCCAATTGTTTTCATAAAATAATTGTACACTTTTAAAGAAATTGGGACAATTTTATATATTAGATAAACACTTTTATCTAGACTACTTCTTAAGTAGTGTGTAGCCATTATATAATATTTTTTATATTAGTTGTAGAATTTGTAATGTTTTATTACATAGAACTCTTTCATCTTACCGCACCATTATTATATTGACTTGTTGTCAAATTTATTTAACTAGAAGCTTGTGATTGTAAAACTGCAAAGCTTCAAGCCTAATCCTCCTTACTTTAAAGATATATCCTTAGTACTTCTTAACTACCTAAAGATACATCTCTTAACTATTTAGCGACTCTCACCTAGATCTACCTAAGGAATTCTCATAACACTTAAAATATTAATCACATCAATCCTTGTACATAACATCACATACATGATAGACCCTTTGGCAAAGTATCCTTGAAAAAGTATATAAAGGCATCTCTTTAGAGAGATCAACCCCATATTACATTGTAAGAAACTTATCTTGGAGTGTACCATGTCAAACCTTTTGACTATGGTGACTACGTACATTAACTAGGTCATGTCAAGCAACCTTTCAGATCTATCTTCATGGATCTTAAAATGTAAATTATATTTGGAGGATTAGTTTGACAACTAAGTCAACTAATGATAATGTACTTACATCATTCTTAATAAGTAGTATGCCATTCATGTAAAATGTCAAGAAAGTAATATCACTCCCATTTATCTTCTTATGCATACAAAGCTCATCTTCATTCTTAATAAAGTCATATGATTTAATCTCATCAAACATGTTAAACAATCTTTGAGTAGTTTATTCCAGTTCATGAATAAACCTATACATACTCTACTTGGATGTTATTAGAACTTGATTCACTAAGATTATATCAAATGCATCTGTTCCTCAAAAAATCATAGATGAACACTATGGTAACATCCAATTGACATATCTTATAATCATAGTGTGTAACAATCAAAAATCAAATGGATTAATCTATGGCATAGGTAAAAGGATCTAATCACAGTCAACTATTTAACTTAAATGATATCTTTTCAGCCATCCTTGCCTTGAAGGTCTCTACCTTCTAATCCACTCCAATTTATTCTTTAGTGATCTATTTATATCTTATGGATACTATACCCTCAGGTGGATCTATCAAGTTCTAAACTTGATTAGAATAGATGAAATTTATATTAATTTATTTGTCTCTTTGAATTTTAAAATTAATATTTTATATTGCTTCTATATATATTTTAGGATCAATATCCCTTTTATCTTATGCCTCATTTCTTTTATCAACGATATATCCCACATATCTCTTAGGTTGAATGGGCACAAGTAAAGACTTATAAACTATCCATATGTAATTATTAACTAGTACTGTAATAGAAGTGTCCTCAGGTTGTGGGACTAGAACATCTTCCATATATACCTTACTTTTATTATCTTTCTAAAAAAAGGAACTCTTCCTCTTGAAATTGTAGGCACACAATTTTGGTCTAGTTGGAGAACTCAAGAACCCTAGTTTTATAAAGTATATTTAAGTATCCCATTAAGAGAACCAAGTTTTTCCAAAAAATTGGGCTCTCCGTGCATTTATGGCATGCCTAAGACTTAATGCTTCATTAGGGGGAACTTGGAATAGGCTCCTGGGCCCCACCAACAAGGCACCAAGCACCCTATTGGTGGGGCGCTTACCTTTTCTGGCTGATTTTCAGAGGATTTGACTCCATAATGGCACGGGTCAAAGGAATGGTGGGACATTAATTGCACCACTCATATCAAAGAGTCCCATTAGGAGGCGCTTCGGTATGAATAACAACTTTTGTTATTTTCTTATTTACCCATCTTTGTGGATATAAAAAGACCCTTCTAGACACGCCAATTTGGCCTAATTTGAGACTTAAAACTCCTATTCCATTAGCAACATCCCTTTTGGACAATTAAAATTATACTAAACCACCCTTCTGGACAAGTCAAGGAGCTTACTGGAAATCTACTAATGAGTTACTAATCCCTGGTTGAATCCACATTTGTCAAGTGAGGATCATTATGTCATGTCTTTTCGTCAAGTCACTACATGTTTTTTTCTTACAATTAGAGTTTCTCGGTTGCTGTTAGGTCATTTCGGTCAGTATCGGGGTGTAGGGCATACCAGATTCGTCTCGTCGTTTCATGACCAATAAGTTGGCACGGAACCCCTCTGGGGCATCTCCAGTTCACTTGACCATTAATTTTGGTCTTTTTAGATCTTTATGAGTTTTCCAGGTTCCACATGTCATTTTCGATCATCAACCAAAGTTGTACATGTTGCCACCAACTTTTTCAATTATTCTAAGTTCTTCGGATCATCCCTGGCTCTTCCAAGCATCTCTTCGAGTTTTTCGGGTTCCTCCCGTTGTTTCTAGTCATCAACCTGAGTTGTATGGGTTGATGTCAACTTTTTCGATTATTCTTGGCTCTTCTAAGCACATTTATGAGTTTTTCAGGTTCCTCCCATCATTTCTAGTCGTCAACTCGAGTTGTATGGGATGCTGACAATTTTATAGGTCATTTTGAAGTTTTCCAAGTTATCATCGGCTTTTTGGAGTTTTGGACCACCACCTAGGCCTTCGGCACCACCAGAAGGACAAATCAGAAGTTATAGTCCCATATAGAAGTCTTGGGATGTGTAACATCTAGTTTACCAATTTGGAGAGCTGCATTTGTAAGTCCTCTTTTATATGCAACAAATGGGAGTCAAAACGGATGTCCTGTTTACAAGGTACAACTCATGAAGTAGGTGCGCGCAAGAGAGAGAACTGAACGCGCCCCCAAATCGGGGGTGCGGTTTGCACACCTCAATTGCCCTCGACTTGAGTGATAGAAATGTATGCCCTATGAGCTAATCATATCTAATATGATTTGACATTTCTAGATGTATCTCATTCAATTAATTAGACAAATCTTCATTATAATCTCTTATTAGATGTGAATATTATAATGAAATCCTTGATCAAATGCAATGATAATTAAATCATGATGAGATCATAATAATGAGATTGATCATCTAGAGATAATTGATCTAAATGTTTTCTAGTCATAGGATACTTGAGACGGGATATCAAGGATCTAGATAGACTAGTGTATGTGATATCTTCTCATGTGATGAGGATGACTGATCTCATTGGTCATTTGTGTGGAGACACTGAGATTCACATATAGATGCTCATTAGTCGAATGAGTTCGCTGAACTGACCGAATTAGAAACCTTGAATGGTATCTTACCGAACTATCAATCAAGGTTATCTATCATCACGGTTGAATGGTTGGACCTTTGACCTAAGTCCCAAAGATACCTTGTTGAGTGGAACTTGTGCTTTGTATCACCGTTTAGATGATCCAGTGTAGTGATGGATCGGGTACAAGAAAAACCCGATGGAGACAATTAAGCAAACAAAAAGGGATCATCCACTCTCAGTAAGTGAGAGTGAATATCTTATGAGATAGTACTTTAAATCCCTGGCCAGGGTAGATAGGATAATTGAAAAATGAGTTTTTCAAATGATCCAATTTCGAGTACATGATCCTATAGAGTCGGTACACTAAGGAGTTGACAATCGATGATGTACTCCTTTCCGACCGAGACATTGGATGTATGAGGGTTTATATCCATATAGTAATTGATGATCGAAAGGCTCACTGGAGATGAAATTATCCCTATAGCCATTTGGGATCATAAGATGTGGCATCTACCCTTCAAGATCGGTAGGCCGATTAATCTGTTATCGAATAACAGATTTAATTAAATTAAATAGAATTGTTCTATTTGATTTAGACCTCAACCAAATAGGCTATTGGGCCTAGTGGGTCACACACATAAGGACTTATCCACAAGTACAGGGGCAATGGCGTAATTTATGAAGATTTTAGATTTTTATGAAAAATTTTAAAATTCTCTATAAATACCAATGGTTTCAGCCAAACCCCATCAAGTCAAGGGTGAAAACCACATCCCTAGTCTCTTCCCTACCTCCTCCTCTCTCTAGAAGGTGTCCATAGTCGATGGAGCTCTGTTCGAGAAGAGTTCTCGAGGCCGGCGCAAAGGGAGAACCTACTTTGGATGAAGTTCGTGTGGATATCGCTGGAGATCGGACATTTGAACGGTTTAAAGTGCTTGAGAAGCTCATATCCTTCCTCTCCATGGGATTATATGAATCCCTATCAAGTATATTCAAACCCGATTTGATTAGTTTTCAATTTTCGTCTTTCAGTTCTTTTTGAGACAGATTTTAAAAAAACCAATAGGAATCGCCACTTCCGCTGCACCAAATTTTATGGACGATTACTTACATTGAGAGCACATCCAATTCTATAAACCTAATTTATTGTCTCATTTTTCAACTTTCCAAACCCATTTTGGAAGGTTTCCTTCTCAAAAAATGCTCACTCTGACTGCACCCTCGAGTCGGAGACACGTCCATTTGGGAAGTTCAAATTTTAGAAAATTTTTAGAAATTTCTGGGTGAAAAATGAAAACTGGCACTGGACACACCCTCAGAGTGAGGGTGCACCCTAAGATTGAGGGCGCGTCCAGTTTATTTTCTGATTTTTTACTGGTCTACTTCTCTAATAAATTTGGGCCATTGGGATACGATCTAGGGTTACTCTCCTTGTCCTCCAGCCACGCTAGGCTCGTCCCAACCTCCCCAAATCTTCCTCTCTTCATTCTAGTGCCCGAAAATCATCCCGTAGTGAAAGAGAAGTATATATTTGCTCCATCGTACTGTTACATTGATCATCGGCTTCCACAAATTTCCTTGAGTATTTTCTTGCCAAACCTTCTTCATAAGAAGTGTTCCTCGTCAAGTTACCTAACATCTCCAACAAACAAGGATCAATTTTGACATCTCTTCGGCTCATGGTTTCTTCTGCACCAACACTGCACAGAGGGATCCAGAGTCTACCCTCCTCTGCCATCATATTGTTAGTCAATTTTTATACACTTATTGGTAGATTCATCTTATACTATTTTCATACAAACTATACCCTATTGATTTATCTTTTATTCTCAACAAGAATTATTCAATTCTAACATCTGTGGTGCCCGTAGTGCATCCTGCATCGACAATGCGCCAGTGGTTCCCATATCTTCATCTTCCAACATCAAACTTATCGAGTAAATTCAGACCTCTTCTTAAAAATTCAAGCAAACTTATCTTATTTTAAATCACCTTCAGTGAGTCTTCTTTATTTTGAAACAAATGAGAGTTCATTTTGACTTCTGGACTGTCTATGGTGATTGTTTCAACAAGGTCATGCAATCTAGTTTTGCTTCTAGTCTCCATCCATTTATAAAATTTATATAGGTACTTACAAGCATATTATGGAAAGGTAATCAACAAATAAACTCTTCCTCTCTAAGTTTTCTTTCCATTGCAACAAACAATACTTGATTCTGACATTGGGACTGCTCATGGTGAGCTCTGCACTAAAGTTGCATCGAACAGAGTTTAAAGCACCCTCAATCCAAGGGTGCACCCACCGCGTGCTCAAACCCAGGTCATGGCCTCCGCGCCCCTGCCTGTGTGCAGGCCAACCAAATCGGTCATATCTCTCCTATTTTAGCTCTAATTTTAGCCGTCCAAGTTTTTACTTCTTATTTATTCATCCAACATAATTTATATATCATTTGAATTTAATTTTTCATCATCTCATATATCATAAAAACTCAAAAAAAGGTTAGGGCTAACCCTGAAACTAGTGAGTTTGTTTCCGATTGTCATTTTTTATGCCACTTTCTTTACAGTTACTACACTTCACTTAATTCTAATCCTTCTTTCACTTGTTTTCTTGTCTTCTAGTTACACAGGTACATCAAGCAAGCGATGGTTAAAGACTCTTCTTCATCGGCCGACTAAAGAAGGAGAAGGTTGAAACCGTACACCCGTTTCTCGCAAGAAGGTACACACGGTCATCCTCTATTTAATCTACATTCTATTTAATTTAAAGTGGAGCCCGTGGCTCCTATCACCCACTCTAATCCATCTCTACCTCTGCTTCATCTTCTCTTCTATTTTTGATTCCTTTTAGTTTATTTTTCTCATCCTCCTCCCACACGACCTGAATTGTCTCTTCGATGCTCAAGCGATGTTGAGGGATGAAAGTTTGGGGATCAATGTATGGGACCAAGGTAAGAGTTTTCCCTTTTCCCTCACCCTTCTAAAGTGCCAACCTGAGACTCATTTTCAGAGTCGACAACCCTAGCATCCAAAGTTTTAAGGGTTCTCTTTTGGCTTCCATTCCCTCTTGACCACCACAACACACCCACCTCCACTCCAAGAAATCACCAAGCCCCCACACCCTTTAAAGAACCCATCTAATAGGCCATAAAAACACCCCTTTCCTTCTTCAAAAATATAATTTTCTTCCATCTTTTAGAGGTTGCCTAATTTAATCTTCATTCCTTCAAGGCCAATTCTTACCTCCTATGTATTCATTGGTGTCAAGATACCCTAAGGAATTGTGCTGACACACTGAAGGTCACCCACAAGCTTGGGGTGAAGCAAAGAAAGATCACTGATAGTTTGCCAAAAACTATCTCTGGTGTCCCACCAATGGGGCACTACTGATAGAAATGTATGCCCTACAAGCCAATCATATGTGATATGATTTTACATTTCTTGAAATATCTCATTCAGTATAAATGGCATAATCTTCATTACTTGCACTATCTAGATGCGTCTATCGTAATGAAGTCTTAGGTTACATGCAATGATGATTGAATCATGATGAGATCGTGATAATGAGATTAATCATCTAGAAATATGTACTCTAAATGTTTCTAGTTGTAGGATCCTCGAGACGGGACATCAAGGATCTGGTAAAATTAGTGTATATGATATCTTTTCATATGATGAAAATGACCGATCTCATTGGTCATTAGTGTGGGGACACTGAGATACATATACAAATGCTCATTAGAGGAATGAGTTCACTGAACTAACCAGTATAGAATCCCTGAATGGTATCTTACCGAACTGTCGATCAGGATATTCTATCATCACGTTTGCACGGTTGGATCTTTGACCTGAGTCGCCAAAGATGTCTTGCCGAGCGTACCATGTACTTTGACTATTGACTTATGGATCACTTAGTATTGTGGTCCTGTATAGTTAATGGATTGGGTATATGGGAAACCCGGTGGAGGCAATTGAGTGGACAATAGGGGATCGTCCACTCTCGGTAGGAGAGAGAGAATGTCCTATGGATAGTACTCTAAATCTTTGGCCAAGGTAGATAGGATAATTGGAAAAGGGTTTTCCAATTGATCCAATTACGAGTACAAGATTTCATAGATTAATTTATTTAGAGATAATAGATCTAATTTATTACGAGTACTCTAAATCTTTGGCCAAGGTAGGCCGTTTAATCTATTATGAGATAATAGATTTAATTTAAAAGAAGTTGTTCTTTTAATTAGGCCTCGACCAAATGAGCTATTGGGCCTAGTAGGTCACACACATAAGGGCAAATCTATAAGTTTGGGGACAAGGGTGTAAATATAAAGAAAGCAGGCGTTTTTATAAAAAAACTCCAAATTCTCTATATAATAGCGAATTAAGCATGAGCCCCACAAGCAAAGGGCTGCAAAATTCATCCCTACCTCTCTCCCTCATATTTTCCCATGCTGGAGGCCGTCGAGAGTCGATGGGACTTCATCCAGGGCGAGTCGAAAGGTCCGACGCGAAGGAGAACCCGACTATGGAGGCGGCTCGTGTGGATACGACTAGAGGCTACACACTTGAGTAGCTGAACGAGCGTAAGAACGCTAGATCTTCTCCGGTCTTTAGGGATTATTTGAATCTCGCAAATGTACGTGTTCGAAATCGTTTCGAATACCGGTTTTGTAGACGTTGTTCGGTTTCGATCGAGACCAAGACAATGATATACATGGAATCGAATTTTTTCGCTGCTCCAATCTGATTGGACCGATTCCCAACAAGTACTCATGGCACCCCATCAAGAGGGCACTACACTTAGCATCCCACCAACGAGGCACATGTAGTCATATTATATTTCATTGTATTTTTAGTGCTTTTTCACCTTATTTTTTGATCTCCCACTACTCCTCTTGATTCAAACTTGCATATTAATATTGTCTAACAAATATTAGAGCATCCATTTTCATCTTCATACATCATAGAATCACAAAAAATAGGGGTTGGGATTAAGTCCCAATCCAATTCGTTATTAACGTTTTGTCATTTTAATTTGAGCACATTACTGTACACCTTCTAATTCTAATGTTATTTTCACTTATTTTATTTTTTTTCTAACATTTCAAGATGAACTGGTCAAAGTAAAGCTACACACCCCGACAACCTGATCAAACCAAAAGGAATGCCTTAAGCTCCCTCTTCTTGGTTGGCCGAGAAGAAAGAAGTTGAAACCCACAAGCACATCTCCACCAAAAGGTACATTGGTCAATATTTTTACTTCTCTTCTCATTTTGAGATCTTGGCTCCTAGCGACCACACAAACTACAAACCATACAGAATGCATGGAGGAGAGACTGAAACATCTTCCATGCTAATAGAAATATGGTGAGTTGAGTAACATATATCCTTCTCCATAAGGGTGGTATATTTAATATCCATAAGTTTTCTTAGGATATCCAACAAACCAACACTTCATAATTTTATATTCCCACTAATTAAGACTATGCATCTTCACTAGGTTGGGCATTTTGAAACCCTAACTTGCTTAAGATCATGCTTTTAACCCATTTCCATATCCTATATAGAATAGTCATAATCGACATAGAAGGTACCAATTTAAGTAAAAGTAAATACATTGAGTACTTACAATGGACATAGAAAACTTTACTTAGCCCTAAATGGACATAGAAGACTTTACAATGGTTGTCATTGTTCACATTATGTCCTACACAATATGGCTTCTTATTTTAGCTTCTCAATTAAGCTTAGATTTGTAAAGAGGTGTCCATTAAAATTATATTCTATTATTCTTTAAATCATATGTATGTACTTAAGTATTCCCCTCCTTGATTTTATCAAAGAGTTCTAACAATATTTCCATCAATATCTCTTCCTCATTCCTAATCTCTAATAATTTCTCAAAGATCATGAATTTGTACTTAATTAAGTACATATTTCCATACCGTGAGGCGAGAGATATCATCTTTGAAAATATAAAATAGAAGTATTGTTCTTTAGCCTTAATATACATGGGCTAACATATACCTAGATGTATGAGTCCAAATAACACACTAGCCCATTCTTCGAGTCAGCAATAAGTTAAAATAGATTGATCTATATCAATCTATTTTCTCTTAAGAGGAGCATTCACATATATCATGAGAATTTATATATCTAATATGAATACATAATTTATTAAACTCCTACTAGCAAACACTTTGCCATTCAATATCTTAGAATAGCTATCATTTTCATAACTTAGAATAAATCATCATTTATTCACATAGGAAATATAGATAATATTATTGTAGAAGGATATAATAGCAATCTTAATTATTAGGACATCTCCCAAATACTATTAAAGATATATATATATCTTATTAGTAATGATGCAACTTTTACACCATTTTATATGTAAATCAATATCTTTTTCACTAAGCCTTTATTTACTTGTTATCATTTGCAACTCCTTGTAGATTAAGATACATATCTAATATCTCATATTATTAGATACATCTCTATTGTCTAATACTATGATATACGCATAAAATATCTAATACTATTAAGTGTATGTTTAAAACAAGTAAATATCAATGACTTATATGTATGAAACTTCTCACCTTTGCATTATGTGCAATACACTTTGCACTTCATTTTTCATTTACCATCATTATGATAGTAGAAAAATTATGTCTTATTTGGACTTTATTATCTTGACCGACTTCTTTAACTTTAACTGTGTTCTTCTATTTCTATCTAATTATTTTACTTCTTTTATTCGTCTCACCAACAAAAAATTATTGAAGATGTGTTGTTGTTCTAACTTACCTTTAATTAGGTTATCACCATGAACCATGATGAATCTCATATCCATCTATCCATGTTGTCGATATGATTTTTATCTCATAGAGGATAACATCTGATTTAAGACAAACAATACATATTATCTATACTATTTTATGAGATAAGATCTTATCTTTCTTCATACCATTAGATATATTTAGGAGACACCTACTTCTAAAGTAGGACAATTAATTGGGCAACCAAGAAAATAATTCTCTTGGTTCTAAATCGTTCTAAGAAGTGTTAGTTCTTAAGTTATTTGGCATCTAGTATGTCTTACTAGATGGTTTGTCATCATATTTTACAGCTAAGATATAACATTTATTATAATTAAGATAGGTCTTTTATCCTAATTCATGCTCCCACTAATTTTCATCCTAAATTACTATTGCACTAGGCTGTTGGAGCCCTCGACTCTACATATATTCTCTCATTAGGTTCTTGATGAAGTTATGATTATTGATGAAAAATGATGAGAATTGGGTCATCTTAACACTCAATCAATCTAAGAATTTTTACTTATATCCTCTAGCATCAAGTTTAAGAAATGAGTAAAGCATGATATCTATACAAATGTGGTCACTTGACCATTAGCACTTGTTTAGCTACTTTGTACTCAGCTACATTGTTCATTAGTACTTGGACTACTAGATCATTTCCTATCTCATCGATAAAACCATTGATTAGTTCAAATCAACACTTCATAGTTATATATTCCCACTAATTAAGACTACATATCTTCACTAGGTTGGGTATTTTGAAACCTTAACTTGCTTAAAGTCACGCTTTTAACCCATTTCCATATCCTATATAGAATAGTCATAATCGACTTAGAAGGTACCAATTTAAGATAAAGTGATTATATTGAGTACTTAGCCATAAATGGACAAAGAAGACTTTATAATGGTTGCCATTGTTCACATTATGTCCTACACAATATGACTTCTCATTTTAGCTTCTCAATTAAGCTTAAATGTGTAAAGAGGTGTCCATTAAAATTATATTCTATTATTCTTTAAATTATATGTATGTACCTAAGTATTCTCCTCCTTGATTTTATCAAAGAGTTCTAACACTCTTTTCATTAGTATCTCTTCCTCATTTTTTAATCTTTAATAATTTTTCAAAGATCATGAATTTGCACTTAATTAAGTACATATATCCATACTGAGAGATATCATCTTTAAAATTATAAAATAGAAGTATTATTCTTTAGCCTTAATATACATGGGCTAACATATACCTAGATGTATGAGTCCAAATTACACACTAGCCCATTCTTCGAGTCAGCAATAAGTTAAATAGATTGATCTATATCAATCTATTTTCTCTTAAGAGGAGCATTCACATATATCATGAGAATTTACATATCTAATATGAATACATAATTTATTAAACTCCTACTAGCAAACACTTTGCCATTCATTATCTTAGAATAGCTATCATTTTCATAACTTAGAATAAATCATCATTTATTCACATAGGAAATATAGATAATATTATTGTAGAAGGATATAATAGCAATCTTAATTATTAGGACATCTCCCAAATACTATTAAAGATATATATATCTTATTAGTAATGATGCAACTTTTACACCATTTTATATGTAAATCAATATCTTTTTCACTAAGCCTTTATTTACTTGTTATCATTTGCAACTCCTTGTAGATTAAGATACATATCCAATATCTCATATTATTAGATACATCTCTATTGTCTAATACTATGATATACGCATAAAATATCTAATACTATTAAGTGTATGTTTAAAACAAGTAAATATCAATGACTTATATGTATGAAACTTCTCACCTTTGCATTATGTGCAATACACTTTGCACTTCATTTTTCATTTACCATCATTATGATAGTAGAAAAATTATGTCTTATTTGGACTTTATTATCTTGACCGACTTCTTTAACTTTAACTATGTTCTTCTATTTCTATCTAATTATTTTACTTCTTTTATTCGTCTCACCAACAAAAAATTATTGAAGATGTGTTGTTGTTCTAACTTACCTTTAATTAGGTTATCACCATGAACCATGATGAATCTCATATTCATCTATCCATGTTGTCGATATGATTTTTATCTCATAGAGGATAACATCTAATTTAAGAAAAACAATACATCTTCTCTATATTATTTTATGAGATAAGATCTTATCTTTCTTCATACCATTAGATATATTTAGGAGACGTACTTCTAAAGTAGGATAGTTAATTGGGCAACCAAGAAAATAATTCTCTTGGTTCTAAATCGTTCTAAGAAGTGTTAGTTCTTAAGTTATTTGGTATCTAGTATGTCTTACTAGACGGTTTGTCATCATATTTTACAGCTAAGACGTTTATTATAATTAAGATAGGTCTTTTATCCTAATTCATGCTCCTACTAATTTTCATCCTAAATTACTATTGCACTAGGCCGTTGGAGCCCTCGACTCTACATACGCTCTCTCATTAGGTTCTTGATGAAGTTATGATTATTGATGAAAAATGATGAGAATTGGGTCATCTTAACACTCAATCAATCTAAGAATTTTTACTTATATCCTCTAGCATCAAGTTTAAGAAATGAGTAAAGCATGATATCTATACAAATGTGGTCACTTGACTATTAGCACTTGTTTAGCTACTTTGTACTCAGCTACATTGTTCGTTAGTACTTGGACTACTAGATCATTTCCTATCTCATTGATAAAATCATGGTTCGCCGGGTCGTCACCCGGGTCACGACCCCACTCCGACCCGGTCGATTTTGGGGCCGACCAACCCGGTCCCAACTCCCGACCCCACATTCCTTGGATAAAACCATTGATTAGTTCAAACAAGAAGCTGACATTTTATACCTATCTAGATGCATCCACTAACTTCCAAAACATTTCCTAACTTGATAATATATTAGGAAGTTGATTATTTTCTTTCTAATTAAACATATTTTGAAATACATCATGCATAAGTTATGAATTGTTATAAAGTAAATCATGCTAACTAATATGTATTGGGATATATGATAACAAAAACGAATTGGGGTCATGTATGACCAAAATAAATTGGTCATAGACCTCTTTTAACAAATTTTGTCATAAGAACAGAAAATTAATATAAAAACTCAATTTATCATGAAACCAAACACCTCATCGGTGACGACTTTTTTAAATCAACCTCAACCATCTATTTTTGGACTACTTGGCTGACTCATCCTAAATAATATTTTATTTTATGGGATCGTCTATAGAAGCCTTCACAAGTGATGTTTCACGTAAAGGGAATTTTTGCAATTTCAGTTGTTATCGAGTAACATTTCACAGTATTTTCATTGTTTTTAAAACTTTCTAAATTCTGAACAATTAATTTCTTTCTCCGGTACTGTTTCCTATGCAATCTCTAGATCATTCGAGGCAAGACACCGTAGTTCGGTGAGTCATCGGGAAAGTAGTTGGTGAGAAATTACGATGAAAATGATAACTGATCATACAGACGTCAGAACTTGCCGCATGTCAATCAGACGATGACGATCCATATCCGGCTATTCACACGTAAAACGATATCCTATCTGATTCGCACGCGTGAATACTAGCTTGCATGCAAACATGCATCCTTCCATTTACAGATGTCGACATGATACCACCAGTGTAAATGAAATGAAATCATTTAGCTTCCTTTATATTCAACCATGTCCCTGCGTGCGCTCTTCGTGCTTCAAGGGGCGCATCCGATAAGGGAGAGCTCTTAGTCTTTCAATATGGAACTCAAGAACACTCTGCTCCCCTCCTACGTCGTCACGTTGCTGATCACGCTCGCTCTACTACGGGGTAACGGCATCCTACTCACTTCGCTCTCTCTTCTCAGTCAATAATGAGCTCCACTTCTCTCGGGTGACCTCCCGAAGGAAGTTGGTCAAATTCCTCACATATTTACGATGTGAGAGATGATGTGATGAAGACTCCTCATATCATGAATATGTGAGGGACCTGATCGACTCCCCTCAGGAGATCTCCTGAGGAGAGCCGAGCTCGTCAATAATACATTGATCTATAGGTCTATTCAGACCACCTAGCTGCATGCTATTCATCTATCTGTGGCTCTGTCTGTTATCACAGGGGGCGTGAGAGCAGAGGGTCCATTCCCGCTGTGCGACACCCCTTGCAAGGTCTGCGTAGGGGTGTGCATATTTCACTCCCGGTGCGAATACCTCTGCAGAAAATACGACCACATGTATGGCGGCCACTGCGTCGGCAGCATCTTCAAGCGCAGGTGCATGTGCCTCGAGAAGTGCCCTACTCTGGCCGTCAATTGGCGGGCGACAGCCGGGGCGCCTCTCTCTCCCCAGGGCGAGCACAGCCGGGACTAATCAACTTCTTTGGCAACATGCAGCGACATACGATAAATGCCGAATCACACAGCATCTTATCTTATCTTACAGGGTGTTGGGATGTGTCAACGGGGGTGGTCAGTTTCGCAATAAAGTGTTATATATTTTCATGATAAAAAAATATATTAAAATAAAATATGACATAAAAGTGTCATGTTCGAGTGAGATGTAATAACAAAAAAGAGTGGGTGTCATGTATGATAAGGAAATGGAGAGGAGACCACAAGATAAGAAAGAAGGTAAAACTTTTTTTGGTCTAAGGAAGATTATCTTTTCAAGACATAAAATTGCAATAGTCGTCGAAACATGATCTCTTTTAAAGACCTTTGTTACAAAAATTATATTAAAAATTGAATTCATCATGCACTTAAATATCCCCTTAAATTTTATTTTATTAACTTCTGAAAAAGTTTGTTCCGACAACCATGATAACATTTGACATAATGGAGATTTTTTGGTCCTTGATAAAAAAGGAAGAGAAATATTTTTTTTATTCTAGCATGTAATCTCGTTCCTTCCCTTTTTTTTCCCTTTGATCTCACTCTATCTTATGAATCGATTCAAATTCCTTGTCAGGATACCTAACTATATAAAGAAAGTAGTAAAAAATTATTGTGTATTTGTATACCTATTTTCATTCT
Source organism: Cryptocoryne crispatula var. balansae (assembly GCA_036172225.1). Taxonomy (NCBI): domain Eukaryota; kingdom Viridiplantae; phylum Streptophyta; class Magnoliopsida; order Alismatales; family Araceae; genus Cryptocoryne; species Cryptocoryne crispatula. The sequence goes on along the minus strand of CM069918.1, from coordinate 39,901,247 downwards.
TTGATCTTCCGGACTTGAAATGTTTCATGCTATGGATTCGAAAAAATATAAAAGTTAATTTTTATCGTCACATGACAAATTTATTTCATTGGCTAATTCACACTTTATTTTACTACAATTAATTTTATCATGAAAATGTATAAAAAAGTATTTGCAACCAAACATACAATTAACATTTCAAAAATTCAAACATAATATTTAGAGATGAACTCACTTTAACATTGCTATAACCATGCATGACTTCTTTAGATACTGCTATCTACTGGTGTCAAGTGAGCAGGTTTGGGCCATCCCGGCCCAAGCCCAACATCACTCATTTAAGAAGCCTAGCTAAAATGTAATAGCGGTTTTCTCTATATAATTGGGCTTAGGCCCAACGGGTTACACATGCCCATCTACGGTCCAATGGGCCAAACAACGTTAAAATAGAAAATATGAACCCAAATGTCAACACAACTTTTATTGAAAATTACAAAACAACTGTGTTTTGAACTATCTGACGTTCAGTCCGGCGAGAACGCCTATCATGCATATGCATAAGATATTCCTTCCGCATCAACAGAAAACAACCAAGGTATTGTTCCTTCAGAAGTGCTATGACAAGTATGTCCATTTCGACGGACGCCAATTTTAATGGGGTGTTTGGTTGCATGATAATTTTTTGTACACTTTCATGTTAAAAAATTATACTAAAATAAAAAGTGAATCAACTCATGACATAAAATTATCATGTTTCGAGAGATGTGATAAAAAAAGAGTTACTATCATTCATGACCAAACAAAGTGAGGGGACCACAAGAAAAAAGAAAGAGGTAAGTCTCTCTTTTTTTGTTTAAGAAGAAAATCACTTTCAAAACATAAAATTGTCAAGGTTGTCAAACACCTCTTTTAACAGGTTTTCTTACAATTTTTAAAAGTTAAAATAAAAATCTTTATTATTATGCAACCAAACACCCCATAAAGAACGATATGTAGGCTCAGATTACCCATCTTGACCGGAAATTTTTCATTTTCAACCGGCAATAGCTTTCGGTGGATTCAACGTCAAAGTACTGACTGGTATTATTATATATGAACACTATAATAAAATTTTGATGAATAATCAGCGAAAGAGATGGAGGAATGAATCAAGAAAATTAGATATTGGCGATGGCTTGAAACCGCCAACACAAGTCAATAGCGCTCGCCGCAAATTTTTTTGTGAGGACGCAAATAATATCTTTTGTAGATAATAAGCAACAAAGGCTCTGTAATACATGTTGTAATTAATCAGCAAAAGGCAAAAGGTATTTTTATATCATTATGAAAAAATTCATTTCTTAATATTATTTACATAACCTTGATGTTTGTGAATTACAAATACATAATATTACAAGTAAACATTAGTATGTAAAGAATTTAGTATTATCCCATTTTGAATATATAAAAAATTCAAATGTTAATAGTCACATATCAACACCAACATTCATGAATAACAAAAAGGAGTGGGTGTTATGTTTGAGAGAGATGTAATAACAAAAAGGAGTGGGTGTCATGCATGATAAGGAAATGGAGAGGAGACCACAAGATAAAAAAGAAGGTAAAACTTTTTTTTGGTCTAAGGAAGATTATCTTTTCAAGACATAAAATTGCAATAGTCGTCGAAACATGATCTCTTTTAACGACCTTTGTTACAAAAAATTATATTAAAAATTGAATTCATCATGTACTTAAATATCCACTTAAATTTTATTTTATTAACTTCTGAAAAAGTTTGTTCCGACAACCATGATATGATAACATTTGACATAATGGAGATTTTTTGGTCCTTGATAAAGAAGGAGGAGAAACATTTTTTTTACAAATACATAATATTACAAGTAAACATTAGTATGTAAAGAATTTAGTATTATCCCATTTTGAATATATAAAAAATTCAAATGTTAATAGTCACATATCAACACCAACATTCATGAATAACAAAAAGGAGTGGGTGTTATGTTTGAGAGAGATGTAATAACAAAAAGGAGTGGGTGTCATGCATGATAAGGAAATGGAGAGGAGACCACAAGATAAAAAAGAAGGTAAAACTTTTTTTTGGTCTAAGGAAGATTATCTTTTCAAGACATAAAATTGCAATAGTCGTCGAAACATGATCTCTTTTAACGACCTTTGTTACAAAAAATTATATTAAAAATTGAATTCATCATGTACTTAAATATCCCCTTAAATTTTATTTTAGTCAATAGCGCTCGCCGCAAATTTTTTTGTGAGGATGCAAATAATATCTTTTGTAGATAATAAGCAACAAAGGCTCTGTAATACATGTTGTAATTAATCAGCAAAAGGCATCTACTTCGGGTATGCATGCTTTATAAAGTAAACTTTAGTTAGAATAGTGCCATACTCACTAGGTAGAGGAGATACCCATGCTTATAAGCCTGAGTCACTCTAACTCAACACCGTGGTTTTGGGTTAGTTAACATAGTATCAGAGCCAAGGGCTGTGGACCCATCTCCATCAACCGTCACCACTAAACAGTGTACACGTGTCAAAGCCAAAAGAGCTTGCACGTGAGGAGACGAGTTAGAATAGTGCCATATTGGCTAGGTAGAGGAGGTACCCATGCTTATAAGCCTGAGCCACTCTAACTCAACACTGTGGTTTTGGGTTGGTTAACAACTTTCACTTCCATTGTCTGCAACTTTTTCCAGTGAGTGCTCCTACAGAAATCCACGGACTGCTCTGAACCTCATCGATTGTAGCGTATAAAATAGAAATTCCTCCTATGGAGTAGTCACAAAATAAAACAAACAAATCGGGACAAAAGTTCAAACTACCAGAGAACCAATCTTTCATGAATGAAGTGCCTAAGTAAGAAAAGTGAGAAAAATTAAAAACCAAGCATTTTCAGGGCATGCTAACAGAAAGGCAATCGGGGAAGAGAATTTAGAGGGAAAAGGCCTCTGACCTATCTCTATGTGTCTTCCATTCCCAACCACACAGCATAAAAGCTAATCCACGAGAACCAACCACTCAATGGAAAAAGATAGAGATGTATCGAGACTTTAAGGGCCTGTTTGATACCATAAAATTTTGAGAATAAACTTGAGTTACTCCCTAAATTTTGGCGATAACTCAAGTTTATCCCCAAGTTATCCCCATACCAAACAGCACCTAAGAACCCGTTTGGCACCATAAAATTTTGGTATAAACCTGACTTATCCCAAAAAAAATGAGGATAAACTAGGTTATCCTCAAGTTATCTTGATACAGTGCATGAAGGGGAAGAGTTAGATTTTAATCTAGAATTAACAAGATGGTCAAGACTCAAGAGGAATAAAAAAGAGCAGCAAGGGTCATCCCCCACTCTTGATCGGCCAATCATAAATCAAATTGGTTCATTATAAGATGATGGTGCATGCGCCTCCATCTAGAGGTGCATCCCCATGTGTCCCCCAATCGAGGATGCATCACCTTGTGACCTCAATTGGGGGTGCATGGTAAAATTTCAAAAGATTGCAAAAAAAAAATCTAAAAGAATTCGGATGCTCCAAGATAAAGAAAAGTTATCGACTTTGCCAAAATCCTTCCTTTATTGTGCCTTGGAATAATTGAAGTCCCCTCCCTATCTCCGTGCAAATTGTTTTGAAGGAGAAAGACAATTTCATAAGTCAAAGGGTCTCCTTTAGTTCCAAAGGGAGATATAAGAAGAGAAGACTATGGATGTTGTTTTGTGTGGTGTGGTTGGCCAAAGCTGTGGGCTCCGAATGAAAAGAGAAATAAAAATCTTGTTTAGACCAATGTACTTTTAGACTAAAATGAACAACATCATGCTGAACAACCCCCCTCTATCTATCTAGGTTAACCCTCCCGTTCTGTAAAAATAATAACTAATTAAAAATAAACATAAAAATGGCATTGTTATAAAATTTCCATTTACATCAAAAATTCAAATCTGAATTTTTAATTCAATATCTAACCTCTTAATTTAGGATAAAATACTAAATTTGATGGAGATGTTTGAATTGTTTAAAATAAATGAGATATCCTATTAAATGCATGCAAATGTATACTTTAATAAAGGCAAATGTATAATTACAATAAATTAAAGGGGTGTATGGTTGTATGATATATACAATTTTCATTACAAAATTATATTTTTGTAATAAAACTTGTTAAAGAGATATTTGACATTATAATTTTACTTTTTAAGAAATATTTTAAGATTTGCTATGTTTAAATGATGATGGACATACAAATCCTAAAATGGGAACTAAAACATTTATTTCGAAAAAAATTGAAAGCTAAATTTAAGTATTTCTTTGAGGTTTTAGAATGTTGCAATATAGGTCCAGATATGAAAAGTTAATCTTCCTCCAAAATGTCACAAAAAATCATTTTGCTTTTTGTACACTTTACTACTTGCTTTATATGCAATCCTTTTCATTCCCATGAATCATTAAAAAAACATATTTAGATGTTTGTCGAGAACCATCAGCACCATAAAGTGGGGGCGAGGGTGTTATTATGAAATAAGGGATTAGTCTTCATTAGTTCCTATAGTCATTTACATTTCTAAATATATCCTCCTAACATTTAAAATTGCTAATAAATCAGTTGCTAAAATTAAATTCTTATCAACAGAAAATGTCTCAAGATATTGTTAGTTAAATATCTTCATTTTTCATGACAAACTTATATATCTCTAAACCATCTTTTTCTTCTCCATCGTACTCCTTTTTATTCCCTTGAAAATATGGGTCATTTTCCTCAAAATAAAAATTATAAAACAAAATTACCTAACTTGTTTATTTTTTGAAATCATGGAACTTCACGGATCTTTTGTGGGCTTTAAATTTACGAGGCGTATCTAGAATTATAAATAATTGTGAGGATTGAAATGTAATACCCATATGTTAAATGCTTTCTAATTATTATAATAGATATTAAAAAATAGCTAATATGCTTTTCTCTAGTTGATTGACGATGGTAGGATCACATCATAAGAAGTTGTGGGTGGATAGACTTTCTTTTCGTTTTAACCTAAACAAGAACACCCATAAATAAAATTATTTTGATATGGGTCCTTTTAGATGGACCTACTTATTTCTTGAAACAAAGAATTTCAAAGATGTACCTTTTAATATTTTTATTTGTTTTATGGGACATATATAGAAATACAAATAATTGTGAAGATATAAATCCAAAAAAGAACCCATAGGTTAAACAATATCTCTCAACGATTATAATATATATATTAAAAATCAGTTGATAAATTTATTTTCGAATATGGAAATAGAAAGGTAATATGTCTATTATGCACTCATTTGAAATATGTTGTGCTTATATTAACCATTATGCAATCATTTGAAATATGTTAGATTATTTTAAAAGATATTGTTTGAGATTAAATATTGCCAACAACAAAGAAAACATGTGAATTACGTATTATTTTTTATAATTTCATATTTTCTAAAATATGTTATTTTGCAAGAAACAAATTTGATCTCTTACTTTGATATTATAGAGAGTTTTATTAGTAAAGAGTACAAATTGACCATCAAGTGCACAAAAAAATCACCGATGATGAAATAAATTGTATTTACCTCAATAGCCCCAATGTTGAGCACATTACAATCAATAAAGAAATTGAAGGTTCAACTTCTCAACAATTTACAAAATTGCAGAGTCGTTCAACAATGAAATAAATACATGATTAACACAACATTGTGTACTTCAAAAAATATTTGAATTAGTCTTTTTTATATCATTATGAAAAAATTCATTTCTTAATATTATTTACATAACCTTGATGTTTGTGAATTACAAATACATAATATTACAAGTAAACATTAGTATGTAAGGAATTTAGTATTATCCCATTTTGAATATATAAAAAATTCAAATGTTAACGGTCACATATCAACACCAACATTCATGAATACTCAAAAAAATTATATTGTAATCTATTAAAAAAATTAAATTTATTTTTGAAATTGTGTGTAGAATTTTTATTTATTGTTCAACTATATTACTTTTACCATAATTTTTTATAATAAAAAATAAGTGAACTTTTTTTAACTATTAATTCATAGATATTAAAAAAGTAATACCCACACCTAAAGGTGTTCATGGTTTGGTTTGGTTTGATTTTTAAGTATTTTTTTTTCAAACCAAACCAAACAAAACTATCTCTCAAACTAAACCAAACCAAACCAAATTAATTTATATTGGTTTGGTTTGGTTCGGTTCAAACCATATTCTATTACTATATAGTAGATATGTCAATATATAATTTCATTTTGTTTATTTTATAGCATATTCTATTAAAATTTAGTGTATATATTTATACACTTCATTAATTTTTTATTAACTCTTAAAAAATATTTTTATAAAAAATATGAAAAATACTATCTTATATATAACTTAAAATAAATTATTTAATCTAATTTGAGTTATTCAGTTTACCGGTTTGGTTTAGTTTGAAGGGCCTTAGAAACTAAACCAAACCAATCGGTAGTTCAAACCAAACCGAACCGAACCAAACTACTGATTTGGTTTGATTTTCTAGTTTGAATCGAATAGTGAAAAGTCCTACCCACACGTGCAAAACACGTAGCTTTTGACAAGTAATATGATTAAAATGAACATCAAATAACAAGAGGTTAAGAATAAACCAAATTGGGACTAGTTCCCAACCCTTATTTTTGATGATTTAAAAAGATATGAAGTTGCAAATGGGTTCTCTAATGTATGTAGGTAATGTTAAAATGCAAACTTGAATTAAAGAGAATGGTGGGGTTTCGAAAAATGAGTTGAAAGAGCACTAAAAACACAAAAAATTGTCTATAGGTGCCTTATTGATGGGGCACTAAGGGTAGTGCCCCATTGGTGGAGCGCTAGGGGCAGTTTCTGGTAGACTATCAAGGCTTTTTCCATACCTTGCTATAAGCTTGTAGATGATATCCAGTGCACTGGCACAATTCTTTAAAGATTAAATTTTGGTAGATGAGAACAATCTAATATGAAAAGTGGTAAATAAATTTTGGTTTACATAGAAATCAGTTTGTAGAAGAAAGTTGATTCATGTGGGTGTGGAACTCCCGATACGGGCCCGGTTCTTCTCTTTCTGGGCTAGAACGACGAATGCCACTCCTCTTTCGGTTTCGCCGGTGGTGTAGGGTTGTGGTCGCCAGGAACCGCGGGCTCCAAGAGTAAAAGACAAGAAGCAATGTAAGTATTAAAGAAAATGACCGAACGTACCTAGACGGAGAGATCGTGTTGAGAGATTATGGGTTCCATCTTCTTCCTTTTCGGCCGGTCGAGAAGAAAGAGCTTGAAGCACTTTAGTTGTTCCTACAAAAACAAGTAAGCCACGAAAACAAGTGAAAGTGGATTAGAACTAAGATAGTGAAGCATTTTGTAAAAGGGATGAACTAAAACCACAAATGGAAATGGACTAATCGGATTGGGAATAGCTCACAACCCCCTTTTTGTGTTTTTGGATGATGATATATGATATTACTAAGCTAAATATGCATGTAAACATGATAATCCATGATAGAAAACATAGGAACAAAGTAATGCTAGGAGATAGGAGAAGAAAAACGGGTTTCGGCTCCAAAAACGACGATCTGGAGCCCCTGGCGACCCGGCAAGGGGGGCACCTGGGCGACCCGGCAGACGGGTCACCTGGGCGACCTGGTAGGGGGGTCACCTGGGCGACCCGACAGACGGGTCACCTCCTGCACCAGAACCCGGTTCACTCCCGGATGCTCCCACGATGCCTCCGGATGGCCTTCAAAGCTTGATGATGACTCCCGGAAGCTCCTAGGATGTGGATGATGATCTCTCCTTGAATGTAGGAGCTTGAGAAGCTTCAAAATGGATGCCGATGAAGAAATAGGATGAAGAACGTCGGTTTACGGAGGTGGATGGAAGTGGGTTTAAGGAATTGTCCATAAAATTTTGGAGCAGCGGAAGCGACGATTCCTATGGGTTCCTTTAGAATCTGTCTCAATCAGAACCGAACGACGAAAACCGAAAACCGATCAAATCGGGTTCGAATATACCTGATAGGGATTCATATAATCCCATGGAGAGGAAGAAGATGAGCTTCTCAAGCTCTTCAAACCGTTCAAGTGTCCGGTCTCCAGCAGTATCCACATGAACTTCATCCACAGCAGGTTCTCCCTTCGCGCCGGCCTCGAGAACTCTTCCCGATCGGAGCTCCATCGACCATGGACACCTTCTAGAGAGAGGAGGAGGTAGGGAGGAGGCTAGGGACGTGGTTTTCACCCTTGGCTTGATAGGATTTGGCTGAAACCATTGGTATTTATAAAGAATTATGGAATTTTTCATAAAAACCCAAAATCTCTATAAATTGCGCATTTGCCCCTGTACTTGTGGATAAGTCCTTTTGTGTGTGACCCACTAGGCCCAATAACCTATTTGGTTGAGGCCTAAATAAAATAAAATAATTATATTTAATTTTAATTAAATCCGTTATCCGATAACAGATTAGTCGGCCTACCGATCATGAAGGGTACAAGCCACATCCCATGATCCCAAATGGCTATGGGGATAATCTCATCTCCATTGAGCCTTTCCATCATCAGTTACCACATGGATATAAACCCTCATCCATCCAATGTCCCGGTCGGAAAGGAGTACGGCATCGACTGTCAACTCCTTAGTGTACCGACTCTATAGGATCCTGTACTCGGAATTGGATCAATTGGAAAACTCCTTTTTGTAAGGAATCAATACATGACAGCGGAAAAATTTTGATTCCATAAAACCATGATCTTTGCCTTGATCGATGCCGAACGAGTAAAACCGGGAACCGAATATGAAGTAGAACGAGAGTACCTCATGGGATTTCTCAAATCCCTCACCATGGATGAAGAGAGGACGTTCCTCCTTGCTGAAAACCGTTCAAGTGTCCAGTCTCTAGCGGTATCCACACGATCTGCTTCAATAGGCAGGTTCTCTCTTCCTTCGGGCCTCCAGAAACCTTCCAGATCCAAGCTTGACCATGGGAGATCGCCTTCTAGAGGAGAGAGGAGGGAGAGAGGAGGCTTGGGACGTGCTCCAGCCCTATGGCTTGTTAGGGTATGGCTCCATAAGCCATTTATATATAGAAGATGGAATTTTTCACAAAAACCCAAAACTTCTATAAAATTGCGTCCATGCCCTCATCTTATTGACCAGATCTATTGTGTGTGACCCACTAGGCCCAATAGTCAATTTGGTTGAAGCCTTAATTAATTTAAAAGAAAAATTCCTTTAAATTAAATCAAAACCGTTATCTGATAACAGTTTTTACGGCTTTTTGATCATAAAGGGTACAAGTCACATCCTATGATCCCAAATGACTTTGGGGAGTTAAATAACATCCATTGAGCCTTTCCATCATCAATTACCACACGGATTTAAATCCTCGTTCATACAATGTCCCGGTCGGTCAGGGGTTCGGCACTGACTGTCAACCCCTTTAATAATCCGACTCTATGAAATCTTGTACTCAGGAATGGATCAACTGGAAAACTCTTTTTCCAATTATCCTATCTACCTTGGCCAAGGATTTAGATTACTATCCATAGGACATTCTTTCTCTCCTACCGAGAGTGAACGATCCCCTATTGTCCGCTCAATTGCCTCCACCAGGTTTCCCATATACCCAATCCATTAACTATATAGGACCACAATACTAAGTGATCCATCAGTCAATAGTCATAGTACATAGTACGCCTTTGGCAAACATCTTTGGCGACTCGGGTCAAAGATCCAACCGTCTTGATTGAGATGTAAGAATAACTGATTGACGAGTTCGGTAAGATACCGATCGAGTTTTCTAAATTAGTCGATTCGAGTGAACTCATTCCACTAATGAGCACCTGTGTGTGTATCTCAGTGTCCCCACACTGATGACCAATGAGATCGGTCATTCTCATCATATGAGAAGACATCACACACACTAGTCTATCCGGATTCTTGATGTCCTGTCTCAAGGATCCTATGACTAGGAACATTTAGATCACATACCTCTAGATGATCGATCTCATTATCATGATCTCATCATGATTCAATCATCATTGCATGTGATCAAGGACTTCATTACGATATATGCTAGTAACGAAGTTTTGCCTATTTAATTGAATGAGATATTCCTAGAAATGTCGAATCATATCATATATGATTGGCTTGTAGGGCATACATTTCTATCAATCTCCCACTTGCACTAAAGCCAATCACCCATCCGTGATCTCTATCAAGGTGAAGCTCAAACACTCTTTGAGTATACTTCGGCTAGTGGATGCTGTAATGTTATTAACGGAAGATACTCTATCTTTAATTATATCTCTATCAATCGCATTCTCTACGATTCTATGGTATTGCCATAGAAGTTTAAAACTTCGATGAGACTTCGGCTCTACCCCATTGTTTTCTCGAAACAATGCACTTTCGAAGAAAGTTGGGACAATCCCAAAAGCTAGATGAACATCTTCATCTAGTCGACTTCTCAAGCAATATACGAGTCATTATTCAATCTACTTTAGATTAGTTGTAGAATTAGCAGTGTTCTCTTGCATGGAACTCTTCCGGCTCAACCTTTGCACCACCATTATATTGACTTATTATCAGACTTATCTGATTAGAAGCTTGTGTTCATAAAACTACAAGTCTTCAAGTCTTATCCTCCATACATTAGAGATATATCCTTAGTGCTTCTCAAGTACTCAAGGACACATCTCTAAATTATCCTGTGACTCTCACAAGGATTTACTTAATGAATGCTCATAACACTTAGAGCATGAAGTCATGTGCGTAGCATCACAAATGTGATAAGTCCTATTGCAAAAGCATAAGGGCTATACTAATGTGACCTCTTTATCTCTCAAGAAGTCTACAAAGACATCTCCTTAAAGAAATCAACTCCACACTTCATAGGTAAGAAACCTATCTTGGAGTTTACCATGTCAAACTCTTTGACTATGGTTTTTATGCACATGAATTGGGTAAGGCCAAGAAACCTTTTAGATCTATCTCCATAGATCTTAAAACCCAATATTAAGTTTGGAGGATCAATTGATAACTAGGCTCACTAATGATAACATACGTACTTCATTCTCAATGAGTAGTATATCATACATATATGATGTCAAGAAGATAATAGCACTCCCACTTATCTTATATGAAAACACAAAGGCATATCTTCATTCTCAATGAAGTCATAAAATTAATCTCATTAAACCTTATCTACCATTTATGGGAAGTTTTACTTGAGTCCATAAATGGACCTTATACACACACTATTTGGATGTTTTGGAACTTGATTCCCAAAGGTTGTATCATATACACCTATTTCTCAAAAATAACATAGAGAAACACTATCTTAACATCCATTTGACCTATCCCATAGTCATAGTGTGTAACAATCAAATCTGAATGGATTAATTCCATGGCATAGGTAAAAGGTCTTATCATAGTCAACTATTTGACATAAATGATATCCCTTTTAACTATCCTTACTTTGAAGGTCTCTACCTTCTAATAGACTTCAATCTATTCTTTAGTGATCCATTTATACCCTATAGATACTAAATCCTTAGGTGGATCAATCAAATTCTGAACTTGATTAGAATAGATAGAGTTTATATCGGATTTTATTGTTTCTTCTCATTTTGAATCAATATCTCATATTGCTTCAATATAAATCTTAGGATCATCATCCTTTTATCTTATGTCTCATTTCTTCCATCAAAGATATGTCTCACATATCTCTTAGGTTGATTGGACATAAGAAAAGATCTATGATTTATCCTTGTGTAAATATAAACTAGTACCTTAATAAAAGTGTCCATGGATTGTGTGACTGGAACACCTTCCATTTATGCCTTTCTCCCACTGTCTTTCTAAAGGAGGGACTGTTCCTCTAGAGATATGGAGAGGTGAGCATCTCGTTCCCTTCTCCTAAGGAGGCATTAATATCCTTAAGTTTCCTTAGGATATCCCACAAGCCAACACTTTGTAGTCTTATATTCCAACTTGATAGGGTTATACTTCTTTACCAAGCCAAACATTCGAAACCTTAACTTGCTTAAGGTCAAGCTTTAATCCTTTCCATATGGAATAATTGGAATAGAACTTGAAAGGTACCGATTTAAGATCAAATGACTATATTGAGTGCTAACCCCTAAACGGACAAAGAAGAATTTTGCAAAGGTTGTCAATGTCCATATTATGTCCTACGCAATATGGCTTCTCATTTTATTTGCTCAATTAAGCTAAAATGTATAAGAGGTGTCCATCGAAATTAGATTATACTATCCTTCCTTTATGTGTGAATTATTACTTAAGTATCCCCTCTTTGATCACATCAAAGAGTTCTAATACTCTTTTCATTGATATTTCTTCTTCATTCTTAATCTCAAATAATTTCTCAAAGGTTTTGGATTTGTACTTCATAAAGTACATATGTCCATACCTAGAGAAGTCATCTTTGAAAATTAATAAAGTTGAAATATTATCCTCTATCTTTAATAGATATGGGCTAACATGCATCTAGATGCATGAGTTCTATAAACTCATTAGCCCTCTCTCCATGTCTAACAAATGAAGAGTTGGTCATTTTGCTTAATAAGATAAGACTTACATATAGTTAATGATTCTAAATCATTTACCTATATGTTACTATCCGAATAGTACTCCTTAAGTCTTCTCTTATAAATATGACCATACTATTAAACAATAGATTGATCAATATCAATCTACTTCGCCTAATGAGGATTTTTCACACATATTATAAGAGCATACATATCTTATATTAATAAACTCTTTATTATGCTCCCTCTTGGTAAACACTTTACCGAGTTATCATTTTCATACCATAGAATAAATCTCCATTTATTCAACTAGGAAATGAAAACAATATTATTTTAGAAGGGTAATTAAGACAACTCTAGAAGGCTATAGAAAATTTGTATCTCCCACTAGTAATGATGCAACATTTTGCATTCCATATGTAGGTCAACAATCTTCTTTAAACCTTCATTTACTTGCTATTATCTACAACTCTTTGTAGATATATGATGCATATCTGGTATCTCATACTATTATATGCACCCCTAGTATCTTATACTAGAATACACATACATAGTATCTTATACTATCAAATGTGTATATAAGACAAGTAAATATAATGACATAGTTACATGAAGCTTCTCAAGCTCCACCTTTGCATTATGTGCAATACACTTTGCACTTCTTCTTCTACTTACCATCATCATGATAGTAGAGGAATGCTATGTCAAATTTGGGTTATAATATCTTGACCCACTTCTTTGACTTTTAACTATCACCATCTATCTCTATCTAATGATCTTACTTCTTTCTATTGGTCTTATCAATAAGAAGTATTCAAGATGTATCATTCTTCATCGCCTTTAATTAGCTCATCACCATGAGCCATGATGGATATCATATCCATCTATCCATGTTGCCACTACTAATTTTATTTGATAGAGGCTAACATCTGATATAAGGTAATTAATACATCTTTTCAATGAGATAAGATCTTATCTTCTCTCACTACATTAGATAGTGTAGGAGATACTTCTCAAGTAGGATAGTCAATAGGTCAACTATGAGAACTATTCTCTTAGTTCTAAACCGATATAAAAAGTGTGAGCCATTAAAATACTTAGCATCTAACATGCTAGATTAATGGTGGTTTATAATATTCTACAACAGAGATATAAATGTATTAACATTACAGACATTCATTAAAATTAAGATATGGTCTTTCATCCTAATTTATACTCCCACTAACTTTCGACGAATTTGCATAACCCTCATTATGCAAAGACGGGATATCAAGATAACATCCTAGTGGGGACCAAGACCCTACTAACTTTATGGTGATGACCTTGTGGTAGCACAACAAATCATCCCATACTTAATAGGTAGGCAACTATTGCCGTTGCAACTCTTGCAACTCTTAGTCATTTAGCCTCTAGAGTTATGATCTTGTGGTAGCACAACAAACCATATACTCTAGTTAGGTCAAACCCGCTTGTTACGTTATGAGAATGGATTCTTCACACAGCCCTTGTGGTAGCACAACAAAGCCATGCAAATGGTCCACTCCAAAGTTCGGCTAATGCCTTGGCCATGATCTCCAATCCCTTGCTGAATAGGCCTTGTGGTAGCACAACAAACCCATCCAATCTAAGGTTGGCTCATCAAGACCATAACAACGGAAGGCTACGTGAGTCATTCTTAATGTCTCACGTTTATCGACCTAATTAGAACGAGGAGGGATTTTATTTTAGTCTCATCAACATAGGTGCTACATATAAATATTAATATACCTTTGGAATATCATATATTTAAGGTATAAACTGTGGCACACACCACATATCAAATATGCATTAAAACATAGGTGATCATGGACTTAACCCTAAGTATACACCTAAGGCACCCCTATAGATGCAAATCCTTGCTTCAGAAGCTTGAGTTGGCATGCTCCCACTTCAGAAGGGTGCTTCTCCAAGTGGTCCCGCTCTCCATTCTATCACGAGCCGGCTTCTAACCATTACAAGCAGCTAAAGGGTACATAGACCCACAAATGTACAACTCATAATAAGAAACCTTGGTTTTAACCAAGGGGAGTACACAAATGGAGGGAGGTAGAATGTACAATCAGATTGTATAGAGAGAGAGGAGGCACACGCAGGCCCCATTTAATAGCATAACCAACTTAATTAACCAAGCAATCAAAAGCAAAGCATATTTAAGTCCATGATCACCACATTACACACACCAACATTCATCACATGAACATAGAGCGCATACGTGATAATTATATGAGATATATCATATATACAATCATAAAATTATATACTGTAATTTTGAAATTCCAAATTTCATGCTTGTCGAATTTTCATAAAATAAATAACATGAAATGCACATATAAACAATTTACATGCATAAGACAAGCAATATAAAATATTCAGATGATTCATGCTTTTCCAAAAC
This sequence comes from Cryptocoryne crispatula var. balansae, assembly GCA_036172225.1. Taxonomy (NCBI): domain Eukaryota; kingdom Viridiplantae; phylum Streptophyta; class Magnoliopsida; order Alismatales; family Araceae; genus Cryptocoryne; species Cryptocoryne crispatula. The sequence continues at coordinate 39,886,223 of CM069918.1, read as the reverse complement.
TTCTAAGAACATTAAATTAATGTCCAAATCATAATTATTCAAAATCACATTTTTCAGAATTTATTTGAACACTAATTTAATCAATAAAGATTTTAAAACAATTTTAAAATCATTTATAAAATGATTCTATGGCAACCAAAGTCCAAAACTATTTAAAAAGTTCATAAAAATTTTACAAACCTATTAAATAATTTCTCAGAACTTATATAATCATTAATTTCATTAATTTTGATCTTAAAACAATTTTAAAATCAAAATAGTAGAATTCAATGACAAAATGGTAAAACTCTATTTAATAAGTCATTAAACACTTTAATAACTTATTAAATAAACTATAAAATTTTTCAGATTTTTTCTGGAATTTTTTGGCATTTTTTTCGGATCAAAAATGAATTTTAAACAATTTAAAAAGCATTTTTGAATTAAATAAAGGACGGCGCAGTGCGCCGGCCAATGAGCACCGGCCACGACACCTCGGGCTAAACGTAGCTCTGCCACGTACCCCCCCGGCTTGCGCCGGAGGGCCGTCGGCGGCGCGCCGCACGCTGTGCGCCTGCGTGCGCCGCCGCGCGCCGCCGGGGCTAACGCGGCGCGGCCGCGTACCCCACCGGGGTGCGCCCGCCCTACCGCCACGTACCCCTCCGCGCGCTGCCGGGTCCGGATCCGATTCGGACTCCGTCTTCTTCGCCCGATAAGGGCTGGGCGGATTCCGGAAACCCTAGAAAATCGCCGACTTTCGGGCCTGATTTGGGGGATCAAACGGTATCCAAAAAATCCGTAAAAATATGCGTTGGAATCCTTGAACAATATGTATTCTATATATAGAAGTTTCATCTCATGAAAAATTCTATCCAACGCTAAGTTTCAGGAGGAAGTTGCCACGGCCGCAATTAAACCAAAACGCAAATCCCTCTCAAATCCGGCACCTCCAAGGGCCGTTGACTGTCCAATAACTTATGTAAACTCTAAGAAACTTAATTTCCTATCTTCCTACGTCATTAGACAGAGGTATTTGAGTCCAAATAGGTAAGTTCATCAACTCCCCCAATTTCGGCCGGATTTTCGGATATGATCATCTTAGCAAATTTCCGAACTCATTCCGGACTCTCCGGATGGAAAAAATTCATGATGTTTGCGGCATTGGAAAGATCTCATCCACTAGAATCCAATGAATCTAACCACACACAGTTTCGTATCTCATACAAACTGTGGTGATCAAATCAAAACAGCTTTGTATGCAGTTTCGGGAAAGCAAGAAATCACATGAAATCAAGCCAATTTCGATTCAACTTCGACCAAGGCATCAACCGGGCTCTGATACCACTGTAAGGAATCAATACATGACAGCGGAAAAATTTTGATTCCATAAAACATCTTTGCCTTGATCGATGCGAACGAGTAAGCCAGGAACCGAATATGAAGTAGAACGAGTACCTCATGGGATTTCTCAAATCCCTCACCATGGATGAAAGAGGACGTTCCTCCTTGCTTTAAAACTGTTCAAGTGTCCAGTCTCTAGCGGTATCCACACGATGCCGCTTCAATAGGACGAGTTCTCTCTTCCTTCGGGCCTCAGAAACCTTCCCGGATCCAAGCTTGACCATGGGAGATCGCCTTCTAGAGGAGAGAGGAGGGAGAGATGAGGCTTGGGACGTGCTCCAGCCCTATGGCTTGTTAGGGTATGGCTCCATAAGCCATTTATATATAGAAGATGGAATTTTTCACAAAAACCCAAAACTTCTATAAAATTGCGTCCATGCCCTCATCTTATTGACCAGATCTATTGTGTGTGACCCACTAGGCCCAATAGTCAATTTGGTTGAAGCCTTAATTAATTTAAAAGAAAAATTCCTTTAAATTAAATCAAAACCGTTATCTGATAACAGTTTTTACGGCTTTTTGATCATAAAGGGTACAAGCCACATCCTATGATCTCAAATGACTTTGGGGAGTTAAATAACATCCATTGAGCCTTTCCATCATCAATTACCACACGAATTTAAATCCTCGTTCATACAATGTCCCGGTCGGTCAGGGGTTCGGCATTGACTGTCAACCCCTTTAATAATCCGACTCTATGAAATCTTGTACTCAGGAATGGATCAACTGGAAAACTCTTTTTCGATTATCCTATCTACCTTGGCCAAGGATTTAGAGTACTATCCATAGGACATTCTCTCTCTCCTACAGGAGTGAACGATCCCCTATTGTCCGCTCAATTGCCTCCACCGGGTTTCCCGTATACCCAATCCATTAACTATATGGGACCACGATACTAAGTGATCCATCGATCGATAGTCAAAGTACATAGTACGCTGGCAAGACATCTTTGGCGACTCGGGTCGAAGATCCAACCGTGCTATTGAGATGTAAGAATAACTTTGATAGACGTTCGGTAAGATACCGATCGAGTTTTCTAAATTGGTCGGTTCGGTGTATCTCGGTGTCCCATGCTGATGACCGATGAGATCGGTCATTCTCATCGTATGAGAAGACATCACACACCTTAGTCTATCCGGATTCTTGATGTCTGTCTCGAGATCCTATGACTAGGAACATTTAGATCACATACCTCTAGATGATCGATCTCATTATCATAATCTCATCATGATTCAATCATCATTGCATGTGATCAAGGACTTCATTACGATATACGCTTCTAATAAAAGCTAGTAACGAAGTTTTGCCTATTTAATTGAATGAGATATTCCTAGAAATGTCGAATCATATCATATATGATTGGCTTGTAGGGCATACATTTCTATCACTTTTCCAATTATCCTATCTACCCTGGCTAGGGATTTAGAGTACTATCCCATAGGACATTCACTCTCACTTACCGAGAGTGGACAATCCCTTGTTGTCCGCTCAATTGCCTCCATCGGATTTTCCTTGTACCCAATCCATCGCTATATAGGACCATCTAAATTGTGATCCATAAGTCAATGGTCAAAGCACAAGTTCCATCCAACAATTCATCTTTGGCGACTCAGGTCAAAGGTCCAACCATGCAACCGTGATGATAGAAAACCCTGATAGACAGTTCGGTAAGATACCATTCAGGGTTTCTAATTCGGTCAGTTCAGTGAACTCATTCAACTAATGAGCACCTGTATGTGTATCTCAGTGTCTCCACACTAATGACCAATGAGATCGGTCGTCCTCATCACATGAGAAGACATCACATACACTAGTCTATCCGGATCCTTGATGTCCCGTCTCAAGTATCCTATGACTAGGAACATTTAGATCAAATACCTCTAGATGATCAATCTCATCATCATGATCTCGTCATGATTTAATCATCATTGTATTTGATCAAGGACTTCATTATGATATTCGCTTCTAATAAGAGCTTATAATGAAGATTTTCCTAATTAATTGAATAAGATATATCTAGAAATGTCGAATCATATCATATATGATTGGCTTGTAGGGCATACATTTCTATCAATCTCCCACTTGCTCTAAAGCCAATCACCATCTAACTGATCAGTATCAGCTCAAGGTGAAGCTCAAACACTCTTTGAGTAACTGCTTTAGTTAGTGGATATGTAATGTTATTAACGGTAGATACTTTATCTTTAATTATATCTCTATAGGTTGCAATCTCTCTGATTGTATGGTATCGTCACAGAAGTTCTAAACTTCTGATGAGACATTGGCTCTACTCCATTGTTTTCTCAAAACAATGATACATTTTCAGAGAAAATTGAGACAATCCCATATCAAATATGTAGATGAAAAACTTCATCTAGACTACTTCTCAAGTAGTGTGCAACCACTATGTAAACTTGTTTACATTTTACATATGCTGTAGAACTTACAGTGTTCTATCACATAGAACTCTTTCAACTCACTGCACCACCATAATTCTGACTTAATATCAAACTTATTTGATTAGAAGCTTGTGTTTGTAAAACTACAAGACTTCAAGTCTTATCCTCCAATGTATAGAGATACATTCTCAGTGCTTCTCAAGTACCAAATGATATATCTCTAAACTATCCAGTGACTCTCACCTGGATCTTCCTGATGAATGCTCATAACATATAGAGCATTAATCACATCATGTACGTAGCATCATATAAATAATAGACCATATGACAAAGGCATAAGGGCTCTATTTATGTGATCTCTTTATCTTTCAAGAAGTCTACAAAGACAACACTTTACAGAGATCAACTCCACACTTCATAGGTAAGAAACCTATCTTGGAGTTTATCATGTCAAACCCTTTGACTATGGTGACTACGTACATTAACTGGGCATTGATTTTAGATCTATCTCCATAGATCTCAAAACCCAAATTGTGTTTGGAGGATCAATTTGATAGCTAGGTTCACTTATGATAACACACCTACTTCATTCTTAATGAGTAGTACGTCATCAACATAAAATGTCAAGAAAGTAACAGCACTCCCACTTATCTTGTTGAATACACAAGGCTCCTCTTCGTTCTTAACGAAGTCATAAGATTTAATCTCATTAAACCTTATATATGATCTATGGGAAGTTTTACTTCAGTCCATAAATGAACTTATTACACACTCTTCTTGGATGTTATTGGGACTTGATTCCCTATAGTTGTATCATATACACCTATTCCTCAAAATACTTTAGAGGAACACTATATTAACATCCAATTAGCTTATCTCATAATCATAGAGTGTAACAATCAAAATCCGAATGGATTAATCCATGGAATAGGTAAAAGATCTCATCATTGTCAACCATTTGACTTCAATGATATCCTTTTCAACTATTCTCACCTTTGAAGGTATCTACCTTCTAATCCACTCCTATCCATTCTTTAGTGATCCATTTATTCCTTATGGATATTATATCCTTAGATGGATCTATCAAGTTCTAAACTTGATTAGAATAGATAAAGTTTATATCGGATTTTATTGTCACTTCCCATTAATGAATCAATATCTCATATTGGTTCTATATAAATCCTAGGATCAATATCCTTATTATCTTATGCCTCATTTCATCTATCAAAGATATGTCTCACATGTCTCTTAGGTAGAATGGACACAAGTAAAGACCTATGATTTGTCCTTGTGTAATCATTAACTAGCACCTTAATAGAAGTGTTACTGGGTTGTGAAACTGGAACATCTTTCATATATACCTTGCTCCCACTATCTTTCTTAAGAAGGAACTTTTCCTTTAGAAATATAGTGATCTGAGCAACACATACCCTCATACATAAGGGTCGTATATTTAATATCCAAAAGTTTCCTTAGGATATTCCACAAGCCAACACTTCATAGTCTTATATTCCAACTTGTTAGAGTTATTCTTCTTCACCAGGTCGGACATTCCGAAACCTTAACTTGCTTAAGGTCAAGTTTTAACCCCTTTTCCATATCCTATATGGAATAATCAGAACAGACTTAGAATGTACCTTTTAAGATCAAGTGGTTATAACGAGTACTTAACCAAAATTAGACAAAGAGGAAATTTGCAAAACTTGTCATTGTTCATATTATGTCTTACATAATATGACTTCTCATTTTAACTACTCAATTAAGCTAAAATGTGTAAAGAGGTGTCCATTAGATTCTATTATCCTTCAATTATATGTAAATTATGTACTTAAGTATTCCCCTCCTTGATCTCATCAAAGAGTTCTAATACTCTTTCCATTAGTATCTCTACTTCATTTTTAAATTTCAAATAATTTCTCAAAGGTCTTAGTTTTGTACTTCATAAAGTACATGTTTCCAAACCCAGAGACATTATCTTTGAAATAATGAAGTAGAAATATTCTTCTTTGGCCTTACTAGATATGGGCTAACATACATCTAAATGTACGAGTTCTAATAACTCATTAACCCATTCTCCATGTCTATATAAAGCTAAAGTGTAGATTGATCTAAATCAACCCATTTTCTCTTAAAATGAATATTCACACATAACATGAGAGCTAACATATCAAATATGATTAACAATTCATTAAGCTCCCACTGGCAAACACTTTGCCATTCAATCTATTAGAACATCTATCAATTCCATAACTTATAATGAATCAACATTTATTCAAGTAGGAAATCATATAATGTTCTTGTAGAATGATATAATAGCAATATTAATTATTAAGACATCTCGATAAGGCTATTAAAGAATTGCACCTCCCACTAATAATGATGCAACTTTTGCACCATTTCATATGTAGGTCAACATCTTCTTTATTAAGCCTTCATTTACTTGTTATCATCTACAACTCCTTGTAGATATAAGATGCATATCTGGTATCTCATACCATCAGATGCATCCATAGTATCTAATATTATGATATACACATATAGTATCTAATACCATTAAGTGTATATTTAAAACAAGTAAGTGCCAATGACTTGGATACATGAAGCTTCTCAAGCTCCACCTTTGCATTATATACAAAAACACTTTGTACTTCCTCTTTCACATATCATCATCATGACAGTGTAGGAATCATGTCTTATTCTGGCTTTATTATCTTAACCACCTTCTTTTACTATTAACTCTATCCTATTTCTATCTAATGATTTTACTTCTTACTATTGGTCTCACCAACAAGAAGTAATTAAGATGTATTGTTGATCTAAGTTGCCCTTTAGTTAGCTCATCACTATGAGCCATGATGGATCTCATATACATCTATCCATGTTGTCTTTATAATTATGTCTCATAGAGACTAACATCTAGTTTAAGGCAAACAATACATCTTGTCTATGAGATAAGATCTTATTTTTCTTTCATATCACTAGATAATTTAGGAGACACCTACTTCTCAAGTAGAATAGTTAATTGGTCAACTATGAGCACAATTCTCTTAGTTCTAAACCAGTCTAAGAAGTGTGATCCATTAAGCTATATGGCATCTAATATGCCATACTAATGGTGGTTTATTATCGTATTCTACAACAGAGATATAATTTTATCAATATAACATTACAAACATTCATTAAAATTAAGATATGGTTTTTGATCCTAATTTATGCTCCCACTAATTTTCGACGAATTTGCATAACCCTCATTATGCAAAGACAGGATATCACGATGAAATCCTAGTGGGGACTAAGACCTTATTAACTTTATGGTGACAACCTTGTGGGAAACACAACAAGTCATCCCATACTTAATAGGTAGGTAACTTTTACCAATTGCAACCCTTGCAATTCTTAGTCATTCAGCCTCTAGAGTTATAACCTTGCGGGAAACACAACAAGCTATATACTCTAGTTAGGTCAAATCCGCTTGTTACGTTATGAGAATGAATTCTTAACATAGCCCTTGTGGGAAACAAAACAAGGCCATGCAATGGTCCACCCCAAAGTTCGGCAAATGCCTTGGCCATGATCACCAATCCCTTGCTGAATGAGTCTTGTGGGAAACACAACAAACCCATCCAATCTAAGATTGGCTCATCAAGACCATAACAACGGAAGGCTACGTGAGTCATTCTTAATGTCACACGTTTATCAACCTAATTATGACAAGGAGGGATTTTATTTTAGTCTCATCAATAATATGTGCTAAGTATATATAATACCTTTGGAATATCATATATCTAAGGTATAACCTGTAGCACACATTCACATATCAAATATGCACAAAATCAGGTGATCATGGACTTAACCCTAAGCATGCACCTAAGGCACCCCTATAGGTGCAAATCCTTGCTTCAGATGCTTGAGTTGGTATGCTCCCACTTCAGAAGGGTGCTTCTCCAAGTGGTCCCTCTCTCCAACCTTCAACGAACCGGCTTCTAACTCTTACAAGCGGCTTAAGGGTATGCAGACCCCACAAATGTACATAACTCAATAAGAAGCCTTGGTTTTAACCAAGGGGAGTACATTAATGGAGGGAGGTAGAATGTACAATAAGATTGTATAGAGAGAGAGGAGGCACACGCAGGCCCCATTTAATAACATAACCAACACAATTAAAAGCAATCACAAGCCAAGCACAATTAAGTCCATGATCGCCTCCATACACACACTAACATTCATCACATGAACATAGAGCGCATACGTGATAATTATATGAGATATATCATATATATCAGCATAAAATTATATAATTTATTTTTAAATTCTAAATTTCATGTATGTCGAATTTTCATGAAATAAATAACATGAAAATAACATGACAATAACATATAAACAATTTATATGAAATGAACATACAAAACTAAACTATTTAGAACATTCATGCATTCCCAATACTGTGAAAGGTCAGAAATTAATGTCCCAATTTATATTCTTTAAAATATCAATTTACAGAATTAATTAAGACACTAATAATTTAAGTTAAACCTTTAAAACAATTTTAAAGTTTAACCATGAGTGAATCTATGTAAATAGAACTAAACATCATCTAACATGTCATTAAACACTTTAAAAACATGTAAATAATATTATATAATTTTTCAGAATTTTTATGGATTTTTATGGCAATTTTTCGGAATTTTATATGATTTTAAACACTTTGAAAGCATATAAATGGTGTCTGGCGCAATGCGCCGCGTATGGCGGCGCACTGCGCCCGTCCGGCGTGCGCCGCCAATGCGTCGCGGGCGCTGGCGCGTTGCGCCGCCACCTCAGCCACGGCGTCTGCGCCGCCTGTGCGCCAGCCCGGTCAAACCACTTGTTGACCCGGATCTGGATCCGGGTCCGAGTCGGATCCTCCTCCGCCCGATAAGGTCGCGGCCAGCACTGTTCATCGGGAGAAAATCCATCTCATAGAATCGGATTTATCTCCTTATCCCGGACTCCTAAAAATCCGAAAAATATGCGTTGGAATACTTATCGAATAAGGAATCCAAAAAAGTCGGCCTCATATCCAGGAAAAATTCCAATCGTCCAAAAAATGAGGAAGAAGAGGCGGCGGTCACCCAAATTCCGTAGCAGAAATCTCTATTTTGCAACGATGATAACTCCTTATCCAGAAAGCCAAATATTCTCCAAAAATACAATTTAGAATCATAATAATATGCCGTTTCCAAATATGTATATATCCTTTCATATAAAAATTCTCTGTCAACGGTAAATCAGGAAGAAACAAGTCGGCGCCGCCAGATTCCGCAGAACCCTAGTTCGTTGGAAAACTCAAAAATTCTCATCCACCGCCGTCGTTAAAAGCTGGATATCAATAGTAAAGGCTAGGTAATCATATTACCCATCTCCCAAACCTTTTACAAGCCTCAATTTCTTCTGTGGACGGAGATTTCACAAAATCCCCAAATCCGGGTGTCGGTTCGAGCATGACACAAACACCAACTTTTGATGCTTCTCCCGAACACTACAGAGATCCAAAATTCAAACGGTTTGCGGAGTTGGAAAGCCCTATATCACTAGATTCTATAAAATCCAACCAATATTTTATCTGAGTCATACACAGAATATGGTGGCCTCGTCAAGAAAGACGTTTGCACAGATTCGGGAACACATAAATAACATAAAATAATGTCGATTCGACGTCGGTTTTGACCGAGACTTGAATCGGGATCTGATACCACTGTAAGTAATCGTCCATAAAATTTTGGAGCAGCGGAAGCGAAGATTCCTATGGGTTCCTTTAGAATCTGTCTCAATCAGAACCGAACGACGAAAACCGAAAACCGATCAAATCGGGTTCGAATATACCTGATAGGGATTCATATAATCCCATGGAGAGGAAGGAGATGATCTTATCAATCTCTTCAAACCGTTCAAGTGTCCGGTCTCCAGCAGTATCCACACGAACTTCATCCACAGCAGGTTCTCCCTTCGCGCCGGCCTCGAGAACTCATCCCGATCGGAGCTCCATCAACCATGGACACCTTCTAGAGAGAGGAGGAGGTAGGGAGGAGGCTAGGGACGTGGTTTTCACCCTTGGCTTGATAGGATTTGTCTGAAACCATTGATATTTATAAATAATTATGGAATTTTTCATAAAAAACCCAAAATCTCTATAAATTGCGCCTTTGCCCCTGTACTTGTGGATAAGTCCTTTTGTGTGTGACCCACTAGGCCCAATAACCTATTTGGTTGAGGTCTAAATAAAATAGAACAATTCTATTTAATTTTAATTAAATCCGTTATCCGATAACAGATTAGTCAGCCTACCGATCATGAAGGGTACAAGCCACATCCCATGATCCCAAATGGCTATGGGGATAATCTCATCTCCATTGAGCCTTTCCATCATCAGTTACCACATGGATATAAACCCTCATCCATCCAATGTCCCGGTCGGAAAGGAGTACGGCATCGACTGTCAACTCCTTAGTGTACCGACTCTATAGGATCCTGTACTCGGAATTGGATCAATTGGAAAACTCCTTTTCCAATTATCCTATCTACCCTGGCCAGGGATTTAGAGTACTATCCCATAGGACATTCACTCTCACTTACTGAGAGTGGACGATCCCTTGTTGTCCGCTAAATTGCCTTCATCGTATTTTCCTTGTACCCGATCCATCGCTATATAAGACCATCTAAATTGTGATCCATAAGTCAATGGTCAAAGCACAAGTTCCATCCAACAATTCATCTTTGGCGACTCAGGTCAAAGGTCCAACCATGCAACCGTGATGATAGAAAACCCTGATAGACAGTTCGGTAAGATACCATTCAGGGTTTCTAATTCGGTCAGTTCAGTGAACTCATTCAACTAATGAGCACATGTATGTGTATCTCAGTGTCTCCACACTAATGACCAATGAGATCGGTCGTCCTCATCACATGAGAAGACATCACATACACTAGTCTATCCGGATCCTTGATGTCCCGTCTCAAGTATCCTATGACTAGGAACATTTAGATCAAATACCTCTAGATGATCAATCTCATTATCATGATCTCATCATGATTTAATCATCATTGTATTTGATCAAGGACTTCATTATGATATTCGCTTCTAATAAGAGCTTATAATGAAGATTTGCCTAATTAATTGAATAAGATATATCTAGAAATGTCGAATCATATCATATATGATTGGCTTGTAGGGCATACATTTCTATCAGTGGGAAGCTCTCAATCTCTTAGACAATGAAGCTTGAGGGATAGAGGTGTTTTGAATTTCTCTAGGGCTCTCTCTTGGGAGTTTGGGACGTTCACAACCTTTCCACAATTTTCCCACGCTTGAAAAAGTGGTTAGGGGGTCCCTTTTTATAGGCAAAAGGGTCACAGGGGCATTTCAGGCATGAAAAGTGTTTTCCGGAACAACAAATGACCCGTTTGCCGGGTCACCTGGGTGACCCGTCTGGCGGGTCACCTGCGGTACCATAAATGCCATTAAATGTGCGTGCACTGAAAGCTGGTCGGCCGCCGTCCGGGGCCTGCTACAGTGGCAGGTGACCCATCTGACGGGTCGCCTACGTCTAATCGGTTCCGACCGTCCGGACAAGCGTGCGCTGCTCGCGGGTCACTTCGTTCAGTCTGTGAACTATTCCGGCAGGCGACCCGTCGACCGGGTCACTTCCCGTACCTGATTGGACTTGACCCCCAACCTACCATCGTGAGAACGAACGAATTGGCGGGAATTGGCCTAGGCGACCCGGCAAGCGGGTCGCCTAGGCGACCCAGCAGATGGGTCATCTTCTCCTCCAGAGTTCGTTTTTGGGCCGTTTTCTCAGAGATCTGGTTTGTTTATCGGAAAACTCGAGTACCTTCTAAGAAAACATGAATCTTAAGTTCCTCAAATAGGCAAAATTTGCATGTCTATAGTGGGAACCATTTTTTAATGCAAAGGTAGGTTCAAATGGGACCAGTTAAAATACATGATAGAAAATAGATGGAAAACTTGACATAATAGATTTGATAAAAGGAAGAGAAACCAAAGAATTTCAAAGAGAATCAAATTAAAAAATATAGAAAAAAGAAAAGGCTCACACGAAAACTAGTCTAGAATTAGAACTAGTTGCATATAAACATCAAGCACAAACATTTAGAGACATTGCTTATCCCACCGTGGTCGTCACAAAGTTGTCATCATCGAAGATAGATATGTGTTGGAGGTCCACAGGTTGGCACATCAGAGGTATAAATGAGATCCATTCACTACCCACACTCACATTGATCTTGGACACTCGATCTTTGGCATCACTAGGATGTCAAAGGGGCTATTTGGGTCAAGTGGATAAAAAAATAAAAAAATGAATGATAAATGCATGAAACTAAAAAGAATAAAAATGTAGTCTCTAGAAATCGTAGGCACTGATTTAAGCTAAAAATTACATTAGAAGTAATTGAGTATATGTACTTTAGTGGAAAAGTGGATATGAGTTCTAACTTCTCCTTCTTCGGCTGGTTGATGAAGAAGAGTCTTCAACTTCTGTGTTCTTGATTCTTTGTGCAACTAGAAGATAATAAAACAGGTGAAACAAAGAATAGAATTGAGTGGAGTGTAGTAAATGTGAATAATACGTTGTAGACATGCCAAATTGGCTTAATTCAGAGACTGTGACTCTTATTCCATTGACAATACCCATTATTTGACCGATTATCTGATCTGGATTACCTCGTGGAGATGAGCTAAAGACGTTGGTGGAGCCCCTTGTGAGTTGGGAATGGACCGATGATTTTCGAAATAATGTCGTAACCTTCAAGAGAGAGTCGCGCGTGAACCATGAAAACCTTGAATGGGCCTTAATTGAAGGTCTCGGGAGTCCTGCATGTGTTTCGTAACATTCAAGGTTTCCAAGAAGTCATTTCGGTAGTCATCGGTCAATGACAACTTTCGTTATGGCTTTTTCGATCTGTACTAACACGGCTATATTGGACCACGCGTTAGGCCTTTCCGGTCATCACCGGGTCCTTTTGAGTCATCCAGGTCGATCCTAGCCATATATTTTCTTCAACTGGAGCTATACGGCCATTTCGGTCAATTTTACGATTTCTCAGTTTTTCCGAGCTTCGGTTCACGTTTACCAGGTTAATCTAAGATTTATCAATGATTTTGGGTTTTCTGATCGTACCGGACTTGTTCAGTCATCATTTTAAGTCATCCCGAGTTGACCCAATATTCCTCGATCGGAACCGTGCCCTTTCGGATCTTCGCTACGGTTTTCAGCTTTCCGCGAGAGGGTAAACTGGTAGAAAGCCCCGTGCAAACATCTCGGGAGTCATGCTGGCTGGTTTATCGACTTGAGGAGTTGCGGTTGAAGGCCCTCTTTCAAACGCAACAAATGGGAGCCGAATCGGACATCCCGTTTGCAAGTTACGGGAACACGCACGCAGGAGGAGAGTGTAATACACCCCCGCTCCCCTTGAAAGGGTAGGGCGCGCCCTGATCACCCTCACCTTGGGGGCGCACCCTGCGCGCCCTCAGTTCGGGGGCGCACCCTGCGCGCCCCCGCTTCCTTTGAAACGCGGGGGCACAATCTATTTTTAGAAATCAGAAATTACCCCCGATTAACACCTTCTAAACTGGATTTCTATAAAGGGTACCGTGTTTAAGATTGATTATTTTGATCGCGCCCCTGAGTTGGGGGCGCGTTCATCTTATCAAGTAATTTTTTAGCAATTTCTGGAGGTTCCGATGATTTTTAGCAGTGAGACGCGTAATGCGCCCCCGCCTCCTTTAAAACAGGAGGGCGCGCATACTGCGCCCCCGGGGTGGGGGCACGCCCTGAGCGCCCCCAGGTTGAGGGCACGCCTTCACCTCCTTTGAAACATAGGGGCGCGGTCGGACCAGTTTCCATATTTTGCACCGGTTTCCATTCTCTATAAATTGAGGCCATTCTCAATGACCCAAGGTAGAACCCCATGCCTAGATTATCCTAAGGTATTCCAAGCTCTCTCCCAAGGCTTTCCCAACATCCAAAGGCGATCCGACGTCGAGAGATCGATCCCGAAGCGAAGGAGAAGTCTGATCTGTGCGTTCTGCAGCAACCAAACTTCATCAGCTTCTGTAGAAAATTTGGAACCTCTTCTGCCAAAGTCTTCAACATAAGAGTTGTTCCTCTCCTCATACTCTTTCATTTAAAATTAGCGGCACTCAATTCTTACTTTTCATCTATCCGTGGAGATTGCTGCACTGAGGGCACGCATCCAGGTTCTGTTTCTCCACATCTGCCCACTTTCATATTTTTTACAGACTTCTACAGACGTATTTTGGAGAATTCATTAACATAAGATCTCTTCCTCTCCAAGTTATCCATCTATAGAAACAAACAGAACTCGATTATGACATCGGGGTCATCCGTAGAGTTCTCTACACTGAAGTCACGCCAGGAGGGTGCAAGGCTACCCGAACCGGATTGTTTCAACCAACTCGACTTTAACTCCAGCCGATTCATTTCATACGTTCTTATTAACTCATTTTATTCAGTTAATTTACTTTTTAGAACATATTTTATTTTAGTTTGCATCATTCTTAAATAATCAAAAACACAAAAAAGGGGTTAGGGCTCGCCCCAATCTGGTGAGTTCGATTCCAATTGCTTCTCTCTTTCATCTCCTCTTTTATAGTTTCTACACTTTCCATAGTTCTAATCGGTTTCTTTCACTTGGTTTGTTATTCTGGTTGCACAGGCCTATCAAGCTAGCACCGATTGGACTCTTCTTCATCGGATGGTCGAAGAAGAAGAATGTTTAACTCACATATCATCTCCTGCGCTAAGGTACACACGGTCAATTCAACTTAATATTGTCTTTTAAAGCTGAGCCCGTGGCTCCTGTGACCACCTTTTTATTCATGTTCTAGGTTCATCTCCTCCTCACTCTCCTCCCACATGACCCGAACCATCTCCAGTGCTCGAGCGACACCGTGAGATGAAAGTTCGGGGATCAATGTGAGTGTGGGACCGAGGTGATGACTTTTTATCTCTTTCCGAGTGCTTTCTGATTCACTCCATTTTTCCCCTGTCCCCTATTTCATCTTTCACCTTCTCTTGATGTGCCAATTTGGAACCCATTTCTGGAGTCGACAACAACATTGAAAATAACAATCAGAAAAGAACTAACCTAATGTGGGGCTATCTTAAGCCCATCTTTGTTTTTCTTGTTTATCATAATAAAAAATGATGCAAAAAACACTGCAAAAACATAGAAAATATGATGAACAATGAAAAGATGATGAGAGTAGAAGAGAAAGGAATCAAATATGGGCCCATTTGGTAAAGAATTGATCAAAACTAGGGCTAGCGAAGAAGCTAATCCGAAACTGGAATATGTCGGCACAACCTCGCTTTAGAGCTTGCCACAATAAAAACCAATGTCAGAATTGAGTTCTATTTGTTGAAAATGAAATAAGATGGTGAGAGGAAGATTTGATCATTTGACAGCTCAGGCAGAAGATGCCTTCACGTTTGTAGAGATTTGAGAAGATGAACCAAGCTAGATGGACACAAATTGTTTTCTCTTTCTAAACTCTTTAAAATATCTCTCTAAAAATCACCAAAACTCAAGGATAGAGTATCTTAATGTGATGGTATTCCTGGAGAATGATTTTCTAATTTTTGGGATGTCTGGAGGTCATCTCAATTTACAGGGCGAAGAGAAGACGTCAAAACGAGCAAGTTCTGGTCCATGCGCCCCCCCTTTGTGGGTGAATGACAATGTGCCCCCATGGGGGGCTCATGTAAAATAGAAAGAAAACTTTAAAAACTTCAAAAATTTGATTAAAGGGTGACAGAAAGTCTAGATTCGATGCACCCTGCCCCAGGGCGCATGCACCCTACCCTAGGGCACATAGATGTTTTAGGTAATAAATCCAAATTAAAAAGGTTCAATTGAAATTGGCAATTCAAATCAAAATTGGAGATGTAAATGATGCACCCCTGATCGGGGGTGCATGACCACATGCCTCTAAGGGGGGACACATGGAACTACAACTTGTGCGACTTGGTCCGGAGGCCACCGTGGACAAACGGGAGGTCCGTTTTCGATGTCGTTTGTTGCATATGAAAGAGGAATCATAGAAGAAGCTTTATATATAGGTGTATTGATTGGAACACACTCAAATATTTCATAATTTCATTTGGAAGCTTGAGTTGTGAACAGAAAGACTTGACATCGGTTAAAATAGATCCAGCAACAACCAAAAATTGCGGCATGGACTAAATACATTCCGCATGAAAAACTTGATCATGGCCTTCAATGTTTTATCATTAGGCATTGATCATTAAGCTGATTTCGTATTTTCATGGTTAATGTGTGGCTTTTGCTCGGAAGTTATGGCTTCATTCAGAAACCTCTAGAAAACATCCTACTCCACTTGGCAAAGCTCTAAATCAACAAAAAAGACCAAACATTATACAAGGATTAATAACACATGTTATTCTATAGAACTTGAGTTTTATGCTCAAAATTAAGCTAACTTGGCATGTCTACACTTATATCCTATTAGCATCTTTGGAGTTCCCTTCCCACATTGTCGACCATTAAACAAAAACTTATACTGGTTCTTTCTCCAAAAATGTGCCATCGGTAGGAATCTAAGATGTCTTAAGTTAAATTGTTTCTAATTATAAACCAGTCAGACAATGTGTTTTCTCTTTACAAAGTGGGCATGCTAATTTTCTATTAATTCTCCATCCATATATATTGTGTATGTAAAGAAATTATTTATGATGACAAGTAGTTAGTCTTTCATGACAAAATTCTCTTTCTTTAAAGTGTCATATATTTTCAATTCGATCTCCCATAAGTACTTTAATTCATCCAATGGTTGTAGGTATACATCATTATCATTTTCGGGAGCCCTTGGACCCTGTATTAAATAAGAATTCAAAGTGTATACAATTAACTTTTATAAACATTTATGGTGGTAAATTATAAAATACTGTAACAATAAGTCACACACTATACTTTGATGACATCTTACCCAAGAGAATAAGTCACACAACTAGTTGAATGTTGTGTTTCTCCAACGCAAAATCAAGATATAAGTTGCGAACTCTTTTCAAAGTGGGAGAATCAGCAAGATGATATATTTCATTACTCAATTAATAAGAATATGACTTGCTATGCTATCTTATTTACTTAGCAATGTTTGTTGATACAAACAAATGTTGCAACCTATCTTTTAATGAAAAGTAATGTACTATTTTTATGCACCCTTTTACTACTTTGATTAGAAGCATCTTTATATCTTAGAGTCTCACATTGTGGACTAACAATTTTATCTATATTTTATTTTAAAAAAAAGAATATGGACATTCTTAAGTGAATGTATTTTTTGATAACTAAGTCATAAGTCCTTAACATTTTTTTAAATTCGTGCCAAGTGTCGGAAAAACTTGCATCTTTTGACAATACATATTTAAATAAGGATAGTAAGATATTAATACATTTTGAAGTGAGACCATTTATCAACTTTAATTAAATCAACTTTAAAAATATTTTTAACTTAGATATATATTTGCAATCTTCATATAAAAGTGTTTCAGCATCTTTTAATGAACGATAATATTTTTGTAAATCTTCATTTAGTGTGTCCTCATTATGAATATTGGTAGATTGGTTGTTTTGAATATTTTCAAACATTTCCACCATGTTATTATTAATGTTTTCCTCTTGGGGCTCATTTAATTGTACATCATCTTCTTCTATTATATCAACTTCAATTTCACCGTGAATTTTGGATAATTTTACCATATTTCATCACATATTAAATATTCTTTAATCATATCTCATTCTAAAATAAAAGTGTGGTAACATCTTTTGCAAGGGTATTGAATTAAACTATTATCGTGACTATGTCTAAATTAGATCCTACACTTATAAAAAGTATAATCTAAAAATTCTTCTATTTCTTCAAAATATGTAGGATTTAATCTGTTGGTGTTATCTATAAAACTTATCTAAGTTATTCATCTATACTAATGTGTTTTTTAATTATAAACGAAAATATCTACAAAATTAAATAGTTATATGCAATATTAAAATTTGAAATACATAATATATTTAATCTAACCAAATCTCCTCCAGATGAAGTAAGTCTCAAACAAGGATTTCATATGATACTTCTTAAAATAAGAAAAAAGATATGATTAAATAAATACTTGATCAGTTTTGTTTGAAAGGCCTTAGAAATCAAAATAGTTTTTAATTCGGTTTACTGGTATAGTTTGCTTTAAGAAGGGCTTAAAAACCAAATCAAACTAATTAGTAGTTTGCATTGGCCTAAATAGCCATGATTTGGGTTCTAACTCTTTGTCATATTTTTATGATCATTTAGGGCAATCCAAATCGGTAAGCAAATTGGATTGGCTTAACCAACCACAGCTTATATTCTAACTCATTTTTAAAGTTTTATGGCCAATTAGGCCAATCTAAGCTGGTAAATTTTAGAATAATAGACAAAGAGATTTATATAAAATGAACTTATTATTATATCGGTAAACTAATTCAAAGCATATAATTTTAATTCATCAAAGCAACAATTTGATGTTCATAGACACATTGCTAGATAAAATAAGGTAGAAGCAATAAACCATGGTGAACACGCACATTTATAGTAGTTCAGTCTCAAATAGATAATATACATCAAGATTTACATCTACTACTTCATACGTATCTATGTATGATTTTGAACCACATATTACATTGTATGGACACATAAACATATCGATCAATAAGGCACACAACAAACATGTTTCCAAATCTCTCACTCTTGTGAGAATTATAACATATACACACTTCCCACAAGGAAACCACACTTATTTTCTTATTAAATACTAGAAATAAAGATGTATGCATGAGTCCAAAACAAAGTGAGGAAAGAGCAAAATAAAATCTAACTTGTGGAGCTCTATTTTGAGAGTAGAAGAAGCTAGAGATCCTCTCGGATCATCTATGTAGTGAGGGTTGTGATTTGCTGTCTTCTTGTACCGATTGAACTTGAGCATCATAAAATTTTACCTTTTAAGGACTAAGTGAAAATGTGTTGAAGATTAATAGTCTATTATGAGACTTTTATATCAAGAATCCATATCGAATCATGACGCTCAAGTTAATAGGTCTAAATATATCATTTAATATATCACTATGTCCATTATTCCATTATATATTATTTTTAACAGTCAAAAATAACATACTTAAACTAATGAAATTAACATGCTTAAACCTTAATTCTTGCAACCAAACACGTAATTAAATATGTAATAGACAAGCTTAAACAACCTTAGAAAATTTTAGGATTTATACATATACTTAGAGGAAGAAAGATTTGGCACAAGGGCGATGTCAATGGCTGGTGGCGGTGATAATAGCGACCAATAGTGGAGCTTGGGTGGCACTAAAGCTTGGTCTCGAGAAGTATCTCTAAAGACATCTGACTCACGAGGGAGAAAGAGAAGCTCCACTTAATCTAGGCAACCAATGCTAGCAACATCAATGACGGCGATGGTGACAGCAGCAACTAGTGGTGTTGGCATCATTTTCGATGAAGAGGGAGGGTTTCATGAGAGAGGGAAATAGCACATGAAGAAAGAAAGGGGAGGAAAAGAGGGTCTGACAAATAATTGCAATGGTACATTCAATGTCCTTGACAACGATTTTGACTGTTGCCACTGCCATATGACAGTTGAAAAGTTGGCTTCTGGTCATTAGCGATGGTTTAAGCCATTGCTAGTAAACAACATTCACGATAGTTTGTAGAAGCCATTGCTAATGATCCTCTGAAATTAAATTTCTAGGTTTTTTCTAGTTTAGAGACAACTTAAGCTATCGAGATTAACTCTTTTGGAGATGGCTAAATGGAAGCCATCACCTGTGCTTTGCAGTTGCACTGACTTTCATTCAACCTTGTCTATATGGTATAGTCTTTAATACCTATTATTAAGGATCGCTTCGCTAAGCTGTCACCATTAACCCATCCATAATAATGTATTTTCTTATAGTGAATCATGTTGGTTGCTATTGAACGACATCCAGCTGGCTGTATAAGAAAATTAAATTCCGTATCCAAATGATCTTTTTCTTAAGTATCTCATATATGTCAATATGATATATTTGACTGCCAGTAATATCATTCCAAAACTACTGACTACTAATGGCATTACTTAAATGGGTAGCAGCCAAACAGTTTCAAGTGGAGTTTGGATCACCTCAATTCCCGGGTGGAGAGAGTACCCTCAGTCCCGAATGAAAAAATATCATGATACTAGCCACTTAAGTGATGGGTAGTGAGTTAGTAAGGTGTCGGTAGCGGTTCAACCCCATTGGTAGTGGGTTAATGAGTTAGTGAACCATTACTGAATCACTACTGTTGTCTTACAAACTCACTACCGACCTTAATACAACTTGCTACCGATTGGTAGTGAGTTAGTAAGGTGTCAGTAGCAGTTCAATCCTTTTTGGTAGTGGTTGACCAAACTTGTTATTTGAACCACCACTTAAGTGGCCTGAGATTGTGACCAATTTTCATTGGGGACTAAGGGTACTCCCTCCAAGTACCGGAGGTCTGAGATGATCCAAACTCTTTCAAGTGAGGGTAGCATATGTGCCCTACCTGTGGTGGAGTGGAGAAGATGGAGGGACATGGGGAGGAGGAGGATGGGAGCGACACCAAGAAGGGACAATGAACCAAATTTACGAACAAATGTGATTTCACGATTTTCAGGTCTTCTAAATTTAGAGGATCATTTTTGGGATTTAAAGAATTCAATTCGTTTCCTAATTGTTCTTCTATCATGCTTATCCGATCAACATTTGGAATAAAGTAATTGCATGGAGACATTTATGTGCATCCTGAAGGCATGCATACAAACAGAGAAAGTGTGTTAAAGCGTATCTTTCATTTCATATGTTGCCTAATTATGCTCATCTCGTCCTCCTAGATAAGCGTATGTCCTCCGTTCGACAAGCTAGGGCACCGAAGAACACTTCTTCGTTGTTAATCATGAAGTCCAAGAATGCTCTGGTGCTCTCCTACCTCCTGCTGATGATCGCACTCACTCCTTTTCTGAGTAACTTCTAACGATATCCTCTTCAGCGCCCCCCCGTATATTTACCTACCTATCTATACATCTGCCAATCAATCGATTTATCTGTCTCTTTATCTGATTTCGCAGGTGCCCGAGCAGATGACCCACCATTGTGCGACACCCCATGCAAGGTCTGCGACGGGTGGTGCTTGCTTAGTTTCCGATGCAACCATATCTGTAAGAAGTATGACCACATGCTTGGCGGCCACTGCGTCGGGAGCTTCTTCAAACGGATGTGCATGTGCCGCAAGCCGTGCAACTATTGAATAGCATCTGAGTGTTATTGCCCTTGGTTACTGCTAGTTGGGCTTTTATCCTATTCGTCTTTTGCTGATGCTATTGATGATATCCTATGTATTGGGATTCGTCTGTTGCTGATGTTCTTGAAGACATCCTGCGATGGGGTATACAAAAAAGACCCATATGGTGTTGCTACTTGGGTTCCTGCCTATTCGTCTCTTGATAGCGTTCTTGATGATGTCTTACATATATATATAAATATATAAATAAATATATATATATATATTGTGGAAAACAAAAAAGACACATGATGCCAACTCCTGGGTTTATCAGCCTATTTGCAGATATTCTTGATAATATCGTAGCTTGGGGAATGCCAAAAGGGGCCATAGGAAGTCCATCTAAAGTCATGTATTTCCAATTCATGATTCATAATTTCAAATCCTAACAAATAGGACGCGGATACAACGTAACATCCATAAAAAAGTAACATCGTCAAAACGGCGACGGCCCGCGACATCGTCCGTCGCCCATGCATGCACGACGGTTTCTCCGTCGGCCATGAACCATCGTTAGTTGAGGCATTGGCTTTTGTAATGGCCGACAACGATACACCATCGGCTACAATCGGAACCGTCGGCTATGAAACCCGGCGTCGTTAATGTCGTCCTGAATAAACAACGTGATTTACCGTCAGCTTTTGACATAGGCTCCGTCGCCGTTTTGACAGAGACAGCGAATTAACCGTCGGCTTTTTGAAGACTCCCCGACATCTTTCTATTAAAGATAAATATTATAAGTATATTTTTAATTAAATATAATACTAATAATTGTGCATTTTTATTAATAATGCAAAATAAACATTTGATACTAACAACTGTGTCTATGCTAATAATTAATAATGCTAATTTAAATCTTCGGTACGTTATGTATAAACACCAGTACACAAAATGAGATTGACTGGTACTACAAGTAAAATTTAAATAAATGGAATAATAAAGAAACTGATTATAACACAATCAATGTTCAACCATAGCATGTTCCTTGACAAATATGATTGTGCATGCTCCAAAATATTAATAAAAAGTAAAAATCGAACATATACTTATTCTTTCAACTTTGGCGCCGAGAAGATGATGTGCCAGCATCCCCTCTAGAAGTCCCAATCTACAAGAAAATACATACCACATATAACATTAAGTTATTAATTGTATTAATTAAAATTAAATAATAAATAATAAAATTCACTAAGGGATGTGATACTTGAGAATACATTAATCTCTTTAACATTTCTATCTTAGTTTCTAGCTCTGTCTTTGTAATATGTAGCTCTGTTTTTGTATGTTCTAACTCAATTGAAAATTATTTCACATTGTTATTAGCTAAGTTATTGTGAATTCCTTTCCAAATAGATTATCTACTACATCCTATTCAATATCTTCTTACGTAATCTCCATGATATCCATCATATACTTCATCTAAAATAGGACATAGAATTGATGTATCTGAGCTTCTTGTGACATCCTTTTCTACACATCTTGCTGATATTTTTTCCTAAGATACGGTTGAAATCACATAATAAGATAAGAATGTGTACTATCATGCATGTGAGTAAAAATAACATACAATTCTATGTATAATTGAACTTACACATATATCACGAGTAAATTCATTTGGATACTCTCCTGGCTTTGTCTTATGAGACTTCAAATTTATATATCTTCTTCGGTGCATTATTCTTTCCACTTCTACTTTTTTCCCATCCAGACATATCACAAAATGGGCGATTGTCTAAATCTTTAAATTCTTTTTAAAAAACACACAATCTTTAAATTCTTTAAATTCGTTTCCTAATTGTGCTTCTATCATGCTTATCCGGTCAACTTTTGGAATAAATTAATTGTATGGAGACATTTATGTGCATGCTGAAGGCATGTATACAAACAGAGAAAGTGTGTTAAAGCGTATCTTTCATTTCATATGATGCCTAATGATGCTCATTTCGCCCTCCTAGTTAAGCGTATGTCCTCCGTTCGGCAAGGGCACCGAAGAACACTTCTTCCTTGTTGATCATGAAGTCCAAGAATGCTCTGGTGCTCTCCTTCCTCCTGCTGATGATCGCACTCGCTCCTTTTCTGAGTAACTTCTAACGATATCCTCTTCAGCCCCCCCCCCCCCTCTGAATATTTACTAGGGCTGCAAACGGGTCGGACTCGGTATCGGAATTAGCAGATTTCGATTCCGATTCCGATAAGAATTTAGTGTTTCCGATTCCGATTTCGATAATATCGAAATTGCTGATTCCGATTTCGATTTGTTTCCGATTTCGATATTGAAATCGAAATATTCCGATACCGATTCCGATAATCCCTGAATTTCGTAAAATAATAATTTTTAACTCTAAATAATTGGACAAAAATAACATATATCTAATAAAAAACACATCTCAATAATCTCCAACTTCAACGCACTTAAAATAAAATATGATTACATTGTCTCAAGGTCCGAAGATTTTTAACTATCAAATATTTTTCAAACGCTGAAGCTCACAAACATAGTAGCATAGAACACAATTACACAACATTCATACATAAAACATAAACCCCATTAGGACAAGTTCATCTGCGAAAAAGCTTCAAACATCTCTCCGAGTTGAGCAACACCCTCGCTATCCGCATACAAGCCCCGCCAAAAACAAGTAAAATTAATAGTGTATCCATATTTTAAAAAACAAAATAATAATAATATTATTATCATTTCAACTCCATATGAATCGATTGTGTCTTCCCCACCGTATCGTATCCTGCAGAGACCCGATATGACCAAGATCCTAAGTCATTGACTCATTGAGTTACCTGCACCGCTGTGGGGCTGTTGGCAGACCTGAATTGGCTGATTCAGGCATGTTTTATGGTCACTAAAATCAGATTTGCTTATGTTAACAGTAATGCGTAATAAACTGATTTTGTACGTGCTATGTGATACACGCTAAGTTCTAAAACTTTAACCTAAACCACATATAATTAAGGTAATCAGGTTTTTGTCAAAATCTGATGAGAAGACCACAGCGAATAGAAGATTTGCAAAAGATTTGGTTGACAAATGGGTAACGTAGAAATTAGAAACTGTTATCAAGCGCTGTTACCTATTTTTCTTTTTTAATGATAGGTTGTACATTAAATTTTATCTCATGATGTTTGACAAAAAAATTTATAATTTTTTTCAAACGACTTTGATAGCAACCAATATTATGAATTAGCCAAATGCAAACCATGACAAAAAGTAAACCAAAAGATCAAACCCTCATCCTGCTATCATGCCAGAACCTACGTTAAAACTTATTAGCATTCAACTTCTAGCAAACACCATCCAGTAGTTCAAACATAAATTGGTCGTAATAAAGTAATGTAAGTAACCTCATGTCCATTCCTTGCATGACAGCAGTAGCATCATCTCAATGTAGTCAATCTTCCCTACATAATTACAAAGAAAAGAACATTAATATGTTAATAAATATCAAGAGTGACATTATGTAATTAAGATAAATATACATACATTGGTACTTCATATTGATCATCACTACCATTTACATCAAACAAGGGAGCATTTAGCAATACATCATCTTCATTCTTTTCTCCGTCTAAATTAGAGGCCAATGGTATTGTAGCAAGTCCACCTAGATTGTTCACTAAATCAAATGAAAACTAATCAAAGATAATCAAAGAAAACAAATATCAATAAGTCAAATATATGGAACATAGTTCATAATGTACCTTTTGTTTTATTCCTCAACCAATCTTGACAACAAATCAAACTTTCGACGGTGCTAGGCTTTAAAGAACTTCTATAAGCATCCAATATTCTCCCTCCAGTACTGAACACGGACTCAGAAGCAACAGTTGAAATAGGAATCCCAAGAATGTCACGAGCCATTTTGGCAAGAATAGGATATTTTCCTTCTTCCTCTTTCCACCATGCTAAAATGTCAAAATTTCCTCCATACTTTTGCATAACAATATCGTTGCTAAGAACTGGAGCTTCAAAATATAATTCCAAATCTGATTTTTGTGGTTGACTTGAAGAATTTTCTTTAAGCCAAAGATCAAGCTCAATTAATTCATCCACAACCAAAGAACATGAAGGATCAACACTACCACTATCAAGTGCAGAAGGCACCACACTACCATTTGTCATATTACTAGGTCCACCTCTACCTCTATCAAGAGAACCTCTCCTTTGTTCCTCCACATATGCTTGATAAACTTTAGAAAAAGATATGCGGATATCATCAACTCTTGTAGAGGCCTCTATATCATAAATTCTTTCAAAAAAATATTCAATGGTTTTCATCTTGTACCGAGGATCTAAAATACATCCTACTGACAAAACCAAACTCAAAGTGCCCCAATATTTATTGAACTTCTCATACATTTTGGTGGCCATAGAAACAATGAAAGGTCGTTCATCTCTTAACTAATTCTTTAATTGTTTGTGAATCAAACAAACATCATTGAAATACAAATTTGAAGTTGGATATTTAGTGCCAGAAAATCTGTTTGTGACTTGATAAAACAATTGTAAACAACTTTTGACTGCTTTCACATTCTCCCACTCTTCAAAACTAGGAGGACCTTTGTACTCATTATCGAAACATGACAAACGGTCAAATGCATCACGAAATTCATAAGCAACAGATAACAACATATAAGTAGAATTCCATCTTGTTTGGACATCCAAAATTAATTTCTTCTTTGGTGCGTTTACTTGTTCGGCAAGAAATTTTCTTAAAATACTCTAATCTTACATGTGAACCTCTGACATGTCTTACACTTTCACGAATTTTTGAAATAGTCAATTCCAAAGATCGTAAAC
Source organism: Cryptocoryne crispatula var. balansae (assembly GCA_036172225.1). Classification (NCBI taxonomy): domain Eukaryota; kingdom Viridiplantae; phylum Streptophyta; class Magnoliopsida; order Alismatales; family Araceae; genus Cryptocoryne; species Cryptocoryne crispatula. Next base: position 39,860,197 of record CM069918.1, on the reverse strand, counting down.
CAACTTGGACAATTAAATTTAAGATATGACAACAACATCTTACACGAAAAAGGGCACCATCAAGTAAAATACGACCACGAGGTTTTAGAATTTGACAAAGCTCTCTAGTAAGCACATTGTTGGAGAATGCATTATCCAAAGACTATACCGCATATCTTACCATCAATATTCCAATCAAATAGCTTACTTTTTATCACTGCAATCTCCACACCACTGTGAGACTTAACATTTACAAAATTCAGAATTCTTTTTTGCAAGTTCCAATCTTTATCCACAAAATGACAAGTTAATGACATATAAGAGACCATGCCAATAGATGTCCAAAGATCAGCAGTAATACTAACACGAGACGAGATCTCTTTAAGCATGTCATAAACTATTTGTTTCTCCTTCTCATATAATTTCAAGCAATCAGCCTTTATTGTTGTTCTACTTATAGTTTTGAATTGTGGTTGTAAAGAACAACAAAATGAACGAAAGAATGTATGCTCAACAAAAGAGAATGGAACTTCATGCACGATAATCATTTTTGCCAACTCTTCGACTGTTATCTTGCGTAAACTGAAAACATTCCAAGGATCTTGTCTCATCATTGCTTCCCTCACTTGTTCTTAACATTAATTGTCCAATAGAAGGAGCCTTGGTATTGCTTCTCTTATACTTAAAGCAATGAGTTAAATTAGATTTTAAATGTGTAGTCCCTTGCTTGCTATCTCCTGATAATTATTTTTGACAATATCGACACTTAGCAATAAATTTTCCATCTTCACCTTGAACTCTATCAAAATCTTTCCAAACAGTAGATCTTAACTTTCTTTTTTTTTGCATGTTCAAGTGGTTGAGATGAAGTTTGTGCATGAGATGATTCTTGCAAGTTACTCTCAAATTCTACATCAATATTTTCGTATGGTCTGAAAAAATTATATGCGTAATTTAATATTGAAATTTATAAGCATGAAGATCAATAAGAGATAAGAAAGTTGGTTACCTTTCATTTTGGGCCATAGAAGCTGTGTCCATACTTCTCAAATTATCACTTGTTGTGATATGCCAATAATATCTACATATTTAAAGAAGAAAAAACATAAATCTCTAATACATATGCACATAATGTCTCCAAAGAAAATTTGACAAGATAATATTATGACTGGACATGCCATTCAACTTATGGAACGACATCAAACTTATAGAGCCAAGTCATCCACAATTTAGGATATGTAGTCTTTAACTCACATTTTTGATCAATCATATATAGACGAACATATGCAGCAAGATAAAGATTACCATTGACTTAGCTAATTTTAAAATTTAATCTATGCTAAATGTGGAGAGATAAGAAACATATAGAAGGTAACCATTGAAAAAGTTGTAAACATCACCCTGCGAAGTCTCCTCAAATAATTGAAAATTCACGTTTCCTGGATCTTGAGAATTGCCAGGTCCTGCATGAATATCGGAAAAAAAAATAAACAGGTACGGATTAACTCTGGAGAAAATAGAAAAAAAATGAAAACCCTCCGTGGGAAGGGCTCACAGTTGGGAAGGGCTCCTCCCTGTCCGTGGCTCTGTTGTCCCTTGGCCTCTTGGTGATCGGCTTCACCTGGAGCAGCTACTGGTTGCTTGTTTTCCACCCCAACTTGCCTGCTCTGGGACTTGGCCGGCGAAGGGAGTGATCGGAGGAACCGTGACCGAGACCGTGAAGGGGCCTGGGCAGCCGGTAGCGCTCCTGGTTCTAGCGCCGGGGCCGTGAAGGGCTCCGCACCTCTGTTGTTCCCTTGGCCCGCTCGCGACTGCCTGGCGGCTGCTGAGAAAAGGTGCTAGCGCCGGTGCCGTGAAGAGCCGAAGAGGTCGTCTGACGTCTGGCGTCTGCTGCTAGGCTGCTAGTGCTTGGCCTCGTGACTGGCTGCCGAAGATCTCAGCCACCCCGCGGAACAGCTGAAGAGGTTGTCTGCTGCAAGTGCTGGGCCTCGCTCGCGACCGGCTGCTGAAGATCTCAGCCACCCCGCGGAAGTCGGAACTGACGAAGAGGTCGTCTGCTGCGCAGCTGCGCTGTTTGCCCCCCTCGCGACTGGCTGGCGGCTGCTGAGTGCTGAGAACTAGGGCAGGGATGGGAGAGTCGACATGGGGGATTGGGGCTGCGGGCTGCGGGATGCGGCGTTCGTGACAGATTGGTGCGGGTAGGGTTTTACTACTTACTACCTTATCTACGATCGTTGGATCTAACGAATCAATGGTTTAGATTTTTTTATTTAAATAATTATCGGTATCGGTATATATCGGAATCGGTATCCAGTGATTCCGATTCCGATTCCGATAACTTACCGAAACTCCGATTTCGATTCCGATAAGTTATCGGTAATATTATCGAACCTCCGTTTATGAATAAATTAATCGAAATCGGGTCGAATTATCGGAATATCGGATACCGTTTATAGCCCTGATATTTACCTACCTATCTATACATCCACCAATCAATCGATTTATCTGTCTCTTCCTCTAATTTCGCAGGTGCCCGAGCAGATGACGCACCATTGTGCGACACCCCATGCAAGGTCTGCGACGGGTGGTGATTACTTGGTTTCCGATGCAACTATATCTGTAAAACGTATGACCACATGCTTGGCGGCCACTGCGTCGGGAGCTTCTTCGAACGGATGTGCATGTGCCGCAAGCCGTGCAACTATTGAATAGCATCTGAGTGTTATTGCCTTGGCTACTGCTAGTAGGGCTTTTATCCTAATCGTCTTTTGCTGATGTTATTAATGATATCCTATATATTGGGATTCGTCTCTTGCTGATGTTCTTGAAGACATCCTACGATGGGGTATACAAAAAAGACCCATATGGTTTTGCTACTTGGGTTCTTACCTATTCGTCTCTTGATAACGCTCTTGATGATGTCCTACATATATATATCGGGGAAAACAAAAAAGACATGATGCCGCTACTGGTTTTATCAGCCTATTTGCAGATATTCTTGAAACTATCATAGATTGGGGAATGCCAAAAAGGGCCATAAGAAGTCCATCTAAAGTCATGTATTTCCAATTCATGATTCATAATTTCAAATCCTAACAAAGAGGACGCGGATTCAACGTAACATCGCGAAAATGGCGATGGCCCACGACATTGTCCGTCGCCCGTGCATGCATGACGGTTTCTCCGTCGGCCATCAACCGTCGTCAGTTGAGGCGTTGGCTCTTGTAATAGCCGACGACGATACACCATCAGCTATAGTCGGAACCGTCAGCTATGACACCCGGTGTCGCTGACGTCATCCTGAATAAACAACGTGATTTACCGTCGGCTTTTGACATAGGCTCCGTCGCCGTTTGGACGAAGACAACGAATTAACCGTTGGCTTTTTGAAGACTCCCCGACATCTTTCTATTAAAGATAAATATTATAAGTATATTTTTAATTAAATATAATACTAAAAATTGTTCATTTTTATTAATAATACATAAAAAACATTTGATACTAACAACTGTGTCTTTACTAATAATAAATAATACTAATTTAAATCTTCTGTATGTTACATATAAACACCTGTACACAAAATGAGATTGACCGGTACTGCAAGTAGAATCTAAATAAATGGAATAATAAAGAAACTGATTATAACACAATCAATGTTCAAACACAGCATGTTCCTTGAAAAATTCCACAATATGTGCTGAAATAAAAAATTTGTATATACAACTGTTTCCGCAAAGAACACCTAAACTAAATCTAAAATTTCTGGATCGTGCTCTTTATGAACGAGCTACCACATTTGCCAAGTATAAAAATTCTGCATAAAAGAAAATAGTCGTTAGCACTTTACATTGGAAAATATGAATGCTATTAGGAAATAAAATAAAACTATGAATTTAAGGTTTGAACACATTTTCAGAAATAGAAAGAAAAAATAAAGTTAAAGGCTCAACATAATGCTCAGTGGCACAATAACGGTGATGAACCGTACATATGCAAAAAGAGATTTCTATCATGCATTTTTTCAACATAACATGAGTACATAGCAGAAAAAATAAAGAAAAAAAATTATTTGGCTGCTAAATATATGTTGCATACTGGTGTTCATGACCCTCATTTTCCCACTTTTGGCTCATGGTTTTCATGAACTCAGGCAATCTATGATTTTTCACATACAAGAAAGTAGAAACCCATGTAGTCCATATATTCTTCAAAACTCCATCCAAGAATTTATTTAAGACTCATACTCTTTTTATTCTAAGAAATATGATATGAAAGAACATATAGACAACATTGTTCTTCACAAATAGAGAAATGTGCAAAAATACAAAGAAATATAATTCTTTTGTTTTCCACAAAAAAAAGATCAAGCATATGTTGGGATGAATTCTACTCTCACCCTCACCATTAACCACCTTCCCTATTCAATCGTTTACCCTATGTTCTTTTTCTTAAAATATGAAACTAGGTTAAGTGTAGGTCTTTTTTTTGGTCAACGATGGCCCAGCGGCCAAGCATGCATGCCGCGCTGCACGCAACAGGGGATCGAGCCCTCCTGCTCGATCTCCACTAGTACCCTCCCCCCCCCTCCAGGGGAGGTCAGGCTCGCACGGCCCTCAAACCCCTCCCCTCGTTCTCGTGAGCGAGGAGTCACACCAATTGAGCCACGCTCAGTCGGCAGGTTAAGTGTTGGTCATAAAGCGGTAATTCTTTATGTCAGAGGATTTTTTTTTCAAAAAGTGACAGAAGTCACTTTTCATTCAAATAAAGGTAAGCAATACAAGATAGAACGAAACAAAGAGCACAAGAAAATATATAATGGTTGATGATAGACCCTTAAAACCTCATTACAAGCTATTTTGTTGAGCTTATAGTTAAAAAATTAGAGCAGTAAAAAAAGCATCTCAAAGATTTCAACAACATATATATAGGGAGCGTGTACTTCTGCGTGTAACTAAACTAAGTCCAATAGTATAAATTTGTAAAAAAAAAGGTCCAACAAAATTTAGTATCTTGGACATAGATCTAATTGTCACAAAGAAATCATTAGACAAATGAAATGTAGAAACTGATTACTTATCTACTTTTTGAAAATTTCTTCTTATAATCTTATGGCATAAGATCATAGTTTTTGCGCACACTTGGAAAGAGAAGGAGGGGTAGATAAGAATGCCCATAAAAATGGTTGCCCAGGGGTTCCCAGGTTCCGTGGGGCAACACACTAGTAGTGTAGGCTATTCTCTTCTTCTCCCACAACAGAATAGACCATGCAAGCCATGGCTAGGCTGATTAGGAGCCAAATGAGTTGCCCTTGTCACTTATGTTCTCTGCTTGTTGTTCATCACAAAAAATGAGCAAACACCATTTTCATCTCGGTTTGTTTCTGGTGATGACTAGATGAGTTGTTTCATTCCTACTTCTCATGGGTTTACTCATGTTTCACTTAGGGTAAAGAAAATAACTTCTTACTAAAAAACAAAATAGAAGTATCAATAAAGCTTATCCTTTTCTTTTAGAGACTATATATGTGCATTAGGAAGCCAGAACCTTCATACTATAAACTCCCGACCTTTCTATTGATTCCTTAAGAACCTTAATACAAAAGACAAACCTATGAATAGAAATTTATATACAATATGTGTTGCGTGAAGAAAATTGAAAATACTTTACACATGCTGTCAAATATGATTGTGCATGCTCCAAAATATTAATAAAAAGTAAAAATGGAACATATACTTATTCTTTCAACTTTGGCGCCAAGAAGATGATGTGCCAGCATCCCCTCTAGAAGTCCCAACCTACAAAAAAATACATATCACATATAACATTAAGTTATTAATTGTATTAATTAAAATTAAATAAAAATAATAAAACTCACTTAGGGATGTGATATACTTGAGAATATATTAATCTCTTTAACATTTCTATCTCAGCTAGCTCTATCTTTGTAATATGTGGCTCTGTTTTTGTATGTTCTAACTCAGTTGAAAATTATTTCACATTGTTATTAGCTAAATTATCGTGAATTCCTTTCCAAGTAGATTGTCTACTCCATCCTATTCAATATCCTCTTACGTAATCTCCATGATATCCATCATATACTTCATCTAAAATAGGACATAGAATTGATGGATCTAAGTTCCCTGTGACATCCTTTTCTACACATCTTGTTGATATTTTTTCCAAAAATACAGTTGAAATCACATAATAAGATAAGAATGTGTACTATCATGTGAGTAAAAATAACATATAATTATATGTATAAATGAACTTACACATATATCACGAGTAAATTCATTTGGATACTCTCCTGGTTTTGTCTGGTGAAGTTTCAAATTTATATACTTTCTTCGGTGCATTATTCTTTCCACTTCTACTTTTTTCCCATCCAGACATATCACAAAATGGGCAATTATCTAAATCTTTAAATTCTTTTTAAAAAACACAATCTTTAAATTCTTTAAATTCGTTTCCTAATTGTGCTTCTATCATGCTTATCCGGTCAACTTTTGGAATAAAGTAATTGCATGGAGACATTTATGTGCATGCTGAAGGCATGTATACAAACAGAGAAAGTGTGTTAAAGCGTATCTTTCATTTCATATGATGCCTAGTTATGCTCATCTCGTCCTCCTAGTTTAGCGTATGTCCTCCGTTCGGCAAGGGCACCGAAGAACACTTCTTCCTTGTTAATCATGAAGTCCAAGAATGCTGTGGTGCTCTCCTACCTCCTGCTGATGATCGCACTCGCTCCTTTTCTGAGTAACTTCTAACGATATCCTCTTCGGCCCCCCCTCTGAATATTTACCTACCTATCTATACATCCACCAATCAATCGATTTATCTGTCTCTTTCTGTAATTTCGCAGGGGCCCGAGCAGATGATCCACCATTGTGCGAAACCCCATGCAAGGTCTGCGACGGGTGGTGCTTATTTGGTTTCCGATGCAACTATAACTGTAAATCGTATGACCACATGCTTGGCGGCCACTGCGTCGGGAGCTTCTTCAAACGGAGGTGCATGTGCCGCAAGACGTGCAACTATTGAATAGCATCTGAGTGTTATTGCCTTGGTTACTGCTAGTAGGGCTTTTATCCTATCCGTCCTTTGCTGATGTTATTATTAATGATATCCTATATATTGGGATTCGTCTCTTGCTGATGTTCTTGAAGACATCCTACGATGGGGTATACAAAAAAGACCCGTATGGCCGTGTTGCTACTTGGGTTCTTAACTATTCGTCTCTTGATAACGTTCTTGATGATGTCCTACATATCTATAACTAATAACTAATACATAGAAACGCGAATGCTGCTTTTTGGTCCTCCCCGTGCCCTTTCGAGTGTTCCTCGTGACCGCATCTTCAAGTTCGAAGCGTCGCGTCTCCTGTTACACCATGCGAAGTCACTTGTCTTACGGGCGGTAATGTTGCCTTATTTCCAAACGCAGGTAAAGGCTTTATACGCATCGTCCCTCTCTTTAACGGTGGTGGGGAAAGGCTTCTCCCAGTAACTCCTCTTCTTCGATTTCTACATATGGTCTATTTTATGTACAGACACATTCCGACGATGGTTTTTCTAACACTCATAGTTGTCTGTTTACAACCAATGATTTCGCCCAACGCTGTAGGCTCCTGATGGATTCTCCTGCCGTCTGCCCTCATCCGATGGTTTCGTCGGCCTTTTGATCTGGCATCATCCGAAGGCTCCTGATGCCGTCTGCATCCCTCGCCCCCTCAGCCGAATGTAGTGAAGCATTCGCAAGAACCAGCTACCTTATGACCTTTACAAGGTAATTGTCATCGAAACTCTACCATCTCTAGGCATCCTTTCCTCAGCAGAAGGGATTGTCCCTATTCATACGCCCGCCTCCAGATACAGGCTCCCGTTCTCTCTGACTTCCGCTCTGTCGTTCCTCACCTTCCATCTACTCCATCACCCGTCGACTAGCAACACGCCTCCAGGCTCCTGATGGTTTCGCATCTCCTGCCATCCGCCAATCTAGCAGCATGCGAGCCTAGCGCCTCATGTATAGCCCTGTCAAATGGGCGGGCTCAACCCATCGGCCCGTCAAATGTTCGGACACGGGCCGGGCTCAAGCCCATCAACGAAATTAAACGGGTTAATCGGATAAGCTTGGCCCCCCGTCTCCGTTCAATCGACGGCCCGTCGATTTGGCCTGCCAAAAGCCCGTCAGCCCGTGACGGTCCGACGGAGGCTGGAGCCCTAGAGCGAGCACCAGCGGTAGCATCCTCCGGCGGCACAGCGGTAGCATCCTCCGGCGGCAGCATCCTCCGGCGGCACAGGCACAGCGGTAGCATCCTCCGGCGGCACAGCGGTAGCATCCTCCGGCGGCAGCATCCTCCGGCGGCACAGCGGCAACATCCTCCGGCGGCACAGCGGCAGCATCCCGGCTGAGCTACAGGCGCCGATTCTCCGGCGGCACAGCGGCAGCATCCCGGCTGAGCTAGTTTGGGTGATTGTTGTCTAGTTTGGGGCCAATCTTAGGTGATAGTGATACTAGGCGTGTGATTGCTCTCTAGTTTGGGCGATTGCTCTCTTGTTGGGGCCATCGAGGCTCTCCGTTTCCCCCACTTTCCAGCATGCAAGGACGAAAGGAAAAGGAAAATAGGTTGGATCCTCGCTCAGGCATTATGATATTAGCTGCTTATCGAGTTATTTGTAGGTCCAGAAAATAATGGAAGCATTGGGCAGCATATGGTTATGATGCTTTCCATCTGTGTAGATAAAAATGGCATGGTTGAGATCCATTCTTTTTTTTCATCAACTTGAACATTTGTGTTTCACGGAGGAAGGATTAGGAGTTGCTTGATGCTCATCTCACCTTGTCTTACGTGATATTTTGTTAAAAGTATTTCTTTCACATATTTTTCCGGTTAGGTGTTGGAATTTCCGTGTTCTCATATGACCTCATTTAGCTCATAGATAGAAAATTTATTTAGGTAAATTGGTTAGCTGTCAGAAATGTTTCTTGGGTCTGTTCTCACGGAACACCTCCCTTAGTCCCTTATATATATAAATATATATATATATATCCCTTGTCCACTATTTTAAGCCCGAACGCTGGTACTGTCCAATTAAGCAGATTACATGCCAACTTAGATTTCCGGCCAAGCAAATTACTAGGCCCTTAGCTAGCTCAGAATTGCTGCTACTATGGATCTCTGGAGTTGGTTCCCAGGCATCTTTTGTCTTTCTTTCTATGTGCTTCTATATCCTACTTGTGTCAAATTTTAAACGTTATATTCAACAACAAACAATCACCTAGAATCGCTTCCGCAGCTTTGTCCTTCATGATCCTCTCGGCTATATATGGCCTGATATTGCTTCAATCATTGTTCATTTTGCAGCTTCTCGGCATTGACCCTCTGCCATGTTAACCGTCTTCATGCTATGTCTATGATCTGTCTATGATGTTTTTATTCTGGCTTAGACTAAATAATCATGAACATGCCATGATGAGCTCATGTTATTTTGGGTCGGTGTTCTTTCATTTTTTTGGATTTCTGCAAAGCTGCAGATTCTACTCGGTGCATGCATTTTCTCTGGTTTAGACTACAAGTTTCTGATTTTAGTGATCTGATTTTGAATTTCAGACTTGGCAGACCTTAGATTTCAAATTATGCAGATTCTTAAATTTTTTTCAGATTCCGGATTCTCTCTTATGCAAGTTTCAGCTAGCTATCTTCAAGTTTGTTCGGATTTCGAGATTTCAAATTCGTAGATTTCAGATTCTGGAGTTCGATTTCTGCACTTCTCATTTTTTATTTGGAGTTTCCAGATTTATTTCAAATCTCGAATCTCAAATACAAAGTTCAGATTTTGATCTCTTCAAATTTCGACTCCATATCTCTTGTAGATTCCGCATTTTAATCGATTTCCAGATTGCAGGCTTCTTGAATGGGCTCTACACAAATTCGATTTCAGATTTTATGGTGTATTCGCATTTCTGACTTTCCGTATGCAGATTTTATGTTTCAAAATTTCGGTTTCAGACTCCGCATTTTTAGGCCTTGAATTTCAGATGTGATTTCAGATTTTTCAGATTTCGGATTTTACGAGGTTAGGCTTCAAGTTTTAAATTCCCATTTCGATTTCTTGCAGATTTTACGAATAAGTCGGTTTCCGTGTTTAGGGGTTCTTCAGATTTTGACTTCAGATTTTATGTTTCGATTTTTGTATGTTCTTCGAGAGAAGGGATTAATGTTGTCTATTGTATTGTTTTTATTTCTTAAATTATGGCAATTCACAAATTGATAGGTGTTCTATTTTTTATTTTATATTTAGTTGAGTTATGAAATTTACGGATGATTTTATAATCTCTTTGTGATTTTTAAAATTTTTCATATTTTTATTAATTTTCTGATATTTGTAGAATTTTTTATTTATGACTGTTTTACAAAACTGAAGCCCGTTGGGCTAACGGGCTTTGGCGGGCTAAAGCCCATTTACACAATCTAAGCCCGTTGGGCTTTCTACGTGGGCTTGGGCTTGGGCTCTATGTATATGGGCTTAAGTGGGCTTGGGCCGGGCCAGCCCAAGCCCGGCCCATTGACACCCCTACTCATGTAGGTTCTTCCTCTTCATTCGAAGATTTAGCCCCTCTCATTATCCTTCTGTGAGAATGTGACACCCGGGGACATCGTTCCCACGTTCTGTTTGGTCTTTGTTTATATCAATCTTGGAAATAGTTATTTATAGGTTCCCGGAGACAACTTTTAAATTCCTCGTGTCTTTGAATGATAATATGTTTACAACTACCACGATAGAATCTTATCTTTCCAAAATAAAGTTTGATCCTATCTTCAACCAATTTTAAATTCACTTGGTTTTGTTTAATCATATTATAAACCACGCTTGAATTTTTCTTTTTCTCTATATATTTCATTATTTTAATGTGCAGGTAGGTATCTTATTTTAATCTAAGATAAACCTTTTCTAAAATTTAATTTACCATCAGGGGCCCTTAATTTTGCATCTAAATGTAGATAGATATTTTAAAGGAGTTGATTTTAGGAGGGACCTTAATTTACCAACCATAGCACACAACCATACATATAAATCAACATACATGCAACCGTGGTTACCTGATTTTAACAGGGACCTGAATATGCTATATGAATGTGTACTATTCCATGGTTAACAGGAACCCTTAATTTACCAACCGTAGTTTGAATCACCATGTAAGTTTTAATTCTTAGTTTTAATGTGTCGGTAGATATCAGACGGCGAATCAGCCCAGGAATTTATTATAAGTCAACTAGAGATTGATGTTTTTGTATTTTTTTATTTCAATTATTTGTGTATGTGGGTTGTAGGATGTAAGTTTCAGATCTGAGATTTATCTTCTTGAATCCCCTAAAGTTTAAAGGTGTCTGAAAGTTCAGAGATTGAAATTTTGAAATTTTGAAAATGTTTGAAATTCTGCGAAAATCCAGAATTTGTAAATCATAGGAATGGAAGAATCATAAATTGTGGAAAAATACGAACTAAAAGCTTTGAAGACTTGTAAAGTAAAGAAATATCAAAAGTCACTAAATCTGTAAACTCTTATGGGGTGTTTGGTTGCATGATAATGGAGGTTATTATTTTAATTTTTAAAAATTGTACTAAAATTTTTTAAAAGAGGTGTTTGACAAGCTTGACAATTTTATATTTTGAAAATGATTTTCTTCTTAGACAAAAAAGGGGGTCTCACCTCTCTTTTTTTCTTGTGGTCCCCCATTTTATTTAGTCACATGTGGTGGTTACACTTTTTTGTTATCACATCCCTCCAAACAAGATAATTTTATGTCCTTGGTTGATTCACATTTTCTTATAATATAATTTTTGATCATGAAAGCCTACAAAAAATTATTGTGCAACCATACACCCCATTAAGATTTGTGGGTTCTAGGGTGTAAGTTTCAGATTTGAGATTTATGTTCTTGAATTCCCTGAAGTTTAAAAGAGTCTGAATATGTATCAGTTTTTTTCACTGATTTTGCTTGTTTCCAACTATGACAAGTCTTCGGATTGCTTTGTGGCTGGCTGATCATATAATAGTTGCTTTTTGCCCTTACTTTGCTTGATCCTGATTGGTCCATAGTCTGCCTATTTTGTTTATGTTTTAACCCTGCAATTGCCAGATTGCACTTTTCCCTTGTGTCTGCTGAGTTTTGGGCCCAGTAGCCCCCCTTTGCTGATTCTTAATCATGACAAGCTCTTGAGATTATGATTTTTTTAGTCATTAGCCACTGTCCCATAGCAAGTCGACCTGATTTTTTTACTAAACATCTGGACTACAAACCTGTAGATTGCTGAGTTCTTGAACTTCTTTGATTTTCATATTTGTAGGATCTTTTGGACATGTGTTTGAATGTCCCATGTCCCTTTTTCTTCTTTATGGAATCCCAGTTGAAGAATGATTCAATTTGGATAGGACATAACATCCAAATTGTAGTGGGATTTAAGATCCCCATTTGGTTGGATTTGACATCCCATCTTGATTATGACTTAGAAACCATTGTAAATTTTTTTTTGCTATTTTACGGATCTAGATCCTAATTTATTTAGGAAAAGAATTCCATGTTGCATAGAGCTTGAGTGGAAGTGGTCTCCACTTCTTTCCTTTGCTCCTAAGTTATTTTTTTTTAAATTGGTAAATTTTAGGTGCCAACATGTAGGAATCATCTCAAACCATGGATTAATGTGTATTTCTGAGATGACCAATATATAGCAATACTGAATCAAGTGTAATGGCTTATATCATAATGTTATATAGCATTACAATTTTAGGCCATATATTCATGTGTATATGATTTGAACTAACCGTACTCTCACAGTATACATAAATAAAATGAATGGCTTAAATATTTTCACTTGATTAATATGTATTTATGAGAGTAAGAGAAAAACAAAAATCTCAGAGATGGATAAAGAAATTTTCAGTCTTAAATGGAATTGATTCTTGTAGGTTCCTATTTTTGGTTGTCCATAATGCATATTCCATATATTTTTTTGAAATCATGATTATGCAATTCATTTTTTTTGAAATTATGATTATCCTTTTTGATCTTAAAATATATTAATTTCTAAAGTTTTATTGCGATGGGCAACATTCTTAAATTTATTGTCTTCTTTTCATTTACACATGCATTTTGATTTTTTTAAACATGTGCTCAACCTTGGTATGTATACAGCTCATTATTTCATTGTTCTTACTTTATTGCGTTTGATGATTTACTTGTAAAGGAGTCACTGTTTAACCCGGTTGCATGCTTTTTTGTGGCCTATAAAGTCAAATATGCACTTCTGATGCACGCATTAATTTGAAAACTCGGGAAGTTTGAAATTCAGTAAACCTAAAAAATAAGAAAATACAAGGTGTTTAAAATATTCATAAATGTGCTAATCAGAAGTTTCAAATCTTAAAATCTCAATGGAAATTTTCAAGAAATGGCATTATCAAATACCACTGAAATAGTAGCAATTGTAATCTTTACTACTTCCATCTCCATTTGAAGTTAAAAAATTATCTCCATCTTTAAGTTATAAAAATGAGTAATCTTAGAATCTGAAATTATCAGCAATGTCTAGAATTCTAAAATAGATATCGAAACATCTGAAAATCTGGAAATATCAGAGTAGCAAAAAAATGACAAAATTGTAGAAAAGTGTAAATTCTTAAAACCTGAAAATCAAAGAAAATCACAAATTCCAAAAGTTCAACTATCTGCCTATTGTCTGGAAACTTTAAAACTTGATATTCTTACAAAACTAAAAATAAAAAATTAAATTCACGATATTCAGATCTGAAAATTGAAATACAAAATCTCAATACTGAAAATATTCAATCCAGAAGAATAACTCTTTAAAACCTCAAAATAAACATTAAAAAACCTAAAATTTTTAAATTAAATTATTTGATTTTAGATTAATTAAAATATAAATGTCACACCCCGGATTTAATCTTGCACAGCGGAACATAATCCGACAACGTAACCGGGGAAAATAACCCCTAAAATATATCGGTTTGGAACGAATGAAAACAACTAGATCCAAGTTCATAATTTCACAAAAATTCAATTACTAATACATCACCAATCCCTACAATCTAAACAAAACTAAATACCATTTAAAGACATAATGATCATCCATTTGCTTCTTGGGAATCGATCCATCACGCTTCTGCTGCGCTAAACCTGATTACCTGAAAAATTGATAAGAGGATTGGGATGAGTACGACGACTCAGTAGACACCCCATCATCCGCCAAATCGGATAGCTAAAAGGCCCTAGATGGTAATTAAATAGATCCCCAGACCAACACCAATTATATGTAAATATAGGCTAGTCAATACATTAGATATATGACTTAATCCACACATTTTTAAACCTTCAACCAGCACCTAGGATAACCCCGATCAGCACCTATATGCACCATAACCTGACCTAAAAAGATGTTATGAACATATGAATAGACACCTATATATGCTCCATAAAATGATGGACTATAACCGAGACATTTACTTTACATCATGCAACATATTATGATAAGAGATAAATAAGTAAAAGGCATCACTAGACCACCTATACCATACCATGAAATAATGCACCTATCCTCTAAGAAGAACCACACCTTTTTTCTTATTAGCAAGGAATGCGTCGTCTTGCCACCTCAACCAGCTACCACCAGATCTATCATATATAGCAGTACCATATAGCTAAATGAAATCCCATAGTGCACCTAGGCAGTGGTGGCACAGGGACAAACCGCGGTATCCGGGATCGAAGGATGCACCGGACTGTTCTAACCTCTCGTCGCCCTCGGGTCACGACTAACTAGTCCGGTGTAGCTGTTTTCATCATAATTTCAATGCATCATGCATCCACCTCAATCATGCCATGCCATGATACACTTATGCAAGATCAAATGATATAAACTATACCATGGTATGAATAAACATACCACCAATGCAAATAGCATGATCAACCACACCTGAACCACCTATGCATGATCTAGAACCATAAAATGACAAGAATAAGTAAAGACTAACATGATAGGAACAGACCCAATCAGACCCTATCACCTAAATTAATGACAATAATATATCCGAAACAGATGTAATAAACTAGATAAATATTATCTAATCTTATTAACCTATCACCACACCTATATAACAAGTTAACTCAAACCGTAACAAAAGGGTAGTTAAAAACATACCAACTAAAAGAACTAAAATCAACTAACAATCTACTAAATTAATCATGATGAAGATGATATAATAATCTCCCTAACAAGAGCCCTATTATGCACAATATAGAACAAGTAGACTAACCATGCTAGTTAACCGCGACATACAACGCTAAAACGACTAATTAACTCAATAATAATCACTACAAGTCATGGAAGATTAAATAGGAGTTTAGTGATAATTAATAGACACGTCAAGGATGCCTACCGGGATGGAGTCGACAATTTTCGATCCGACATTAGCACATGCCTTGATCGGTTAATAAAGATTCCACTCCTCAATCTAAACTAACTACAAGCACAACAAGATTGATAGATATACATCAATGATAGGATATGAGATATGGTGTGAGGGAGTGTCAAAAATAACATAATTGAAGGATACTCGATACCGTAGCAGCCTGGACGCATGGGTGGTGCGGCGACACTTGCTGGCGCACCCGGGAGGAGGAGGCAGCGCACAGAGGGGAGGCAGGGGTCCGAGGGGGGGTTGGAGGCTACGGCTATGCACACTTGTGTAGGTGAATGGCGCCAGACAGGGGGGCGACAGAGGGTCCGAGCTACAGCAAGGGGGCGCATAGGGCTGGCGCATGCGAGGGGGGGGCTGCTGTCCGGGACTCGGGGCCGTGGCTAGGCGGCTGGGCATGCCGGAGAGAGGGGGCAGAGGCAGCCGCGGGGATGGGGGGGCGGACGACCGCGAGGTGGCTGAGCGCCGGTTGGCGCAACTGAGCGTACCCAAGGGGGAGGGGGAGGAGATGGCTGCGGGGCTGAGGAGAGGCGCCACGGTTCACGCGCAGGGGGGGCAGCTCGATCGACGGCACGTTGGGCAGCAGGGGGCGAGGCGCTACGCGGCAGGAGGGGGGCGGGACAGCGTCGGCGCAAAGGGGGGGCTGAACTCCGCGCAGGCACGCGGGAGGGAGGTGCCACGAGGGAGAACCGAGAGAGGGAGGGAGGAAAATGGAGCGGCTAGGGCACAAAATGGGGGTTTCGACGGGGGTAAAATTTGGGAAAAGGAGGGGCAAAAGGGGAAGGGGGAGAAAGATATTAATATAAATATAATAACTCTTTTTTTTAAAAAAAATAGATATTACAATCTACCCTCCTTAAAATAAATTTCGTCCTCGAAATTTGAATATTCAAACATCGAGATCCTTATAATCTTCTTCTCTACTTTATATAGGCATTTATGATCATCATTCTTAATCATACTCAAGCACCGGTATTCATCATCATTCATTATTATATCTCAAACATAATTAAAATCCACAACGGATCCCACACACATAAGCTTATGCTTAAATTCTTATCAAATGCATTCATACTAACACTCTAAACATTTGATTTTCTAATAATATTCTCACCTCAACTAAAAATTTTATCATGTCCCCAAGTATGTTGCAATCTTCTCTTCATCCTCTAATGCTATTCATATCACAAATTCTATATCAATTTTTTTTTCCATCTAAACCTTGCTCATTCATTAAGTATCATACACCAAGTATGGTAGAAAATCACATAATTACTATCTATAATAATAACAAGATTCTCCTTTTCTTTTCCATTATAATCATTCAATATCATTATGTAGTCTAGTTACCCAAACATCAACCGAAAAAAAAGTCGATACATAGTTGCATTTCTTCTAATAACCATCATATTAATACCATTCTAGAAGACTCATCATGATAAAGCTAAACCTCTTTTGCCAATTCATTTATCCTCAACCTACACCCTTTCCAAATGAATCTTATCATAATTGCCTATATAATCCACACCAAGTAAAGAATATGCATATCCTTAACGGTTCTTCTTATCTAAAGATCGTTCTTAATAATTTGTAGTCTAACTACCTATACTCCAATTCAATCACAATTCAAAAGTCAACCCATCACCATCCACTAAGGCCTCGGTATGAGCATATAAAGTCTACACTTAACTAAGTTTGTAACTCAAGATTTGAAGAGATAAGAAATTCTCAATTAGATGCAACATATACAGATCATGATGAATAGATAAAGAAAATGCTCAAGTTCAAAATTGACAATTAAAAGATGATAATCTGGAGGATATGATCACACTCTGAATCAGATTGCCAATAACTTAAACTAATTACAACCATGTCTAAATAATTGTCTATCCTCTAATATTGATAGCTAATGTTCTAAATACCTCATCCTCAATATCAAAAGATTACCACCCTATGATAACATCTAAATTTTTTTTTCATATAAATCATATCCAAAGCTCATGCCAACAATTCATATTCTAAACATGACATCTTCTCATCATCAACTTCATGAAATCCAAACCGATCACATAAACCTGGGCAGGTCAATATAGACCTTAAGATTCATAAAAGAAATTCTTAATCGAGTCAAACCACAAGATCAATCAAACTTGAAATTCAGTCATCACAAATTAATTATTCAATTTAAAACTTTAATGACTTGATCACCCTATAATGATAAAACCCAATAAATCCAATTTGATAATCTGATCTTATAAACATAAATCCAAACTCCAAGATCCACAAAATCTGAAAATTAAATCAACATAAAATGATATCAGTATTTATCAAATGTAGATCTTTAATATTCTAACACCAAACATCTATGTTATTCAATCCAATAGTCAACATAAATTATTCTATCTGCCCAAGATCATTTTCTTCCAAACATCAATTTCGTCTAATCCAAACCGATATCATAAACTCGGGCTAGTCAAAAATAGACCTTAAGGCCGAGTTAATGCTCTAATACCAAGCTGTCATGCCCCGGATTTAATCCTGCACAGCGGAACATAATCCAACGACGTAACCGGGGAAAATAACCCATAAAATATATCGGTTTGGAACGAATGAAAACAACTAGATCCAAGTTCATAATTTCACAAAAATTCAATTACTAATACATCACCAATCCCTACAATCTAAACAAAACTAAATACCATTTAAAGACATAATGATCATCCATTTTCTTCTTGGGAATCGATCCATCACGCTTCTGCTGCGCTAAACCTGATTACCTGAAAAATTGATAAGAGGATTGGGATGAGTACGACGACTCAGTAGACACCCCATCATCCGCCAAATCGGATAGCTAAAAGGCCCTAGATGGTAATTAAATAGATCCCCAGACCAACACCAATTATATGTAAATATAGGCTAGTCAATACATTAGATATATGACTTAATCCATACATTTTTAAACCTTCAACCAGCACCTAGGATAACCTGATCAGCACCTATATGCACCATAACCTGACCTAAAAAGATATTATGAACACATGCATAGACACCTATATATGCTCCATAAAATGATGGACTATAACCGAGACATTTACTTTACATCATGCAACATATTATGATAAGAGATAAACAAGTAAAATGCATCACTAGACCACCTATACCATACCATGAAATAATGCACCTATCCTCTAAGAAGAACCACACCTTTTTTCTTATTAGCAAGGAATGTGTCGTCTTGCCACCTCAACCAGCTACCACCAAATCTATCATATATAGCAGTACCATATAGCTAAACGAAATCCCATAGTGCACCTAGGCAGTGGTGGCACAGGGACAAACCGCGGTATCCGGGATCGAAGGATGCACAGGACTGTTCTAACCTCCGCTGCCCTCGGGTCACGACTAACTAGTCCGGTGTAGCTGTTTTCATCATAATTTCAATGCATCATGCATCCTCCTCAATCATGCCATGCCATGATACACTTATGCAAGATCAAATGATATAAACTATACCATGGTATGAATAAACATACCACCAATGCAAATAGCATGATCAACCACACCTGAACCACCTATGCATGATCTAGAACCATAAAATGACAAGAATAAGTAAAGACTAACATGATAGGAACAGACCCAATCAGACCCTATCACCTAAATTAATGACAATAACATATCCGAAACAGATGTAATAAACTAGATAAATATTATCTAATCTTATTAACCTATCACCACACCTATATAACAAGTTAACTCAAACCGTAACAAAAGGGTAGTTAAAAACATACCAACTAAAAGAACTAAAATCAACTAACAATCTACTAAATTAATCATGATGAAGATGATATAATAATCTCCCTAACAAGAGCCCTATTATGCACAATATAGAACAAGTAGACTAACCATGCTAGTTAACCGCGACATACAACGCTAAAATGACTAATTAACTCAATAATAATCACTACAAGTCATGGAGGATAAAATAGGAGTTTAGTGATAATTAATAGACACGTCAAGGATGCCTACCGGGATGGAGTCGACAATTTTCGATCCGAGATTAGCACATGCCTTGACCGGTTAATAAAGATTCCACTCCTCAATCTAAACTAACTACAAGCACAACAAGATTGATAGATATACATCAATGATAGGATATGAGATATGGTGTGAGGGAGTGTCAAAAATAACATAATTGAAGGATACTCGATACCGTACCAGCCTGGACGCATGGGTGGTGCGGCGACACTTGCTGGCGCACCCGGGAGGAGGAGGCAGCGCACAGAGGGGAGGCAGGGGTCCAAGGGGGGGTTGGATGCTACGGCTATGCACACTTGTGTAGGTGAATGGCGCCAGACAGGGGGGCGACAGAGGGTCCGAGCTACAGCAAGGGGGCGCATAGGGTTGGCGCATGCGAGGGGGGCTGCTGTCCGGACCGGGGGCCGTGGCTAGGCGGCCGAGCATGCCGGAGAGAGGGGGCGCAGGCAGCCGCGGGGCGGGGGGGGGGCGGACGACCGCGAGGTGGCTGAGCGCCGGTTGGCGCAACTGAGCGTGCCCAGGGGGGAGGGGGAGGAGACGGCTGCGGGGCTGAGGAGAGGCGCCGCGGGTCACGCGCAGGGGGGGCAGCTCGATCGACGGCACGCTGGGCAGCAGGGGGCTGGGCGCTACGCGGCAGGAGGGCGACGGGACAGCGTCGGCGCAAAGGGGGGGCTGAACTCCGTGCAGGCACGCGGGAGGGAGGTGCCGCGAGGGAGAACCGAGAGAGGGAGGGAGGAAAATGGAGCGGCTAGGGCACAAAATGGGGGTTTCGACGGGGGTAAAATTTGGGAAAAGGAGGGGCAAAAGGGGAAGGGGGAGAAAGATATTAATATAAATATAATAACTCTTTTTTTAAAAAAAAATAGATATTACAATAAAAAATTAACAAAAATGCGGTCTTGAGAATCAGTAAATAAAATTTTCAATCTTGAGGTTTTTTGGATCTAAAAAAACTTTAATCAAATTAAATCATTAGAAATGAGATCAAAAACTTTAAATCAATGAAAAAGTTCAATATGAAGCTGAAATCAAGGGTGGCAAATATGAAATGAGAATTGAAATCCTCGAACATCAAAACTAACCCAAGCAAGTCAAAGACAATTCTCAATTCAAAAAAAAAAATTTCTGAACTCAAAGTCTAAAATCCGTAACATGAATCTAATTTGGCGAGGTCTAAAACTAAAATTAAATAAATTGAAACCCAATGTCGAGAGAACAAAAATTGTGAAACTGAAATTATATAACCCAGGTCTGAAATAGTAATAAAAATATGAAACTCTGAAAATCAAGTCCTAGGAAAATTAGAAAACAGTAACAAGTCATCAGGAGAAAACTCTAAAACCTGAAACTTCTTGAAATATAAAAATCAGAAAGGGCTTGAATGTTATGCAAAACTAAAAGTTACATGATCCCAAACCTGAAAACTTATCAAATTTGAATTTGAATTTGAATTAAAAAGGACACAAAGTTAAAGAATAAGTAGGGTTCGAATGTAGCCTTCGGATCTTCAATCTAATAAATTGAAACCCACGTATCCAGAGAACAAAAATCTGAATTTGAAATCAAATAACCCAAGTTTGAAATAATAACAAAAAATATGAAACTTTGATTCTTCAACTTCGAATTACACTACTCCAAACACTTCTTTTACTTCCAATTTTTTGAAATCGTCAACTTTTCAAATTTTTAGAGAGAACTCTCATTTGAAGTAAGATGTTGCAAATCTGCCAATGATTATGTTAGGCTATATAAATTAGTGAAACTTCAGTGGTACTAACTGTTGCTTGTACACATATAGCAAATCTCTATCTATGCCTAGCCTCCAGGCCGACCATACAAAGATCTGATGATCAGTAGAAACAGGCAACACATCAAGCCATGAAATCTGATGCTCAACAGGAGTTCAAACGAACACTGAAGTGAAGACAATGTCTAATCCAGACTAATCAAAGGATCTTAAATTTAAGTGTTGTAAAAAAATTTTCAGAACAGATAAGTCCAAAATGTTTAAAATTGAGAATTCTTCATCTAACACTAAGAACAGAAGGCCAGATAAGGTCATCAAAGTTGTAAAATCAAACCTACCGAAGAGTTTATAGGTCATGGGATAATAAAGTTTTAAGTATAGGATGCTAAATCATGATCTGAAGAGATTGAGACAATGAATGTCTTATGTAAAGAGAAATTTTACATTTTAGGTTTATTCTTTGGAAGCAGTAGGGGTATCTATTTTTGGAAATTATATACAGATTGATAGATCGATATTTCTGAAAAAAGGATTTTTTTTTATGTAGAGAAGACTGTGGTGGAAATTTTCTTTCTCTAAGATCTCTGGTAAGTTAAGTTACAATGATGAACATGTTAATGTTGATAGGTATTTGATTTGTCGAGCTAACTATTTATTTGGTCTGAGTTGAATTGAAGTTCAAACTCGAGTAAGAACTCGATTTAAATTTGACTTGAACTCAATTACGAAACTAAACCCAAATTTGTTTATGAAACTTAATCTCATACAGGATGGGAGTTTATAACCAAGCTCAAACTAAATGTTAAATTTGTATTAAATTCATTTTTAATTTATTTAATATATTTTATTCACATGATATACTACTAACTGTGCCTACTTTACTCTTAAATAAATAACAAAGTCTTATTATTTTTATGACTGTGTTGTTCATGAGTAAATATTCAACGATAGTCATGTTTATTGCCACTAAATTTTTTTAATAATTATTTGTTCATATTAACATAATATTTTTATGTCATTTTTTACATAAATTTAATATTATAAACATCATAAATTTTACATGTACACGTACGAAGCACGTCGCTTTTGACTATATATATATCGGGGAAAACAAAAAAGACACATGATGCCGCTACTGGGTTTACCAGTCTATTTGCAGATATTCTTGATAATATCATAGCTTGGGGAATGCCAAAAAGGGCCATAGGAAGTCCATCTAAAGTCATGTATTTCCAATTCATGATTCATAATTTCAAATCTTAACAAATAAGAAGCGGATTCAACGTAACATCACAAAAACGGCACGGCCCACGACATCGTCCGTCGCCCATGCATGCACAACGGTCTCCATCGGCCATGAACCGTCATCGGTTGAGGCATCGGCTTTTGTAATGGCCGACGACTATACATCATCGGCTATAGTCGGAACCGTCGGCTATGACACCCGGTATCGTTAACGTCGTCCTGAATAAACAACGTGATTTGCCGTCAGCTTTTGACACAGGCTCCATTGCCGTTTTGACAAAGGCAGCAAATTAATCGTCGACTTTTTGCAGACTCCCTGACGTCTTTTTATTAAAGATAAATATTATAAGTATATTTTTAATTAAATATAATACTAAAAATTGTGCATTTTTATTAATAATACATAATAAACATTAGTGTACTAACAACTGTGTCTATGCTAATAATTAATAATATTAATTTAAATCTTCTGTACGTTATGTATAAACACCTGTACACAAAATAAGATTGACTGGTACGGCAAGTAAAATCTAAATAAATAAAATAATAAAGAAACTGATTATAACACAATCAATGTTCAAACACAACATGTTCCTTGACAAATTCCACAATATGTGCTGAAATAAAAAAATTGTATATACAACTGTTTCCGCAAAGAACACCTAAACTAAAACTATCACATTTGGCAAGCATAAAAATTATGCATAAAAGAAAATAGTCGTTAGCACTTTACATTGGAAAATATGAATGCTATTAGGAAATAAAACAAAACTATGAATTTAAAGTTTGAACACATTTTCAGAAATAGAAAGAAAAAATAAAGTTAAAGGTTCAACATAATGTTCAATGGCACAATAACGACGATGAACCATACATATGCCAAAAGAGATTTCTATCATGGATTTTATCAACATAACATGAGGACATAGCAGAACAAACAAAGAAAAAAAACTTATTTCGCTGCTAAAATATATGTTGCATACTTCTGAGTGTTCATGACCCTCATTTTCCCACTTTTGGCTCATGGTTTTCCTGAACTCAGGCAATCTATGATTTTTCACACACAAGAAAGTAGAAACCCATGTAGTCCAGATATTCTTCAAAATTCTATCCAAGAATTTATTTAAGACTCATAGTCTCCTTATTCTAAGAAATATGATATGAAAGAACATACAGACAACATTGTTCTTCGCGAACAGAGAAATGTGCAAAAATACAAAGAAATATAATTCTTTTGTTCTCCACAAAAAAAGATCAAGCATATGTAGGGGTGAATTCTACTCTCACCCTCACCATTAACCACCTTCTCTTTTCAATCCTTTACTCTTTGTTCTTTTTCTTAAAATATGAAACTAGGTTAAGTGTAGGTCTTTTTTTTGGTCAACGATGGCCCAGTGGCCAAGCATGCATGCCACGCTGCACACGGCCCTCAAACCCCTAACCCTCGCTCTCGTGAGCAAGGGGTCGTGCCAACTGAGCCACGCTCGGCCGGTAGGTTAAATGTAGGTCATAAAGTGGTAATTCTTTATGTCAGAGGATTTTTTTTTCAAAAATTGACAGAAATCACTTTTCATTCAAATAAAGGTAAGCAATACAACATAGAACGAAACAGAGAGCACAAGAAAAATATATAATAGTTGATGATAGACCCTTAAAACCTCATTACAAGCTATTTTGTTGTGCTTATAGTTAAAAAATTATAGCCGTAAAAAAGGCATCTCAAAGATTTCAACAACATATATATAGGGAGCATGTACTTCCACGTGTAACTAAACTAAGACCAATAGTATAAATTTGTAAAAAAAAGGTCCAACAAAATTCATTTAGTATCTCGGGCATAGATCTAATTGTCACAAAGAAATCATTACGACAAATGAAATGTTGAAGCTGATTACTTATCTACTTTTTGAAAAATTCTGCTTATAATCATATGGCATAAGATCAAAGTTTTAGCGCACACATGGAAAGAGAAGGAGGGGTAAATAAGAATGCCCATAAAAACCCAAGGGTTCCCAGGTTCAGTGGGGGCAACACACTAGTAGTGTAGGCTATTCTATTCTTCTCCCACAATATAGTAGACCATGTAAGCCATTAGGCTGATTAGGAGGCAAATGACTTGCCCTTGACACTTAAGTTCTCTGCTTTACTCTGCTTGCTGATCATCACAACAAAGAGCAAACACCATTTTCATCTCAGTTTGTTTCTAGTGATGATTAGATGAGCTATTTCATTCCTACTTCTCATGGGTTTACTCATGTTTTACTTAGGGTAAAGAAAATAACTTCTTACCAAAAAACAAAATAGAAGTATCAATAAAGCTTACCCTTTTCTTTGGAGACTATATATGTGCATCAGGAAGTCAAAACCTTCATACTATAAACTCCCGACCTTTCTGTTGATTCCTTAAGAACCTTAATACAAAAGAGAAACATATGAATAGAAATTTATATACAATGTGTTGCGTGAAGAAAATTGAAAATACTTTACATGTGCTGTCAAATATGATTGTGCATACTCCAAAATATTAATAAAAAGTAAAAAAAGGAACATATACTTATTCTTTCAACTTTGGCACCGAGAAGATAATGTGCCAGCATCCCCTCTAGAAGTCCAACCTACAAAAAAATACATACCACATATAACATTAAGTTATTAATTGTATTAATTAAAATTAAATAAAAAATAATAAAACTCACTAAGGGATGTGATACTCAAGAATACATTAATCTCTTTAACATTTCTATCTCAGCTTCTAGCTCTGACTTTGTAATATGTAGCTCTGTTTTTGTATGTTCTAACTTAGTTGAAAATTCTTTCACATTGTTATTAGCTAAATTCTCGTGATTTCATTTCCAAGTAGATTGTTTACTCCATCCTATTCAATATCCTCTTAGGTAACCTTCATGATGTCTATCATATACTTCATCTAAAATAGGACATAGAATTGATGGATCTGAGCTTCCTGTGACATCTTTTTCTACACATATTGTTGATATGTTTTTCTAAGATATAGTTGAAATCACATAATAAGATAAGAATGTGTACTATCATGTGAGTAAAAATAACATACAATTCTATGTATAAATGAATTTACACATATATCACGAGTAAATTCATTTGGATACCCTCCTGGTTTTGTCTAGTGAGCCTTCAAAATTATATACCTTCTTTGGTACATTATTCTATCCACTTCTACTTTTTTTCCATCCAGACATATCAAAAAATGGGCAATTGTCTAAATCTTTAAGTTCTTTCCAGAAAAAACACACAATCATATAATTTTATTTCATCAAATTAACAATTTGATGTTCATAGACACCTTGCTAGATAAAATAAGGTAGAAGCACTAAACCATGGTGAACACACACATTTATAGTAGTTCAGTCTCCAATAGATAATATACATCAAGATTTACATCTACTACTTCATACGTAGCTATGCATGATTTTGAACCACATACTACATTGTATAGACACATAAACATATCGATCAATAAGGCACACAACAAACATGCTTCCAAATCTCTCACTCTTGTGAGAATTCTAACATATACACACTTCCCACAAGAAAACCACACTTATTTTCTTAATAAATAGTAGAAATAAACATGTATGCATAAGTCCAAAACAAAGTGAGGAAAGAGCAAAAAAATTTCTAACTTGTGGAGCTCAATTTTGAGAGTAGAAGAAGCTAGAGATCCTTTCGAATCATCTATGTAGTGAGGGTTGTGATTTGCTGCCTTCTTGTACT
This sequence comes from Cryptocoryne crispatula var. balansae, assembly GCA_036172225.1. Taxonomy (NCBI): domain Eukaryota; kingdom Viridiplantae; phylum Streptophyta; class Magnoliopsida; order Alismatales; family Araceae; genus Cryptocoryne; species Cryptocoryne crispatula. The sequence goes on along the minus strand of CM069918.1, from coordinate 39,833,943 downwards.
GATTGAACTTGAGCATCATAAAATTTTACCTTTTAAGGACTAAGTGAAAATGTGTTAAAAATTATTAGTCTATTATGAGACTTTTATATTAAGAACTCCATATCGAGTCATGACGTTCTGGTTAATAGGTCCAAATATATCATTTAATATATCACTATGTCCATTATTCCATTATATATTATCTTTAACAGTCAAAAATAAGATACTTAAACTAATGAAATTAACATGCTTAAACTTTAATTATTGCAACCAAACACGAAATTAAACATGTAATAGACAAGCTTAAACAACCTTAGAAAATTTTAGGATTCATACATATATACTTAGGGAAAGAAAGATTTGGCACAAGGGCGACGTCAATGGCCGCGACAGTAGCAATCAATAGTGCTTTGTAGTTTAGAGACAACTTAAGCTATCGATATTAACTCTTTTGGAGATGGCTAAATGGAAGCAATCACCAGTACTTTGTAGTTGCAATGACTTTCATTCAACCTTGTCTATATGGTATAGTCTCTAATACCTATTAATAAGGATTGCTTCGCTAAGCTGTCACCATTAACCTATCCATAATAATGTATTTTCTTATAGTGAATCATGTTGGTTGCTATTGAACAACGTCTAGTTGGGTGTATAAGAAAATTAAATTCCGTATCCAAATGATCTTTTTCTTAAGTATCTCATATATGTCAATATGATATATTTGACTGCCAGTAACATCATTCCAAAACTATTGACTACTAATGGCCTTACTTAAATGGGCAGCAACGAAACAATTTCAAGTGGAGTTTGGATCACCTCAGTTCCCGGGTGGAGAGAGTACCCTCAGTCCCCAATGATAAAAGATCACGATACTAGCCACTTAAGTGATGGATAGTGAGTTAATAAGGTGTCAGTAGCGGTTCAACACCATCGATAGTTGGTTAATGAGTTAGTGAACCATTACTGAACCATTACCAACGCTTTACAAACTCACTACCGACCTTAATACAACTCGCTACCGATGGGTAGTGAGTTAGTAAGGCATTGGTAGTAGTTCAACCCTTTTTTGTAGTGGTTCACCAAGCTTGTTATTTGAACCACCACTTAAGTGGCCTGAGATCGTGACCAATTTTCATTAAGGACTAAGGGTACTCCCTCCAAGTAGGGGTGTCAAACGAACGGGCTGGACCCGTTAGCCCATCAAAAAACCCATCGCGGGCCGGGCTTAAAGTCCTCAAAAAGATGAAGCTTGGCCCGCTGGCCCGGTGACTCTCGTTTCCGTTTCTTCGGCTGGCCCGGCGAGCTTGGCCCGCTGGCCCGTTTAAAGCCCGGTGGGTTGTCACTCCGTCTATCCGTCAGCCGAGCGACTCAACGCGAAGAGGGCTCCGGCTCCGCACTCCGCAGTAACGCGACGAGGGCTCTGCGCAGCAACGCGAAGAGGGCTCCAGCTCCGCACTCCGCAGCAACGCGACGAGGGCTCTGCGCAGCAACGCGAAGAGGGCTCCGCAGTCCGCACTCTGCTGCACCCGGCGGCCGGCACCCATTCTCCAAGAAAGCAACGCGAGCTCCGCAGCACCCGGCGGTCGCGCACTCGGCGACGCGAGCTCCGCAAAGACCCGGCGGCCAACCCCTAGTTGCGCACCCACCCGTCCAACCTGGCCTGAGATACCCGAGAAGGGAGAAGGTCAACCTTCGTCGCAACGAGTACTATCTTGGGCAATCTGGTGAGTTTGGCTTTGCTCCCCTCCGTTTGGAGATCTTCATCGCAGTTAGATTTCGAGTACATTCTACTCCGCACGAAGCCCTCGTCTTCCATTTCTTCTCCCGTCGAAAATCTTCGTCGACGCCGGATTTTCGAGGACCAATCATCCTCCACATCGTCCTCTTCGAGGAAATCGTCCTCCTCGAGAAGGCCGAGGGCCACTCAGAGAGGTCCTCGATGCCTCGTCTCGGACATCCCTCTCCTTGTAATACCCGGGGAGATTGGGATCCTTACCCTCGCATGATGAGCTGCGCCTGGCTGGGAGCCGCAGCTTTAGCATCTCAAATTCCTCCCTCGTTGACCGTAATCACCTGATCGTAAAGATATGAATGTCTCGAAATTGAAGCAAGTTATATACAAAGTGGGAGTGCAAAGCTTCTACATGTTTAACGTCCATAACCTCGCCTCAAAGATTAAATATATGTGAATTGTGAAGTTTGTAGGGACTCAAACGTTTTCTTCTCCATTGTTGTCTCGCTTGTCTTGTTCTCCGGTGATGGCTGAGCAATGCCATTGTGTTAAAAATTCTTTGGTATGTGCTTCACATCTCCATCATTAGCTAATAAGATGCTAGCAACTGTCTTGAATGCCATCCGTTCGATTAAATTGTGCCGTCTTAGGGATGATTAGAGATCATTGCGCTTAGCCGTCATAGACAATAATAGATGGAACAACGGGCCTTGCTCGGGTATGCCATATGCCTTCATGGAGATTGACTTTGTGTAGAGAATGTTTCTTCAAGCTTCCTTATGTGTGTTCGGATCAAAAGAAGCAACAAATCTTTAAGCTTGAAAGATAGCTTTTAAGAGTCTCCAAGTCCAAGGTGATAAGGTGCCCACTTAGGTGTTGACTAGGCAGTAGGCTCTTTATATCAAGTTATTTTTTAATATGTAAAATCAAGAATTATGAAGGCAAATCCCCCACCCCAATCAACTATGGGTGCAAACAGAATCTGCTTTGATATCATATGTACCTTCTTATGATATATGCTGCAGCATATATCTTTAAAAAGCCAAAGCCCATAACATGGTCAAATGTCCTGGTGTAGCCCCAATCTTATAACTTCGTAATATCTTGAAGATGTAAGGATATTTCAAAGAGAAACATAAGACAATATGTCAGAATGTCCCAAAGACTTGGAGGATTTATCATGGACTTGAAATTTTTACAAATGCTTCACTAGATTGGAGGTCAGAAGAGGGGACAAGCTTCCTTAATGAGAAGATAGATGGTTGAAGAATAATCTGTTAGCTTATGTCATGCCAAGTCCTATATGTCATGCCATCTAGTTTGTATCAGATGAAGAGGCCCTATTTTAGGTTTTCTTCTCAGAACTAGTGTATGTGTTTTCAGTAGTTTAGGAGAACTTATTCTTTGTTTTCCTGTGCTTCTTTAGTCCCATGCCAGTTATAATGCTCAAATTTAAGGTCAGATTTGTAGAAACGTCTAGAAACTGTGATTGTTTTCTTTTTCTCTCGCATCTCGAGAATTGAGGATGAATTTCGGTTGAGGAGATGCAGGTATGTAATATGAATACAGCCTTTTGCAACGTGATATGGGAGGTAGAGAAGGGATTAATGCTGTCTATTGTATTGTTTTTATTTCTTAAATTATGGCAATTCACAAATTGATAGGTGTTCTATTTTTTTTTTGATTTTATATTTAGTTGAGTTATGAAATTTACGGATGATTTTATAATCTCTTTGTGATTTTTAAATTTTTTCACATTTTTATTAATTTTCTGATATTTGTAGATTTTTTTATTTATGACTGTTTTACAAAACTGAAGCCCGTTGGGCTAACGGGCTTTGGCGAGCTAAAGCCCATTTACACAATCTAAGCCCGTTGGGCTTTCTACGTGGGCTTGGGCTTGGGCTCTATGTATATGGGCTTATGTGGGCTTGGGCCGGGCCAGCCCAAGCCCGGCCCATTGACACCCCTACCTCCAAGTACCGGGGGTCTGAGATGATCTGAACTCTTTCAAGTGAGGGTAGCATATGTGCCCTACCTGTGGTGGAGTGGAGAAGATGGAGGAACATGGGGGAGGAGGAGGATAGGAGGGACACCAAGAAGGGACAATGAACCAAATTTACAAAAAAATGTGATTTCACGATTTTCAGGTCTTCTAAACTTAGAGGATCATTTTTAGAATTTAAAGAATTCAATTCATTTCCTAATTGTGCTTCTATCATGCTTATCCGGTCAACTTTTCACTAGTGCAAACGGCTGGTTATACGACAGTTATCACCGTCGCATATGGTGCCAAAGCCCACGCTATCTGTCGTCGGCTACTAATATACGACGTAATCTCCAACGTCTGTGCCCCGTCGGCTTTACTCACGTCGCCTATTAAATAGACCACGATAATAAACCGTCGTGTATGTAACATCCGTCGGCTATTAGAGATGACCATATTCTATTGTTATATTAAATAGCCGACGCTAAAAACCATCGTCTTTTCGTTATGAACGACGTTAAAAATTGTAGTCTTTTTATTAAAGACTACGACTTTTACCATTGTATATTATGAATAATTTATAAATAATAAATATTAATAAACACCATTTTAATTGATTGTAAATAATAAGTATTTATTAAATTTTATCATGCAATTAAAAACACCCTCTTAATCATTATATTAAAAGATACGTTGATAAATATTGATCATATTTTTTATAAAATCATTAAATTAATTTTAACAACCATAACATTCAATTATTATCTTTATAAATATAATACGTTTACGTAAACACCTACCGAAAACACAAAAAACTAGTCCAATATAGATAGATAAAGAAAAGAAATTGATCGCACAACTCATTAAAAACATAACAACGTAACTAACATTATCAAACTCTGCCATACACAATTGTACATCTCTTACAAATATTTTAAGACACACACCAAGCATGTACAATAGATGTTTCCATAAATTACATCAAAAATTAAAATATCCTGTGATCGCCATCTTTGTCAAACATAAAAGAGCTGTCACCTTCTCCAGCATCAAGAGCTGCATACCAAAAAAATAAAAATTCATTTACTATACCAAAAAATGTCAACTACCTAAAAAGCAGATACAAGCTAGGAGGATAAAAATTGTGCTTTCGTACCAAGACGTGAGCACAAGTGGCTGCCCTCATTTTGACAATGTAAAAATGAGAGAACGAACAAACAAACAAGCACCTTCTTTATCAATTGAAGTCATAAAACACCAAAAACATTAAAAAGAGAGATAAACGGTTTCAAGTTTCTATTGGGTAGCAACAAAATATGACATGCCCATAACAAACACAAACACGTAACTTAAACGTGCAAATAAACAAACTCATATATACATGACATGCCCATACTTATCAGTTCAAACTAAACAAGAAATACAAAATAATGTGTCCTTTCAAAAATCTATTCAAATATATATATAAAGCTCATGATCCTTCCATGCTTTCACCTAGAAATGTCAACCAGCTTCTTTTATCCTGTCATAAAGATAAAAGAAAAAAATAAAAAGTAAAACGATTAATAAGAGAACAATTTAAAGCAACGTGAATATATGAGTACAAATCTAAAACAAGAAAAAAAACGTGAAAGAGGCATCATGTCTTGCTCCCGGTGAATTGGCGTACTCCAATAATTCAAATAAAAAAGTGAATTCCGAAAAAAAAGATAAGATTAAGCTAGTCATGTGTATATATTAATCAAAATACATATTCAACGATTCAAGATTTATGATATAATAATTACCTTTGGCAACATTGTATATCCCTAGTTTGAGCTCTTGGTGTATACAATACAACCACTGTTGCTGCAAGAAAAAAGATGTAACTAAGCGGTCGCCACAAAGACAAACTCCATCCCCAAAACTATTTTTCGAACCCGACTGAAACAAATAAGCAACATAAGCAAAAATCGTTACCAATAAGGGCTGAAACAAACTCCATCCCCAAATCTGAATTAGCGATTCTAAACGCCATGCAAGATTCTTGTGATACTATAAACACTTAACAGTCACACTTAAGTTCACAAATTATAGCATCCAGTGCCTGAACGCACATTCATAGATGATCCACATATAAATAGAACATTTATATGTGCGTTGACCAACCAATTAAGGTTATTATATTTATATGTTATAAAAAAGAAATAATTATCAGATGAGAAAGCCATGTTGCGGGTCCAGGAATCCACTATCCTAACTGGTTCAATAATGGCTAGGTGGGAAGTTATGCAGATCATGTTTAAGCAAATCGCTAGGGGACATCAGTATATGATAATTTCCTTCCCCACCCTCCTTTTTCTTCTAGACTCTTCCCATGTTATCTTATTTTTATTTTTTGAAAAAGACAAATGTCCCAGATTCATTAATATGAAACAAGAGTACACACTGCCGCATTTGTTTTAAAGAATGCATAATAATACTCCAATGTGATATTATTATTCATTAGGAATTTGAACTCTCTCAACCCCACCTTTGCATGTGCCTGCCTGTCTTCTCACAACAACTGGACCTTACACCAAGTTTAAGTCAGTTCTTAATTTCTGAAAGAAAATTCTTACTGCCTCCTCTCTCCCTGCAAAACAGATGGCCAGGACATCTATAATGTGGATGCTGTTAGTGTTTGAAAGATAAACCTCACCTCTTTTTGATCCCTTATGGCTGGTATGGTACAACTGTGATCGCAGACAGCCACTGCCATTGTCAGGTGCGTATGAGGACAACGCTCCCGACAAAAAATGGTCTGGTCCCTCAGACTGCCTTGGCCGGCTCACATACCAGTTCGCCACTGAACGACTTCTGGGAACTGGCTAAAGGATGACTGGATTGCCACCAGCTTCATTGGCCTATTCACCCTCCACTGATTCACAAGTTACCCTGATCATATGTTAACCGGTTCCTTTATGGGTTCGCATCATCACCCTTGCCCGAAATGATTGGACTATCCACCCCCTCAAAACAGGGCAGCCTGCCTCACCATTTAAAGTTTCCACTTAATAACCTCCCTCCCCATGACATCCATAGCTCACCTAACTTCAGACCTAAAATCCTCCCCTTACCAAAAGTCTGCCAACAGTTTCCAAGTGGAAGATTTTCAAAAAAAAAAAAAAGCTGCACCATCTTCCCTAGCACCATTACTCCCCAACTACCCTCGGCAGAGGTCTCTCCACTCTCTTGACCTGGACTTGATAGGTCCTACCATTCAATACAATCGGAATGAGAATCAGAAGCTCTATCAGACAGGCACTTCAAATTCCAGAATTCATTCTCCTCTTGCTGACCAACACAAGGCATCTCTATCCCCTAATACCAGTGTGCCGAAACATCCGATGATTACAGATATGATTGCCTTTAACCACACATAAAAAGGCAACCCAGAAATGGCCACTTGCATGCAATGCAAAGCATTGGGGGTGACTTCTCTATCCAGAGTCCACCCTTCAAAGTACACTCTACCCCTCCCCCCTGCCCTAAAAACTCCCTTTTGACACTGCTGGTGCACAGGTTCTAAAGGACAATTTCTCATTAAAAACTGGCCACCGAATGCCTGTTTGACCCACCATGACATTATCCCTGGCCATCGGAACTTCAACAGGCTTCGAAAAAGCTCCTCATTCACTTCATACCCTGTGAACCCTGCAATTCCAATCACACCATTTTCAATCCAGGACTTTCTTGCCAACACAACTCCGCCATGACATCTGTTTTTATACAAAATTCAGCCATTTGAAATCATCAATATACATGCATACTCTCTGATTCATTTTGATGGTTCACCTCAAGTTTTTATAATGCCCTTAATCTTGAGTCAGAGACAAGCCGATGATCAGGAGCTGATTAGGGAACTATGTGCAACTAAGCTTTTTCAGAAGTTAGCAATACAAGACAAGAAGAATACCTTCAAAACTAAAGTTATAATTGCGAAGAAGAAGTCCCAATATGACTCTCACCATATCCACCTATAGAAAAAATGTCACTATAAAACATAATACTAAGATCAAACTTATCTACAATTCTAATGGACACTAAAAAATATTTATTGAAATCTTACCGTGGTATTTGAGAAACGTGATGTAACTAATGATTCTAATGCTTCCAAACGTATTTGCATTCTTTTTTCTCGTTCTTCATTCCTTTCTCTTTCATTTTCAAGTTCCACCATGGTATTTTGAAGCTCCAATTCAGTGTCTTTTAGCTTAATTGAAAGATCTTTCACATTATTCTCTGCATATTGATCTTGCATTTTTTCCAACTTGTTTTTCTTGACCAACCTAATCTATACCCTCTCTCATAACCACCATGATGTCCATTATATACTTTCGCTTGCATAGATTCTCGACAAAAATTAACAAATTTTGACATATTAGCTGAGGTTCCATCTTCTTCTGCAAAATTGTAATCCACCTAAATGAAAACAAGACATTAACATTAACATCTAAGGCAAATAAACAGTATGAAATAAATATAAGTAAATTACCTTTATTTCTTTCATCACATCTTTAAAACTTTGATCACATTGTTCGTCTCATTCTTTGTGCAAAGGAAAATAATTACCCATTCGAGCAAATAATCCCATGAGTTGTGATAGTTTTGTTTCCTCTTTTCCAACAACTTGACCATTTATAAATACACACCTCCACTTTTGTCCTTGTGGTGGTTTAGCTGTTACCATTTTAATATTACCTCTAGTCTTTCTTTTATTATGATCAACAATAGGTGCCACAGAATTCCCTAAATGGGTAGATTCACTTTCAACATGTACATCACTTGATATGTGTGGTTCATACTCAACTTCTCTTGGAACAATGATTGGAGGTGAGGTTGTATTGCAAGTATTAGATCGTCTTCTTTTAATTGCAACATCTAAAATGATGATAGAAATTGAAATATATAAGTAAAATAAGAAGTAATATTTAAATAGATTGATAGATAAATCTCTTACCATGAACCCTAAGAGCTGCAAGAAGATCCACATGTGACTCACTACGTTGATTGTCTGTAACAACATGATGATCCTTATAATGATTACTTAACAACGAAATGAAATATTTTAATCAATGTAGGAATAAGACACATCCGTCTAGGAATTTGTCACAAATAAATTGTGTAGCCACAAATTCTTGACAAAGGAATAAATATTTTAATCATTACCTTGGTGTACCTGGCTAGATGGAAGAGACAACTCATTTCCACTATTTATAACAACATGATGATCCTTACAAGAAATACCTAAGAACAAAAGTAAATATGACATAAACAATTATATGCATAATCACAAATTTCTAAAATAAAAAACTATTACAACCATTACCTCGGTGTAGTTGGCTAGATGGAAGAGACAACTCCTTTTCACTATTTATAATAACATGATGATCCTTACAAGAAATACCTAAGAACAAAAGTAAATATGACATAAACAATTATATGCATAACCACAAATTTCTAAAATAAAAAACTATTACAACCATTACCTCGGTGTAGCTGGTTAGATGGAAGAGACAACTCCTTTCCATTGTTGGAGTTAGAGTCAACATTAGAAATCTGATTATTCTGTAAAACTTTTGACAATGGCCTGAATTTAGTTTTTGGAGGCATTTTCCTACAAAGAGTTCCAACTTAGAAAAAATAGTTATAAGGTTTATTAAATAGTTAAAGAATCAAATAAATACTTTACCATCAATTTTTATTGTGTTCTTTTCTTTGAACTTCTTTTATCAATTTCTTAGATATTTTGGTACCAATACCAAGCTCATTTCTCACCCAAGACATAACTCTTTCATCAACAATGTTAAAGTCAGCTGAAATCGTCGGCTCTATACTTGTTAAGGTAACTTCATCTTCATCATCATGACCATTGTTTTCATTCGTGGGTATCTCATATGTATCTCTTGGCTTCCATCGACAAACAACACTCCACTCTCCATCTAAAGGATCTCTTGAGTAAAAAACTTGTTGAACTTGTGATGGAAATATAAATGGTTCATCTTGATAAGATAACATACTTGTATTAACCACTTTGAACCTATATTTATCAACTCTAACCCCAAAATCATCATTCATATCATACCATAAACACTTGAATAAGTGAATTGGGGGCAAACTCCCTAAAGAAACCTCTATTATGCTTTGCAAAGTACCATAAAAGATATCATCATTATCATCAATAGTTGCAATTCCACTGTTCTGGGTAACATGTGTGCTATCTGTAGATTGTGTTTCAAATTTGTATCCATTTATAAAGTAACATTTATATGTCAAAACATTATTCTTGGGACCTCTAGCAAGACTCATAGTTTCTTCAGACACCACTGTTTGGCCTCTTAATTTGTCAACCTAAACGGATTAAGCAAATAATTAGAATATATCAATAAATACACTTTATGAAAAATAAGCTTTAACTTACATAGTCTCAGAACCACGTAACAAAATAGTTATGTTGCTCCAATTGAATTTGTTTCTCATCCCAACTTGGATGTTTAGCCTTTAGAAGCTCCCTAAGCATCCTACACATGCCATAAATGATGACTACTCAAATACTTCAAGTAAAAGAAATAAACTAAGATGGTAAAAAAAAACTTACACAATGTATGGCTCCACCAAATCTATATTGAATAACAAGAATCTATGTGCATGGTATGCCTCCTTAGCTGACATATGAATTGGTGATGCTGCTCCAATTGGTCCATCTTCATATCGCACAGGCCTACTTAACTTGGTCTCAACATCATTTAAATAACGTGCACAAAATATAGTAACTTCTTCCATAATATATCCTTCTGCAATTGAACCCTCTGGCCGACTTCTATTGCGTATGTAATTGTTGAGTGTAAGTAAGAATCTTTCTATTGGATACATCCATCGGTATGACACTGGCCCAGTTAATTTGGCTTCAGTAGCAAGATGAACAGTTAAGTGGTTCATAACACTAAAAAATGCTGGAGGAAAGATCCTTTCCAACTTACACAAAATAATAGAAATTGACTGCTCAAGTTGTTCCATATGTTTGACATCAATTACTTTGGCACACAACTCTTTAAAAAATATACAATATTCATTCAGAACAATCCCAACTGACTCTGGAAGTGTAGTTCTAATAGCTACTAGAAGTAATTGTTGCATTAAAACATGACAATCATGACTCTTCATTCCTATAATCTTCTGCTCTAGAATATTTATCAACTGAGATATATTGGATGAAAATCCATCTAGCACTTTTAAGTCCTTTAACACCTCTAAAATCTCTCTTTTTCTTCATTTGACATTTCATATAAAGCATGAGGGAGAATAAACTTGTTTGCAGATTTTTTGAAGGCTTTGGATGTAAACTTTCCCTTATTTTCATTTTTTGCAAATCAAGACATGCTTTGACATTGTCTTTACCTTTTTCTTTATTTTGCATGATCATATTCAAAATACTAACACATATATTTTTCTCTACATTCATAACATCTATATTGTGACGAATCAATAATGTTTTCCATTATGGAAGTTCAAAGAAGATACTCTTCTTCTTCCACCCTGTTGGCAACAATTGCTCTTTATTTCTACATGTTTTTCCAAAAGTAACATTGTCAAAACCTTCCCAAAGTCTCAAAATATCTTCTCCTGACAAAGGAATAGGTGATAATCCACATTCAATTGAACCATCAAATGATCTCTAGTCTTTTCTCCATGGATGATCTGTCGGTAAGAAACGACGATGACCATATATGCACATTTTAGACTATATGGAAGATATATAGAACCATGTTCAATGTGACAAGCAGGACATGTCATGTATCTTTTTGTACTCCAACCTGATAACATACTATATGCAGGAAAATCACTAATAGTCCACAAGATTGCAACACGTAATGTAAATTATTCCTTTTCATTTGCATCATATGTTTGAACACCATGTTCCCACAAGAGTTTCAACTCTTCGATCAATGGTTGAAGGTAAACATCAATATCATTGCTAGGAGATTTAGGCCCATCAATGAGAATTGACATTATTAGAAAAGGTTGTTTCATTGCTAACCATGGTGGTAAATTATATATTGCCAAGATAACGGGCCATGTACTCCAACTGCTTCATGTTGCAATTTTGTATGGACTAAACCCATCACTAGCATGTCCTAGCCGAACATTTCGAGGCTCCAAAACAAAGAATGAATGCTTAAGATCAAAGTGTTTCCATGCCTCAGAGTCTCTAGGATGACTCATCTTTCCATCTTCATCTCTTGGAGCACTATGATGCCAAGTCATGAAGTTGGCTATCTTATCTGGCATAAACAATCTTTGAAGTCTTTGAATTAAAGGAAAGTGACGAAGTACTTTCACCAGAACATTTTTCTTTCCAATTCTACTTTTCTTCCATCTTCATGTATTGCATATTGGACAATTATCCAAATTTTTATATTCATTTCGAAACAACACAGTCATTTGGACATGCATAAATTTTCGTGTAACCTAAACCCAGGTCCGCCATCAATTTCTTTGACTCATACCAACGATTGGTAAAGCATCTTTAAATAAAAAGAGAATATCAGAAAATGCCTTGTTGGTCAATTTATGTAAACACTTCAACTGAAACATGTGCACAATAAAAGATAATTTAGAATATTTAGAACAACCAGTATATAGTGGTCTTTTAGCTTCTTGCATAAGCTTCTCAAATTTCTTGTGATCAGGACTTCCTTCTATCCTTTATGTTAAATTAGGAGTTGACTGACATAAGAATGCATCATTTAACCCTATCATATCATCTATTGAGTCATCATATGTAGTTGTCTTTGAAAATGGTCTTTTGTGTGGTTCCCTGTGAAAATACCAATTAGTGTATCCTTGTGTAAACCCATATGTAACTATATGTAGATGAACAGTATCCTTGGAATGATAATGTTTATTTTCACACTTAAAACATGGACACTGCATAACCAAATCTGTAGAAGTAACATTCATATTTCTTTCCGTGAATTCCATAAACACTTGGCCCCATCTAGAAAAGATGAGTTGACACACTCATATTTGGTCTTGTACTTGTACATCCATCTTCTATCAGTAATGAAAATATTTTCCATCTTCTAGAATATAAAAAATTAAATTGTCATAAAAACATGTAAACATAATTCATGGTGATGAATGTATAGGACTTATAGAAAACATCTTGTAAACAAAAAATCCTTTGGTGGTTTAGAAACTAGAAGAACACACTCATAATTTATTAAGCACCATAAGAATCCCTATTCCCCCTTTTTTGCTACTACTTTCTTCTCCCTCTATAATCCCATTTTTTTCTTCATTCCTTTACAGTTTCATCTGTAAAAATCAGCCCCACTTGGTTCTACAGTGTGGTAGTTTATTTTTTACTACTAAAGATCTCATTGGCATGTCTACAGGTTTTAGAGTTTGGTGCCACGAAACTTTTACACCACTCATTATTACTCTGCCCATAACAGACTTGACTGTGAAAACAACTTTTTAGGTAACCATACCAACTTTGTCCTCCATACTCAGTACATTTATGATTATTAAGAAGCAATAGAAGTTATGTAAATTCACATTTTTTTCTCTTTGAGATATCTTCTGAATGAGAAGCTTGAGGATTACGACATAAGTTGAAAAGTCTGGGAAACATGATTGCAAGAGTGGTATGTCTGCACCACTTTTATGCATTCAAATTGATGGAAATTGAAGATGTTATAGTTGCAAGCTGATTCTTTGGATTATACTTTGTTTCATCGGTGGCAAGGCATAGTTAGATTATGAAACAATCTCCTTGTGTAAATTAGAGTGAGAATTCACATCTATAAATATTTTGGGTGATAGGGCTACCACTTACTTGTTTTACCTCCTAGTTCTACTAGATCGCAATGAGGTTGTCATACTGCCAGTTCTACTTTGTTGTGCGATTAGTTGGCTTTTTTGGGCATGTTCAGCTCCTTGTTACCTTTTCGAAGACTGCCCCTTCATTTCTGAAGGGACTGCATAGACCTTCTATTAAGAAGATATGCATGATTACTTATGCCCCTAGCCTTCTCATTGTTGTATTGATAATTTATGTAATACCATCCATTATAAAACTACTAGTGTTTTGAAAAAATAAGATGTACACACTACAGCAAATTGGGTATTGGCGACGGGTTATTGGCGATGGCTTTGTTAAGCCGTCGCCAATAATGATAAAAGCGACGGCTATACTAACGCCGTCGCTAATAATTGGTAAATAGCGACGGCTAAATCTAGCCGTCGCAAATAATATTTTTGGCGACGGTCGAAGCCGTCGCAATACCCAGAAAACAAACCCGTGCGGTTTTTTCCTCGGAGAACTGGCGACGGCTTGATACGCCATCGCTAATAATATTAGTGGCGACGGCCTAAGCCGTCGCCACTAATCCAAGCCGACCGTTGAACGGTCGACTTTTGTAACTTATCTTGTTATTGGCGACGACTTTTCAAGCCGTCGCCAATAAGTTTGGCTAAAAAACCCTCGACCCCCTCCTTTCTTCCCCCGCCGCTCACTCCCCCCCTCTCTCTCTCTCTCTCTCGTGCGCACGCTCGCCGTCTGGTCCTGCCACCGGCGCCGGTCGCCGCCGCTTCAGCCGTCGCCGCCACCGTGGCTGGCGCTGTCGCTGCCGTCGTCGCCGCCGCCGCCGTCGTTTTGTTTTAAAATATATTTGCTATGTTTGCCAAACGATTATATTTTTGTCTTGAAATTGCATGTAATCCAGGTCAAACATGTAAAGTATTTTGGTAAGAGAAAGAATTTTGCAAAATTTGCATTTGTCATACATGCTTTATTATCTAAGACGAGGGGAGGGTCACCTCACCTACATCGCTTTTAGACAAGGTATATTTTTTAATATATTATTATATATATATAATTATATATAACATTAAAACTTTTGAGAGCTATGACATTAACACAAAATGAAATTAACAATCATGTTTGAAAAAAATTTAAAATGCAACAATAACATAAAAATTATAACACTAACATTTAAATGCAAGGATGCAGGAATTTAATAGCCATAACATAAAAAATAATAAAATACAGCAATAAGAAACATAAAATGGAAATATAAGTTTAAAACAAAAGGGACCAATAATGTTAAAATAAAACTCGAAACAAGTGGGAATTTAATACTGCAGCAATAACCAACGGAAAAAGGAGGATTTGAAAATGCAAAGGGAGGAGCCACTTTTGCTTCAAGAAAAACCGCTTAAGAGTTGATCTCAAGCAACTCACTTACTTAATTGTTGTCTTCAACCAAAAAAACAAAATCTAAAAGTCTTTCAGCCCATTACGAAATTTATAATTATATTACATCCAAAGTCTAAGATTTTCTATGCAAGCAACATAAAATAAAATATCATCAAATGCTGTCTGAATCATTTATCGAAATTTTTCTTCATCTTAGTCAGTATCATGATCATTAATGATTTGTAACTGCTTCCCCCTTGTCAACCTGATGCCTTTTAGAAGACTTGGTGCTTGGACCTTCATCTTCGTCAAACCTAGCAACCATTTTCACATCTATTCATGTAAGATCTTAGTTTTTATGCACAAGATCTCCATCTTATTGAGTAATCCGCTCATCATCTTCGTTAATATCAACTAAAGATATTGGTTCAAGATTTTACTTTTTCATTATCAAATGAGGATCTCTAAGTATTTAATTATATGGATCATATACAAGAACATTAAGCTTTTTCTACTCCAACCAATTCCCTTTTTTTCATATACACCACAATAAATAGTTTATAGCTGTTAGTCACAACGACTATAAAATAAGAAAGAAGATATTATTCATTTATTTTTTAAGAGCTACCTGTTTAAATCTGCTCCAATTATGTTCGCAACTTGATGTACTCTGTCACATTTCATATTGTAACTTAAACCAGTCTAGAATGTGAAGCCCAAGTGGCAAGCGTCCGTTCTTTGGCAAAGAAATAGTAGAGGTTAGACTAAGTAGAGGAAATGTTGATTAGAAATGCAACCGTTGATTAGAAAATTAGATACTTCGCGCAAGGATATTATTCAACCCTGGCAGTAGACAATATTCAGAACGCATTCCCATACGAGATCTAAGGAACCAAATCATAATCTCATGTTGATTACTAAATAAGAAATCTCTACTCTCGGTAATATAGGAAAATATAGAGAAAGTATGCAAAAAATATATCAGACAGAATCCCACTGATCTATTTCAATGTATATTTTCTATTGAAACAACAAACAAGTTATTCTACTCGGCTCCGATAAATGATGAGCAACAGAGGACTTCCGGTGGGAGTCGAGGCCTACATGTTTTGCTGAACGTAACTAATCAACCAGGCTCAGATAAATGATAAAAAGCAGAGGATCGATGGAACCGGAGCTTCGAATGTTGGTGAAGTTGGCATAAACATCGTCGAAGTAAGATCTGCCTACATAGGGGATGAATATGCCAAAAACAAGGGACTTTGTCGGAAACCGCAGTAGACAAACGATGTTGGGCAGCAGCAGCGCGCGAGTTCGATAGGACTTCGGTGTTACGCAATGAAAGGGAGGAGAATAAGCAAGTTTAGAAGAGAAATGGCAACAATAGACGGGAAGGGGGGCGGGCAAACCTGAACGCGCCATATATTTGCTAAAAATTTATTCATCCCTCCTGCGCCGCTCCACCTTCGGCAAGTGTCGTTCCACTTTCACCGTCGGCTAATCCTTCCCTTGAGTTGAGATTCAGAAGGACGAGACCCGAGGAGAAAGCTAGGGCGCGAGGTCTGAAGCTTCGCAGTGCCGGATGCCGATGCCCCTGCGCAATAAATGAAAAATGAAAAAGAAATGTAACCGGCTGGAAATATTTTGGGTGGTTGTCGTCGAAATGGACGACGGGTGTTACGCTTTTATGAGTTCATGCTTTTACATCATCCTCGGTCGACGGAGAGTCCACGGGCTATTTTTTATTAACGGCCCACGTTACACTCGCTACCGTGGGCTATCTATACAGCCGTTTGCACTAGTGTTTGGAATAAAGTAATTGCATGGAGACATTTATGTGCATGCTGAAGGCATGCATACAAACAGAGAAAGTGTGTTAAAGCGTATCTTTCATTTCATATGTTGCCTAATTATGCTCATCTCGTCCTCCTAGATAAGCGTATGTCCTCCGTTCGACAAGCTAGGGCACCGAAGAACACTTCTTCGTTGTTAATCATGAAGTCCAAGAATGCTCTGGTGCTCTCCTACCTCCTGCTGATGATCGCACTCACTCCTTTTCTGAGTAACTTCTAACGATATCCTCTTCAGCGCCCCCGCGTATATTTACCTACCTATCTATACATCTGCCAATCAATCGATTTATCTGTCTCTTTATCTGATTTCGCAGGTGCCCGAGCAGATGACCCACCATTGTGCGACACCCCATGCAAGGTCTGCGACGGGTGGTGCTTGCTTAGTTTCCGATGCAACGATATCTGTAAGAAGTATGACCACATGCTTGGCGGCCACTGCGTCGGGAGCTTCTTCAAACGGATGTGCATGTGCCGCAAGCCGTGCAACTATTGAATAGCATCTGAGTGCTATTGCCCTTGGTTACTGCTAGTTGGGCTTTTATCCTATTCGTCTTTTGCTGATGCTATTGATGATATCCTATGTATTGGGATACTGTTTGAATCTGTTTTAGTTGATTTTTGATTTTCATTGTTTAATTTTAATTGAGGCAAGATACATTAATCTATAGAAAATGTCGTTTCTATAGTACTAAGTTTTACGTGACAATTCCTTACATATGCTGATGACAGTTTTAGGAGAATTGATGTGAGTGCGAGACACTATCAGGATGGCCCTCATTGTCCTCGATATATATGCAGAGCATGAATATCAAACAATAGGTACTTGCTTCAGCTCGAGGGGGAAAGCGCTGAGTTTTTTTTTAAACTAACACGGTTTTTTTTATTATAAAACTAGCACCCTAAAAATTTTTATTGCAAAACTAGCACGATTTCCTCAAAGTCGAGTTTTGAAAACTCGACTTTCCTCTTTAATACGAATCCCACGTGATCCCATTGGTTAAATAATGTTTAAGAAAAATCGAGTTTTAATATAACGACTTTGAAAGTCGAGTTTGCATAACTTGACTTTCAGCACATGTGAAAGTCGAGTTTCACCAACTCGATTTTCAAGCGCAGCGCAAAAAAAAAAAAAACAACAACAACAACGCATGTGAAAGTCGAGTTTCACCAACTCGACTTTCAGCAAAAAAAAAACAATAAAAAATAGTGTGCCCAAAACAGCGCAGTGTGTTAAATTTTTTTTCAAAAATCAATTTAAACTTACTTATATTTTTAAATTTTAATTTATCGGGTTTGAATTTGAACGATCCGTTCCGTCCAATAAATTTAGAAAGTCGAAATACTTAAGATTAGACTTTTAAATATCTCGATTTCGATATATTTTAAATTATTAAATCGGAACATTCTGAACCGTCCAATGTTAAAACTTGCTCTTTTCAAAAATTTAAAAATTCAATATTTTAGTTTTGAATGCTCGGAATTCATTGGTCCGAGTGGATCGGATAAATTTTAATCCGAGTATCCGATTTTTTCATGTGGAAGACAAAAAAAATTTAATTGGGTTACCGTACGCATTTAATACTGTTACTGTGCGCATGAATTGTTGTTTTTTTTTGCTGAAAGTCGAGTTGGTGAAACTCAACTTTTACATTTTTTTTTGCGCTGTGCTTGAAAATCGAGTTGGTGAAACTCAACTTTCACCTTGGCTCAAAGTCGAGTTATGCAAACTCCACTTTCAAAGTCGTTATATTAAAATTCGATTTTTCTTAAACACTATTTAACCAACGGGATCACGTGGGATTCGTATTAAAGAGGAAAGTCGAGTTTTCAAAACTCGACTTTGAGGAAATCGTGCTAGTTTTGCAATAAAAATTTTTAGGGTGTTAGTTTTATAATAATAAAAAAAACCGTGTTAGTTTAAAAAAAACTCGGGAAGCGCTCCGGGAGGGTGTGAACAAGGCAAGCCTATCCATGCTTCAGTGGGAAATACAATGACAATGTGAATGTGGAGATGCAAACAGCTTATTGCGGATAATACTACGCACATCACTACTGTTCACACGTCAGCGATCGATCAATGGTGACATACTATAGGGTTAAACAGAGATTTGTTGATTCCCAAACCTGTACCCATTTTTTATCAGAATTGCAACATCTCCGCTGGACTCATACTCATCATATATTCATACATAAATGACATTCCAGCGATTCAATGAAATGTACGGATATGACTGCTGTTGTTTCCAAAAAAGAAAAACGTGTATTAATGCTTGGAAGGAATGAAACGGGGGGAAAGGCAGTAAGAAGGGTAGAGAGAGAGAGAGGTATAACTTAAATTAATTTGAGAATTTCTTTGCAAAGAATTTTGGCGAACGGAAGATTGCTCATGTGTTTAATTAACCCAAACGACAACGGAGGATATATAATCCTGCGCCCTTACAGGTCCCTGCTCTGAAAAGAAGATTGAGATGTGTCTCTTCGGGTAGGGTGCAACAACACATTGAAAGAGTTTCACAGCTGAGACATCCTTCATTTTCAAGTTTTCTCGAACGATTTCTTGATATACATATTTACACGTAATCCACTTATTTAAGGAAGAGGCTGTACCGACTCGAAGCGCATTCCGAACTGACAGCTGACTGGAAGGTTCTTCCAGGTATCCCACTTGCTAGCTAGAAGATGCGAGAAACATGAAATCTTTGAAATGAGCCCAAACTGGAAGAAAGTTAAATTATTTGCATATCTTTCAATTTAAAGATGAAGATATGTTTCCAAGGAAACACTCGAAAATACATGCACGCACGCATGCAATATGATTCTTGGCCAACTTATACATAAGAGTTAGCGGAGACGGGAACTGCGGGAGACAACACGGGTTCCGTGGTCGACCAATGACGGCCAAGAACGCTTCGATGGCTTCCTATCATCCCTTGCTCATTCTGCTGCTGCTCGTTCCACTCCGTGAGTACCTCCTTCTCCTTCCCCTTCCCCTTCCCCCCAGTCTCTTTCTCTAGGGTTTTCTTGATTAGTCGGTGGCTATAGACTGTACCGTGTTGCTGCAGCTGGAGGACGGAAGGAGGCGGCGGCGCAAACGTTGTGCGACACACCGTGCAAGAGGTGCCATGGCCTGTGCATATTCGGCGACACCTGCGACGAGCTGTGCAGGTTGGAAGGCAGGTACAGCGGGCATTGCTCGGGAAGCGGCTTCCACCGCATGTGCATGTGCAAGAAGCCGTGCCCAGCGCGTGATGCTTAGCTGCCGGCGCGTACGTAGTTTTTCTCGTCGCTCGGGCGGGGGGTGTGAGGGGACCCAGGCACAACGGAGGGGCCTAAATAAAGAAGTAGGTGGGGGATGTGATCCAATCTAGGAGGTTTCGTTTGGTGACATAGATATAATAATAATTTGAGAAGTATCAAAAATCATATCATCTCAAGTTTTTCGTGAGAGGGATTAATTAAGTTTTTCTTAAGTGTTCACCCGAGAGAGTTGCTATCTTCTTCGAGTCGTGCGTGTTGTGATGAATAAATACTCATACTCCAATCTTGAAAGAACTGCTAATTCTCTCTGTCTCTTTTGATTCCGGATGCGATCTCCATTCCTGTTATTGTAATATCTTGAAAAAAAATTTATTTGAAAAGAGAAATTAGTACGTTACAAAAATTGTTAAGATAAGGTTAAAATTTTTTGAAGATATACATTGAGATTTTTTTTAATATATACACCTATCTCCTTGTTACGCAACATCTCTCTCTGCAACGTCTCTCTCTCTCTCTTCCTTCCGTTTCTCTCTTCCTCTCAGCCGTTTCACCTTCCCTTCTTATGCGCTCTCTCTCCTTAGCTATCGATCCGACTCCCATGCTTGGTTATTGAATGCGCCCTCCCTCTACATATCTTGTCCGTTGGCGATTCTTCTTTCTCTACCTGAGTCCTGTCGCCGCGAGTCCGGCCGCGCTTGCTCTTCTTCTTCAGCGCCAACATCATGGAAAATCTCAAAATCGCGGCTTTGAGGAAACCAGGACCATGCCTTATAAACCGAGAATACTCCTCCTAGCAGCCGATGTGGGACTATACCTTTAACACTCTCCCTCTCGGTCAGCCACCACCGTCCCTCTCGGCCAGCCACCACCGTCAAAGCCACGATAAGAATACACGGGGCAGGGCCAAGGAAAAATAGGAGCTGGACCCACCGGAGAAGCAGAGTCCAGGCCCACCTGCTCTGATACTATGTGGAAAACCCCAAAACCGCGACTTTGAGGAAACCAAGACCATGCCTTATAAACCGGGAATACTCCTCCTAGCAGCCGATGTGGGACTATACCTTTAACAAGTGTCGTGCCCCGTCTTCCCATGCGTCCGCGCGACCAACCACCGCTGTGCCTCCTTCCCCTTAGCCGTCGGTACCCCCTCTCCTTCCTCCTCACCCTCGCCATCGCTGTTCGGCTGCTGTCCAGCCGCCGCCGCCGACGTGAGCCCCTCCGTCGCCGTCGATCGCCTCGTCGGACCTCCCCTATTCCGGCCGGAACCGCCGCGAGTCTCCCTCGCCGTTGCCGGCCTCCGCCCTATCTCACCGCCGCCGAGTGCCTGCAGCCTTCTTCCACCCCCCCCCCGGTTGCCTTCGAACGCCGCCGCCGCCGTGCCCCTGCAGCTCCGATCGCCGTCGCCGCCGCCGCAAACGTCGCGAGCCGCCGGTCGAGCCGGCCCAGCACCCCGGTCCAGCCTCCAGTCCAGTGTCTTCGAGCCGCCCGGTCCAGCCGGTCGATCCACCCGGTTCGGCGCCGGTTCAACATTTTTTTTATTTTCAGAATTATTAAATTCGAAAATTAGAGTTAAGGCCATAGAAATCAGCAGAAATTTCAGAAAAATTCAAAAATTTCACAGGAGCTTCCAGGTAGGTTTCTCAAGCTCGTCTATTTATTTGATCCCATTTTGATTAGAAAATATGCATGTTTTAACTTATGGACCTTGAATTGACTAGTTTAACCTTTGGACTTAAGATTAGTGATTCTTCTCAAAAATTCTTAAAAGCAGAATCTTGAAATTGCTATTTTGTAAATTATGGAACATGTTTCGCTTGATTATGGATGGGTAGAAATATTTTTCATAAGTTTTGACCTTATGTTAGTTATGTATGTGAATATATGCTAGATTGGACCTAGATTTGAAATATAATTATGCGTAATTTGGAAAAATCATGGATCATCAAATCATACCTTTTAGAACCTGTTTAGGTCAGCTTGTGATTGGTTACCTCATAACTTAATTTGTTTAGTTTATGCCCAGCATGATTTAGGTTAAATGTCTTGCATATGTAATCAAGTATGTCTAGTTCGGCTTGTCATTTCATGTATGTAAGTCATGTAAATTTTGGTTAGTTTGGTTTCGGATTATGTATTATGTCATGCATGGTGTGGTTATGTTCATATGGTCAAGTTTGGTATAGGTTTGATTTAGATATGTCAACCAAGTTGGTTAGTATAAGTCTTGTCTAGTTTGTGGTACAATAAGTTGTTTTGCATGAAAGATACTAAAAAGTCATATTTATGTCTTATGTGCATCATGTGTGTCATCATTTGAAATTTGTTATTAATTCTTGTTATGGCATGTTATGAAGGCCTCACCAGCCTATTTTATAGTCAATTGCCCGTGGGCAGCGGGTCACTTAGTTGAATCCGGCCCTCCCACAGATCCCGGATTACCGCGGTTTTTTTTCCCTTAGTGTCACCACTGCCTAGGTTCACTTTGGGCTAGCTTAGTATATGTTACTTCTATATATATTAGAGCTGGTGAATGCATTTGTAAATGTGAAACAAGACGACCAATTTCTTGCTCTTTGGCTATGTGTTTTGGAAATGATATGAAATATGTTAGTTGTGTGTCACGTATGGATGTTAAATCATGTCATGTTAGAAAAATCAAATTTGTCTTGTTTTAATTTGGTCATGTTAAGTTAAGTCTTGAGGTCATTTAGATGATATTTGTTTAGCTTGTATGGTCTTGTGTGCATTGGTCTAGAATTGAGTAGCATTGGCATAATTGTTTCTTAAAATTAATTCATGGTTTGGATATGGGTTGTGAGCTTAATATAGAAGACATTCTATATATTTGTATTTACACACTACAAGAAAATAGGTTACTAGGGACGGCTGTAAGCCGTCCCAAAAAACCAAAAAGCCGTCGCTAATAAATATTAGCGACGGCTTCAAAGCCGTCGCAAACGCGTCGCAAATAACGCCGTCGCCAATAATATTAGCGACGGCTATTGTTAAGCCGTCCCTAGTACGTTTATTGGCGACGGCTTATGAGCCGTCGCATAAGTTATTAGCAAAACGACCATTTATTGGAGACGACTTAAACAGCCGTCGCCAATAACTTTACTAGCGACGGCTTAAGCCGTCGCAAACGATAAGGAGATTAGACGGCGGACGAAGTTATTTGGGACGGGTTAAGCCGTCTCAAATAATCTTATTGGCGACGGCTAATCAGCCGTCGCCAATAAATGTAGTTGCGACGGCGACGTAAGCCGTCGCAAATGGCAAGCAGAAACCCAACACCCCGTCGCCGGAATTTTACTCTGGTATTGCGACGGCTGTATAGCCGTCGCCAATAACTTTATTGGCGACGGCTACAGCCGTCCCTAATATTAAAAACAGCCGTCGCAATACCAGAGAAAAAACCGGGTTCCGGAAATTTTTTCTGGTATTGCGACGGCGGGTTTTAATATTTGGGAGGGCTTTAGCCGTCCCAAATTACTATATATAGCCGTCGCCAATAATAAATTTCTGAAAAAAAAATAATTTGATTGGCCGGATTGGATCAATTATACGATCCAATCCGGAAAATCAATCATTCTTGAAACTTTCATAAAGATCTAAAATCGGATCTACCAATCCAAAAATTGATTTATATTAATAATTTCGGTGCCGGATTGCTCGTTTCAAACTCGGAACGGACACCGAATTAGGATGAAACAACACACATTAACATACCAAAATTGAAATTCACCAAATTTAAATTCATATTCACATACCATATTCAAAATCACATTCATACACAAAATGTTTTGATACATATGAATAACATTCATAGAGAGTAAAAAATATATCTTAATCTATTCATCTTCTTCATCTTCATCTTCATCATCATCTTCACTCTCCTCGGCATCCTCGTAGTCCTCGTCGTCATCGCCATTTCTGTCCTCTCGTTTGTTGAGGCGGAGGATGCCCCGATGTGGATGGCACATCAGAGTCGGGAACCTTTGAGTCAAGCCTTCAATGATCAGATTGAGGCGATCGAAATTATCTTAGAATGATTTCTGTTGGTTGTCCAATTGTTGTTTCAATGAAGTTATTTGTTCTTCATAACGTTCATTGATTTCTCCTTGCCTCGCCACCTGATCTCTAAGCTCTCGAACTTCTTGAGTCGAGCTAGAAGCACCTCCGCTTGACTCACCATACCAAGTGTGGCGAGTTTCACCTCGCCCACCACATCGGATCCGTCCTGGTCGATCTCTACCAAACACGGATACGAAAGCTTCCTCCGCGGTGAGTGGAGGCTGCGATACCCCAAACATCCGAGGATTCGTATGTCGGGGGATTCATCAATCCTTGCATATTTTCCTATAAATAATATGAATAAAAATTTAAATCCCACCGTGATGAATTGTGGATTATAAAGAAAAATAGGTTATGATAATCAATAATTACCATCATAAGACGACTTTGGTCATTATCCCAAATGACTGCTCCATCGAGTTCTTCATGCGTTTGACTCATCTGGAATACCTCCGCACGAGTTGGAGGTCGACCTTCTTTTCGTACCTTACCAAAAAATTAAAAAAAAAAGATAAGAGATCATTACAGAATAAGAATCAACTAATATGAAATTTTAAGTTTTGACTACTTACAAAGTCTCTTTCTAACTGATGTATATTTGTTCTTCCTCTTCTGTACGGCATTGTTAATTGCCGCCTATTACCGGCATTCTTTTCACTCAATGCCTACATATATATATACAAATGAAACAACATTAAAAAATTGCAAATGAAAAGAATAGGATCTAATTATAAGAGGAAATAAAATTTGGAGTTACTCTAGCATCATCTTGACTCCATAAATGGCACATATGATGCCATTGTTCCTCGTTGCACTGTGGAGGAATGTTGGCACGAGCTTCCTCATTTGATCGTCCGGTAAAATACTGTACACAAATATTGTTAACAAAAAATTAGTTATCTCGAATTTACATTCTAAATTATATTTTACCTTTCTTTTCAAATGATTTATTTGTTTTCTTTGCATCTCTCCCATATGCCTTAATATCTGTGCATCCGATTGAGGATTCCGGTCAAAGGTAAAATGTTGCGGCATTAATATAAAAATGATTAAAAAGTTCACCAAAATTTAGATAAGATGAAGCTACTTGAATGTTACCTCTAAATCACGGAATATGGCATCCTTTTTCTCCTGCGGTAGAGCCATGTAATTATGCTCCCACAAATCGCAATGAACTCTGTTCATAACTCCTAAGTAGGAGGTAAACTCCTGTCCATGTGATCCAACGCCAGATCCTCCTACTAGAACGACGTTGTAGGGCTCATCGTGGCCAAGTGTTCGCACACCGATGGCCTTTCCTGGACCTCTCCCACGTCTAACTGATGTAGCTAGTTAAGTATAAATTAAAAATTACAATTAGACAACGAAGATTTTTAAAAAAAACTTTTTACTAGCATTTATTCAAATATTTACTTGAAGCATGGGAAGATGGACTACTACCATCGGTAGGAGGCGTCGTCGGAACCCGGTGAGAAGGAGTCCGAGATGGACTAGGCTCATGGGGTGCCTCCCTAACTGGCTCGGAAGCAACACCCCTGGAGGTGGAAGGTCGATCCCTAGATGCCTGAGATTGACCCCGAGGTCCACCGCCCTCAGATGGTGTAGAAGTCTGAGATGTCCTACGACTTTTGCTGAAAATTCTCTTCATCTGTCACATAAAAATATTTGGCAGCAATCCCGGCTTCTAATTGTGCAATAAAAAAAATTTAGCGAATCCGAGGCCGGATTGCCCAATCCGGGGCCCGTTCCGGGTTCCGATCGGGCAATCCGGCTTCGGATTGTGGGACTAAGATTTTTTGGCCAATCCGAGGCCGGATTGCCCAATCCGAGTCCCGTTCCGGATTCTGATCGGGCAATCCGGCTTCGAATTGAGAAACTTGGATTTTTTGGCCAATCCGAGGCCGGATTGCCCAATCTGAGTCCCGTTCCGGGTTCCGATCGGGCAATCCGGCTTCGGATTGTGGGACTTAGATTTTTTGGCCAATCCGATGCCGGATTGCCCAATCCGAGTCCCGTTCCGGTTCCGACGGGCAATCCGGCCGGATTGAGAAACTTGGATTTTTGGCCAATCAGGCCGGATTGCCCAATCCGAAGTCCCGCTCCGGTTCCGATCGGGCAATCCGGCTTCGGATTGTGGGACTTAGATTTTTGGCCAATCCGATGCCGGATTGCCCAATCCGAAGTCCCGCTCCGGTTCCGTCGGGCAATCCGGCCGGATTGAGAAACTTGGATTTTTTGGCCAATCCGAGGCCGGATTGCCCAATCCGAAGTCCCGCTCCGGTTCCGACGGGCAATCCGGCTTTGGATTGTGGGACTTAGATTTTGGCCAATCCGAGGCCGGATTGCCCAATCCGAAGTCCGTTCGGTTCCGACAGCAATCCGGGCTTCGGATTGAGAAACTTGGATTTTTGGCCAATCCGAGGCCGGATTGCCCAATCCGAGTCCCGCTCCGGTTCCGACGGGCAATCCGCCTTCGGATTGAGGACTTAGATTTTTGGCCAATCCGATGCGGATTGCCCAATCCGAAGTCCCGCTCCGGTTCCGTCGGGCAATCCGGCCGGATTGAGAAACTTAGATTTTGGCCAATCGAGGCGGATTGCCCAATCCGAAGTCCCGTTCCGGTTCCGTCGGGCAATCCGTCTTCGGATTGTGGGACTTAGATTTTTCGCCAATCCGATGCGGATTGCCCAATCCGAGTCCCGTTCCGGGTTCCGATCGGGCAATCCGGCTTCGGATTGAGAAACTTGGATTTTTTTGGCCAATCCGAGGCCGGATTGCCCAATCCGAGTCCCGTTCCGGATTCCGATCGGGCATTCCGGGTTCCGATCGGGCAATCCGGCTTCGGATTGTGGGACTTAGATTTTTTGGCCAATCCGATGCCGGATTGCCCAATCCGAGTCCCGTTCCGGTTCCGTCGGGCAATCCGGCGGATTGAGAAACTTGGATTTTTGGCCAATCCGAGGCCGGATTGCCCAATCCGAAGTCCCGTTCCGGTTCCGACGGGCAATCCGGCTTTGGATTGTGGGACTTAGATTTTTGGCCAATCCGAGGCCGGATTGCCCAATCCGAGACCCGTTCCGGTTCCGATCGCGCAATCCGGCAGTTGAGATACTTGGATTTTTTGGCAATTGAGGCGGATTGCCCAATCCGAGTCCCGTTCCGATTCCGATCGGGCAATCCGGGCCGGATTGAGAAACTTGGATTTTTTGGCCAATCCAGGCCGGATTGCCCAATCCGGCCCGTTCCGGTTCCGATTGGGCAATCCGGCCTTGTGGGACTTAGATTTTTTGGCCAATCCGATGCGGATTGCCCAATCCGAAGTCCGTTCCGGTTCCGATCGGGCAATCCGGCCGGATTGAGAAACTTGGATTTTTGGCCAATCGAGGCGGATTGCCCAATCCGAAGTCCCGTTCCGGTTCCGATCGGGCAATCCGGCCGGATTGTGGGACTTAGATTTTTGGCCAATCCGATGCCGGATTGCCCAATCCGAAGTCCCGTTCCGGTTCCGATCGGGCAATCCGGCCGGATTGAGAAACTTGGATTTTGGCCAATCCGGGCCGGATTGCCCAATCCGAAGTCCCGCTCCGATCCGATCGGGCAATCCGACTTCGGATTGTGGGACTTAGATTTTTTCGCCAATCCGATGCCGGATTGCCCAATCCGAGTCCCGTTCCGGGTTCCGATCGGGCAATCCGGCTTCGGATTGAGAAACTTGGATTTTTTGGCCAATCCGAGGCCGGATTGCCCAATCCGAGTCCCGTTCCGGATTCCGATCGGGCAATCCGGCTTCGGATTGAGAAACTTGGATTTTTTGGCCAATCCGAGGCCGGATTGCCCAATCCGAGTCCCGTTCCCGGTTCCGATCGGGCAATCCGGCCTTGATTGTGGGACTTAGATTTTTTGGCCAATCCGATGCGGATTGCCCAATCCGAGTCCCGTTCCGGTTCCGACGGGCAATCCGGCGGATTGAGAAACTTGGATTTTTGGCCAATCAGGCCGGATTGCCCAATCCGAGTCCCGCTCCGGTTCCGGTCGGGCAATCCGGCCGGATTGAGAAACTTGGATTTTTGGCCAATCCGAGGCCGGATTGCCCAATCCGAGTCCCGTTCATTCCATCGGGCAATCCGGCCAGTTGAGAAACTTGGATTTTTTGGCCAATCCGAGGCCGGATTGCCCAATCCGAGTCCCGTTCCGGGTTCCGATCGGGCAATCCGGCTTTGGATTGTGGGACTTAGATTTTTTGGCCAATCCGATGTCGGATTGCCCAATCCGAGTCCCGTTCCGGGTTCCGATCGGGCAATCCGGATTGAGAAACTTGGATTTTTTGGCCAATCCAGGCGGATTGCCCAATCCGAATCCCGTCTCCGGTTCCGACGGGCAATCCGGCCAGATTGAGAAACTTGGATTTTTTGGCCAATCCGAGGCGGATTGCCCAATCCGAAGTCCGTTCCGGTTCCGATCGGGCAATCCGGCCGGATTGTGGGACTTAGATTTTTGGCCAATCCGATGCCGGATTGCCCAATCCGAAGTCCGTTCAGGTTCCGGTCGGGCAATCCGGCCAGATTGTGGGACTTAGATTTTTTGGCCAATCCGATGCCGGATTGCCCAATCCGAGTCCCGTTCCGGGTTCCGATCGGGCAATCCGCCGGATTGAGAAAATTGGATTTTTGGCCAATCCGAGGCCGGATTGCCCAATCCGAGTCCCGTTCCGTTCCGACGGGCAATCCGCCTTCGGATTGTAGGACTTAGATTTTTCGCCAATCCGATGCCGGATTGCCCAATCCGAGTCCCGCTCCGGTTCCGACCGGGCAATCCGGCCGATTGAGAAACTTGGATTTTTGGCCAATCAGGCCGGATTGCCCAATCCGAAGTCCCGTTCCGGTTCCGTCGGGCAATCCGGCAGATTGAGAAACTTGGATTTTTGGCCAATCCGAGGCCGGATTGCCCAATCCGAGTCCCGTTCCGGTTCCGATCGGGCAATCCGGCCAGGATTGTGGGACTTCGATTTTTGGCCAATCCGAGGCCGGATTGCCCAATCCGAGTCCCGTTCCGGGTTCCGATCGGGCAATCCGGCTTCGGATTGTGGGACTTAGATTTTTTGGCCAATCCGAGGCCGGATTGCCCAATCCGAGACCCGTTCCGGGTTCCGATCGGGCAATCCGGCTTCGGATTGTGGAACTTAGATTTTTTGGCCAATCCGAGGCCGGATTGCCCAATCCCAGACCCGTTCCGGGTTCCGATCGGGCAATCCGGCTTCGGATTGAGGAACTTGGAGCTTCACATTAACTTTCTATTTGTATAGGCTGAGTTTCTTGAAGTTGTACATCTTCGTCGATTACTCCAAATGTTATAGGTACGTTAATAAGTTGTTCTTGATACGGTTCGTTTTCATCTTCACTTTCATTTCCGGAAATGTTGTAATAGTTACGAGGTAGTGATCATACTGGTAACACCCATCCCTTATTAGAGTTATCATTTACATAAAAAACTTGTTCCACTTGGCTTGCTAGTGCAAACGGTTCATCCGTTCCTAATCTTCTCTGTGTGTTTAATGATATAAAACCATATTCATTAACCTTAAAACCTTGATCATTATCATGTACATCCCACCATCCACATTCAAAAAGTGTTAAACGGCTATTCCGATCGAACGATATCTCAATTATATCTAATATTCGTCCATAATAACCGTCACAACCAGATTGAAGATGGTCATTTACAATAACACCACTTAGTTGAGTTGATTTGGTTGAATCGGATTCCAATGTTCGAAATCTAAATCCATTACATATATAACCGTTTAATGACGAGGCAAATCTCGACGGACTGAGTGATAAAATCTCCAGCTCCTTGGTATATCTAGAAGAACCTATATTTCTTAACTCTTGAATGTGTGTTGTGAACCACACGAAGAAGTTTTCTTCCGTAGTTGGTCTATTTTTAAGAGCATCACTATGAGATTGACGAAAATAATCGATGTCATCAACTTGATTTAACACGTATGCATGTATTAACTGTTGTTCTCTTTCCGTCAAAATTTTAGGCACACGCCTGCATCTCAAAGGGCGACCAATTGGTTTGAATATTGAACTATCATCCGTATCAACTTCTTATGAACCACCGTCATAGTTCCGATCTCTACTATATTCACTCGTATCACGCATATATGTTGAAATAAATCGCGTACACTCCTCAACCAAGTAGCCCTGGGCAATAGAACCTTCAACTCTCGCCTTGTTGCCCACATAATCTTTGAGCCTCTTTAAATATCTTTCAATTGGATACATCCATCGGTATTGAATCGGTCCAGACATTCTTGCCTCATAAGCCAAATGCACAACTAGGTGAATCATTACATCAAAGAATGATGGTGGAAAAATTTGTTCCAACTTGCACAATGTTACCGCAATCTTTGTCTCCCAATCTCTCAAAATGTTACTTGTTCAAAACCTTAGCGCGGATGATCTTAAAATACTGGCATAACTCTACAATAGGACTCAGTACATCCTTCGGCACGTTTCCTTGAAATGCCAAAGGAATAATTATTTGCATCATCACATGACAATCATGACTTTTTAAACCACTAATTGTTCGAACACTTAAATCTACACATCTACTAAAATTCGACGAATAACCATCCGGCACTCGAACATTATTAATGAATTCAAGTATTCTAGACTTTTGATCGTTGCTAAGTTTATAAATTGCATCTGGAAACTTTGATGAACCCTCGTACGGATGTAACTCGGGACGAATATTTAAATCTACTAAATCTTTCCGTGAGTTCAAATTGTCCTTGTCAATTCCTGATAGGTTAAACATCTCTAATATATTGTCGCACACATTCTTCTCAATATGCATGACATCCAAATGGTGCCGAATGATAAGAGATGACCAATATGGGAGTTTCTCAAAAAATATACTCTTCTTCTTCCAATTTTTATTCTTTGACAAATTTTTCCTTAAGTTCTCTAAATCTTTCTTAAACGGTTTTCCGAACCTAATAGTGTCCATCTCCTTTTGTTGCCTCCATAGGTCATATCCCGTAAGTATCTTTGGTGCTCCCTTCACACATCGTCGACCATCAAAAAGATCCTTATCCTGGTTCTTTCTCCACCGATGTGCTACTGGTAAGAACCGACGATGACCAAGGTAGCATTGTTTTCGACTATGGGTAAGTCGAATGGTATGTGTTTCTTCGTTACATATATGACATGCCAATTTTCCTTTAGTACTCCATCCAGATAAATTTGCATATCCCGGAAAATCATTTATCGTACTAAAAAGTAGGACTTTCATTATGAAAATCTCTTTCTTTTCGGCGTCATAAGTCTTCAATCCATTCTCCCACAAATCTTTTAGCTCTTCCACTAATGGTTGTAAGAATACATCAATATCATTTCCGGGAGCTCTCGGACCGGGTATTAATAATGATATCATTGTGTATGTGGCTTTCATACACATCCACGGTGGTAAGTTGTACACCATTGTAACAACAAGCCACACAGTATATTTTGAAGACATTTGACCAAATGGATTAAAGCCATATGAAGCCAATCCAATCCGAATGTTGCGTTTCTCTAACGCAAATTCTGGATAAAGTTCATCCACCCTTTTCCAAGCGGGAGAATCGGCAGGATGACGCATTTCACCTCTCAATTGATATGATCGTGATTGACTGTGCCATGTCATCCACTTAGCCGTATTGGATGATATGAATAAACGCTGCAACCTAACTCCTAATGGAAAATAATGTAAAACTTTTTGTGCTATTTTTTTATTTTGATTTTTAGGATCATTTTTATATCTGGAGGTGTTACAATATGGACAAACATTTTTATCTTTATTCTCTTTCCAAAATAGAATACAATCATTTTTACATGCATGAATTTTCTCATAAGTAAGTCCCAATTCCTTAACTAATTTCTTAAGCTCATACCAATTATCGGGAACACATGCCCCATTAGGTAAGACTTCCTTAAATAAAGATAATATCATATCCATACATTTTCTAGTGAGACCATTAATGGACTTAAGTTGAATCAACTTTAATATAAATTTTAATTTAGATACATTTTTAACACCTTCATATAGAGGTGTTTCAGAATCTTTTAATAATTTGGAATATTGAAAATTATCTTCATTGTGTTCTTCCTCATTATGTCGAATAGAAGATTCGTTATTTTGAATATCTTGTAACATTTCCATTACCTCATCATCTACATAATTATCTTATGGTTCATTTAAAATTGAAATGTCCTCATTTATCATATTGACTTCAATTTCACCATGGCATATCCATTTTTGATAATTTAACCATATACCATTGTATATTAGGTGTTCTTTGACAACATTTCTTTTAAAAATAAATGTATTACAACATTTTTTACAAGGACACTGTATTAGATCGTTATGTTGTCCATGTCTAAATTGTATTCTAGAATCATGAAAAGAATAGTTTAAAAATTCTTCGATCCCTTCAATATATCTAGAATCTAATCTATTAGGAATATACATCCATGATTTGTCTAAGTTACTCATCTTAATTTGTCAAAAGATTGAAATACAATGAAGAAATGTTAATTTAATAAATAAATCAATATATAACCGGACCTCCACCGAAAGAAGAAACTCTCAAGTGTATATCTCGATTGAAGTTTCCTGAAAAAGAGATAAAATGATCAAAATTAGACTTGTTGTTGAACAATAAATGTTTATACATACCAATTAAATATTTTTATCACAAACGAATAGTTAGACATGAAAACTAAGAATTCAGATTTGTTATATTAAGTTAAAACAGAACTAAAAAATTATACAAAAGCGATAGTTAGAAGGGTCTAGCCTTCAAGGCCGCACCCTATGCTGTCCAACTCCAAACTACTATTTATGATGAGTTATCCATGTTCAATCATGCCAATAAATTCAAATAATACATTATAGTCTTCTAATAATATTCTAAACATATTAGTTATGTAAAATAATTATTATTACGAAATTTTATGGGTTAAATATGATTTAATGCTACCAAGCTCTAAAAATGTCAGTAAAATTAAAGGGAATTTATATGCAAAGGGGCATTACCCTTGTGTATTTCTCTCAAATGCATTATGAAATATTATTCTAAGGCTCATTCCATGATTAAATAAATTATGCACCTATCTACCTTTGTTCTATCTCCTAAATAATTTAAGTGATCAAGGTGCTACATAATTGGTTTGAGGAGGTCCTAACCTATTAATTTGTTAGGGCTATTTGGCACATATATGCTTTGTGATGTATATAAAAAAAATTAAAAAAAAATTCGTTTGTTGAAGATGTATACCTCAAAGGAGGTTCGATTAACCCTAAGTAGGGTTTAAATCTGGCACAAAGGAGGTGGCGGCGGCGGCGGAGCCGGCGACACCCACGGCGGTGACGGAGGTAGCTCTCCCCTCAAGGTGCCCTACGCAGGAGGGGGCAAGCCGGCGGCGGCGGCGGCGGCGACGGCGGCGGCCGGCGCCGGCCACGGCGGCGGCGGCGGCGGCGGCGGCGGCGGCGGCGGCGGCGGGACCGTACGGTGAGAGAGAGAGAGAGAGCGCGGCGGGGGGAAGAAAGGAGGGCGTCGAGGGTTTTTTAACCCAAACTTATTCGCGACGGCTTTTGAAGCCGTCGCCAATAACAGGATAAGTTACATTGGCGACGGCTTTCGCCGTCGCCAACAAAAGTCGACCGTTCAACGGTCACCATGGATTAGTGGCGACGGCTTAGGCCGTCGCCACTAATATTATTAACGACGGCGTATAAAGCCGTCGCCACTTTTCCGAGGAAAAAAACCCGCACGGGGCGTTTTCTGGGTATTGCGACGGCTTAAGCCGTCGCCACTAATATTAGTAGCGACGGCGTATCAAGCCGTCGCCAGTTTTCCGAGAAAAAAACCCGCACGGTCGTTTTCTGGGTATTGCGACGGCTTCGACCGTCGCCAAAAACATTATTTGCGACGGCTCAATTTAGCCGTCGCTATTTACCAAATATTAGCGACGGCGTTAGTTTAGCCGTCGCTTTTATCATTATTGGCGACGGCTTAAAAAAGCCGTCGCCAATAACCCGTCGCCAATGACCCAGTTTCCTGTAGTGACATCTCAATTTAGATATGTTATCTATCATTGCATGTTTATATGTTAGTATCCGATTAATGGGATACGGGTGTAAATCCTACGGAGTCCCCAGACTCACTCCATTGTGGGATAAATTTTTCAACATGTTTTGAAGATTTAGGATCTTGAAGATGAAGTTCAGGTGAAACCAACGGAATCAGAGTCATTTGCACTTGGAGATTCTTGGTATTTTCTACTTAAGTAGATGGTCTTGGTTTTTTTTGAACAAGAGTGTGGTTAGACTTAGAAGTATCGTTCTATTCTCTTGTATGATGGATCTTATGAAAATAATTGTTTAAGTTTAGGTTATGGAATTCAAGTATTGGGTTTCATCTCACTATCACGACGTTGTGTATTTCCGCTGCATATTTGAGGTTATATTTCAGGTCGTGACAGTTATGAAAATTGGCACAGAGTTTAGAATAAAATAGAAAGGGTAATTAACTACAGATCCAACTAAAAGAATTGGTATAATAGTAAGTCTATTGACAGAATTTTAAATCTTCCGATCCATCAACTAAATTACAATATTTCTAGGTCTTTTCCATTGTTTTTTATCCCGGAAAAAGTCACTTCGCTCCCCTCCCCCCATTTCATGTTGAGTGCAGCTCCCCTTAGGTGCCCACCTGAGAGGAGTCCCTCAACCTCTCTAACAAAAGAGTTGAAGTGACAGTGATTTGAGGGGCATCTAATCACTATCTTATCCTTGTCACTTTAACTCCTTTGTGAATGAGGTTGAGAGGTTCTCTTCAAGTACCCACCTGAGGAGAGTCATACTCAATACCACAATAGATATTAGAAACCCCAAATTTAACTACAGAAGCAGAAATATTTGACTACCAATGTAGAAACCGCAAAAAAATAACGTGACATAATGAAATCAGAGTTTATACTTGATTTTGATAAAATAATAATTTATTCAAAATCATTTAACTTATCATATAAATCAACAAGATGAACAAATTCTGTTAGTTTTATTTATTTCTATTTTGAATTAATAAACTATATTTTGATATATATATATATTTAGACAAAATGCTAAAAATAAAAAATTTAAACTATAAAAATGAGATATATAAAATGATAGTAAAGGTAAAAATAAAACTTTAAAGTTACGGTTAGATCAAATTTAGTAATTATATGTTATTTGTTGTGTTCAAACAAAAATTATATGTTATATGTTAGCTTGTTTTTATATAAAAATACAATCTAATATATAATTTAAAAATATTAAAAATATTTTTAATTATAATAACATAAACAGAATTTGGATATTGGAATACGGTGATTCATATTTGATTTATCAACATGTCTTAACCTTCGTCATAATTAGGAGAGTTTATCTAAGGTGGTGTTTGACTAGGCTTAATCTGAAAATCTTAAGTCTTAATTTTACATCTAACCTCTTAATGTGTGGTAAAAAAGTCCTTAATTTGATTAAGACATAAGTGATTTACGTCGTTTGATAAAAAATCTGAACCATCCACTTAATCTTCTTAAAATTGTAAAACAACTAAACATGAACTTTGTATCCAATCGATCGCATACACATCCACAATTTTAATATGAGAAATCCTACGCTGAATTGATTGCACAAAGATAAATATTATTAATACACCAAGAATATGTTCAAAATCGAAGTACAAGACAATATACATATGCGAAAATCTCATTACAACTCTTGCAGATCTTTAGAATAAGAAATTAGTTAAGAGACTTCCATCCACAATGATCACTCATCATCCTTGAGCCAATGCTGGATCATATAAATCAAAAATCCAACATAGATGGTGATGTTGATTGAGAATATGCCCATTTTTCCTCGTCAACTAACATTAACCTGAAAAAGAAGAATCCATGTCAGGTGAGTTGGTGGAGGTTTATTCCAAAGAAGAAAAACAGATTTGGTGGATCACGATGTCAAAGCTATAGGTCCCGAGTCCCCAAAGAAATGTATCACAGATGCTTCCTCACATGCTATACCGAGTCGGCAATTTTTGCTATAGATTCTTCATCAAAGATCACATTCTCTGGTTTCGGATCACGATGAACAAGGCCTTGAGAGTGGATATACTCCATCCCTCGAGCAATATATAGACCAATTGCAACTAGTTTTGGCGGGGAAGAGAACTCGCTCAAGCTTATGCGAAATGCTCTCAAGGTACCTCCAGAAGATTACCATAGATATCTACAACACAATGCTCATAAGAAAATGTGTTTTTTATGATTTATCAGCATATACATTTGTAAAAGTAATGACACAAATCTAAAGGGGTAAGAAAACCATATACTCACAAAGCGAAGAAAAATCACCACCGTAAGAGCACATATGCCCCCAAGAAGAATATGAAGTCCATTCTTTGCAGTTTTCTGCATGGCAAAGACAACCACTTCATATATGACAGCTCTATAAATTCAAAAACAGATGCGTTCGGTATTTCGTAAAAATTTCAAGCGAGATCCATATCAAGGCAGAAGGGAATCGACGCGGCCAATCCCGATATGGACCAGTTGATATTAGCTTGGGATGGCAAGAATAGACTAATTACTTATTAGATGTGCCTAGTCCTAGCAGACTCATCTCCAGATTGGCCAATTTCGCCAACACGAGCCCGAGTCGTAGATGTCATGCATTGAAAACAGAACCTAATCACTATGTTTCAATGCCTTTTTCATAAATTATTCATGCGCTCAATGATAGATCCTTTGAATAATAGAACAATTCATATGTTAAAAAGTTAATGTATAGACACACTCCACGACATAGTAATTTGTCAAAGCTGCTCTTCAGAAGTGGAATAAGAACATGAAAAGACTTCAAACAGAGATTCATAGAGTAGGGATATAATGAATGAAGTGCCAACCAATTATCTATGGAAAAGAAATATGTATTTACTTCTTTGTCCGCCCCTACAATTAGGCACTGACATGTTTATTTGTTTACAACAGCAGAAAATACACTTTATTTTCATAAATGTCAAGTTCCTATGTCCCAACTGATTGCAGTATATCTACGTGAATTTAACTTTGGCTTGGGTGGGCCAACCATTTCACTTCTCTAGGACGAGACAACAAATGGGGAAGGGAGGGGACAAGAGATGAGACAATAAATGGGGGACTGTTAACAGAGTGCAAGCTGAAGCGAGATGATGGTGCCATGACTGCAAATGTCAGCAGAGAAGCACAACAGGGAAGCCATGTCATCTATTCTAAATGATAGGTGGGAACAAGGAGTCTTGGGGGCATGGATGGTGCTGCAGTACTATATAGTCGAGATAGGTTGAGTTTCTGCAAAACGGTGCGAAAGAAATGCTGATGTACAATATGAATTAAATTATCATTCTTGCACAACCCTCAGGTTGATATAATTGATACAACTACACCAGAAGTGAAGGAATCCCACATAAAATAACTCTGAAAAATTAGATTTTGGCAATCAGTACATACAACATTATCATTGGATAAAAAAATAAAAAATCAAGTTTCTGTTTGCAAGATTAGCAAAAAATTGAGAAAATCATAAATAACTTTTCATAAAGAAAAGTTTAGTTTACTGAGAGTGATAAATTCATTACCTATGAAGCTTGTCGTCTTCGTCTTTGTGCTTGTCTACTTTCTATTAAGTTGTTTGCCACGTGGTCTCGTAACTCGTGCATAAATTGTTGATCAGCTTGTCTTGATAGTCCTCCTATAGTTGACTCGAGTGTTGCATCTACACTCACTTGCACTTGTGATGATTCTAAAATATATGCATCTGGATCCTCATAATATGTAAATAATTGGTCTCTAACCTTTTCTTTTCTTAGATAATTATGCATTGCACAACAACTGATTACAATGTCTCTTTGAGCTTCTAAAGAATACGGTAACATTTTGGTGAGAATACGGTATCGTGCTTTTAGAACACCAAAAGCCCGTTCTATGACATTTCTAAGCTTTGCATGGCCTTGATTAAACATTTCCTCTTTCCCTCGAGCACGCTCTCGATGTCTAAAATCACTAATCCAATATCGCACATTTCTATAAGGGGTCATGAAGTATCTAGTATGAGCATAAGCAACATCACAAAGATAATATTTATCTGTAAGAAAATTAATATAAATTTCAAAACTAAAAATATAACATTAATAAATATTAATAAAATTAAATAGGTACCTGGAGGAGGAAATGGAAAACAATGTTGTGCATCGTATGCTATCTCATGTAAAATTCTCGAGTCATGTGCAACCCCTTCCCGTCCAAAGAAACAAAAGTGAACATCATGTTAAAATCACATACTGCCAAAACATTTTGATAGCACTCATCTCGTCCTCGACCTCTATAAGGAACTTGTTTTTCTTTAGGAACTTTGGCATGTATAAGAGTGCCATCTAAAGCACCAATAGCACCCTACATAATAAAATAAACATTAATAATAGAACAGTATTAATTCATTGAGGCAATATACAAAAACATATAGTAATGATAAATTTTACCTTGAAAATTTTTCGTAATTTTTTGTGATAGCCTGGGACATTTGGATCTGGATTAAATGTAGTTGGTACAATCATTTCCTTTGAAAACTCCATCATTGCTCCAAGTACTTCATGAAAATAATAATGCGCTGTTTGTGTTGAATGCCGAAATCTTCTTTTTATTATTCTTAAACATTTTCCGTGACTAATGATGTTAAGAAACATTGCAATTTTTTCCTCTACGTAAATGTAGCGACTATCTCTCAACCACTCCTTTTGTCTAAAATAGCCACATAAATTAATATATGTCTCACGTGGTATCCGCATCAACTCCTCACATTGTGTGTCATTTCCTGTCAACAGTTCTATAGTGTGTGCAGCACCACTATATTGAGAGGTTAGATCCTTATTTCTTTTTATTCTTTTCTTCTTTTTCCACCACAAATAAAGAAAGCATAGAATCTTGAACCTTCTTTTCAAACTTCGGGGAAACATTTCTGCTATAAATAAAAACATAGAACATGACACAAAGTAAAGTCTAGCATTACTAAAAATGTAAAAGACAACATAATTTGAAACATCCAAAACATAATCTAAAAATAACATATTAGCATCCAACACATAATCCAAAAATAACATAATAAAAACCAACACATAATCCAAAAGATAATAACATCCAACACGTAATCCAAAAGTAACAAAACCTAACATAGCATAACATCAATATCATGACATCAAAATATATTCTTCATCTTGAGCATACTCTTCAGCCAATTCATCCTTGAAACATCGTCTTCAACAATCTCGCACCATTGAATCCATTGTTCACGCATTTTTTCATCAGAGAATAAGACAGCTGCATGAGCATATAACAGATCTGTGCGATTTAACTTCATCTCATCTAATTTTTTGCAGCAATCCTTTAAAGTAGGTGTATTAATATGAGCAATATTGGTGGTTTTAGAACTTTCAGCATCACTAATAAATGCATCAAGCACTTTTTCAAACTTTGCATCAATGTAATTAGATTTTCTCTTTTTGTTTGAATTACCCAGATCTGCAATTTCAGGTTCTGTAACTGACTTATGAGAGTTTGAAGCATCTGGAGCATTAATGAGAGAGATATCATCGGAATCATTTTGCTCCTCTTCTTCTCCAATTGTAGCAGACGATGCATTAGGTGCTTTAGGAAACTTGCTTGCTGGACCCCATCCTAAATTTCCTGTGGCTGAAACACCTTCAAATAAGGCCATGCCTTCTTCCTCCCACCTAAAGCCACTTATTCTAAATGATGATGCCTTAGGATGTGCCTGTAAACAAAAGTAAATCATTTAGTATTATTCTTTAAGTGGAAAAAAAATTTATTATGACTAATTAAAAAGATTCACCTTCAAATATTCATCCCATTGCTCAGGAGTCCAATCCATTGTTTTAGTGATAGGATTGTAACCATGTCCTGTATTCTTTCTTACAAGATTTGTCCATTCCACATACATTGTCCTTAGATAATCAAATTGATTCTTCATTTGTTTTTGTGTTACATCAACTCCAAACTTCTCTTTCATTTGCTTTCCGACTATAATCCATGATTGCTTTCTTAAGGATGTTCCAGTCCTTCCAACTCTTGCCACCTCGCCAATGCAACATTGCAACTCTTGCTTTCTTAGGCTCCGTTTGATAGAGCTTAATGAAGCTCTAACCTCTGATTCGGTCAGATATAAGAGATTTCACAATGTTTGATAAAATGTCTGATAGAAAGTCTGACTTAACGTCTGAACGCTTAAAATCGTCTGAACAGTTCAGACGGTGGATGTCGCTTTTTTCGTTTCAGACCCGAAGGCATCCGTCGCCGTTCGACATCGTCGCCGCCTCCGCTACCCTAGGTGTAGCTTGACCTCCGCGGAGGTGCTCCAATCGCCCCCCTCCCCCCGCCGCGGCAGACGCCCCTGTCTCCGTCTCCCCCCCCCCCCCGCTGGACCGACGCCCCCCGCTCCCCCGCAGGCGGCGGACAGAGCCAGCGGTGCTTCAATCGCCCCCCCCGCAGGCGGCGGACAGAGCCGGCGGACATCGACCCTGCCGGCGCTTGACCTCTACTTCGCCGTCAACCGGCAGCTCCCAGCCCAGCCCAGCCCAGCTTCGACGGTGGGACGGTGGTCTTCTCCCAGCCCAGCTTCGACGCCAACCGTCAACGGCTGCCAGTCATCAGACTGATTGCAGCCAGTCATCAGCTTGTTGCAAGGTATCTTGTGCGTTTCTCTGGCCAGTCTGGTGGGACTTTTGAGTTGAGAATTTCTGTCAGAAATATCGAACAAACAAGGGATGCATTTGGTTGGACTTCTTAGGAGGAGATGTTCTGCCGGACATCCCTCCCTGACAACTTAGAAAATAAAAACCCAACCACACGCATTACTTGGACGATTTTTAATTTCTGTGCTGCAAGAACAGAGGAGAGATTTTGAAAGGTGAAGGGGGATGGGCACAATCTGTGTCAGGAAAATCTCTCAGAAACTCATAGACACGAGTTTTAGGGATTTTGACAGAAATCTTTTAATCACAATCGATCAGCACCAAAAGTGCTTTCGGGTATAACCTACCCATTAAATGGACCCAACTCCCCAAAGTTTGACACTTCAAGCGGGGCCTTGGATTCCCCTCCGGTGTCTCTGCGCGGCAATATCGATCCCTTGGGTTGTTGCCTACAGGTCTTGCAGGTCATGCAACTTTTGAGACACTTTCCGGGGTTCAATCTTGTTATATTGCCAGTGCAGGATTTCCGGGCAAGCTTATATTTTCTTTTTCTTTTATTTTTTTTGGGGGCATGCATTATATTTGGTGGGTAATAATGCAAAACCGATGCTTAGAGTTTAGCGAGAGTAGAATTGCGGGTTCTTGAAAAAGAAGTATGTATGTAAATAGTTCAATCTTTTCTATGGGCGTACGTTTTGTGGGCTGCTGTTAAGGTTGGGCATTTCAAATTGCTGATCTCTCAAAAAAAGGTTGGTAAAAAATTCAATCTTTTCTATGGGTGTTATGTGGGCTGGAGCTAAAGTCGAACACGTAATATTCTCACTATCTCTGTCTCTATCTTTGTTTCTCGTCAGTGTTGTAACGAAACAGTCCAACTGCGAAATCACCATATGGGTGATTTGTCCAGGTTCGAACCCGGGAATTGCACCTCGGAGGAGATGACGATGGCTTAAAGTTGAGCATGTTACACAATTGTCTCTTTCTCTTGTCATAAATTATTCTTGAGTATGGAGCATTTTGCTAGGTTTTGGTTATTTTCGTGATGATGCTTAATGAACTTCAGGTGTAAACTAGTCTATGGCTGCTTGTTTTTGTGAATTTTTTATTTTGTGTAATCTGTACTACATGGAAATCTTACGGAGAATGTTTTTTAAGACATTTTCTCCCAAAACTGATAAATCTAGTATCTTAACTGATGCCCATGTTTTGGTACAACTAAGAAGTGAAGCTCAGTAGCTTAAGAAATCAAATGAGAAACTTTAGGACACAATCAATGATCTGAATGTGGCAATGGTTGCCTCATGTTTTTGTTATTTTGTCAGGGTTTGTTAGCTTCTAATTTTAATAAAACTATCATGTGATCCCTAGTTTATAACACTTCGTTAATCTTCTTATAGGATATCTAATATGGAAGGAACAAGTAATACCAAGGGTGTTACGAGAACTAGTTGGAAAGATAATGAAAGAGTCAAATTTTTTCTACAATGTTGCATTGGCGAGGTGGCAAGAGTTGGAAGGACTGGAACATCCTTAAGAAAGCAATCATGGATTATAGTCGGAAAGCAAATGAAAGAGAAGTTTGGAGTTGATGTAACACAAAAACAAATGAAGAATCAATTTGATTATCTAAGGACAATGTATGTGGAATGGACAAATCTTGTAAGAAAGAATACAGGACATGGTTACAATCCTATCACTAAAACAATGGATTGGACTCCTGAGCAATGGGATGAATATTTGAAGGTGAATCTTTTTAATTAGTCATAATAAATTTTTTTTCCACTTAAAGAATAATACTAAATGATTTACTTTTGTTTACAGGCACATCCTAAGGCATCATCATTTAGAATAAGTGGCTTTAGGTGGGAGGAAGAAGGCATGGCCTTATTTGAAGGTGTTTCAGCCACAGGAAATTTAGGATGGGGTCCAGCAAGCAAGTTTCCTAAAGCACCTAATGCATCGTCTGCTACAATTGGAGAAGAAGAGGAGCAAAATGATTCCGATGATATCTCTCTCATTAATGCTCCAGATGCTTCAAACTCTCATAAGTCAGTTACAGAACCTGAAATTGCAGATCTGGGTAATTCAAACAAAAAGAGAAAATCTAATTACATTGATGCAAAGTTTGAAAAAGTGCTTGATGCATTTATTAGTGATGCTGAAAGTTCTAAAACCACCAATATTGCTCATATTAATACACCTACTTTAAAGGATTGCTGCAAAAAATTAGATGAGATGAAGTTAAATCGCACAGATCTGTTATATGCTCATGCAGCTGTCTTATTCTCTGATGAAAAAATGCGTGAACAATGGATTCAATGGTGCGAGATTGTTGAAGACGATGTTTCAAGGATGAATTGGCTGAAGAGTATGCTCAAGATGAAGAATATATTTTGATGTCATGATATTGATGTTATGCTATGTTAGGTTTTGTTACTTTTGGATTACGTGTTGGATGTTATTATCTTTTGGATTATGTGTTGGTTTTTATTATGTTATTTTTGGATTATGTGTTGGATGCTAATATGTTATTTTTAGATTATGTTTTGGATGTTTCAAATTATGTTGTCTTTTACATTTTTAGTTATGTTGAACTCTACTTTATGTCACGTTCTATGTTTTTATTTCTAACATAAATGTTTCCCTGAAGTTTGAAAAGAAGACTCAAGATTCTTTGCTTCCTTTATTTGTGGTGAAAAAATAATAAAATAATAAAAATAAATAAGGATCTAACCTCTCAATATAGTGGTGCTGTACACACTATAAAATTGTTAATAGGAAATGACACACAATGTGAGGAGTTGATGCGGATACCACGTGAGACATATATTAATTTATGTGGCTATTTTAGACAAAAGGAGTGGTTGAGAGATAGTCGCTACATTTCTGTAGAGGAAAAAATTGCAATGTTTCTTAACATCATTAGTCACGGAAAATGTTTAAGAATAATAAAAAGAAGATTTCAGCATTCAACACAAACAGCGCATTATTATTTTCATGAAGTACTTGGAGCAATGATGGAGTTTTCAAAGGAAATGATTGTACCAACTACATTTAATCCAGATCCAAATGTCC
Source organism: Cryptocoryne crispatula var. balansae (assembly GCA_036172225.1). Classification (NCBI taxonomy): domain Eukaryota; kingdom Viridiplantae; phylum Streptophyta; class Magnoliopsida; order Alismatales; family Araceae; genus Cryptocoryne; species Cryptocoryne crispatula. The sequence goes on along the minus strand of CM069918.1, from coordinate 39,789,924 downwards.
CAGGCTATCACAAAAAATTACGAAAAATTTTCAAGGTAAAATTTATCATTACTATATGTTTTTGTATATTGCCTCAATGAATTAATACTGTTCTATTATTAATGTTTATTTTATTATGTAGGGTGCTATTGGTGCTTTAGATGGCACTCTTATACATGCCAAAGTTCCTAAAGAAAAACAAGTTCCTTATAGAGGTCGAGGACGAGATGAGTGCTATCAAAATGTTTTGGCAGTATGTGATTTTAACATGATGTTCACTTTTGTTTTTGCTGGATGGGAAGGGGTTGCACATGACTCGAGAATTTTACATGAGATAGCATACGATGCACAACATTGTTTTCCATTTCCTCCTCCAGTACCTATTTAATTTTATTAATATTTATTGATGTTATATTTTTAGTTTTGAAATTTATATTAATTTTCTTACAGATAAATATTATCTTTGTGATGTTGCTTATGCTCATACTAGATACTTCATGACCCCTTATAGAAATGTGCGATATTGGATTAGTGATTTTAGACATCGAGAGCGTGCTCGAGGGAAAGAGGAAATGTTTAATCAAGGCCATGCAAAGCTTAGAAATGTCATAGAACGGGCTTTTGGTGTTCTAAAAGCACGATACCGTATTCTCACCAAAATGTTACCGTATTCTTTAGAAGCTCAAAGAGACATTGTAATCAGTTGTTGTGCAATGCATAATTATCTAAGAAAAGAAAAGGTTAGAGACCAATTATTTACATATTATGAGGATCCGAATGCATATATTTCAGAATCATCACAAGTACAAGTGAGTGTAGATGCAATAATTGATTCAACTATAGGAGGACTATTAAGACAGGCTGATCAACAATTCATGTATGAGCTATGAGACTATGTGGCTAACAACTTAATAGAAAGTAGACAAGTACAAAGGCGAAAACGACAAGCTTCATAGGTAATGAATTTATCACTCTCAGTAAACTAAACTTTTCTTTATGAAAAGTTATTTATGATTTTCTCAATTTTTTGCTAATCTTGCAAACAGAAACTTGATTTTTTATTTTTTTATCCAATGATAATGTTGTATGTACTGATTGCCAAAATCTAATTTTTCAGAGTTATTTTATGTGGGATTCCTTCACTTCGGTGTAGTTGTATCAATTATATCAACTTTGAGGGTTGTGCAAGAATGATAATTTAATTCATATTGTACATCAAGATTTCTTTCGCACCGTTTTGCGTAAACTCAACCTATCTCGACTATATAGTACCGCAAAGCACCATCCATGCCCCCAAGACTCCTTGTTCCCACCTATCATTTAGAATAGATGACATGGCTTCCCCTGTTGTGCTTCTCTGTGACATTTGCGGTCATGGCACCATCATCTCGCTTCACTTGCACTCTGTTAACCCCCATTTATTCTCCCATCTCTTGTCCCCTCCCTTCCCCATTTGTTCTCTCGTCCTAGAGAAGTGAAATCGTTGGCCCACCCCTGCCAAAGTTAAATTCACGTAGATATACTGCAATCATTGGGACATAGGAACTTGACATTTATGAAAATAAAGTGTATTTTCTCGTGTAAACAAATAAACATGTCGTTGCCTAATTGTAGGGGCGGACAAAGAAGTAAATACATATTTCTTTTCCATAGATAACTGGTTGGCACTTCATTCATTATATCTCTACTCTATGAATCTCTGTTTGAAGTCTTTTCATGTTCTTATTCCACTTCTGAAGAGCAGCTTTGACAAATTACTATGTCGTGGAGTGTGTCTATACATTAACTTTTTAACATATGAATTGTTCTATTATTCAAAGGATCTATCATTGAGCGCATGAATAATTTATGAAAAAGGCATTGAAACATAGTGATTAGGTTCTGTTTTCAATGCATGACATCTCTGACTCTGGGCTCGTGTTGGCGAAATTGGCCAATCTGGAGATGAGTCTGCTAGGACTAGGCACATCTAATAAGTAATTAGTCTATTCTTGCCATCCCAAGCTAATATCAACTGGTCCATATCGAGATTGGCCGATCTTGATTCCCTTCCGCCTTGATATGGATCTCGCTTGAAATTTTTCTCGAAATACCGAACGCATCCGTTTTTGAATTTATAGAGCTGTCATATATGAAGTGGTTGTCTTTGCCATGCAGAAAACTGCAAAGAATGGACTTCATATTCTTCTTGGGGGCATATGTGCTCTTACGGTGGTGATTTTTCTTCGCTTTGTGAGTATATGGTTTTCTTACCCCCTTTAGATTTGTGTCATTACTTTTACAAATGTATATGCTGATAAATCATAAAAAACACATTTTCTTATGAGCATTGTGTTGTAGATATCTATGGTAATCTTCTGGAGGTACCTTGAGAGCATTTCTGCATAAGCTTGAGCAGAGTTCTCTTCCCCTGCCAAAACTAGTTGCAATTGGTCTATATATTGCTCGAGGGATGGAGTATATCCACTCTCAAGGCCTTGTTCATCGTGATCTGAAACCAGAGAATGTGATCTTTGATGAAGAATCTATAGCAAAAATTGCCGACTCGGTATAGCATGTGAGGAAGCATCCCGTGATACATTTGTCGGGGACTCGGGACCTATAGCTTTGACATCGTGATCCACCAAATCGTTTTTCTTCTTTGGAATAAACCTCCACCAACTCACCTGACATGGATTCTTCTTTTTCAGGTTAATGTTAGTTGACGAGGAAAAATGGGCATATTCTCAATCAACATCACCATCTATGTTGGATTTTTGATTTATATGATCCAAGATTGGCTCAAGGATGATGAGTGATCATTGTGGATGGAAGTCTCTTAACTAATTTCTTATTCTAAAGATCAAGTGCAAGAGTTGTAATGAGATTTTCGCATATGTATATTGTCTTGTACTTCGATTTTGAACATATTCTTGGTGTATTAATAATATTTATCTTTGTGCAATCAATTCAGCGTAGGATTTCTCATATTAAAATTGTGGATGTGTATGCGATCGATTGGATACAAAGTTCATGTTTAGTTGTTTTACAATTTTAAGAAGATTAAGTGGATGGTTCAGATTTTTTATCAAACGACGTAAATCACTTATGTCTTAATCAAATTAAGGACTTTTTTACCACACATTAAGAGGTTAGATGTAAAATTAAGACTTAAGATTTTCAGATTAAGCCTAGTCAAACACCACCTAAGTAACCTTAACCGATAATCCAAATAGAACCAAAGTTAAAGTCGATAGTTTAATTTAGTTCAACCCCAATCTAAACTAAACCGAATTAGTTGACTTTATTTTTATTTATATTACATTAATTACAAGGATATATAATATAGTATAATATTATACATGTTATAATTTATTAAATAAATAAATATTTGTTGGACCAGCATAACCAATTTGGTCTTTTAGTAAGCCAATTAGGTTCTCTTAATTTCAGAGTCAACTAAATGGCATGAAACAGAATAGGACCCAATTGTGAACAACCTCAATCATCATCAAAAAAAAATCTGCCATAAAATTTGACCCATTTGTAACCTAAATTCTAAACATTTAGCATGTACACTATATTGAAATTATTCTTTTTGACATACATGTAAAAATATTTTTAAAAGATATTTTTTACAAGTATGAAGTTACATCCTCTCCTTCATCAAAGAAAGGTGATAAAATGACACAATAGTCTTTTTCACTAGTCCTTAAACAGCTTTTGACACTTTCAATCAGAAGTGGTGTGGAAACGATAAAAATCTTAAGAAATGGACTTATATGGTATTTGGTTTGCCTTGATAATATGTTCAAAGTCTTAATTTCATTTTTAATTTTTCTTTTGAAACACGAATTTTAGTTATATATCTTTGAAAACAAAACATTTATGATGAATCACTGAAAATAAAATTGCTTACAAAGAAGTTATTATCATATTCAAATATTCTACTAAGAATTTCAATGTTGATTGATTAAGAGATTAGACATCAATTAACGTGAACATAGATCTAAAGTCTTAATTTCACCTCGAACCTCTTAACTTGTGACAAAAAATACTAAATTTAATTAAGACATAAGTTATTACTTTTGTTTGATAAAGAAATCCGAATCTTATTGTAATAACTTTTCGTATCAAGACTTGAGAATAAATGCAGTATAATCTAAAATATATATGTCAAAAAGATATATCCCGTGGATCATATAATATGAAATAAGCACACTTCTTTTAATATTAAAAATGTAATATCTAAAAAAAAAAAAAAAAAAAAAAAAATTCTCTGCAGAATCCCCTCCCACCTGGACTCTCTCTCTCTCCTTCCCCCCTCCCCCGACGCCGTCGCCACCGCTACCGTCGCCGGATTTCCCTCCCCCATCTTCCCCCCCACCCGGACTCCCACCTCCCTCGGGATGACGGAGGCCCCCCCCCCCCCTGGTGTATATTCCCCGCGAGAACCCCCCCCCCACCGAAGCTCTCTCTCCCTCTCTTCCTATCGTCCGCCCTTCCGCGCGCGCACGCGCGACTCCGCCGCCGCCCGCCGCGGCATCAGCCCCGCCATCCGCTGCCACCCGCCACCGCGTCATCCCCGCCGTTCGCCGCTGTCCACGCCGGTCGCCATCGTCTTCCCACACCAAGCGCCGGCGCCGCCGCGACCAGCGGGCCACCCTCCCACCTCGCTCGCCGTCGCCGGCCTCTCACATCTCCAACCGGTCCGCCGTGCCTCCTCCTTGCCGCCGTCGATCATGCCCCCTGCCATCACCGGCCCCTCGACCCTCCTTCCTCCTCCCCTTCGTCGTCGTTCCTAGCTCCCCCCGACCGCCGCGAGCCATCGCCGTCGCCGGGACGTCCCCTGTTCCGGCCGGAACAGCCGTGAGCCTTCCTCTCGCCGGCACCACCGAGGCCAGCCCTCCTCTCGCCATCACCGTCGCCGGGCCATCGTCGTCGAGCGCCGCCGGCAGCCTCCTCTGCCGCGAGCTCTGCCCTCCGTCGCCGCCGTCGCGAGCGCCGCCGTCGCGAGCACCGCCTCCGCCGTCGCGAGCCGCCGCCGCCTCCGCCGCCGCGAACCGTCGCCGTGAACCGCCGGTCGAGCCGGCCCAGCACCCCGGTCCAGCCGCCCGGTCCAGCATCCGGCTCAACGCCGTGAGCCGCCGGTCGAACCGCCCGGTTCGGCACCGGTTCAGCCATATCTGATTTTCGGAATTATTAAATCCGGAAATTAGATTTGAGGCCAAGAAAAATAGCAGGAAAATTCTGAAAAATCCTAAAAATTCACAGGAGCTTCCAGGTAGGTTTCTCAAGCTCGTCTATGTATTTGATCCCATTTTTATTAGAAAACATGCATGATTTAACTTATGGACCCCGATTTGACTAGTTTAGACTTTTGACTCATGATTAGTGAATTTTCTCAAAATCCTTGAAACCAGAAACTTGAAAAATGCTATTTTGTATGTTATGGAACATGTTTAGCTTGATTCTGGATGGGTAGAGATATGTTTTATAAGATTTGACCTTATGTTAGTTATGTATGTGATTATATGTTAGTTTTGGACCTAGAATTGAATTATAATTGTGTGTATATTTGGGAAATCATGGATCATCAAATCACATATTTCAGAACCTGTTTAGGTCAGATTGTGGTTGATTACCTCAGAATTTGAATTGTTTAATTTATGCCAAGCATGACTTAGGTCAAGTGTCTGATATATGTCTAGTTCGGTTTGTCATTTCATGTATGTAAGCCATGTAAATTTTGGTTAGTATAGTTTCAGATTATGTATTATGTCAAGCATGGTGTAGTTATGTTCATATGGTCAAGTTTGGTATAGGTTTGATTTAGAATATGTCAATCAAGTCGGTTAATATAAGTCTTGTCTAGTTTATGGAAAAAAAAAGATATGTTTAATTTGGTTTTAGATCATGGGCTATGCTATGTATAGTTAGTCAATGTCAATTTGGTCATGATTAGTATGAGTTGTCATTAAGAACAAGTTCAATTAAGTCGGGTTATCATATGTCTAGTCTAGTTTGTTATGTCTTGCATGAACGGTTATGAAATTAGATGTTTATGTCATGTATGCATGGTATGGTCAAGTATGTCTTGATTTGAAATTATGTTATGAACTCCTGATATGACATGCTATGAAGGCCTCACCAGCCTATTCTAGTCAATTGCCCGTGGGCAGCGGGTAACTTAGTTGAATCCGGCCCTCCCACAGATCCTTGATTACCGCGGTTTTTCCCTTGGTGTCACCACTGCCTAGGTGCACTTTGGGCTAGCTTAGTATATGTTACTTCTATATATATTAGAGCTGGTGAATGCATTTGTACATGTGAAGCAAGACGACCAATTTCTTGCTCTTTGGCTATGTGATTGGAAAGAATACGAAATTTGGTTACTTATGTGTCATGTATAGATGTTAAGTTGTCATGTTAGAAAATTCAGATTTGTCTCATTTTGTTTTGGTCATGTTAAGTTAAGTCTTGAGGTTATTTAGATGATATTTGTCTAGCTTGTATGGTCTTGTGTGCATTGGTCTAGAATTAATTGGCTTTGGCATAAATTTTTCTTTGAAGATAATTATGTTCAGATATGGGTTGTGAGATTAATATAGAAGACATTCTATACTTTTGAATTACATCTCAATTTAGATATGTTATCTATCATTGCATGTTTATATATTAGTATCCGATTGGCGGGATACGGGTGTAAATCCTACGGAGTCCCGGACTCACCCCGTTGTGGGATAAATTTTTCAGCAGTGCGAGGATCAAGGAGCATGAAGATGAAGTTCGAGTGGAACCAAAGGAATCAGAGTCATTTGCACTTGGAGATTCTTGGTACTCTCTACTTAGGTAGACGGTCTTGGTTGTTCTTGAACAAGAGTGTGGTTAGACTTAGAAGTATGCTTCTATTCTCTTGTATGATTGGATCTTATGGAATTAATTGTTTAAGTTTGGGTTGTGGAATCCAAGTGTTGGGTTTCATCCCACTGTCACGACGTTGTGTATTTCCGCTGCATATTTGTGATTATGTTAATTAAATTCCGGGTCGTGACAGGAGTGGTATCAGAGCATTAACCCGGCCGGAAGGTCTATAGTGACCTGCCCGGGTGGTTGATTTCAGTTTGAATGAGCCAGATTTGATACTTGGATTATCTATTTGAATCAATTGGATTTGATTTTAGACTTTGAAGGTTACATTATGGGATGCCTAGATTGGATAATGGATTGAATCTATTTATGAGGATCAATTTTCAGATTTTGGTGAATCTTGAAGCTCCAGTTTATGACAATAGGAGGAGATTATTAATTTGGGTCAATTTGATTTTGATATTAGATGATGATTTAATATGTAGAGATTCAAATTGGATGATCTATCAATATATGATAATCAACTTTTAGATTTGGTGGATCTTGAAGTTCAGATTGATAGAAATCAATTTATCAATTAAGGCAAGATTTTATTGTCATTGGTGTAGAGAATTTTAGTGTTTAATAGTTGATGGATATCATATGGTTTAGCATCTTTGTGAGATGAAGTTCAAATTTTGTGTAACTGGTGAATTGTATTGATTAAATGAATATGATTAAGCTCATGATGATATGATTTTTATTTAAGTGTAGATAGAGAGCTAGATAGATTGGTAGATTTTTCATATTGTGAAATAAAGTGGATTTTATAATGATTTTATAGGATGATCTTCATGAGAATAATTGAATTATTGATGTAAGTTAATTGGGATATATTTATGATAAGAGGATATATCATGTATTATTGGAAGGAATGAGATTAGTTAATCATAAAAATTGAGGATGAGATATTTAGAAGATCATGTATATCGGATTGTTCAAGTGGGGCTTTGATTAGGTATTTATAAGATACCACAATCTAGTTTATATTATGACCATAGTATCTAGAATCTTAGTTATTAATTGCCGATCTAGAATCTGAGCAATTACTCTCCCAAACAATATCCATGTTTAAGGACTTGAAATCTTTCATCTTTGAATTATTGAATCATAGGAAGTATATAGGCTCTAGGTGATCTAGCCTGATGATTATGAGTTAATTTTGTATCATGGACATTTTGGTTAGATATAGATTTGTTAAGATTTTAATTCATACTAAGAGTATCATTTAAGTTGTTTGGAGTAATTGAGAATTGTGATATAACTTCTTTTGAGAAAGAAATTAGAGATTATGATATACTTGTAGAGGTTTAGAGGAATTGAAAATGTCTTTGGCATTAGATTGTGGCTCTTTAAGTATGGGAATAATTTGATTGTTAGTTAAGATGATCAGAATCTAGATTTCAAATTATCAGAAAGTGAATGTTGGGGATAATTTGATGACAATGGTGTTTAGGTCTATCATTTAGAAAAAGAAAATGAATGATAAATTATGATTGATACTCTTGTTTTAGAAGGATAATAGAATTTCAGTTGTTTTAGATAATGGTCAGATATGTATGATATGAGGATGATTTCATCCGATAGATTGATGGAAGAGATATTGTTGAATCATTATAAGGATTTCATTAGGTAATATATGTGAAATAGTATGAATTATTCAATTTGTCTATGTGAGAATAATCTGATTTATGCGTATGTATTTGGAATAATACTTATATGTGGTATGTGGTTAGAATGGCATATATTACTTGAAGAATGATTCTAGTCTATCTATAATAATGATGATGATTGGTGATGATATTTGAAGTTCAAACTTTTGGATAAGGTTAGAGATTGGAGAGTTACTTGCTATGAAGGAATAGTATAGATATATGTTAATTTAGAGAGAGTTGGATATGTTAATTTGTCAGAGTTATATAAGAACATTCTATTATCATGAATGATATGATATGGAAGGAATAGCATATATTTAGAAAGTTTGAGATAGATAACAATAGAGGATGATGAATGTTTTAGCATGTATTTGATGATTCGAGGATCTATTTATGAGTCCATGAGAATTGAATCATCTTGACTTCCCCCTTCAATTTTGATAGTAAGATTTTGAAATTTCGAGGACGAAATTTATTTTAAGGGGTGAAGAGTGTAATATCTAAAAAAAAAAAAAAAAAAAAAAAAAAATTTTCTCTGCAGAATCCCCTCCCACCTGGACTCTCTCTCTCTCCTTCCCCCCCTCCCCCCGACGCCGTCGCCACCGCTACCGTCGCCGGATTTCCCTCCCCCATCTTCCCCCCACCCGGACTCCCATCTCCCTCCGGATTACGGAAGTCCCCACCCCCACGGTGTATATTTCCCGCGAGAACACCCCCCCACCGAAGCTCTCTCTCCCTCTCTTCCTATCGTCCGCCCTTCCGCGCGCGCACGCGCGACTCCGCCGCCGCCCGCCGCGGCATCAGCCCCGCCATCCGCTGCCACCCGCCACCGCGTCATCCCCGCCGTTCGCCGCTGTCCACGCCGGTCGCCATCGTCTTCCCACACCAAGCGCCAGCGCCGGCGCGACCGGCGGGCCACCCTCCCACGCTCGCCGCCGCCAGCCTCTCACATCTCCACCCGGTCCGCCGTGCCTCCTCCTTGCCGCCGTCGATCATGCCCCCTGCCATCACCGGCCCCTCGACCCTCCTTCCTCCTCCCCTTCGTCGTCGTTCCTAGCTCCCCCCGACCGCCGCGAGCCATCGCCGTCGCCGGGACGTCCCCTGTTCGGCCCGGAACAGCGGTGACCCTTCCTCCCGCCGGCCCCCCCGAGGCCAGCCCTCCTCTCGCCATCACCGTCGCCGGGCCATCGTCGTCGAGCCCCGCCGGCAGCCTCCTCTGCCGCGAGCTCTGCCCCCCGTCGCCGCCGTCGCGAGCGCCGCCGTCGCGAGCACCGCCTCCGCCGTCGCGAGCCGCCGCCGCCTCCGCCGCCGCGAACCGTCGCCGTGAACCGCCGGTCGAGCCGGCCCAGCACCCCGGTCCAGCCGCCCGGTCCAGCATCCGGCTCAACGCCGTGAGCCGCCGGTCGAACCGCCCGGTTCGGCACCGGTTCAGCCATATCTGATTTTCGGAATTATTAAATCCGGAAATTAGATTTGAGGCCAGAAAAATAGCAGGAAAATTCTGAAAAATCCGAAAAATTCACAGGAGCTTCCAGGTAGGTTTCTCAAGCTCGTCTATGTATTTGATCCCATTTTTATTAGAAAACATGCATGATTTAACTTATGGACCCCGATTTGACTAGTTTAGACTTTTGACTCATGATTAGTGAATTTTCTCAAAATCCTTGAAACCGAAACTTGAAAAATGCTATTTTGTATGTTATGGAACATGTTTAGCTTGATTCTGGATGGGTAGAGATATGTTTTATAAGATTTGACCTTATGTTAGTTATGTATGTGATTATATGTTAGTTTTGGACCTAGAATTGAATTATAATTGTGTGTATATTTGGGAAATCATGGATCATCAAATCACATATTTCAGAACCTGTTTAGGTCAGATTGTGGTTGATTACCTCAGAATTTGAATTGTTTAATTTATGCCAAGCATGACTTAGGTCAAGTGTCTGATATATGTCTAGTTCGGTTTGTCATTTCATGTATGTAAGCCATGTAAATTTTGGTTAGTATAGTTTCAGATTATGTATTATGTCAAGCATGGTGTAGTTATGTTCATATGGTCAAGTTTGGTATAGGTTTGATTTAGAATATGTCAATCAAGTCGGTTAATATAAGTCTTGTCTAGTTTATGGAAAAAAAAAGATATGTTTAATTTGGTTTTAGATCATGGGCTATGCTATGTATAGTTAGTCAATGTCAATTTGGTCATGATTAGTATGAGTTGTCATTAAGAACAAGTTCAATTAAGTCGGGTTATCATATGTCTAGTCTAGTTTGTTATGTCTTGCATGAACGGTTATGAAATTAGATGTTTATGTCATGTATGCATGGTATGGTCAAGTATGTCTTGATTTGAAATTATGTTATGAACTCCTGATATGACATGCTATGAAGGCCTCACCAGCCTATTCTAGTCAATTGCCCGTGGGCAGCGGGTAACTTAGTTGAATCCGGCCCTCCCACAGATCCCGGATTACCGCGGTTTTTCCCTTGGTGTCACCACTGCCTAGGTGCACTTTGGGCTAGCTTAGTATATGTTACTTCTATATATATTAGAGCTGGTGAATGCATTTGTACATGTGAAGCAAGGCGACCAATTTCTTGCTCTTTGGCTATGTGATTGGAAAGAATACGAAATTTGGTTACTTATGTGTCATGTATAGATGTTAAGTTGTCATGTTAGAAAATTCAGATTTGTCTCATTTTGTTTTGGTCATGTTAAGTTAAGTCTTGAGGTTATTTAGATGATATTTGTCTAGCTTGTATGGTCTTGTGTGCATTGGTCTAGAATTAATTGGCTTTGGCATAAATTTTTCTTTGAAGATAATTATGTTCAGATATGGGTTGTGAGATTAATATAGAAGACATTCTATACTTTTGAATTACATCTCAATTTAGATATGTTATCTATCATTGCATGTTTATATATTAGTATCCGATTGGCGGGATACGGGTGTAAATCCTACGGAGTCCCCGGACTCACCCCGTTGTGGGATAAATTTTTCAGCAGGTACTGAGGATCAAGGAGCATGAAGATGAAGTTCAGGTGGAACCAAAGGAATCAGAGTCATTTGCACTTGGAGATTCTTGGTACTCTCTACTTAGGTAGACGGTCTTGGTTGTTCTTGAACAAGAGTGTGGTTAGACTTAGAAGTATGCTTCTATTCTCTTGTATGATTGGATCTTATGGAATTAATTGTTTAAGTTTGGGTTGTGGAATCCAAGTGTTGGGTTTCATCCCACTGTCACGACGTTGTGTATTTCCGCTGCATATTTGTGATTATGTTAATTAAATTCCGGGTCGTGACAAAAAACACTTTAATTCTACAAAATATATTTTAACGCTACAAAATATATCATGTGGATCACATAATACGCCTATTTGTTTGCCGGTGGAGATGAATAAATTGAGATTACTTGTCTCTAATCTGATGAAGGTTTTAAGATGTCATACAACACAGCTAACGTCAAGCTATGACTTCAGGATCATAGAAACAACTATATTACAGATAGAAATTAGACAATGGATCATGTTCTCATGCATCTAACTAAAAAAGAATTTCATGAAATATAGATTAATTATTTTTCTTGCTAATCAAATGCCAAGCTACATTATAACAAATAGCCAATTCGTCAGAATATATCTTGCTTTCTAGCTCACATCTCAAGCACATATAGACATCTAGCTAGACAAGCATACCAAGATGGAAGAGTAAAAATAGAGTGACAACTGTCATTTAACAGCAAGCATCCATCTTCTAACATACAAAAAAATAGGAATGCAGTCAATATTTAACCTGCATAAAAAATGGTTAATATAAATGCTTAAAATTACATATTTCATATAATGATAAACCAAAACAAATTGAGAGAGACTGTCATTTTAAAAATTGTCAAGCAGGAATAGGTTTTGTGTCAATTTCATTAATGGTAGAAATAAATTATACTATATCAAATCTGCTACACAAGAAAGGCATTCTACTCCTTTTATAGCCTATTTGGCGCAAGTTTAATGAGGATGAACTAATTTATTTCAAAATTTTTAGAATAAAATACGGCTCTATAAATTAATCTTATATGAAACAAATCCTTGAGCGTCTAAAGTTACTCTTACATGAAATAGGCATATACTACCTCTTTTAAGTTAGCTATAAGATATGCTTCGAAAAATTGTACTTCTCAAGGTGTCTACTTTAAACAAACAATGACTCATCTAGTTCGAAATTTATTTTTATAGCCGGTGGAGGTGCAGAAGCCGAATAAGGATCCAACTGGAGCATTTTCAAAGATTTGCCAATTGGTGCCTCGAAGATGTGATGTCAGACATCCTATCACCATGGCTGATCATGGCAAGGTTATCAGGTAGATTGATAACAAAATTCTCAACATTTTTTAAAGGTATTCAAAATCCTTTGGAGATGAAATACATACATAAATAGACAACATTGTAAAAATCTGCTTACACTTAGCACATATTCTTTAAAGTTGGACCCATATAGTCCCATTTTAAGGTCAAGAAAGAAAGTTGAACTCTGTGAGTTAGACTTTAACACCAACTTATTAAAAAAATTCTTGCTCTAAGGTCAATTAAAGTCACAATCAATGTTAGTGTAATAGATACCGACTTTTAATGTTGGACAAAACTACTCTAACTTACAGACAGATCAAGATGCTAAAATACAACGTAAGTCGAATTAAATAACTCCGACTTTAAGAGAGTGGAGGTTTACCTTTTACATAAGTCAGGCATTCATAGTCTAACTTTAAGTTTGGAGTATTGAACTATGACTTATGAATTGATAAAAATATATGCCTTACAAGCCAATCATATATGATATAATTCGACATTTCTTGAAATATCTCATTCAATTAAATAGGAAAATCTTCATTACTAACTCTTAATAGAACTGAACATTATAATGAAGTCCTTGATTACGTATAATGATGATTGAATCATGATAATGACACCAATCATATAAAGGTATGTGATTTAAATAGTCATAGTCATATGATCCTTGAGATGGGACATCAAAGATCTGGATAGACCAATGTGTGTAATATCTTCTCATATGATGAGGATAACTGATCTAATTGGTTATTAGTGTGGATACACTAAGATACACATACATATATTTATTAGTGAAATGAATTTACTGAACTAACTAAATTAGAATCCTTGAATGGTATCTTACAAAATTGTCAATTAGTGTTTTCTATCATCACGGTTGTATAGTTGAACTTTTGACCTGAGTTGCCAAAGATACCTTGTTGGGTGGAATTTATGCTTTGACTATTGACTTATAGATCACTATTTAGATGGTCCAATATAATTAACGATGGATCAGGTACAAGGAAAACCCGATGGAGATAATTGAGCAAACGACAAGGGATCGTCCCCTCTTGGTAAGTAAAAGTGAATGTCCTATGGGATAGTATTCTAAATCCCTAGCCAGGGTAGAGAGAATAATTGGAAAAGAAGTGTTTCAATTTATTTGATTCTGAGTATAGGATCTCAGAGTAAGTATACCAAGGAGTTGATAATTGATGCCATACTCCTTTCCGACTAGGATATTGAATGGACGAGAGTTTATATCTATGTAGTAACTGATGATGAAAATGCTCAACAGAGATAAGATTATCCCCATACCCAATTGAGATCATGGGATGTGACTTTTACCCTTCATGATCGGTAGGTGATTAATCTATTATTGGATAATAAATTAAATTAAATTAAAAATTTTTTCTATTTTAATTAGGTCTCAACAAAATGGGTTATTAGGTTTAGTGGGTCACACACATAAGGATTTATTCATAGCTATAGGGGTAAGGGCGTAATTTATGAAGATTTTGAGTTTTTATGAAAAATTTTAAATTCTTTATAAATACCAATGGTTTCAAGTAAACCATATTAAGCCAAGGGTAAAAACCATGTTCTCAAACTCCTCCCTACCTTTTCTTTTCACTGGAAGGTGTTCATGGGTGATGAAGCTTCGTTTAAGAAAAGTTCTCAAAACCAGTGTGAACCTATTGTGGATAAAGTTTATGTGGATATCATTGGAGACCGAGTATTTGAACAGTTTGAAGAGCTTAAGAAGTTCTTTTTCTTCCTCTCCAAGGGATTAGATAAATCCATATCAGGTATATTCGAATTCGTAGAGATCAGTTTTTTATTTTTGTTGTTCAATTCTGATAGAGACAAGTTCTACATGAACTAATAAAAATTGTCACTTCTACTGCACCAAAACTTTTAGGACAATTTCTTACACATGGAATGTGACTTGTACCCTTTATAATAAGAAAACTATTAAATAGATAATGGATCTAATGTAAAATAAGTTGTTATTTTAATTAGGCTTCAACTAGATAGACAATTGGGTATAATAGGTAACACGTGATAGAACTTATTTATAAGTGCATTGGCATGGATGTAATTTTTATAAATTTTAGGTTTTATGTAAATTTTATTTTTTCTATAAATGATGGAAGATTAAGCCAAACCCAGTCAAGGGATAGAATTTTGTCCTCAACCTACTTCTTTCTTCTTCCTCTCTCTAGAGGATGTCCTTGCATGGTGGAGCTTTGATCGAGAAGAGTTTTCTACTCCAGCACAAGGTAGAACTTTTTTTTGGAGGTAGTTCATGTAGATATTGCTAGATATTGTGCACAATGACGATTTATAAATTAATAAAACATTTCATATTCATTAGGCATGAGAAATTTATTAAATCCCTAAAAGGTATTTTTGATTTTATATGAATATGGTTATCAGTTACACTATTTGGTTATGATTGAGAGTACAACCATAAAATCCAAAGAATTGAATGCTTCAGTTGCCATCGTACGATTCCTTATAATACCATGGTATGATACTCACAGACGATATCATATTGATAATTGTCACACAAGGAATGAATAGAAAGTTAGAACTATGAAAAATACTTTGTAGGCTAAGGGTTTCAAGATAAGTAGAACTAAAAGAGAATATATGCATTGTAAATTTAATGAAAACCAAAGAGATGTAGGTGATGATCTTAATTAGGGTGTGGTAATATTATCTTAAAAAACCCAGTGGAATTATCTTAGATCTATTATTTAAAAAAAATGTGATGAAGAAGTTAATCATAAGATTAAAGCAGAATGTAAGTGACATGAATTTATACCCTACAAGGTAATCATATTTGATATGATTTAACATTTCTTGACATATCTTATTCAATTAAATTGACATATCTTCATTAATAACCTTTAGATGCGTATATCATAATAAAGTCCTTGATCACATATAATGATGATTGATTCATGATGGTATATCATGATAATGATATTAATCATTTAGAGATATATGATCTAAATGTTCTTAGTTATAGGATCCTTGAGACTGGATATTAAGGATTCAAATAGACTAGTGTATTGGATATTTTCTCATAAGATGAGAATGACCAATCTCACTCATTATTAGTGTGGAGACACTAAGTGCACATACATGTACTCATTAGTGGAATGAGTTCATTAAACAAAACTAATTAGAAATCTTGATGATAACTTACCTAGTTGCCTATCAGAGTTTTTTATCATCATAGTTATACAATTAGACCTTTGACTTGAGTCATCAAAGATGTCTCGTCGGCACCTACCTTGTGCTTTGACTATTAACTTATGGGTCACCTAGCTTGATGATCTAGTACAATTAATGTATCGGGTACAAGAGAAACTTGATGGAGATAATTAAGCGGACAACAAGTGATCATTCACTCTAAGTAAGTGAGAGAGAATTTCCTAAATGATAGTACTCTATATCTCTAGTCATAATAAAGAGGAAAATTAGAAAATAAATTGTCAATTGATCTGATTTTGAGTATAGGATCCCAAAGTGTCAGTATACCAATGGTTTGATAGTTAATGCCATACCCCTATTTGACTAGGGCATTGGATAGACGAGAGTCTATCTACATACGGTAATTGATGATGAAAAGACTCAATAGAAATGAGATCATATCCAAATTGGTTTAGGATCATGTGATGTGACTTGTACTCTTCTTGATCAAAAGACTGTTAAATATGTTATCGAATAATAGATTTAATTTAATATAATTTTTAATTAGATCTTAACCAAATGGACTATTGGACATAGTGGATCACACACATTAGAACTGATCACTACTATAGGGGCATGAGCATAATTTATAAAAATTGATAAATTTTGTATGATAAAATTTAATTTTTATAAATAATAGCAAATTGAGCCAAAACTCTATCAATCTAAGACCGTGAGATTCATTGCTAGCCTTCTCCAACATGTTCTCTTACCACAAAGGCCATCAGTGGCCAAGGAAGCTATGTTTGGGACAAGTTGGAAGGTTCGACATGTAAGAAAACCAGTATGTGGAGGAAGTTTGCATGGATACTACTAGAGACCGTGCACTTTGGTCTTTAAAAGCATAGATTGTCCTATGTTCGTTCTTCTTCAATCTTGAGCAATAGGTTGAATCTCACAAAGGTTTATTCAAATCAGTTTGAATATGGTTTTAGATTACATCATTTGATTCTGGTAAGACAACAACAATGAAATCCGAAGAATCATCACTTTCAATGAACCATGGTACGATTCCTTACATATGAAGTAGAGGTTGGCTATAAGAGTTCTACGTGATCCCAATACTCCACTGAAGTTGAAAGGAACGTTTATCGTGTAAGTATAACACGTAATGTTGTGTGATAGTGAATGTTAGACAATAACATGAAAATATACTTCTGAAATAAGTGTTATTGAAAT
The DNA here is from genome assembly GCA_036172225.1 of Cryptocoryne crispatula var. balansae. Taxonomy (NCBI): domain Eukaryota; kingdom Viridiplantae; phylum Streptophyta; class Magnoliopsida; order Alismatales; family Araceae; genus Cryptocoryne; species Cryptocoryne crispatula. Next base: position 39,772,629 of record CM069918.1, on the reverse strand, counting down.
GAGAATGTTAAGATGGATAAGTGGTCATATTAGATTAGATAGAATAAGAAATGAATATATTAAAGAAAATATAAGAGTACTGACAATCATTGACAAATTGAAAAACGAGAGATTGAGATAGTTTTCGCATATTAAATGTAGCTTTAAGAAAACTCTAGTTAGAAAAATTGAAAAGTAAAATATATTAAAATTACATAAATAAAAAAGGTGTGGTAGACCTATTTTAACTTGGAGGAGAATAACTTAATCTGATTTGAATGAATTAAATATCTTTGAAGAAGTAATTCAAAACAACATGTGGGGAGAAAGCGAATCCATATGGATGACCTTAAATAATTTGGGATCAATGCATGTGTTAAGTTGAGTTAAGTAATTGAACACCTTGTCATACTTTATATGAATATATATAAATTTAAAATTTAATAGTGACAGAGGTGTTTAGTATTGTTACCAAAAATGTTATTAGCCATTTATAATAGAATATTTATTTGATTCATGGATCGTTTCCACATTTCACGAATAAATAACTTCTTTATTTTATGAGAACCAAATGGTTTATTCAAAACAAGTTTGAGATATGAAGGCTATTTACCCATAATGGGACTTAATGTTGTACAATTTAACCTAATATTGGGTGATCCTATTTTCCTTATCTCATTCTTAATCTTGGGTGAGGGTCCAAGGTGAGGGTAGGAGAGAGAGTGCAAGGATTTTGCATCTGATTTGTTTCGGTGCCTTCTTTGGTCACAATATTAAAACTCTTTGTTGGATAAAATATTAAAACTAGTACAATATTAATTTTAACATTGACACTAGACACATCAACAACAAAATTCAATGTGTATATTATTAGGAACAATATTGATACAATTGTCATACTTATCCAAACACCTCTTTAATTATCTATAGCAACTGAAATGAACTAGTGTACAAAAGCATGTACTTGAATGACGAGATAAAGCAAGGATGTGGCTGGCAATGCAATAGTAGTAAATGCAGGCACCCATGAGTCACACTATCAATTATTGTAACACCCTGTTTGTGAATATGTTAAGAGATTAAATCAATGGACTACTAATAACACCAGTTAACTATTTTTTGGAGGTTGAGTCGAAAGAACTCCGAAGTTAAGCATAATCTATTGAGAGTAGGCCAAGGATGGGTGACGTCTTGGGGAGGCTGCTAACTAGCACGGATGTTGGGCTAGTCAACTGATTTAGTCAGTTGTTACATATAGTATCAGAGCATGACCTAGCAAAAAGGTTTGGTGAGACTTGCCTAGGTATGTGATATGTGATGTGTGTGATCTTGACAAAGGCGTCAAGTTTTTAAGAAGGGTAGATTGTAACACCCCAGTTTGTGAATATGTTAAAAGATTAAATCAGTGGACTATTAATAACATCGGTTAACTATTTTTGGGAGGTTGAGTCGAAAGAACTTTGATATTAAGCGTGTTCTGTTGGGAGTAGGTCGAGAATGAGTGACATCTTGGTAAGGCTGCTAATTAAAACGGCTGTTGAGCCAGTCAACTAATTTAGTCGATTGTTACAATTATGTTTGGTGGTGTTTGGTTTGACTTAATTGGAATGTTTAAAGTCTTAATTTCATTTTTATTTTCTCTTGTAGAATATAAAATCTTAATTATTCATTTCCGAAAATAAAGTTTATAGTGAATCATCAAAATACAATGATTTATGAAAAGGTTACTATTATAATAAGAGGTTTTATCAAAGATCTAAATATCTAATCTTTAAATGATTCAAAGATTAGACATGAATTAAGCCAAAACAAATAAGATTGTTAGGAATATATAAGACAAGTAAACAATAAAGTACTTTAGTAGTTGTTAAGTTGAGAACTATGTAGTGTAGATCGATTATGGTGGTCATCAAACACGAAAAATTGTTATACCTTCAAGTCCTAAGACATGCTGATTTAGGATCCAATTCTATATGTTTAGAATTAGAATTTTGTTTTATCCTTTATTTTATCGTCAAAATCCAATCAAACAATAATTTGTGACATGTATATCATTTTTTAATTTTAATTTAAAACAAACTAATAACTTTTCTCTTCAATTTATGTCATATTTTTAATAATTTATCTATTTTTTATATCAAAGTAGGATAAAATATTTGACTAGTGTTATACTATGATTCAAAAGCTAAGGCCCATTTGGTTATAATATTAGACATCTCTATTATTACCAATTTGAAAATTGATACTTATAGTGCTCACCAAAGGTGATTAGGTAATAGTATCAATTTTGATAATGCTTCTCTAACTTTTAAAAGTATTAATATACAAATTGATACAGATATGTTTTGATATTCTAACCAAGCATGGCATAAGACATCATCCTGTTCTAATCTTGAAAATGTACCCGATGTATTTATCTATTTTGAACCTGTTTTTTTTTTTTTGAATTGGATGAAAATGTTAGGATCTTGCATCCCGTTCCACCCCTACATTTTGTCATATTTTTATAATTTATCTGTTTTTATTATATTATATGATTATTTTTTATCAATACAAAATTTTATCAAAAGTATACAAATAAATATGTAACTAACTGACTTTGACCTGATATGATGGTAGAACTAGAATATCTAATTTTAATTTTGGTAACCAGTATTATCGTTGAATTGGTTCTTAATTCATTAGTTTTTTGTGGAAATGGAAACGAAAAATTCAGAATCCCTATTTGCATCCTACTCAAATACCCCAAGGAGCATGCTTCTCTTCCCTGGTCTATAAGCTAATGGGGTGCTTGGTTAAAGGTCATCAAAACTATCATTTAGCTTAAGGGAAGAAGTCTTCTTATTTTGCGATGGTCTCATCATGACGTATAGTTTGCCAGGCTGATGATGGCAAGAAATTCAGAAATATTCAAAAATATTATTGAGCTTATGAAGTGTTTGGTTGCACAATAATTTTTTATATAAAAATTATATTAAAATAAAAATCTGAACTAACCAACGACAAAAAATTGTCGTATTTGAAAGAATGTGATAAAAAAGAGTAACTATCATATATGACCAAACAAAATAAAAGACCACCAAATAAAAAAGAGAGGTGGGATTATCACTTTTTTATCTAAGAAAGAAATCACTTTAAAAACATAAAATTATTATGTTTGTCAAACACCATTTTTAACAACTTTTATTTCAAGAACAAAAAATTACAGTAAGAAGTTAAATTATCATGCAACCAAACACCCCATTAAGAGGTGATTGACTGCACAATATTTGTTATACATTTTTATGATAAACAGTTATATTAAAATAAATTTTAAGATGGGCAAAGATTTAAAGATACAGAATAATCACACCTTGCGATGAATGATATCAAAAGAGTAGAGATTTATAAAAGGTGGGAGGACACAACAAGAAAGGCCACTTGGTAATGATTGCCAAACTCCTTTTTAAGCAAATTTTGTTACAACAATATTTTTGTGTAACAAACCTTGAATTTGTCATATAACGAAACACCCCATTAATTAGGGGTTAAAACATCTGTTTAGATGGGGGGTAACATATAGTAGGTAGTGAGAGGGGGGGTAGGTGGGGATGAATAAGAGAAGATATAAGTGGACCGTAAATATTTTAGGTGTATATATATTCGTATGTGTTTTCAAATGTGTATGTGTGCATGAACATAAAAATATGTTACGTATGAAACAACACAGATATATGTATATATTTAAAAAAAAGATATAAGTTTGACATGCCAAGTGAGGATAAGAGTAAAAAGAGTTGAAATGGAATTTTAAGGCCATGTTTGGTATGAGGATAACTTGAGAATAAACGAAAAGTGCATTTGGTTACCCGTAAAATCTGGTTCTGCGCCTTGTTTTCGGGAAAACATATTCAGTCATTTTATTTGTTTACCTGTAAAACAATAGTCAACGTAAATAGTTTTCTTTGACCAGCTTACAGTCTGGATTTTTGCATCCCAAAAATTTCTTCGGATGCCATTTTCCGGAGCACGTTACGTGCTCAACACTTCATCTCTGCTCTGAGAACTATTTACCTTTATAATAATATTATATAAAATTGACAAACATGTTAAAAGCACCATGAATATAATTTTATATAACAGTAAAATATATATTTTAAAAAAATACGTTAACAATACTAATTATGGTCATAATGTATGGTCTATAAATATGAAAGGTTACAATCTCAATAAAATAAAAATTTATCAATCTAAATTTAAATATAACAACACAATGTTACATATATTCAAATATTAGTAAAATAGAATTTTAATAAAAATATTCCTATTAGTAATTAATGTTATAAAATATTTTTTGAAATTTATTTTATAATGATGAATATGGTTGAACATAATACGGTGATAAAATATTTTTATTTTTTATGAAATAATCATGCAAAATTATTTGTGTGCAACAAGAAATCTTAAAAACTTGATTGATATCTACGAGAACTTTAATATCACCCGAGAGAAAATGATTTCGGGAATATATTTTCTACCGTACCAAATGACAGATTTGGATATACTTTTCATGGAAAAGTTATTTCTATGAAATATAAATTCCTGGGTTTCACTTTTAGGGCTATCCAAATGCACCCTAAGTTTATCCCCAAAAATGTTTGGTGTCAAACAAGCCCTAAGATTTTTAAGTATATTTGTATAATTAAAAAGCTTACACTTCTATAAACTTGCACAATCAAGTATCAAGGTCAAGAGGACAACCACTCTTATGAGGGCTATGATGTCTGATGACAAAAAGTTTTTAAATTTTCTTGTTTTGATTATGTAAAAGAGATTAAACAACTAAGTAAGCCAAGGTATACTTGTATATATTCATGGTTGATATGTAACTAGTCTTACTTGTATATAACAAACTTACAAAGACAGAGAAATGTATGTGCCCATATACAAAGATTATTATATAATTAAGTATATTTACTGAGATTCAAAAGCAAAATACATCAAAATTTGAACATGGATATGTTTCCATGAAAGAATGTAGTTTTCTCTGAATCAAATATATAATTTGTTAATATATCAAAAAAAGATATCTCAAAGATGTTTATAGATAAACAAATAAAAAAAAGATAAGTATTGCTGTATTAGTTCCATATGGAATCTGTGCTCGCCAGAACCAGAGCGAAGAGGAGGCTTCGATGAGATGCGTTGCTTCGAGCGATGGTGAGTGCTAAGGGGACGAATGGCAGGTAGCGGGGACCATTTTGAGAAGGGGAGTGCGGACGCAGGGTCCGCGGCGGAGTCCGCGCCACCGGTGGGGGGCCGGCGCCGGCTTTCGTCGCCGGAGGCGATGGCGTGCAGCAGCGAAGTCTCTCAGCAGGAGAACGCGCAGAAAAAGCTGTGCGTTCATGGTCCAAGCGAGTCCGCAGTACAGCAGGGTGACCTGGTTGGCGGAGGGCTCCCCTGGCGTTGCGGTGCCGGCGGTAACACAGCAGGGTGCGCCTTTCTTGTTTACCCCTCTCCGTGTCTGTATTTCTGGTGTTAGTTTGCTGCGAGGTTGTCATGAGAATAAGGATTATAACGGGACATGTGAGGCAACTAAAAAGAGTTGAATAGACTTACGCTAGGGAGGGGAGAACCATAGAGAGAAAGGCGATTGTCTGTGTGCCTGAGCGCATGCAAGCTCCTTTATTCTTGGAAGAGGAAATGTTCTTCTGAACTGCATTTAGCCAAAAATTTTGCAGCCCAACCTCGTAATCTGAGAGCAATGTATACTCTTGTCGAGAGGAGAAGGAGCTATGAGAAGGTAGTATATGTCATGGCCAACAAAGTTGAGGAAGGTCAGTTTCTAACTGATATCAGGGCTACTATTTATGAGTGCTAGAGTGTGCAATCATATTAGATAGTTTCAATCTACTTTAGAGAAACGGAATTTCATAATTTTTTGATAAAGCTTGAACAAAAGAGCATGGTTTCGCCATGAACATCTTGAGTGAAGATGGCATCAGCAATAATGTAGCAGGTCTTTAGGCTAGGTTTTGTGGCGTTCAGTGGGTTTAAAAAACCAAGGGTTCAATAAACGTGTTATGAAATGGTAGAAAGGACAAAAGCAGGCGACAAATATACCTTCACTGAACTAGGATAAACATATCCTGAGTAACAACGACCTGTATAGTTAAGAGGTGAAAGGTGACCAGGGTTGCTTCCACCTTGGTTATCTTGTAGTGAATAGGTGAACGACAAATGAGGTTGCTTTACCTCAGTTGTCTACTTGATGATTTAGGTAATTGAAGCAACAATTCAAGAGGAGATGAAGAGATGAATAATCAAGCAATGTAGCCATGAGAGGATACAACTACATATATGTTATATGAAAGTTTAAATTAAATCTTCAATTAAAATTTATACATGTGAAAAATCTTCAAAGATAATGTAAAGCGTTAAAGCTAATGACAGGTGCATTTAATGACCAAATAGGAAAACAGACCAATGAAAAAAAACATTATCTAGGAACTGTAGAAGCTGGCTGTTTTTTTATTTGTTGTCTTTTGCTTATGTTCTGTCATATTTTTGTTTCTGCTACTCAAAACCTGACATCTGTTGATATTCACCTATAAAAAGGAACCAGAATGCCAGATGGCAACAGCAGAACTCATGACAGTTTATCCTTGACAAAGTGAGGGAGAACCCTTTTGAAAAAGTTCAACAGGGTCATAACGAGCAAAACAAAGTTCTTAGCTGTATAAAGAAGCTTGAGCCTCCTTGGAGAGACACGAAGAATAAGATTTGAATTGGTGCCTGCACCAAACTTATTTATCACTTGGACAACTACTATATTGAGTCTATTGACATTGTGATACCAAATGGAGATAGTAGGGCTGCAAATGGGTTGGACTTAGTATTGGAATTGGTAGGTGTCGATTCCGATTCTGGTAAGAAATTAGTGTTTTTGATTATGATTTTGATAATATCGAAATGACTGATTCCACTTTTGATATTGAATTCGGATAGATTCCGAAACCAATTCTGATAATCCCTCAACCTAGTAGCAGTCCCTATTAGGGATAAGACTTGAAATTGAAAGTTAAAACACTATTTTTCAATGGCTTTGACAAGTTAAAACTGGCAGAACAAATAAATTTGTACATGATTACACTAAAATGTAAACAACCAACTGACATAACATCATTTCTAACTTTCTAACACACTTACAAATACAAGACCATACCATCAAACAATACGATAACAATATAACACACAAAACTACAAAGATAACCAGAACAGAAGTCCTCTCCCTCAACTACACTACAATGTCAAAATGCAATACAAATTCTGCTTTTAAGAGAACCTTAAGTCAGTCTTCTGGCTAACTCCAAATCCCCTCTTAGCACTCCTACAAAATAGAACAAATGTTATCATCAACATACCATGAATAGCTGAAAAAATGATAAAAATTTGAATTACTACACCTTATAAAAAAGGCTAAGTTGAAAGTCAATGGTGAACAGAAGCATATTCCCAACAAATAAAAGAATATTAACATGTTAACTATTTTAGGAGTAACATTTAACTAATAAAAGAGATGTATATGTTGGAAATTTATTCTCATCATGATTATCATCTATTGTAAATAATAGAGCATTTAACAATGTATATGATGTGGAACGGCACGGTGGACCAAGCTAAAACACTACACAAAATGTTAGCAAATGCTCGAATTGAACTAAAATGAGCTTACATGAAATTAACTGGTTTCAAAATGGCTTAATGGGTCCAAACTAGCTGATTGAGGACCTGAACTGGCTTGAACTGGTTGGATCAAGCAAGCTCAACTGAATCCCACAGGGTGGTTCTTGGTTGCCTGTGGATGCGCACAACAGATGCGTGAGGAAGGACACCTTGTCAGGGGTTGTGAAGTTTCATAAGCATCCCCAGTTATGCAAAGATGTGATGACCCTACCTGCTATGGTTGAGTTTGTGAGGGTGCTTTCACTACTTGAATGATTTTGTTTAAGATGTGAGATCCTCGAAGGTGATTTGAGGTTCACTATCACAAATTTGCCTGCAATATTGATGGGACAACTTAATGCAAAAGAGCTCTTATATGACCCATGGGAGTTCAATCTACGTCATAATAGGCCGCCATCCTAATCATCCTCTTCACGAAGTCAGTCAAAAGTGTGGCCACCTTGGATGATTAGATTATATGTTTGAAGATTGTGGAATTTAGTTCCATAGGGGAAATCAAAATACATTGGATGATGTTCTCGCCCGAGGGTGGCAACCAAATTTTACTAGATATCTGAAATACCTATTTTCTTCGGGGGATGACACACATATTGTTCAATTATTCTGTTCAATGGGGCCTCATCACTCCATATCACTTATAACAACATATACAACCTTGTATTTTCTCCCAAACTGGGTGCACGTACCACTAGACATCAAGGCACACTGAATGATTGTAGAGGAGCGAAGAGTTAGATGGAACATCTCATTAGAGGGGCAAGTCATTTGCATAGGCTAGCACCGAATAACTTTTCTTAGAGTGCACATTAGAGTCGTTGTCAATTTGGTGCACGTAACTGTTGAAGCTAATAAATAGTGGGGGCGGTCAGCTGGAAGTAGTTCCCTTGGGCAAGCTCACCCTAAAGCGTTCTTTGCGTACCAAACTCTTCCACCAGTTGTGGTGAGAAGAAATATCGAGGGCATTGCAAATTTCCCATAGGATAAAGCTAAGGAGGTCGTTTAAATGGAGCCTAAACAACCATGGGAAAGTATTCTTACTCGGTAAGAGAATGCCAAGGCCAGAGTTGAAGCAGCCAAGAGGAGGGCCAAGCACGAGCTGTTGAAGCCATGAAGGCCATACTAGTAAATGAAGATCACCAGGGAGTTCTTCATGCAGGACCAATCAATTCGGTCCATCCCGTTGAGAATATGGTAGGCATAACTAAGGGACACGAGGCATTGTCTTTTATAGATGGATCATCAAGATTTAACTAGATCCCTATGTTAGCCAAAGATAAAGACTTCGTGGCTTTTTGCACTTCCAACGGGATATTCAATTTTTCATTTGGCCTTCAAAATGCAAGGGTCATGTATTAGAGATCCATGACTAAATCTTTGATGAGATGTCACATGATTTGGTCGAATGTTATATTGACGATCTAGTCGTCAAGGCAACAAGACGGGAGGATCATTTGCATGACTTGAGAAAAGCCTTAAAGTGTCTACGCCTTTATAAATTGAAAATGAACCCTATGAAATGCACATTTGGTGTCACCAGTGGGAAGTTCTTGAGTTTTATAATCATATATTGAGGGATTGAGATAAATCCTGATAAAATCAAAACAATCAGAGAGCTCCCCCTCTTCGTAGCATATGATAACTAAGATTTTTGCAAGGAAGACTAGCATGTGCCCGGCATTTTATCTAAAACCTTTCAAGAAGGTGCTAGCCTTTTTCCAAGTTGGCTAAGAAAGAAGCACCTTTCAAATTGGATAATAGTTGGATCGGCTCAATCAATATCTTCTTAATCCATCAATGTCGGGGACACCTATATGTCACAACTTTGGATAAATCATTGGGTGCCATACTAGCTTAGGTCAATGATTAAGGTAAAGAACAACTATTATGCTATTTGAGCAGATGGTTGGTAGGCTTAAAGCACCGATATTTCTCATGGAAAAGATGTGTCTATCCTAGGTATTTATTGTAAAGAAGTTGAGGCATTATCTTTGGTCATATAAAGGCAGCTTGATATCAAAGTTTGACTTTCTCAAATATATGTTAAGGCAGTCTATGCCCTCTGGACGTCTTGGCAAGTTGGCCTTAATATTTATGAAATTTGATATAAAGTACGTACCACGGAAAGCTATTAAGGGATAGGGAATGGTATATATCCTCGTAACACATCTAATACTGGTTGATTCTTCTTTTAATTTTCAATTACGTGATGAAGAAACTCTAGGAAGTGAAGAAATACGTGAGGCTCAAGAGGTTGATATTAATTGCCGGTAGTTATACTTTAATGGCGTAGCTAACATAGGGAGAAGACATGATGGCGAGGTGATGACGAGGGCTGGTGCCGATATATTCTTCTTGAGTCCGAAGGGTGAGGTACCTCATAATTCATATACCTTACTTGGAGTCCTCATCAATAATGAGGTTGAATATGAGGCACTCATCGTAGGCTTAGAGATTGCCCTCGATATGGGTATCCAGTGTACTAGAAGTTTTGAAGACTCAACACGAGTCATTCAACAGATGCTGGGAGTGGTCGAAATCCGGAAGTAGGATCTGGTGGTCTATCATGTAGTCGCCACTTGACTGGTTGAAAGGTTTTCTCTTCGATATACAACATGTCAAGGGGAGGTAGAACTCGATGTTTTAGCCAAGTTAACCTTAGTAATTAAGTTGCCAATAGAGGGGACGTTGATTATCATGGTCAAGAATAGAAAATTGTTTCCAATGTCTATAGAAAAGGAGGGAGGACTCACCATATGGGAGGTAAATGTCTTAAACATACAAGAGATGACCCAATCTTTTGAGATTGATTGGCATTTTGCTTTACAAGCGTGTTGAACATGTTCAACTCTTGAAGAGGGAAGCTTTATATCAAATCATAAGCGGAGAGCTCTACCGACTTATCCCAAAGAAAGAAAAGGTGACCCTCACCAGATGCCTTTTTAACAATGAAGCATTCCAAGTAAGGATTACAGAATCAGAATTGGAATTTGAATCAATAGGGACCAATTCAACCAATTCTCAAGAAGAAAAATCGATTCGAAATTGGTCTGAATCGGTTTTGTAATTTTTTATATTTCAATAAAATTTCAAAAATTAGGAAAATGAAACACTCTAAGAAAATTGTTAAAAATATAAATTTAGTGTTTAACATGTTATAAGAATGCTGACACATGATCATTACAAATTTAAAATAGAAATGACAAATGATAGTAGTACAAATGATATACCTTTCACTAAAATTGATGATATTGGGTGTCATCATCATTTTCGCTATGCTCGTTAAGTACCCCATTCATTGGTGGGCCTACGGGCCCATATGCAAATAGTGATATAACCATCTGACTAAAATCATAAGCTGTTTCTCGAAGAGATCCATTGAATAATATGGTTGAAAACCTGAAGGAGAAGTAGTCTATAAACAATTGATTGCTACATACTCATCAAAGTACCCTTGATGCCAGTGTTGATTTCTCTCACTAGAATGTTGTTTGGAGCCCAAATGGATGTACTTGTATCACTAGTATGTGCACTAGAAGTAGAATTACCACCTCCTCTGGATATCCATCCTTTGGATCCTCCTACTCCACCACAACCACCTCTTTTTGTGAAGGCGATGAAGGCTGGGTGGGTGGTATGCATACTTTCTCATCATCTTCTGAGGTGGTACTACCACTTCCAATGACATGACATTTATTAAATCATGTAAAGTACTCAATTTATTTACAAATTCATGCATTTAATCTAAATAAGATACTATAGATGACACGTAGACATGCTAAATGGAATTGGCCATATTTATATACAATTTATGACATAATACATTTTAAAATTTAATCATTTAATCATGCTCCATAATTAACATGCCAACATAAATTTCATTTCAACTTAATTATTAAGGATTTATGATTATTCATAACATAAATCGGATATAATTATGATTAACGATGTCAATTCAATTTTCATGGATAAATACAAGTAATACAATTAATTGTCACCATACATTTCGTCTAATGATTATTAAACAATAATTAATTAAATTTACATCTATGTAACACAATTCATGTAAATGAACAAAACTATGTATGCATGACATGATTAACACTTGATTAAATCCATGCAAATAATTAAACAATTCAACCAACATTTATCTACATTTTCTAACTAATAATCTATTTAACATGTTTTAACACATTAATTAATATATCGGGATGCTAAAGATAGTTGAGATGTCTACCTTAATGACAATGACGATAATTAACCGAAGTTCAAGGAATATTAACCGACGACAAGCATCAAATGGCAGCGACGACAACAAACTTAGAGTATACCAATCTTTAATAAACTGTCAAAGAATAGATATTTCTCAAGATAAAATAGGAAAAAGAGATGGCCAAGTTTCACCTTAGCTAATCAATGGGAAAGCAGTGTTGGTTGTGGTGTAAGTGAGTGATTAGGTTGGCTGCAGGGCTGGTGTAGACGATTGGGCTGACATAATCAGCATGCACGGAGCAAGGAAATGCGGTCAATGGTTGAGCAGGACGAGGCAGGTTGCGACGGCGACTGTTGTAGCGGCAGACATGGCACAGGCGTGCTCGACGGTCAAATGGCTGGGATGATCGATCAAATGGCGAGGCGGGGTAACGAGTGCGCCAGGGGTTGACTACTACAGCGCCTGCACAAGGTGACGTGTGCGTGGGAGAATGCAAAGGAGATGGCGGGTGCAAGGAGAGAGAGAGCATTGTGAGAGGGGGACCAGTGGCACACAGTGCTGCTTTTTGCGGCGACGCACCTGGTCGCACACAATGGTGCACCGGGGCATGAAGGCACCGACAAAGCCGTGTGCGTACACGCGGGCTTGCGCGGGAAAGCTGGGCGACGGCAACGGAAGAGAGGAAAGAGAGAGAGGGGGATTGCCGCGGTCAGCAGCAGAGCGCGTGGGGGAGAACCGCCATGGTGGTTGGGGCAGAAAAGAAGAAAGAGAGAGAGAGAGTGAGACTGTGTGGAAAGTGGGGCGACGAGGCAGTGTTGGCAGAAGATAGCCGTGACGATGGTGGGGTGATGATGACGAGGAAGAGAGGGAGACGAGGTGAAGGAGATGGCGATGGCGACCATGCAAACGGGGTGACGTACGGAAGGGGAGAGAGATGAGGAGGTAGGAAAGGGAGTGGAGGCGAACATAGGAGAGAGAGAGAGAGGGATGGCTGGGCAAGGGAACGTGCGGGTGTGCGTGGTAGCGCATGCAGGCACGGGCGGTCGGGTGACATGCGAAGGAGATGGTGACAAAAGGGGCATTCGTGTGAAGGTTGAGAAAAGCGTGGTGACGGTCGCGACGATCGCATGGGTGGGCGATGGTGACGAGGCAAAGGGGGAGACACGCATGATAGGGCGATGCAGAGTGGCGATGCGGTAGATGGGCAACAACACAAGGGGGCGCATGCTTGCGAGAGCGACTAGGAAGAGAGAGAGATGGTGACAACGAGCGAGAAAGAGAGAGACGACGAGACGGGGGGAGAAGAAATAGGAGGAGAGAAGCGGTGGGAAAGATCAGGAGATGGAGGAGGTGGTGAGTGGGGGAAAAAGGTTTAAGAGAAAGAGAGATTTTTTTAAATATACTGGGTGTTACAATCAAGCTCCCCTTCAACCTATGCATGGTCATCTAGGTCAAACTTTGATTGTGCCATTCCTTCCGTCTACTTTAACCATGCAAAAAATGAGCATTTCTCCTGGAAAATATTGTCCTCATCCACCTCTTCATACTGCCCTCCTATAAATCTTGCAAAATTTTCCTTTGTCAACTTTTGACGAACCTTAATGTTTTTGATACGCAAACACATGTTGTAGTGACAAAACACTTGCTTGTCTAGCCTTTTAGATCTCAACCTATTCCTTCTCTTTGTGTGAATAAGGCTAAAGGTGCTCCAATTCCTCTTGCAGTGGGAAGAATTGGTGCTCTGGCTCCATATGCACACGACAATGGAAGCTAGTTGATGGGGACACCCGATTTCAAAATCGGTATGGAAAAGTCTATAGCCGTCGGAAGGACAATTTGTGGTTGGGAGACTTTGGAAATATCAGTTAGACTACACTTTGTACCAAAATTGGGCTTCTAGAAGGACAATACACTGTGGCCGCTTTGGGTTGAATCTGCCTGGGCGTTTGGGCTTCAAAGTTGAGCTGTTCGGGGGCCAGTACGCTCTTCTGCGTATTGGGCTTAACAGCGCTCGGGGTCCAATACGCTCTACTACCCTGTTTTTTTTCTTTTCCTTTTTACATACGTTTATAAAAGCCATGTACATCCATCACTTACGGGCATGAAGAGAAAATGAAAAGTGACGTTGCTTTATTCCATTCTTGTTTTACCCTTTAGCGTCGTAGCTTCACTTTTTAGTTCCGCCGGAGGTGCTCTCTCTCTCGCTCAGTGGTATTAGTTTTTCCCCTTTGTCCGTCTCCGCGAGTGAGCCCTGCCGCGCTCCTCCGATCGCCATGGCTGCCTTCCACGAGCTCATCTCTTCTCACCGTAGCATAGAGTTGTTCCCTTAGATCCATTCCAGTCCTTGATCTTCTAGCTTAGTGTACGTGGTCGCTTCTATCCGTCTGCCGGAGGTTCTGCGCACACGCCTTCGCTCCATCGAGACGTCTTCCTCCCCTTGGCTCCTTGGTGACGATTCGGTGGAACCTAGTAAATGCGGCGTCCTTCTCGAGCTTCTACAGCTTCTTCTCCGAGCTCCTAACTAGGCAAACACCACATTCGCTGTTCTGTGGACCCGATCTACCTTCCAGAAGAAGGTCTCGATGCTCCCGATGGTAAACCTTGCTGTGATCCATTCTGGATCTGGTGTCTCCATCAGTTGAAACCGTGAAGTTCCTAGCATAGATAAGTACCGGAACTTTGACGGCTTGCTTGGGTGATTCCGGCTATTTTTTCTGTCCTGGTTCGTCCGAAAGTTATACTCCAGATCTATGGCTCCCGACCTTGACTTCAATCTATGTCGGCGGATAGCTTAATAGAATTGGTCCTCTTTCCTGGTTGGTTCCGAGAGTTCCATCGCCTACTCTAGTTCAGTGGACCGTCCGCCTTGACACTGGGCTGGAGACATGTCTCGAACTAGTCCTGCGATCATTTGAAGTTGTTCTTGGTGTTTGCTTCCATCTGTTATATTTGATGAGCTCATCGAGCTATGACATCAATGTTGAATGAGATCCCAAGTGATCGGTGATCTGAAAGTCCCTCCCCTCGGTTTATGCTCTTGAGTCCCTCCCTCAGATCCGGGAAATGATGATTGGTGTTGTTCCTTATGAATCATCTATGATTTTGGTTCGGATATTTTTTATGATGACAGAATTCTAGTACTCTTACTACACTGGTCCATCTCCAGTGGTTGCCCTTCAGAGAGGCCAAGTCCCCTGAATGCTGGTAGCGGTTTCTGACAACAGATCTCTAGTGTCTTGTGTCTTCACTACACTGGTCCATCTCCGGTGGTTGCCCTTCAGCGTGGACTTTGTCCCCTGACTGCTGGTAGCGATTTCTGTCATATTGGTTACTTCCATGTCGATCTTACTGAGTGACTCTTTGGAGCTGCCAGTTATCGATGAGTTCAGCACCGCCCTGAAGTGACAGGGTTCTGATCCCACTCGGTTTACCATTTTGCTGGTTATTTCGATTATAAGAGGACGTCTCTTGTTGTTGGATAACACTTCGGATTTCTGACGATGACGACTCGTCAACACCTGGTCGTGAACACCCACCATAGCTGATTTGTTGATCCTATGCCGTCTGCCGCGAGACGTGGATCATTTGTTTTCTTTGGAAATTTGTAAATTCCTTAATCCATAATTGTGTATAAGGTCGGGTGTTCATAGCCGGCCCGAGCCGACACCCACGTTTCGACGTGGAGGTACATCTCTTACCTTAACCTTGGATGTTTACTTTGTTCGCTTGTATGCGTCGAACGCTACGCTTCGCCGTTGTGTGTAGGAATCTAGCTCGCATATTTCAAGTAGTCGGCGTATTGTGAGTTCAAATTTGAGTTGACCTAATTTTGAAAACTACTTAAATCAGTTTCGATAAATTGAGGATTTGAAACCACATTGGTTGAGAATAAAATTTGTTTAAGATTTCTTTGGTTAATCTTTTTGGAATAGCTACTGGTCCAATTTCTAATGATAACATTTTAAACTGGTTTTGAACTCTAAAATTGACGCTAATCAGATCTGTTGGTAAATTTTAGTGAGTTGTTAATAACCTCAAGTCCTTTTCTCTCGGTCCGTTGACTGTCCCGCATCAACTTTGGTATCAGAGCCCAGTTAGAGTCTAGGACGTTGCATTGCATCTGTTGCACTTAATTCTGTTTACAATTTTCATTCATATAGTTTGCATGACCACTAGGAGAGGAACAACATCCTACCAGGTCAACATGTCAGGGTCTAACAGTGAACTATCCTCGCTAGAAACCCATTTGGCCCAGTTAATTGATCGTTTTGAACATTTTGAGGGTTTAATGAGAGGAGTGAATGAGAGGTTTGACCACCTTGACCAGACTCTTCATGAACTCAATGACAGGGTCACTGGGTTAGAGAATAGAGACCTGGTTTAACTGAGGTTGTAGGACCTAGAAATCTGAACTTCCAGGTCAGACCAGAACCTCCTCGGTTCCCTCAAGAGTCAAGACCCTAGGAACTTGAATTTTCCAGGGAGGAATCCCAACTTCTGTGAATTGCCTCCTCAACAACCTCCTTTTATTCCACCTCCACCTTTTATTCCTCAACCTCCAGGTTATCCACAACCACCACTTCCTTTTCAACCACAATATCAACCACCTGAATTTCTGGGTCAGGGAATGGTTGGTAGACAAATGAGAGAGCAGGAAGCTGAAGAGAGATGTCTCAGGAACATTAAGGTGGATGCCCCAAATTTTGAGGGTTCATTAGATCCTAAGGTCTATATGGATTGGGAGGCAGGAATGGATCACTATTTCGATTGGTATGAACTCTCTGAAGCTAGAAAAGTTAGGTTTGCGAAAATGAAACTCCTAGGTCAGGCTAAGGTTCATTGGAACAACATTGAATCCTTGCTTAGGCGAGCGACGGCAGAACCCATCCAGAACTGGGAGGAGATGAAAGCCAAGTTGAGAGAAAAATATCAACCGTCATCTTACAGACAAATGTTGGTTGATAAATGGCAGGGTATTACCCAAGGAAATTGTAGTGCATCTAGCTACATTGCAGAATTTGATGACTACCTCTTTAGGTGTGGTATCCAAGAGGATGAGATGATGACCTTATCAAGGTTCAGGAAGGGACTTAGGCCAGAACTTAAGAGGGAGTTATTTAGACAGTCCGTTACAACACTTGATCATGCCTATGAAGTTGTCATTCAATTTGAACAGTTTGAGACTGTGCAGGAACCTCATAGGCATAAATTCATTCAGGCTCCTAATAATGAATTTCGTGGCCAAAGATTTCCTCAACCTTCTCCTAGGATCCCAGATTTCAATAATCCTAGGCCATCATTTCCACCAAACAGGGGAACTCAACAGAATATCCCACGAGATGCTTTAGTACCTATACCTTCTCTCAAAACCCCTCTTGATTCCACTTATAAGAGAGAAGATAGGGGAAAGCAACCTGCTGTTGCTGAGGGAAGTAGTAGCAAGATTCAATGTTTTGGCTGTGGAAAGATGGGACACTACAAGTCTCAATGCCCTCAAAACCGTTCTTTATGCATTGAGGGGTATCCAGATGAAAATCAGGATCCAAACCTTCAACCTGTAGTGTATGAAGCTGACCAAGATTTGTTGAAAGAATTCGAGGAAGAAGAGAGTGACCCAAGTCATCTTGAACCCTTGGATGAGGAGACCAGAGTAGGGGTGGTGAGGTATACCTTCACCAAATCTGTTTCTAATGATGATTGGAGGAGAACTTCTATCTTCCATACTTTCTTTAGGGCCAAAGGAAAGGTCTGTAAGCTCATTATAGATAGTGGAAGTTGCATTAATGCTATATCCACTAATACCGTTTTGAAACTTGGGCTTACTCCATCTGACCATCCTAACCCTTATAGAGTCTCTTGGGTAGATTCCACCTCCATTCCAGTGCAAAGTAGGTGTCTGGTTCCTATCCAACTTCCTCCTTATACTGCCCACATTTGGTGTGATGTACTTCCCATGGAAGTGGGAAGTATTATCTTGGGACGACCTTGACTTTTTGATGTTGATGCTACCTTGCATGGTAGAACAAACATCTGTGAGTTCACTTCAGATGGGAGACAGATTATTCTCTCTCCTACCCCACTTTCTTTATCTAAGAATTCACAAGACTCTTCCAGTTCATCTTCACAAAAAGCACCTTCCTTAAGTCCAGATGACTCTTCTAAGAAGTTAGAAGGAAAGCTTCCATTCCAAAAACTAGTTCCAGAAACTAATGGCTTAACCAAATCCAAAATGGTTAAATCTCAAACAAAATCTGTTTCTTTAGCTACAATAGGAACACCCAGACTTCTTCACATCATTGGTGAACATGAATTCGAAATTGAGAGTAGAAATGGGCCTATATTTGCTGTGGTAGCCAAAGAAGCTGACAAAACACCCCCCAAAGCTGAGGTTGAACCAGAAGTTCAAGAACTTCTACATGAATTTACTGATGTTTTCCCTGATGAACTTCCTACTGAGCTACCTCCCATGAGAGAGGTCCAACATGCCATAGATTTGATACCAGGATCCACTTTACCAAATCTGCCCCATTATAGGATGGATCCGAAGTCCCATGAGGAACTCAAGAGGCAAGTAGAGGAGTTACTTGATAAGGGATACATTAGAGAGAGCATGAGCCCACGTGCTGTTTCATCATTGCTTGCTCTAAAAAAAGATGGAACTTGGCGCATGTGTGTTGACAGTAGGGCAATAAATAGGATAACTGTCAAGTACCGCTTTCCTATACCTCGTTTGGATGACATGTTTGACATGATAGCAGGGGCGGTGATTTTTTCTAAAATTGACCTGAAGAGTGGGTATCACCAAGTAAGGCTTAGACCTGGTGATGAATGGAAAACTGTCTTTAAGACCAAGGATGGTCTCTATGAATGGCTTGTGATGCCATTTGGGCTTTCAAATGCCCCTAGTACCTTCATGAGGTTGATGAATCTTGTCCTTAAGCCTTTTATTGGTCAGTTTGTGGTAGTCTATTTTGATGATATTCTGATACATAGCTTATCACGAACTGAACATTTAGGACATCTTAGACAAGTCTGTCAAGCCTTAAGAGAAGAAAAATTGTTTGGAAATTTTAAGAAATGCTCTTTTCTCACTCCCACTGTTACATTTCTGGGCTTCATAGTCTCTAAGGATGGCGTTTCTGCAGACCCAGAGAAGGTCAAAGCCATTCTTGATTGGCCTACTCCTAAAAACATCCATGATGTTAGGAGTTTTCATGGATTGGCTACTTTTTACAGACGTTTCATTAGGGGATTCAGCACTGTTACAGCCCCTATCACAGACTGTCTCAAGAAAGGCAATTTTCAGTGGTCTAAGGCAGCTGATGTTGCATTTGTCTCCTTGAAACAACTTATGACTCAAGTCTCCTGTCCTCAAACTTCCAGACTTCTCTTTAGTCTTTGAGGTTGCATGTGATGCATCTGGGATTGGCATAGGAGGGGTTCTTTCACAAGAGGGTCATCCAATAGCTTTTTTTAGTGAGAAATTGTCAGATGCCAGATTGAGATATTCTACCTATGATAAAGAGTTTTATGCCATTATACAGAGTTTAAAATATTGGCGGCATTATCTCTTGTCTAAGGAGTTTGTCTTATTTTCTGACCATGAAGCCTTGAGATACCTTCAGGCCCAAAAGAAATTGAACCCTAGGCATAGCCGTTGGGTAGAATACATTCAGGCCTTTACCTTTGTTTTAAAACATAAACCTGGAACAGAGAATAGAGTGGCTGATGCACTTAGCAGGAGAGTAATCTTGCTTAATTCTTTCAGTGCAGAAGCCATTGGCTTTCCACAAATTGTGGAAGAATATCAAGACTGTCCAGATTTTGCTGAAATCTATACAACTCTGATTCAAGGTTCATCTAGAAAATTTGCTGAATTTTTGATCCATGAGGGTTACCTATTCCATGGTAACCGTTTGTGCATTCCTAGAACTTCTTTAAGAGATTTCCTAGTTTGGGAACTTCATTGTGGAGGATTGGGTGGTCATTTTGGCAGAAACAAGACCATTGAATTGGTCATGCATCGATTTTACTGGCCTAGCCTTCAGAGGGATGTGGCCAAAATTGTGTCCCAATGTTACACCTGCACCACATCTAAGTTCAGGAAGCAGAACACTGGATTATACACTCCTCTTCCCATTCCTGAAATTCCTTGGCAGGATTTGAGCATGGATTTTGTGTTTGGGTTACCCAAAACTCCTAGGAGGTATGATTCGATTTTGGTAGTTGTGGATAGATTTTCGAAAATGGCACATTTCATTCCTTGTGCCAAAACTTCAGACGCCTCCATCATTGCTAGGTTATTCTTGAAAGAAATTGTAAGGTTCCATGGGTTACCAAAAACCATTGTCACTGACCGAGATGTAAAATTTGTGAGCTATTTTTGGAAAACACTTTGGCATTTGTTGGGAACCAAGTTGAAATTTTCTAGTGCTTACCATCCTCAAACCGATGGGCAAACCGAAGTTGTGAATAGAAGTCTAGGTGACCTATTGAGATGTCTTGTTAGGGAACATGCTAGAACTTGGGATTGCATCCTACCTTTAGCTGAATTCGCCTACAATGACTCTGTCAATAGAACTACTGGTTTGTCCCCTTTTGAGATTGTATCAGGCCATAGGCCTAGGAGACCTGTTGACCTGGTTGCTACCCCACACATGCATAAAGTGTCTGCATCAGCTGAATCACTTGCCGAGCATATCAGAACTCTACAAGGCCAGATTAGAAAACATATAGAGAGTCAGTATGCTCACTATAAGAACCATGCAGATCTACATAAACGTCAAAAAGAGTTTAAGATTGGTGATTCTGTTATTATCAGGATCCGTCCTGAACGGTTTCCCACAGGAACCGTTAAGAAATTGCACAACCGGGGTGCTGGATCTTTTAAGATAACTAAAAGAGTCGGTAACAATGCTTATGTTCTTGATTTACCAATGGATTATGGTATCAATCCGATTTTCAACGTTTCTGATTTAATAGCTTTTCAAGCGCCGACTTCTTTACCCAGTGAGTTCACTAAACCTTATTTTCCAAGTCTGAGTGAACCTTCGGAGAGTCCACAAAGCCGATCTTCCAGAACTGAGCATGAGCAAGTAGACTGCATAATTGATGAACAGGTAACTACATCTAAGGATGGTTTGAGCCATCGTTACCTCGTAAGTTGGAAAGGTCGGCCGAACAATGACGATTCATGGATATCCAGAGATGAATTACAGAAAATTGAGCCATATATGGTAGAAAAATATGATTCGACGGAGTCGAATTCTCCTCAGCCAGGAGGAGTTGATGGGGACACCCGATTTCAAAATCGGTATGGAAAAGTCTATAGCCGTCGGAAGGACAATTTGTGGTTGGGAGACTTTGGAAATATCAGTTAGACTACACTTTGTACCAAAATTGGGCTTCTAGAAGGACAATACACTGTGGCCGCTTTGGGTTGAATCCGCCTGGGCATTTGGGCTTCAAAGTTGAGCTGTTCGGGGTCCAGTACGCTCTTCTGCGTATTGGGCTTAACAGCGCTCGGGGTCCAATACGCTCTACTACCCTGTTTTTTTCCTTTTCCTTTTTACATACGTTTGTAAAAGCCATGTACATCCATCACTTACGGGCATGAAGAGAATGAAAAGTGACGTTGCTTTATTCCATTCCTGTTTTACCCTTTAGCGTCGTAGCTTCACTTTTTAGTTCCGCCGGAGGTGCTCTCTCTCTCGCTCAGTGGTATTAGTTTTTCCCCTTTGTTCGTCTCCGCGAGCGAGCCTTGCCGCCCTCCTCCGATCGCCATGGCTGCCTTCCACGAGCTCATCTCATCTCACCGTAGCATAGAGTTGTTCCCTTAGATCCATTCCAGTCCTTGATCTTCTAGCTTAGTGTACGTGGTCGCTTCTATCCGTCTGCCGGAGGTTCTGCGCACACGCCTTCGCTCCATCGAGACGTCTTCCTCCCCTTGGCTCCTTGGTGACGATTCCTGTGGAACCTGGTAAATGCGGCGTCCTTCTCGAGCTTCTACAGCTTCTTCTCCGAGCTCCTAACTAGGCGAACACCACATTCGCTGTTCTGTGGACCCGATCTACCTTCCGGAAGAAGGTCTCGATGCTCCCGATGGTAAACCTTGCTGTGATCCATTCTGGATCTGGTGTCTCCATCAGTTGAAACCGTGAAGTTCCTAGCACAGATAAGTACCGGAACTTTGACGGCTTGCTTGGGTGATTCCGGCTATTTTTTCTGTCCTGGTTCGTCCGAAAGTTATACTCCAGATCTATGGCTCCCGACCTTGACTTCAATCTATGTCGGCGGATAGCTTAATAGAACTGGTCCTCTTTCCTGGTTGGTTCCGAGAGTTCCATCGGCTACTCTAGTTCAGTGGACTGTCCGCCTTGACACTTGGCTGGAGACGTGTCTTGAACTAGTCCTGCGATCATTTGAAGTTGTTCTTGGTGTTCGCTTCCGTCTGTTATATTTGACGAGCTCATCGAGCTATGACATCAATGTTGAATGAGATCCCAAGTGATCGGTGATCTGAAAGTCCCTCCCCTCGGTTTATGCTCTTGAGTCCCTCCCTCAGATCCGGGAAATGATGATTGGTGTTGTTCCTTATGAATCATCTATGATTCTGGTTCGGATATTTTTTATGATGACAGAATTCTAGTACTCTTACTACACTGGTCCATCTCCAGTGGTTACCCTTCAGAGAGGCCAAGTCCCCTGAATGCTGGTAGCGGTTTCTGACAACAAATCTCTAGTGTCTTCACTACACTGGTCCATCTCCAGTGGTTGCTCTTCAGCGTGGACTTAGTCCCCTGACTGCTGGTAGCGATTTCTGTCATATTGGTTACTTCCATGTCGATCTTACTGAGTGACTCTTTGGAGCTGCCAGTTATCGGTGAGTTCAGCACCGCCCTGAAGTGACAGGGTTCTGATCCCACTCGGTTTACCATTTTGCTGGTTATTTCGATTATAAGAGGACGTCTCTTGTTGTTGGATAACACTAGCTGGATTTCTTGATGACAGCTCGTCAACCTGGTCGTGAACACCCACCATAGCTGATTTGTTGATCCTATACCGTCCTGCGAGACGTGGATCATTTGTTTTCTTTGGAAATTTGTAAATTCCTTAATCCATAATTGTGTATAAGGTCGGGTGTTCATAGCCAGCCGAGCCGACACCCACGTTTCGACGTGGAGGTACATCTCTTACCTTAACCTTGGATGTTTACTTTGTTCACTTGTATGCGTCGAACGCTATGCTCAGTTGTGTGTAGGAATCTAGCTCGCATATTTCAAGTAGTCGGCGTATTGTGAGTTCAAATTTGAGTTGACCTAATTTTGAAAACTACTTAAATCAGTTTCGATAAATTGAGGATTTGAAACCACATTGGTTGAGAATAAAATTTGTTTAAGATTTCTTTGGTTAATCTTTTTAGAATAGCTACTGGTCCAATTTCTAATGATAACATTTTAAACTGGTTTTGAACTCTAAAATTGACGCTAATCAGATCTGTTGGTAAATTTTAGTGAGTTGTTAATAACCGCAAGTCCTTTTTCTCTCGGTCCGTTGACTGTCCCGCATCACTAGTGCAATTCATCCACTTCTTGTGTTCACTTGCGCCCACTATTTAGCTGTAAAAAAAATTCTAGCAGACTGTTAATGTTGTCAAATAGGAATAATTATCTCAGATTTGGATCTAAGTACACTTTAACCCTCATCCTGTATGATTGCATCTGAAAAAAGATAAATGTTACAAAGTTATTATCTTCTTCTTTTTTTCAAAAGCAAGTTCAATGTTGATTTGTCATTTACTTCTAACTAGCATCTTGTCTATCTTGTTGAGTTATTAAAAATTTTTTAATCACAACCAATGTACCTTGTCATCACCTCATTGTCATTTTACATATTCTCTTCATATTGGATCATAGGGTTTAAGTTATATCTTATATTTAACACATGATATAAGATAAAAACATACATTTAACAATGAAAGGAGAATATTGAAATTAAAGTTTGTGAAAATTACCTGCTGCATGCACATCCTTGTGCAATGTTCTATCCTATATGCCATCGATAATTTTCCATCGCTTCTCGCAGCTTATGGGATTCTTCTCTTTTATCCTCGACTTTATCCTATCCATTGCATCATATAGATTTCCTATTTGATTTCTATTATTTGAGTCTTTTAACTTCAACACATTTAATAATGACTCAATGATGGACAAATAATATTGAATCCTCTCCCAGAAATGTTTGTTTATGATGAACCTCTCCATCTATGTCAAGATCTCTAGTTGGTCCATCATATTATGCAAATTAGCAGTGTACATATATATTATTGGGATGTAATGAACTGCACCAGTGCATGTTAATGCATATGTAACTCTCCAAGATAATGAAATTTATAGCAAATCTTGTGGGCCCATGCTTAATGAAATTGCACCCCTTCATATATTGTCTCATAATATGGAGTAACCATGGATGTGAACAAATAAAAGATATAATAAATTGAGCCTGACTGACAAGTGTAGACATCAATGGCTCCTTACTAATATCCTTTAGTATAAGATTTATAGAATGTGCATCATATGGAATCTAAAAAAGGTGGTGTCTCTTCTTCATCAATTGCTTACCTGCGGCCTTGTAGGAGCTCATTGTCTGTCACAATCTACACAAATATTCTTCTCCCCAATCTTATCCACAATGGCATCTATTAAATAAAATATGTAGTCAGTATTTTTAATCTGACCATAAATATTTACTGACTTTAAAAATGTGGTGCCTTCTAAATAGTAAATAAAAAAAGTAATCATGTACCTTTTTGTAATGTCAGTCCATCTATTGCACATCATTGTGCACCTCCTCTTCTTCTAGACTAGCTTGAAGCCATTTAGCTATAACTTCAGCTCCTCTATCTCCTCTAAGCTGGCTCCATATATGTATCGGCTGTTGGGGACTTTTAGTCCCGGTCCAGCCTCAACTATAGCATCCACCATAGATTAAAAGTAGGGCTGCTGCATACAGGTGCAGGGATTTCTGCATAAACATACATGCATAATGGCTAAAGAAATTTGAAGGAAAAAGTTGAAGAAAATAAATTAACCATGTAAATTTTTTACTTGAATGTAAGAAAAATTTGTCAATATGTTTTACTGCTCTCTTGGCAACTGTACTAGTTGTTTTGTTATCTTTAAATGCTTACTTTAGTGTCCTCTGGGAAGCACTCTACTTCTTAGTCATTCACTGCTAGTGTAATGGTTGGTGTGTGGAATGTGAACGATGATATGTTCCAAATATTCCCTCTCCTACTCTCACACCCTCACTAGGTGGGGGTCGGCTGGATTGTGAATGATACAATAGAACATCCGTAGCTCTAGAGTCTTCTACTCCATTCCACCTCTCCTCTTTCTTTTTCTGTGCATATTTACTTACGTGCCTCACCTTCCTCAACTCAGAGCTTGTGGAAGACTCTTTATTCTCATCCTCAGGTATAGTCTTAGATTTCTTTTTCCTCTTCTCTTTGTGAGTCGGTAATCATCTCTTCTTCTCATGAGCTTGTTATATAACTCATCCCTCTATTCTATTCGGATCCTTCTTTGTGAGGTTCTTCCTGTGATGTAATTGCCCATTCAGTAAGTCAATTGCATGAGGAGGTGTTGGCTTTCTGGCTCTTAATGAAGAACGAAGTGATTTTGATAGGGTTGACTAACTTATAATATGGTTTACAAAAGAGAGCGAGAAGAAGACCTCTTGCCCATAAGTAATAACAGAATTTTATTCTTTAAATCGTGATAGTATTTGCCAAGATTTATTACATTGATCTCAGGAGGTGCATGGCCCTTTGGCTTCAATATGTCGAATTCCATCTTAAAATAGCAATCAACAATCTTCTATATTTGTGACTATGACGAACTCACAAGTTACCATATATAATGTCAAACTTACCAACAACGCCCAATAGAGGAATGTTAATAGTAATGCCAGGAAATGGTTCCTCTACTCAGTTGCTACAAGATGATTATTAGTTTCCTGATATACTCGCAAAGAATGTCAAAATCTACATTAGGAGACATGCTCTGGTCACAACCAAAGCTTTTGCCAAATCAATGTGGAAAATATGGCTCCAAAATAGTTTGGTTCTCGTGGTGAAACCCCAAGACACTCAAGCGGGTATTGAGATACCTACCATTCCCACTCAATGCATTTAGAATATTTACCAGAGAGGTGATCGATCCATATCTATTCTTTCTTTTTTTCTATAGCTGTACGTGGGTGATAACCTTGGAGTAGCGGTCAAACCTCAAGCCACAAGCATTATTTGTAGATAATGTGGCTAATAATCTTTGCCTAGTAGCAAGTTCATGTTGCAGATGTAGCCTTGACCAATGGGACTTGATAGGGATTTGCCCCTTATTTGAGAGGAGAAATACCATCAATGAGTGAAGCCGCTCAGGCACCAATAGTGTGTTGCCATAACAATATTGCAATCACAAGGGAATGAATGTGTTGCAACAGCTCTTAGAGAATGGTAAATAGTGGCTAGAGCTGTTGGGGCAACAATAAGTTGTTTTCCACGTGCTTACATGCAAACTAGATATATGACACCGACTCTGATAACATCAACTTCACCAAATAGAATAGCAAAAGTAGGTAGCCATTAAGTGAGATAGGTTGCTAGATGTGTAATTTCTTCGAGCTCCTAAGTATCTTCTGTCTCAGTATGTCCTTATAGAGAAGCAAACTGCCTATCAGAACGTGATTTTGACATCTGAATAGTATCGGTCTGCTGTCCACCTTGCCAGGCAAATGAGCGTCTATAGCACTATGGGCCTTCGTAAAAATGGCTCAACCATGCATCACAGCTGACCTTGTGCTGTTGATCCGAGGAGTTTGTCATGCTTGCTATTGCTAAATCTTGTCACACTTTTACTAAAAACCTGTGACAGCATGATATACCATAGTTGCTTTGTTTAGTGGTCTGACAATAATGAAGATCGTCCAGAACAACTTCTTCGTATAGTTTCCTATGCATTGGTAACCCCCGAAAGTGTATGAAAACTTCACAAGTCCAATGAGGTCTCACTCTCTACAGTGACAAACATGTTCCAAACGCTAGTTAAACCTCTTTATCAGTACTTGAATGTATCCTTCGTGAAAAGGGTAACCATACAATGCTTCCTTTGCTACATTCTTCAACCCAATATGCTCCATACGAGAAGTAAAGTTTGCCAAAATGTACTCCAGCCATTCACATGCATCGAGCCTAGGTTGATAATAATGGCCTCCTGATAGTTGACCATACTAGATGTCAATGTTCTGAGCCAAAATATCATCTAACAGGTAGTAGCTGTCAGCCTTTTCTATCGTATTGAAGGTGACATGGTTGCAAGAGTAAGCCGCTTCTTTGCGTTGAACTGATCAAATCACATTGCTTTTTCAATTTTTAGATACCAGGTTGAAGTCCTTGGCAATAATATACTCATTTTTAATATCTTTTAATAAGCCCACGCAGGTTTTAAGTAATATCTTTCTTTAAATGATAAGTGTATGACCTCTCCGTCGCTTAATGAATATGGAAGTTGAATGAACCTAATATTGTCGCTTTAGATAGAAAATGGGTCAAATTGTTACCCGACTGATCATAATGATAGCGTCCGCCAATATAGTAGATTCGCATCACTCTATAGGTCCCATATCTTCAATATCTCAGTGGGTTCGCGAGCTGCCAAATGGAAATGTTGTTGCCCAAATCGTGACATAATTAGCTGGATTGGTGCAGGCATATATACTTTTCTTGCCTTGCCATTGGTCAGGGAGGAATGCTTCTTGCTGTATGTTTCCCTCGCATCTGTTCTATGCAATGATTCCAGAATCGGAATCGGAATCGGAATCAGTGGGGACGGATTCCCAAGAATCGGTCGGATTCGATTCTGATTCCCATGAATTGGTCAGAATTGGTCGATTCCTAGGAAGGGAATCGATCTGAATCGGTTTTTTTTTAATTTTTTTCATCAAAAATTTCAAAAAATCATAAAAATTAGGAAATAGTTTATAAAAAGTCTAAAAATAAGATTATCATACATCAACATAGAATAATTGGTAATAAACACGAAGAGATGTTAAGTACATGTTAAGATGCAAAAAATTATAATAAGGTTCAATTGTATCACATGAAAACATAAAAATAGAAATATACATGTTATCAATCTTCACCAATATCCATGATATGGATATTGGCCTCATCCTCAATTGAAATTGGAACATATTTATATGAAAATAATGACGATGCCATGTGCTCAAAATTGTAGGCATCGGACTGTTGCATGTAGGTAGGCTCAGGTGGAGGAATTCACGGCTGCTGAGGTTCATAAAATGCAGGATATGGTGGCTCCATAAAATGCTGCTATGGTATTTGCTCATCCAGCGTGAAATACGGCTTTGGTCGCCGTGAATCAGGTGATTGGGCTATTGATGGCTGTGTCGTTGGTATGCACTCCTCATCATCATCATCAATTGAGTAGTGAAAATGAGCCTGTGTGCTATCATCTGGGCTCATGGATTCCGGAATCGGAATCGGAATCGGAATCGGAATCGGAATCTGGGCTCATGGGACCGATTCCGATTCCCAGAATCGGCCGGAATCGGCCGATTCCTGGGAAGGGAATCGATTCCGGATCGGTCCGGAATTGGTTTTTTTTTTTGATTTTTTTTTTAGTCAAAAAAATTCAAAAAATTCAGAAAAAATTCTAAAAAAATAGGAAATGATTTAGAAACATTTTAAAAAATAACCAATGCATGATATCCCAAGAACGCATCATCTGAAATACTAATGAACACCAATTGAAGACTTGAAGACTTGAAGTTAAGTACGTATTCCAATTCCATTTATTCGAATATCGAAAAGAGTTGATACATCGTAAAAAAAAAAAAAAATTACATCGTATCGATCTACTCAATATCTAGGATAAAGATATGGGTTTTCCTCCTCTCCCTTTCTTGCGCTTGGCTCCTCCCTCGTGCTCGTCTTGTATCTTTGTCCAGGACCCATTCCATGTAATGAAAATAATGCCGATGCCATGCCATCGAGTCGAATGGATCGGACCGGGACGATCGGGACGTAAGCGAGAGGATGGTGGAGGCTGGTGGTGTAATCACTGGCGAGTCGACGACCGAATACTTTGAGATCTTGTGGCCTCTGTATATAAGAATCATGTGTATCCAAATCCGGCGTGTAATACGGCTTTGGAAGCCGTGAATCGGGGAGACTCGAGTTCTTGTCATTGCGTCGGCCGGTATGCACTCCTCGTCATCATGCGCACAGGGAGAGGAGAGAGCTGCGTCTTTGTCATACGGGGCGACGGGACGTCCGACCTCCCAACTTCCTTCTCTTTACCTCTTCGACCATCTCTACGAACTACCGGAAGGTCCGGAACCCAAAAATTTTCAACTTTGCAAATCCTCCCATTTCAGTGCGGTCGCCTTTGTTTTCGTTCTCCCCGGACGCGAATGGGGTGGGTAGCGAGTTCTTGGGGCTATAACGAGGAGGTGAGGCGGGGGTAAAAGCTGAGGTGGGCCTCGATAGGCTGTGGGGCAAGAAGAAGGCCCCGCCGAGCACGAGAAGTAGATGGAGGTGGAGGGAAGCATCCTCGCCGACCACCATCCGACTCTCCTTACGCCCGTACGCGGTCATCGGGGATCGAAACTCGTTCAGAATCCGCAGCTTCCACAGCTTCTCTCTCTGTCCCTGAGAGCGCAAGTGCATGCTCCTCACGGAAAATGCGGTCCGTGTCCACCTCCTCGGGTGGTGGTGTGGCGGAGGAATGCCTCTGCTCGTACGAGCTGCACACGGAGCCGTGCGAATCGCTCCTTGCTGATTTTGCCGATCCTTGATGTTCTTTATGCGTAGCCTCGTGTTATAATGACGAAGACCGGCTTCTCAGAGTAGGTCGAGGTCAACTTTGTTCCTCCTTTTGGTATGTATCGGGTTGAATGTACTCAGTTCCTCTCGCGGTGGGAAGGCGGTGCCTGCTCGGTATCCCGGTACGATGACGCCAAGTGGATTCCATCCACTCACGGTGTTCACACAAATCCACCGCACTCAATTTCGCAGAAAAACACAAACGAAAACGGAAAACAATTAGCCCATCGTGACCGTAACTTATATGAAAAGAAAAGAAATTCCTCGTCAAACTATTACATGCCGGGTGACACTTTGTCAATGAATATTTCATGTCGACGTACGGTATACGCCGACCCTCGACTTGTACTTTTGCATACGAAAAATTTAAAAAAAAAAAAATTAGTTGCACAGTAATGCTAGATCAAGGTATTTAATGAACTTCTAACTTATTTACATCTCGGCCTCATCTTTGTCTTCTTTGAGATCGGCACAGCCTGTTGGATAAGCTATGCAAGTGTACCCCGCATCGCCTCGTTGTCGTTCACCACACTTTGTCCTCACGTATTGGATGCGGGGGTTGAAAAAGTATCCCGCAGAATTTTATTAGTTAACACTTTGTGACCTTTAAGGCAATTATATAGCAAAAATAATTTTTTTAACCAAGTTACTGCGCATGGACATCGTGGTGCAGGTATAGTCTTGTCCCATCGGTCATCGATGATCTTCCACCACTTTTTGTAACCTGCTGGATTTTTTTCTTTAATTTTCGGCTTTGCCCGGTCCATAGCATCGTACAATGTGCCCGTCGGTCCTGTCATCGTCGAGTCTACCAACCTCGGGACAACTACCGATTGGCTCGATGATTGCGAGTAGTAGGCAATCCTTTCCCGAAAACCTCTTGTCGGTGATGCGCTTCTCGGACGACAAGAATCTCCAACTTGCTCTTTCTTGTCGTACGGGTTGTCCACCGTATAGTTGTAATACTCCTCGGATTTGTGTGAACCTAACCAATGCATGCGTACGTGCGGTGTAAACTCTCCGAGCGATGAAGTTCGTAGCAAAATCGTGTCGGACCGGGCCTAACAGATCGTGCCCTCTGTGTGTGATCTCGTGATATGTAGCGGGCGGGGATGCGAATAAATAAAAGATGTGATCGTCTGCGCTGCGTGAGTGTGGATACCACACCCTGCTCCTTTTATGTCCTCACAATATGAGATCTATGGAATGTCTTTCACGGGGCACCCGAGAAGATGTGCTTTCTTCTCCGTGGCTTCAACTTCCCTGACCGCCTTATATGATGGTTCGTTGTCGGTGACAACACAGAACCGCATTCTCCTCCCCATCTCCTCCGCACTCCATCCAATTAGAGAAAAAATGAAGTCGGCATTTTTTATCTTCCCGAAAGCATCACCCAAACTTGAGAATGTAGTCCTCGGAACGATTACACCGAAGTTTATCATACTCCTCTTGGTGATACTGTCCACCCATCGCGCGCGTGATTGTGCAACCCTCTCCTTCTACACGACTTGAACCCATCCGTCCACTCCCTCGACTCCTGGACCTCCTCGTCCGGAGCCGGCGCCGTATGTATGTGTCTGTTTGCCGGGGCTTGCAAACCCGGTCCGGCCTCACCCGCGGCATCCACCCATCGTACGGAAGTAGGGGTGGTGGGCTGCGTAATGTGTGATGCCTACATCGAAGTTAAAAAAAAAATTGGGATCGAAATTCAAAAATTAAGTTTGAATTAATAAAACACACGTAATGTCAATTTTAATTTAAAAAGTGATACCTACGTATAAAAACCACTTGTGATGTGGCGAACGGCTCTCTTTACGGCCGTTCTGTTGCCTTCACCCCTTTCGTTGCTGTAATCCCCGACCCGGCCTCTTGTTTCCTGAAAATAAATACTCGTCACTCGGTGTAAATCGAGTCTTGGTAGAAAATGAAACGGCGGAATGGCTCCTGTCTCACAGGGTCGAGGTTCTCGGTCCCGGGTAGGACAAGCCGATGCTTGATCGGCCCAAAGCTGGGTCCAACTGCGGACCCGGAACCCTCCTGCTCCCCTCCTCCTGTCCTCATCTCGACGAAGGCACGCTTGCTATCGTGCCTAGCACGTCTAGCTCGGGTCGAGGACTCGTCCTCGCTACGTAGCTCCGGCTCGGTGGTGCCTTCCTTCCTTTCCCTTTCGAGGTAGGCGAATCGCGGTCCCTCCTCCTCGAGTAGCTCGTCGTGCTGACTCCTCCTCTGCTCGATCTAACGACCCGTTGAGAGGCTCTACTCGTGTATCCTCTCATCTCCTCGCTCTTCTCCACAGGCACCTTGTCGCATTTTACATTCCCACATTCGACGATATGTTGTTTCGGCCCGAACACCCCTCCGTTCATCTCCTTCCCACGCCTTGCTTTGTACCCTCTTCACGACTAGGTCTACCACCGTATGCCGTGCTCCCGACCCGCGTCGGAAGCACGTCGTGTCTTGCGTCACCTTGATCGGCCATTGCTTTTTGCAAAAATTGTAAACAATGCACTAAAAATGATTAGATAACATAAAAATTGTTTTAGACGCATTCGGGAAGCGGACAACCCGAAAACACACCATTCGGTATGTTTAAAGGGTTACGTATTTGCGGAAATGGTCGTAAATTAACGTACGGGGTATCCGAAATTTTCCCGTACTGAAAAGAACATCCGATCGATGTTCGAAACAACTGAGCGGAGTTATTCGATCACGAATCACCGAGTTTAACTCTACTCGGAGTCATCGGAAACGTGTAAAAATAGGCGTACGGGATATCCGAATTTTTCCGTCGTGAAAATGGACATATCAGGATAGTTGAAACTTCGACGGACTTGTTCGGACGAGAAATCGTAAAGTTTAACGACACTCGAACTCGTCGGAAACGCGTAAGAATGGACGTACGAAGTTTTGGCGAAGAAATCTTACCGAAAAACCTTACGAATCGAAGAAGAGGTTGATTCGATGCCGATCCGAGCTTGAATTGGCGGAATCCTTTGAAGAACGAGGCTTGGAATCGCCGGAATCGCACGAATCGCCCTGGAATCGCCGGAATCGGTGGAATCGGGCCGGAATCGACCCTGGATCGACGGAATCGGCCGGAATCAACGGTGGATCGACGGAATCGAGTCGGAATCGACGGAATCGCGGCCCGGAATCGCGCCGGGATCGCCGGCGCCCTCTCATGCCGCCGCGGGATCGACGGAGGGCGGCTCTGTACGGGTCGATTCCCGGCCACTAAAGGAGCCGGAATCGGTTCGATTCTCGGATCGACTGCGGGTAGGGAATCGAGCAGGGCCGGGTTGACCGGCCGGCCTTCCGAAGAATCGGTCGGATCGACCGATTCTTCATGGAATCGGTCGGAATCGGATCGATTCCGACCGATTCCAGGCGATTCAGACCGATTCCGCGGAATTCTTCCTGGAATCGGTCCTTCCGCCGGGAATCGGATCGGAATCCACCGATCCAATTCCGGAATCGGTCGGAATCGGACCGATTCCTCCGATTCTGCAAACAATGTCTGGGCTTACAGGTTGCCTAATCTCCAGCTTTCTTCTCTTCACATCTTTAACCATCTCTGATGTTCCACCATAACTCAAATATTTTTTTAACTTCGGAAATCCGCCCATTTTTTGTGTTGTCACTTTTATTTTCGTTTTGCCTAGATTACGAATGGGATGGGTAGCGGCGGCTGGGGCTGGAGCTGGGGCTAAACCTGGAGGTGGCTACTGTATAGCTGCTGGGGCAGAAGAAGGGCCTACTTGAGCCTAAGAAGTACGTGGAGCCGGAGCATCCTCCTCGGCCTCAACACCATCCAACTCTCTTTCAGCACATGCACGGTCATCAGGATCAAACTAGCTGCCATCTCCTCTATCCAGGAGGCAAATGCATACTCCTCTTGGAATATTTGATCTATGTTCACCTCTTCAGGTGGTGGTATGGCGGAGGTATGCCTCTGCTCGTATGGACCACCTGCGAATCGTGCAAATCGCTCCTCAGAGATCTTCTATCGTTCCTTGATATTCTTGATGCACAGCCTCATATTGTAATGACAAAAGACCAGCTTCTTCAGTCGGTCTGAGGTCAACATGTTTCTCTTCTTTTTATGTATCAGGTTGAATGTACTCCAGTTCTTCTCGCAATGAGAGGAACTAGCATTCTGGCTGAGTATCCTGATACCAATGGCAACAAGTGGATTCCATCCACTCCTGGTTTTCACCTGAACTCACCACTCAACTGCAAAAAAAAAAAAAAAAAACAGTCTGGCATCTTCAATAACTTATAAGATAAGTAAATAAAATCTTCATCATAAATAAGTATATCAGGCGACATTTTGTCGCACAAATATCTCAGATCAACATTTGAGTATACCCCACCCTCATCTTGTACCTCTGCATATGAAAAATAATTTAAAATAAATTTATTAGTTGTCTAATAATTTTAGGCTTCAAATTATTGACTAAACTCCAACTTACCTCTATCTCAGCTTCTATTCTGTCATGCTTAGATTGGCAGAGATGTTGAATAACAGATAGTGTACCTCGTATCAACTTGTTGTTGTTTACCACCTATCCTCCATATTGGATGCGGGGGTTTAAAAAATACGTTGCAAAAATTTATCAATATTAGTATTAACATTTTGAAGCCGGCAATTATTGACTAAACTTCAAGTAGGTAAACACAAATAATTTTTTCATCCATATTGACTAACTTGTAGTATGGACATCGTGGTGCGAAGTCTTGTCCCATCGGTCATCTATGATCTTCCACTATTTTTTGTAACCTCTGGGATTCTTCTCTTTGATTTGTAATTTTGCCCGGTTCATAGCATAGTATAGCGTGCCCATTTGGTTCCTGTCATACGAGTCTACCAATCTCAAGACAACTACCAGTGGCTCAATGATTGTCAAGTAGTAGTCAATCCTCTCCCAAAATCTATTGTCAGTGATCTGCTTCTCAGACCTGACAAGAATTTTCAGCTGATCTTACCGGTTATGCAGGTGGTCCACCATATAATTATAGTATTCCTCGGACTACGTGAACCTAACCAGTGCATGTTTGTGTCGGTGTAAACTCTCCAGTGCAATGAAGTTAGTGGCAAAACGTGTAGGACCGAGCTTGACAAGATCGTGCCCTCCTGTGTGTGATCTCATAATATGTAGCAGACGAGGATGCGAATAAATAAATGAGGCGATCGTATGCGCCTGCCTGACAAGGGTAGAGACACTCCTCCTTGCCTACATTCTTCAGTATGAGATCAATAGAATGTACAGCACAGGGCACCCAGAATAGATGATGCCTCTTCTTCATCAATTTCTTCCTAGTCACCTTATATGAGGGTTCGTTGTCAGTGACAACCTGAACCTCATTCTCCTCCCCACTTTCCTCCACCATAGCATTCATCAAAGAAAAAATGTAGTAGGCATTTTTAATCTTCCCAGAAACATCCACCGACTTCAGAAATGTGGTCCCCTCAGAACAATACACCAATAAGTTTATCATACTTCTCTTGGTGATATCTGTCCACCTATCACACATGATCGTGCAATCCATCTCCTTCCACACCAATCTAAACCCATCCATCCACTCCCTCAACTCCTGCACCTCCTCCTCCAGCCCACCACCATATATATGCCTATTGCCCGGGGCTTGCAGACCCGATCCAGCCTCACCCGCAGCATTTATCGCAGTCTGGAAGTAAGGGCTGGTGGCTGCATGTGCTGGGATGCCTACATTAAGTTAAAAAAAAACTTGGATCAACAAAAATTAAGGTTAACTAAATAAAACACACATAAAAGCCATTTTAACAGTGATACATGTATGTAAAAACCACTTCACAATGTGGCGAACGGCTCTCTTTACAGCCGTTTATGTTGCTTTTATCTCCTTCATTGCTTGTTTAATTCCCATATATCCAGCACTTTGTTTCCTAAACAGATACTCATCACTCGGTGCAAATTAAATATTGACATAATGGCGGTGTGGCTCCTGTTTCTATCTCTCATTCCCCCGATCTCGGATAGGGTGAGCCGATGCTGATTAATCAAGAACTGGGTCAGCTCTGGACCTTGACCCTCCTGCTCCCGTCCTCCTGTCTTCCTCCACAGTAGATGCACGGTTGCCAGCATGCCTAGCATGTTTAAGTTCGAAGTCTGTGGAGTCGTCCTCACTCTCTGGCTCTCTGGCTCCGCCGCGGTTGGTGCCTTCCCCTTGTCTTTCTCTTCGTATGTAGGCAAATCTCGGTCCCTCCTCCTCTCAAGTAGCTTATCGTGCAACTTCTCCCTCTGCTTAATCCTAATAGATCATTGAGAGGCTCTATCTGTCATGTAGTCTCTCATCTTCTCACTCTTCTCCCTCGGCACCTTATCACATTTTTTGACATTCCCACCTGTTGCTTCAATATGCTGTTTCAGCTGGAACACACCCCCGTTCATCTTCTTCTCACACCACTTGCACTGCACTCTCTTTCTGACTACGTCTACCATATGGTTGTGTTCTCAACCCACGTCAGAAAGACGTGCTGGTGGTACATCACCCTGATCGGCCATTGCTTATACCTATAAAAATTGCAAACAATTCATTGAAAATTGTTAGACATTTTATAAATTGCTTTAGAAGCTGTTTGGGAAGCAGACAACCCATCGAACATATTATTCGGTATGTTTAGAGGGTTACGTCTTTGCAGAAAGGGTCATAAATCAGTGTACGAGGTTTTCAAAATTTTTTCTATACAAAGAACGTCCAATCGATGTTCTCACAACTCGAATGGAGTTGTTTGGTTAGAAATCAGCGAGTTTAAGCGTGCTCGGAGTCGTCGAAAACGTGTCAATATCGGCGTACGGGGTTTCCAAAATTTTTCTTTTACAATAGAACATTTAATTGATGTTCTTACAAGTTGAACAGAGTTGTTCGATCGGAAATCAACGAGTTTAACCATGTTTGGAGTTGTCGAAAACACGTAAGAAAAGGCGTACAGAGTTTTCGGAGAAGAAATGTTACCGAAATCAGCTTAGGATTGAAGAAGAGGTTGAATCGAGTTGGATTGGAGTTTGGATCGGCGGAATCCCTTGAAGGGATCGGCTAGAATCGTTGGAATTGCCGGAATCGCTGTTGGAATCGACGGAATCGCTCCGGAATCAGCATTGATAGCTGGGATCGAGTTCGGAATCGCCGGATCGATCGATTCTACGCCCTTGAATCGCCGCTCCGGTCGCCGCAGCTTGTTGGTTGCGTGGGAATTGACCTGTGCAGTCGATTTCGGCCCTAAAAGGGCAGGAATCGATTTAATTCCTGGTCCGGAATCGGTTCGGGAATCGAACTGGACGGGACAGACCGGTTTCTGGTGGAATCGGCCAGATTGACCGATTCCAGGCTGGCTGATTCCGACTGATTCAACCGATTCAGTCCGATTCCAGCGGAATTCCCTCCGGAATCGGAGCTTCCGCAGGAAATCGATTGATCCGATTCCGGAATCGGCCGATTCCGATCCGATTCTGGAATCAGCCAATTCCGATCTGATTCCACCGATTCTGTAATCAATGGTTGTGTTTCTGAGCAGAAGAACAAGGAACTCCTTTGTTAACTATATGTTACCTGCCAGAGAATGAAGTAGAAAAGGTAGGTAGATTTGCATATATGTGATGATAGCAAGTGAAAAACATAAGATACGATAGCAGTGGGGCATGAGCAATCTCTCGACGATTGTCACCCGGGGGGTATTTGTTGACATTTAAAATTTACATTGATGTAAAGGAAACAACTAACAAAGAGTTGCTTTACTTTTAAAGTCATACTTTGTATTAAGATCTAGATTCTAGGCTATCTTTATAAGATGATAACATTTGACATCAAGATATAGATATTAAAGAGCTCTCCGAAATCGGATGGAAGGATAGAAGCTGATCCTAGACCTAGTGTACATTAAGTCCTAGGGTGACGAAGTTGCGGACCATCTCCTTCAAGCTTATATGCAATAGGGAGGTAGGAGAAGGGAGCCAATTCTCTCAACTTTACCACAGTCGAGATGCACGCTAATTTGAGATTGCCAATCCAGTGGATATGCTGAATTCAGCTCCCAAAGCAGGAAGGATGATAAAGTTACCAGTTCAGATACATATGCATGGGAATTGCCGAGACCAGGATCACATATGTTATGAAATAAATGCATACATTGGTTAGTAGGGGCCACAACATAAAATGAATATGCTTACATAGTTGGATGTGCATAGCCGGAGGGGCTTAAGTTATCAGACCTATTTGGAGGTAGCCAAGATAAAACTAAGATATCCCAATAGCCAAAATGATGTACTAACAAGTCATTTCCAGATCTTATATTGGCCAATAGACATGATCGACAAAAAGGAGAGATGTGTGTTAGAACATAAGATGATTGTATGTGCTTGATCTGATGGTTAAGCTACCAACATATGGAGGGCATCTTGGATGACAATGGTTAGCACCAAAGTTCACACCCAAGGGTGAAGGATCACAACTACAGGAAGCATGGCATACACCTAATGCCTTTGGAAGGTAAAGAAAGAAATCTATATTCTCTGTAGAGGACTAGGATAATCAAGACTTTGATAAGCTTGGTTGATTTGGAAATTACCAAAGCAGGAAGGGATTGGCTTTCTCACAGTCCTGATGAATGTATGGATGTCTAAACATAGTGGATAATCAAGACTTTGTTCAATTGCAATGGATGATCAGTCATGCATCCAAGGATGCTTGTGCAATACACAAGGAATAGGATGCACATACATCAATACCGATGCCAGGGGGAAAAATCAGATTGCCATGATGTTCTGCCCGGCTGACAGTCAAGGAATTAATGCCCATGGCAGGATCTGATGGGAGTATATTTGCCCTGGACATCAAATGGGAGCATTCTTTTTCAAACCCGGAATCTGCAGGTGACAATTTGGATGCCAAAAGGAGAACTTGATGGGTCTGACATGTGCTTAGAATGGAGGAAAAGTGTCTTCTTTGGAATTAGCCATGTTAGGTGCTCAATTATGCATCTAAGCATGCCATGGCTATAAGTTAAAAAATAGAACGCTTGCACACTACTGCTGAGGCAAAAAAAAAAGATAAAGGAAAATGCATATGTTTGATAGATCGACAAGTGCCTAAGGCTGCAGATGTTATCTTAAATCTTAATTACACTGGATACTCAATTGGACATCTAATGCACCATGGTAACAAAGTAATGAGTTATGATATTGTTGACACCCAAATTTGTAGAAGAAAAGAACATGAGTGAAATGAAGTCGATTTCAAAGAAAAAAAAAGAAGAAGAGAAGAAAGAAAGAAAGGGAAATGGCATGTCCGGTCTCCCCAAAATCTGGTCTGTATACAGCATATACAGGTACCGTAAACTAGCCCAATTCAGTCCACCTGCAGGCCCCCTAAACTGTCCCCCACAGGTTCATGGGCGGTCCATCTCCAAGGCCCAGAACAGGACCTTGATCGGCCCTAATTCAGCTGGCTGTAGAGTCCCTTTGCAAGCCATCTCCAAGGCCCACGGGCCTGCTCAAAAATGGGCCGGATATTCTTCTAAACAAGCTAGGGAATCAGCCCGCGGTTCTGCTCAAAATGGGCTCGACAGAAAATAGAAAGAGGATTTTGTTGAATAGAGGCAGGATGTCGGACGAAAGAAGTGGGAGACCTGGCTTGGGATATCGACAAGCTATGGAGTCCCAATCGGTGTCTGATTCTGGATATTATGGAAGCTCCGAATCCTACTCGGAAACAACTAAGGCAACGGTCGATCTCCTTCCGAAATTCGGGGGGGGGGGGAGAATATGGGAAGTTCTGAGTCCTCCCGGAACCACCTTCCTAACCAAAGACGGAGCCCTCCCGACGCATATAAAAAGCCGGCCGGTGTGCACAGCGCAGGGAGGAGAAAAAAATTTGAGACAGAGATGGACGGAGCGGAAGGACATAGCGAGAGAGAAAGAGGACTTGGAGAGGTTACTAGTCCTCCTGCGACTTGGTGGAGCCTGCCTTTTTCTGCTCCCGCCATCTCCTTCTTCCGCTGGCCTTTTCTACAGCCGGACGCCGCAGCCTCCGCAGCAAGTCGCCGCGGGTGCCATAGAAGCCAGAAGCCCCTCCTGTTGCTGCCGGTGAGAGCCTCCCCCTCTTCCCCTTGGGCCGACGGTCCTCCTCTCTTCCCTCTGCCGGCACCGTCGCCGTCGAACAAAGCCGGAAGCCGCTGGAGGACGCCGCAATGCCGTTGGGTGCCGAAGAAGTGTCGAGCGGACACTGTAGCCGGCCGGAGAAATATGTCTCCTAAACCT
Source organism: Cryptocoryne crispatula var. balansae (assembly GCA_036172225.1). NCBI lineage: Eukaryota > Viridiplantae > Streptophyta > Magnoliopsida > Alismatales > Araceae > Cryptocoryne > Cryptocoryne crispatula. The sequence continues at coordinate 39,732,515 of CM069918.1, read as the reverse complement.
TGGTCCACGCTGGATAATGGTGGGGCCCACCCGGTGGAGAGAAAACAAAAAACGAGAGGGAGGCGCAGTCGGGCGAAGTCGACTGGCCCCCCTAGCGTCCGCCGGCCCCCGCGGAAGAGCCTGTTGGCCCGGAACAGTATCAGCCCGGTCCAAACAGTGGACCGGGCCCTCTGTAGCTGAAGCAATGCCCTGCGCACAGCGCAGGGGCCTTTTTCAACAAAAAAAAAGATTTTAAAACAAACAAAACAGTGAAAATTAAATAAAAAAATACATTTAATTCAACAAACCGGACTAGTTGGGGGGTCGACTAACCATCCGCCCCTACGTCTCGGCTTAACTTAAAAGAATCCAAAATTTGGACTAGTTGGGGGGTCGACTAACCATCCGCCCCTACGTCCTTAAGGTAGACATACAAAGGTCTATAAAAGACCCCAATGTCTTACCAAGTTCACCAAGCTATGCAAGGCTCAAGCATAATCAATATGCTGTCATGCCGGTCATATGCTAGTGAAATCATCAAAAAAATAGTGGGGGATGCCCATAAGTCTATCAAGACTGGGTACATGCCGCCCATGGATCGATAAGTTCATCAAGGACTCAAGAGACTGATTTTCCAGTCAAGTTGCAAACCGTCTCATGAAAAAGAGTGGAAGGAAATACCCATAAGTCTGTATTTCTCTCAAAGGATTGACAGACACCATACTCATCAAGAGTTGAGCAAGGATATTCTCAAAACGTGTCAAAGTCGAGAAGTTGTATTTTCTGGACTGTGAACGTCCAAGACAGACATTCAGGAAACTGTACTTTTGATTATATCATTGAAAGGAGTCAATGATCTCATTGATCCGGTGGGATGCCAAGCACTTAAAAAAAAGAAGACAGAATACAAATCTGTAATTGAACCTAGAATTCAAATTCTGTTCAATCCAGTTCAGATTTACAAATAGAAATTTAACCCCACAAATCACACATTCCATAAAGGATCTGAAATTGAAATTCTGAGATTTGAAGCATGCAGAAAATTTGAGAAGAACAAATCTGATTTGCTGGGGCTTGAGCCGCATCTGTGAGTTTGAAATAATAAGAAAACTGTAAAATCTGTGAAAGCTGAAAATCTGGAAATCAGAGATCAGAAACTGAAAATGTATAAATCAGAAAATCTGAAGTTGTAAAATTCTGCAGGAAGGCCGATTCTGGAAATTCCAAATCTGAAAACTTTTGGAACGTACAGAGTTTGCAGGAGAAGCTGAACCAAGGTCCGGAATCAGAATTTATGCTCAGAACCCATTTCAAAAGAAATCAGAAATTAAAACCTGCTAATCTGAACTTCACAAGGAAACTGAGTCCTGTAAAATCTGAAAATCTGAAGTTTAATAAAATCTGAAACGTGCAGAATTTGAGACCTAGAGCCTGCAGCCAAAAATCAGAAATTAAAGAGGAGAAGTCTGCAATGTGCAGAATTTGTGAGAAAACTGAAATCAGCAGGGGATCCGAACTAAAATTCTGCAATCTGAAATTTGAAGGTTCAAATCTGAATTTCGAAGTTTCAAAATCTGAGCTTTATCAGAACATTGCAATCATGGAATTCACAGGTCCGTTCCAAACCTGAGCCTCCTAGATTTAGATTGGAACAGGACAGAAGATGATCCGCAATCAGGTAGTCCCAAATCATTCAAGCCGATAAGAAAATTCAAATTCAAAACCGTCCCAAATCATTTCACATAAATCTGAAAATTGCATAAGAGATGATCCAGAAACTGTCAAATTCATGAAATACAAACTCTACAGAATTAACTGAAATCTAACTTAAACCAATCAAAATTAAACTCAAATCAAACTCAACTCTAATTCAATCAAATCAAATTTCTCTAAGTAATCCAAACTCAAGCAAATCTGAAACTGTAAAAATCCGAAATTTGGAAACATTCAATCAAATCAAATTTCTCTCAAACTCTTAAATTATGCATGTTTTCTATTTCAATGGATTGCTATGACGAAAATCATGTTTTCTATTTGGATGCATGTTTTCTATTTCAATGGATTGCTATGACGAAAATCATGGGTCTTCGAGTCATCTCGATGTAATTAACGTCGGATCTTCGCACCATCCGACGGGGAGAGGTCAAAATCAATTTTCAAAGAACCTAACAACCTCAACGTATAATTTTGACCCTAGTTAGTACTTTTATGGAATACCATCTATTTTCCTAAGAAGTCAATGCTAAGGTCTAATCAAATCTAATTCAAAATTCAAAAGGAAAATGAATTTCCAAAACCTAAATCTTTAAATTTGAGGTTACATCAGATATACCTAATGTTGCAGATGATAGAAGAGAAAGGATCTACTGGTCACTGCCGATGCCCAAGAGAAGAAGATATACCCTTCTGAAATCCGGTGCAATCTGGATGTCAAAAGAAGAGCATTGGACTAGGTAGTGCTGATGGAATAGAAGGAGACAATGCCCTTATTGCTCCAGCACCAATAGAGGGGTAAATAGGTCCTGTTATAATGACATTTTTATTTCCCCGATTAGATGACAGTGGCTATGCATGATCTGAACGTGGACACGAAAAAGAGAATGGAAGAAACAGGAAATACCTGATAGTCCCGATGGATGCCCAGCACCGGAAGACAATGTCTTCTCTCCAATTTGGCTTCGACAGGGCCTGGAAGGTCCAGATGATGCTCAAGATAGGAAGATTAGATAAGGCTTCTCTCCAATTTGGGTTCGACAAGGCTTCTCTCCTTAAAGCAGCCTTGGGCAGATGCTTGACTGGAAACCAGGTCAGCAAAGAAAAGACTAGTGGATCTGTTATATAATTTGATGGTCGCAGCAGAGAGGGGGATAAAGAAACAGGAAAATCCCCGTATCTGGTAGCCCTGATGAGAGGATGGAGCTGCAGGAGGATGCTTTCTCTTTAATCCAACCCCAGCTGATGGCCAACTGCACACCAGGAGAGCAAGAAACAGAACCCGGTGGTTCTCTTAGTAGAAGCAAGTCACGACGACAGAACAAGGAAGGAAGAGGAGGAAAGAGCTGGTGGGGATGACTTCTTGCCCTGAAACTCCCCAAGGATTTCTTAACAAGGATCAACTGATGATTGGAATAAGATCAAGGGTCAAGGGAGTATCCGGATCCTAGTCAAAGTCTTGAGAAGGCGTATCAAGGATGATTTTCCAGTACTGATTATACATATTTTTTGGACATTATCAAGGATTATTTTTTGGAACTCATCAAAGAATTTGAAGTTAACCTGAGTTGTATCAAGTTCTTGAGTTCCATCACACTGGTTCTGTTGACTAAACAAGAGAATATGGAAGACATTAAAGATTTTAGGCCAATTATTCTTAACTGCAGCTATAAAATTATCACTAAAGTTTTTGCAGTCAGGTTTAGCAGGTATATTGACAAGCTAGCTAGCTCCTCCCAGGTAGATTCATTTTGGACAACTTTATGGCATCCCACGAGTGCTTACATGATCAGAGGCTCAGGCATAGAGTGCGTTCTTCTGAAGTTGGACTTTGAGAAAGCTTATGACAATGTTAGGTGGAATTGTCTTCTTAGAATCTCACAACGCATAGGTTTTAAGAACAAATGGATCTTGTGGATCAAGAGTTGTATCACTTTTGCAAAGTTCTCATTGAAATGGATAGGAAAACTTTTGACATTTTATCTTCCTCAAGAAATCTCAAGTAGGGACACCCTATTTCTCTGCTTCTTTTTGTTCTTGTTAGCCATATACTTATGTTCATGTGGGAAAAAGTTGAGCAAGTAAGGATTATTGAAGGAATTGAAGTAGGGAGAAAATGGGAATGAGTTACACCTTTTTTTTTGTGTTGATGACATTGTTATTCTCCTCAGGTAGATCCAACAAATGTCTTTCTTTAAGAATCGTGCTTTACTTGTTGTATGTGGTAACATGGTTGAAGATCAAAAATGATAAAAGCAAACTTATTGGCATCAACCTGAATGAGGAACACATAGCTGAGATACAGAAGATTTTCAACGTGTCTTGGTTTTTCACTGCCTATTAAGTATTTATGTATTCCACTTTCAGACAAGGGTTATAGTAGTGACTTGTAGGATGTAGTCCATAAGATGGAAAGAAAATTGCAAGGCTAGAAAAACAAAGTACTATTTACTAGTGGTAAATGGTTGTTATTCAAGATGGTGCTACAAAGCATTCCTCTGTTCTTCTTGTCTATTCTCAAAGTGTCTAAATGTGTCTGCAACAATTTGGAAAGAATTAGGTTGAGATTTTTCTAGCAAGGTAACACTGATAAAAAGGGTCTTCATCTCATTAGGTGGAATCATGTTTGCAGGCCAACTAAAGAAGGGGGTGTGGCTCTGATGCCTCTGGAGACTATCAACAATTCACTTCCCACTAAATAGATATGGAAGTTGAACACCAGCCATGCACTGTAACACTGATAAAAAGGGTCTTGATGCGGGACGAGGCGGGACGGAACGGCGGCGCGGCGTTGCAGCGAGCCTTCAAGAGGCGCAAAAGACCTAAAATGCATGAAATAAAGCAAAACCGGACTTAAACCGGTCAAAACGGGCCCAAAATGCATCGAACCATGCCCGAATCACTCAAAACGGGCCTGAACCGGCCCCAAAATGACTTGAACCGGCCCGAACCGCCCCAAACAAGGCGAACCGGCCGGTTTAACACTGAACCGTCTGACCGTCGAACCGGGCTGAACTCGGCCCCGAACCGGTCTAAACCGGCGGTCGGACCGGCTCGGGAGGCGAACCGTGGCCGGCCCGACGAATCCGGGGCGGACCGGGCGGGCGGAGGGCGCAAGCCGGTGCGCCGGCCGGCCGGCGGAGCGAACCGGCGCCGGTTCACCCGGCCGGCGACTTAACGCGGGGGGACGTGGTCGCCGCGGATCGCGCGGCGGGGCGAGCGACGCGGCCGTCACCGGCCGCCGCGTACCCCGCCGGGTGTCGTCGACCGCGAGCACCCGCTCGCGAGGGCCTCCGCGGCCCGAGGGCTTCTGGGCCGCGGCCGCCGCGCGAGGTCTCCGGGAGGCCGGAGGCGGAGGAGGGCGGAGCCGGCGAGGCCGCCGCCGCCGAAGCCGCCGCCGAAGGGGGCTCCAACGAGCCCGACGGCGTCGCCTTCTTCCTCCTCTCGCCCCCTTCGTCTTTGTCTTCGGCTGGAATCGCGGAAGAGGGGTGGCCGGAGGCCACGGCCGGCCTCGCAAACGAGGGGATCTCCACCGATGAAGAGGGAGTGGGCTACCGGAGGTATCTGCCGCCGGAAGAGAGGGAAGGCCACCGTAACCACCGGAGCCTCTAATCGGGGCCGTGTGCACGGACACACGGCGCGGACGCGGCTTCTTCTTCCTCTTTCTTCTCCGTCCGGGAAGGAGGTCCGGGTGGTGCCAACAGCCAGGGGGGGGGAACGAGAGTACTCCGGGATCGCCGTGAGGTGGGGGTGGACGGAGGGTGGGGATCGACGCGGGTCGGAGGTGTCGAAACGGACGTAAACGGGAGCGAACGGTGTCGATAGGGCTTCAACTCGAACCGGTGAAGGGGGAAGGGGAAGGAATGGCTCTGAGGCCGCCGACGGAGGAGAAGGGGAAGGCACCCACGCCGGAGGGTCGCGAAGAGACCGTCCGCACCGGAGGTGGAGCCGGGACGACCTCCATCGCGAGGGGCGAAGAGGAAGGGGCAGCGCCCCGACGCGGGGCAGCCCCTGTGGTTCCAAAATCGGACAATAACTTCTCTCTCCTTCATTCAACAATGTGCCCTCTTAAATAAGAGGAGCCTATTACAAATAAGACACCCTAAATGACTATTTACATACACATGTCTCCGTAGTGACTCAAATTAAAGGAAAAGACCACAAATAAAACTGAAATATTTACAAACATGTTCAAATGGACGTAAATGCAAATAAACCCCAAAATGGACCGGACCGGGTCCCCATCATTCTCCTCTACCAGGAGAAAACTCGTCCTCGAGTTTTGACGTCTTCAAATGTTGCCGTCACGTTCACCAAGCGCCGCACTTCATCGGAAGCATCCCGTGAGTCGCCTCACGAGAATGGGCCGATCCCGGGCTCGATACCATTTCGATGCGGACGAGGCGGGACGGAACGGCGGCGCGGCGTTGCAGCGAGCCTTCAAGAGGCGCAAAAGACCTAAAATGCATGAAATAAAGCAAAACCGGACTTAAACCGGTCAAAACGGGCCCAAAATGCATCGAACCATGCCCGAATCACTCAAAACGGGCCTGAACCGGCCCCAAAATGACTCGAACCGGCCCGAACCGCCCCCAAACAGCGGCGAACCGGCCGGTTTAAGGCTTCGAACCGGCCTCTCGGACCGTCGAACCGGGCTGAACCGGCCCCGAACCGGTCTAAACCGGCGGTCGGACCGGCCCGGAGGCGAACCGTGGCCGGCCCGGACGAACCGGGCGGACCGGGCGGGCGGGCGGCGCGGTGCGCCGGCCGGCCGGGCGGAGGCGAACCGGCGCCGGTTCACCCGGCCGGCGACTTAACGCGGGGGACGTGGTCGCTGTGACGGGCGGCGGGGCGAGCGACGCGGCCGTCCTCACCGGCCGCCGCGTACCCCGCCGGGGTCGTCGACCGCGAGCACCCGCTCGCGAGGGCCTCCGCGGCCCGAGGGCTTCGGCCGCGCGCCGCGCGAGGTCTCCGGAGGCCGGAGGCGGAGGGAGGCGGAGCCGGCAGAGGCCGCCGCCGCCGGCCGTCGCCGAAGGGGGGGCTCCAACAGCCCGACGGCGTCGTCTTCTTCCTCCTCTCGCCCCTTCGTCTTTGTCTTCGGTTGGAATCGCGGAGCGAGGGGTGGCCGGAGGCCACGGCCGGCCTCGCAAACGAGGGGATCTCCACCGGATGAAGAGGAGTGGGCTACCGTGAGGTATCTTTGCCGCCGGAAGAGAGTGGGAAGGCCACCGGAATCCACCGGAGCCCTAATCGGGGCCGCGCGCATCGGACACAGCCCGCGGACGCGGCTTCTTCTTCCTCTCTTTCTTCTCCGTCCCGAAGGAGGTCTGGGGTGGTGCCAAACAGCAGGGGGGGGGAATGAGAGTACTCCGGGGATCGCCGGAGGTGGGGGTGGACGGAGGGGTGGGGATCGACGCGGTCGGAGGTGTCGAAACGGACGTAAACGGGAGTGAAGGGGGAAGGGGAAGGAATGGCTCGGAGGCCGCTGGACGGAGGAGAAGGGGAAGGCACCCACGCCGGAGGGGCGGGAAGAGACCGGGCTGCACCGGAGGTGGAGCTGGACGACCTCCATCGCGAGGGGGCGAAGAGGAAGGCAGCGCCCAAAGACAAGGGCAGCCCCTAGGTTCCAAAATCGACAATAACTTCTCTCTCCTTCATTCAACAATGTGCCCTCTTAAATAGAGGAGCCTATTACAAATAAGACACCCTAAATGACTATTTACATACATGTCCTCGTAAGGACTCAAATTAAAGGAAAAGACCACAAATAAAACTGAAATATTTACAAACATGTTCAAATGGACGTAAATGCAAATAAACCCCAAAATGGACCGGACCGGGTCCCCATCAGGTCTTCATCTCATTAGGTGGAATCATGTTTGCAGGCCAACTAAAGAAGGGGGTGTGGCTCTGATGCCTCTGGAGACCAAGGAAGGCAGGATCCTGGATCGCGACCGGGTCGGCCCGGCTCTGGACCGACCCGGTCGGACCGGGTCGCGACCCGGGTCGCGACCCGGTCCGATCCGAATTATTTAATATTTTTTTTTTGATAATTCGAAAAAAAATCGAAAAAATGTCGAAAAAATTCGAAAAAAATCTGAAAAAACAGAAGTATAACAATAAAAATATTTTCATTCATTAACATAAACTTTACCCAATCGTTTACATAAACTTGACTTGTTCTACATTTTTCACTTCGAGCCTTATACTCTTCCCACGACATTGTATTATATACAAGATGCCACACATGCCGATGAATATTATATTCTCGAGGTCCCTTCTACAACGAACCCAATGCCGCCACGGTCCTAAAACCACCAAAGTAATGTTCATACGGGGATCGAATCGGGGTGTCCATGGGCGATCTATAACTCATCCCACTCCACTTCTTGGTCATTCAGGGAAATCAAGAGTCTTGAGATGAATCATACCCCTAGGTCAGTTGTTCATATCCATGGCACCGATGTCCACCAGTGTATGTTCGAGTTCCTCCACTCGCGACCTCGCCCCACGGTTCATGTCTCTGGTCGCGCGGGTATACCGGTCTTCCTCCAGGTGAAGCGTTCGCCGTAGAGGGAGCTCTCCCCACATCCGCGGATCTCTCGCCTACTCGAAGCCGTGGCCTCGCCCGGGTGTCCCACTCCATCACCGCCGTCGCTCTTCGAAGAAGAATCCTCCGGTTTGATACGCGGCGGATGTCGCTCGGAGTGTCTTCCCGATCCTCGTCGAGTGTCTCTCGCATCCGCTATGCCGAAGAGGGATCGCTAAAATTGCCACTTACCCTTTCCTTACTCCGCGCACCTCTCATGGATCCTTCACCGGTCTTCCTTCTCTTTGCCACGGCGGGCGAATTCGAAATTGGGCGAGAGGGACGTCGGCCAAGCACTCCTTCACCCCATCGTCGATCTTCGATCGAACTCGGTGCTCGCCCATCCCTCCTCGATCATTCACCCACGCTCCCTAACGGATTTCTCTCATCGAAAGATTCGATCCAAGTCGATGTCTTCCTCTTGGATCATCGTTCCTCAATTCCGACCACCTGAATCCGGCCGTCCTCCACCGTTGTTCTTCCCGTTGATTTTCGCTTCATTCTATCTGCATTTTTCAACTCGAGCCTCATGTGAGCGGCAATACACAAGGTCTTCAAGTCTTTGGACGTCAACCTGTTTCTCGCTTTGTGGATCAGCCAACGTCGACCAATTTCTCTCGCAATGATGTCGAAGTCGTTTTGGCTAAGCACTCGATAGCCACATCCGCCAAATCTTCATAACCGGGTGCTTTCGCTACGGTCCATCCACCAATCGGTACATGTTAGAAACGTCGGAGGGATTAATAATCAATGTTAATATAAAGAATTAATGGATAAGGACTGACTTAGGAGCATAACAAATGTACTTCCACTCTTCGTCGTCCCAAAAATGATTAGACCGCATCCTATAGTGATACATCTTGTTGCGTACGCAATTATCGACCGATCATCATCATCAAGCATCCCCCGCGATAACCGACATCATCAAGTAATTCATTTCGTTGCCCCGAATTGTTGATCGTAATGAAGAACGAGGGTCAAGAAGTAACCTAAGAAGATACAAATGTTACTAATCAATCAAATCATATTTTCAAATACAAAAGAATGAAGTAAAAGAGAAATGAAATATACCACATGTATTGGGCGATGTAATGTTCGCTCCCACCGACGGTCAATAATGTCCCACCACTTATCGAAGTCGACACGGTTTTGCAATCTCATCCTTTCTATCTATCGCATCGTATGAATAGCCCATGTCCGCTTTTCTATCACCGTCGACTATCCTTAGCACCTTCACTATAGGACTTACAATGCTCAACGTCTTCTTCACAACTTTCCAGAATCTCCGCTCTCAATCGTTTCCTCAACTTTCCTCCCTTTCCGCTTATCCGACGGGTTACATCTAAATGTAACCAAGTACCCCACCCCGGTGAGATGACCATGTGACAAAGAGCCCTCCTACGAAGTTAATAGACTCTCTAAGGAGATATAATGGGAGGCAAAGCGGGTGGCACCAGTGTCCGAGAAGCTCTCTTCCCTTCGTATGTTCCCTCATTAGGTTAAGGATACGAAGTTGCGGTTGTAGATGAATGACGAGATAAATCGGGCTAACTTCACAACCCGGTCTATTTGACTATCTTTGCAAATGTCCTCTAACATTAAATCTAGAGAATGCGCGGAACACGGTGTCCAATACATTTTCGGTCTCTCGACCATCAACATTTCGACCACGCTTTGTATGCTGTACCGCGTTGTCCGTAACTACTGACAACCCCGTCCTCCCCTATCTCCCCGGATAACTCCATCTATCAACTCAAAAAGATATTCGGAGTTCTCGACCTTCCCGATGCATCAACCGACTTCCAAAACACAAGGCCGACAATAAACTAGAAAATTTATCATCGTCTTTCTAGCTTATACCCGTTAAGAATAATATTAACAAATTAGGTATAACATAAAACAAATTAAGTAAAATCGCTTTCAGAAAAGTGAGCTTACCGGTCCAACCATCTCCGTCATCAACGTACAACCTCTTTCATCCCAAATCCTTTCAAAGGACTTGACGTACTTTCTTGTATCGTCCACTCCACGGAAGATATACGTTGTATATCTCCTTTAGGTCCAGCACTCCTTTTCCAACATCACCGATGGTGTCGATCATGTTTTCATAGTACGGTCCTCGCGCATTTCCGTCGCGATACTTATGATGGAAGAACCACTCGATGTCGCTCGTCCGATCTTTTCTTTGCAAATTTTCAAATTCTTCAATGCCGTCGTTATCGATGTTTGGCGTTGCCGTGGTCGGGTGACAACGGGATCAACAGACCCACTCTTCGGGTCATCATCTCGAGCGAGATCATGAATCTCCTCCTCCACGACGGGTTAGATCCCCTTCCACTCCCGGATCCTTGACCAATTGATCGGCCGCGGCGCAAATGGTCTTCGCCGGCGAATGACTTCCGACTAGCCTCCATACCGATAAAGATCCTCTAATTTTCAAACATAAGTAAAGAAGGTAATAAACTTATTAGTGGAAAGAGATAAATAATACATAATACAAACCATCTTCGAGGCCTATATCACGACGAATGTTCGAACGCTTCTTGTCCGGTTCCATATATTGTACGGAATGTCTTGCCGGTTCGGCAATTTCTTCCCGAATCAGTATCCTTATGCCGCTTTCAAGTTCCCTTCGCCGCTTCCAAATCTAGTAGATGATGTCGGAATTGTGCTCTTACCTCTCGGTGGAGCACGAGAGCACGGGAGCACATTGCCCTTTTCATTCCGGCAGTGTGGTGTTTTAATCTAAAAATACCACCATGCATAACTTTATCACAAGATGTTACATTGCACTTTCCCCGGCCGTCATGGACAAGAAAGTGCAATGTAGCCAAGCCGGATCATTCCGGGTTGACCTGCAAGAACTTCGGTGTCACCACTTGGAGAAGCCATGAGTGAACAAAAGTAAACAACAAGGAGAAGAACAATAAAACAATTTAAGCTTCACTAAATAAAATAAGGATCTTGGGGGGTGGGAATTAGCCTTAAAATGTAAGGCTTAGAGGGCTTAGAATGAGGGGGGAGGGGTGGGTATGAGAGCCTCCCTTGGGGGCCTTATATAGGCCCCCAAGGGGCGCAAGGGGGGCATCAAGAACCCCCCTTGCTTGCCCCCCACGGGAAGCAATTCATTGCTTCCCGTGGGGGGCAAGGGTCCCCTGCGGGATCCTGGGGTGGCGCGACCCAGTCGCTGGGTCGCGCGACCCGACGATCGGGTCGCGACCCGAGGGGATCCCCCGCTCGGGTCGGACCAACCGGATCCCGATCGGGCCGGTCGGCCCAAAATCCGACCGGATCGGGTCCGGGTCGCGACCCGGATCCCGATCCGGCATTCCATGCTGGAGACTATCAACAATTCACTTCCCACTAAATAGATATGGAAGTTGAACACCAGCCATGCACTGTGCGCCAAGATTGTGATTTCCAAATATGGTGTTGGTATGAGTGATGAGTGGATCAGAGATTTCAGGGGTAGTGGCAGATTGTTGAACGTCTAAAAAGGTATTCTGCCTCTACCTTTGAAATCTCTGATCCACTCGTCACTCATACCAACACCATATTTGGAAATCACAATCTTTTTTTTGCACCATTGAGTTGGGGGATGATGAGGGAAATTCATTTTGGGAAAATCAACGGGCAGGGCATGCCCCTTTGTCTATTATGTCATCTACCATTTTCACCTTATGTTGCAACCCACAAACCAAGGTTTTTTACAACTGGGTTGATGGAGTTAAGTGGTACTTACCATTTAAAAGTGATCTCAAGGTCGAGGAAATTAGTGAGCTTGCTAACTTGTTGCTAACTCTTGACAAGCGTGAGTGCATTACATCCAAGAAGGGCAAATTGATTTGGCTAGCTTCTAACAACTCTGCTTTCACTGTCAAATTTTCTATGAACAGATTAAGTTTGGGAGGCCAGGTTATCTCATGGCACCAGGTACTGTGGAAGTCTCTCTTACCTATCAAAATCAGGCTCTACTTATGGAAGGTTAGCAGGCAGTGGCTCCCAATTAGGCATCTTCTTTATAAGATCTTTTTGGGCATTTCTGCAATTTATGCTTTCTGCCTAAGGAGTGGCGAAATTGTGTATCATCTTTTCATCAATTGTGGCATTATAAACACGCTTTGGAGAGTCTTGATTAATGCTTGGAAGATTCAGTGGTCCAAGCCCGCTGATGTTTTTTCTCTCCTTTATATCTTAGTCCAGTTTGAATCTTTGGTCTCTGGAATCCAAATTATGAGATCTCATTCTCTCTACTCAGCTATGGTCCATTTGGTGTACTAGAAACAAATGAATTTTTGAGGAACATTACGAGCAATCAAAAAGGATCATTCACATGATGACAACTCTTGTGAAACGCTGGACGATTGCTCATTTAGGCACTTACTTGGAGGGCGCTCTTCTTAGAGGGACAATTTTCTCACTCAATACTTTCTTTTTGTAACCCTCTTATTCATATACCACCTCAGTAGCTGGGTATTGGGGTCCATGTTATCTCGATTCTTTTTTCTTCTCTTTTTCACATACATGCAAGTATCTTCATCTTAATAGAATTTTGGCCTTTGTCCAAATAAAAAAATAAAATAAAGAAAAGAACATAGATGTGATTCACGCAAAGGGAAAAGCACAATGCTTAGGAATATAACTGTATTTCACGGAAAGAATAAAGCTAGCAGAATGAGAATCACACTTCAATTTAGGTTACAATGTGGACAATTTCGATATTGGAACTGGACTTCACTTTAGAAAGATGATAGAAAATGAGAACCATATTTATTTAAGACAAGGTGCAAATCTATCAGTTTAATCAGGGAAAAATGATTAGTAATGTCAAAGAGTGATTAATAATCTATCTGGGGAAATATGGAGAGAAGTTACTATTACCAAATCACAGTATTAGGCTGTAAGCAATAGCCTTATAGTCCATTATTTGATTTCTGACTCGTTTCTGATAAAAATTAGCTGATATAGTAACATAGATAAGCTATAGGAATAGGGAAATTGAAACATCTAATACAATATATGAATTTTAATTTTAAATTCGAATAAACTATATTATATATTAAATAACAGAAGCTTGGCTGGCTCAATAGTGGGCTGAACCACCGTCCCACCTGGATTCCAATCTGGGTAGTCTCAGTCCTTGCTATTTTTTCTCTCAAAGCAGGACAACCCTCTTATGGTTTAATATAACATTTTATTTGACTTGTTTAAATAATTATTTAATATATGCTAAATATGAAAAAAGTAGCTTGAGATGGAAACAGCTGTTTCTTTATCCAACTCCACTTCCAAGAGCATTCAGTGGTTCTAGCTGGAATGAGAATCGAACGACTATTTGGTAATTGGCTGCAACTCATTTACCACCCTAATCAGTATGCTCTACATTACCTGAAGACCCTTTCTTTTGACCATGGATTGCAGAATCGGCGTAATCGGTCCGATTCCGACCGATTCCGGAATCGGATCGGAGGTTCCCGGCGGAAGGACTGATTCCGGGAAGAATTCCGCGGAATCGGTCTGAATCGCCTGGAATCGGTCGGACTGATTCCGACCGATTCCATGTGGAATCGGTCGATCCTTCGGAAGGCCGGGTTGACCCGCAGAGCTGCCCTCGGTCGATCCCGCGGCGGAAGGAGGAAGCGCAGGCGATTCCGGCGCGAGTCCGGCGATTCCGCCCTCGATTCCGTCGATCCACCATCGATTCCGGCCGATTCCGTCGATCCAGGGTCGATTCCGGCCCGATTCCACCGATTCCGGCGATTCCAGGGGCGATTCAGGCGATTACGGCGATTCCCGAGCTCGTTCTTCAAAGGATTCCGCCGATTCGAGCTCGGATCGGCATCGAATCAACTCTTCTTCGATCTTTGTAAGGTTTTTGGTAAGATTTCTTCGCCGAAAACTTCGTACGTCCATTCTTACGCGTTTCGACGAGTTTGAGTGTCGTTAAACTTTACGATTTACGTCAGAACAAGTTCGTTTAAGTTTTGAACTATCCGGATATGTCCATTTTGCACGGGAAAAATTCCGGATATCCCGTACGCCTATTTTTACACGTTTCGACGACTCCGAGTAGAGTTAAACTCGGTGATTTGTGATCGAATAACTCATTCGCTCAAGTTGTTTGAACATCGATTGGATGTTCTTTGTACGGGAAAATTTCGGATACCCGTACGTTAATTTTACGGCAAATACGTAACCCTTTAAGCATGCAGAATGGTGTGTTTCTTGGGTTGTCTTGCTACCCGAACAGCGAAATCTAAAACAATTTTTATGTTATCTAATCATTTTTAGTGCATTGTTTACAATTTTTGCGATTTAAGCAATGGCCGATCAAGGTGACGCGGCCTCGGCGCGTGCTTCCGACGTGGGTTGAGAACACGGGCATATGGTAGACCTAGTCGGGAACGAGGGGTACGGTGCGAGTGGTGTGGGAAGGAGATGAACGGAGGGGTGTTCGGGTGAAACGACATATTGCTTGGGAACGGTGGGAATGTAAAAAAATGTGACAAGGTGCCCGGGAGAAGAGTGAGGAGATGAGAGGATACGACGAGGTAGAGCCTCTCAGACGGGCTGTTCGGATCGAAGCGAGAGGGAGGAGTTGCGGGACGAGTTACTCCGGAGGAGGAGGGACCGCGATTTGCCTACCTTCGAGGGAAAGGCGAGGGAAGGCGGCGGCTCGGCCGGAGCGAGAGAGCGAGGACGAGTCCCGCGGACTCGAGGCCGAGACGTACTAGGCATGCTAGCAAGCGTGCGTTTCGAGGAGGAGGGACGGAGGAGGGGAGCGGGGAGGGTGCAGGTTTAGAGTTGACCCGACTTTGGGCCGATCGGCATCGGCTCGCCCACACTCGGGACCGAGAGCGTGACCCAGGGAGGCCGGGAGCCATATCGCGGTTCCGACACCGGCACTCGATTTGCAGAGTGACGAGTATTTATTTAGGGAAACGAGTGCGGGCGAGATGGGGATAAAACGGCGATGAAAGGGGTGAAGGCTACGAGCCGGCTACTGAAAGAGAGCCGTTCGCCGCATTGTCGAATGGTTTTTACGTACGGTATCACTTTTTAAATTAAATTTGACATTATGCACATTTTTATTTACTAAAACTTAATTTTACCACGATCTCGTTTTTTTAACTTGATGTAGGCATCCCGAAGCCACGTACGACCACCGGCCCCTACTTCCGGGACGATGGTGGATGCCGTGGGTGAGGCTGGACCGGGTTTGCGAGCCCTGGGCAGAGACACATATACGGCGCGCCTTTAGATGAGGAGGTCCAGGAGTTGAGGAGTGGATGGACGGGTTCAAGTTGGTGTGGAAGGAGAGGGGTTGCACAATCATGTGCGATGGGTGGACGAGTATCACCGAGAGGAGTATGATAAACTTCTTGGTGTCTTGTTACGAGGGACTACATTCTTGAAGTCGGTAGATGCTTACGGGAAGATAAAAAATGTCGACTTCATCTTTTCTCTGATGGATGGGGTGGTGGAGGTGCTTGGGGAGGACAATGTGGTTCAGATTGTCACTGACAACGAACCATCGTATAAGGCGAGTTTGGGAGGAAGTTGATGGAGAAGAGGAAGCACATCTTACGGGTGCCACATGCGGCGCGTTCCATAGATCTCATTTTAGAGGATATAGGCAAGGAGGGAGGGTGTATACACACTTGTTAGGCGGCGCGAACGATCGCATCTTTTATTTATTCGCATCCCCGCCTCCTACGTATCGTGAGATCTCTCGCGCGGAGGGCGCGATTTTGTCGGGCCCGGTCCGACACGATTTGCCGCGAACTTCGTTGCGTGGAGAGTTTACACCATGACGTCGTTGGTTGGTTCGCGATCAGGAGTATTACAACTATATGGTGGACAACTGCGTACGAAAAGAGCGATTGGAGATTCTTGTCGGGTACGAGAAGCGGATCACCGACAAGAGATTTTGAAGAGGATTGCCTACTATTTGGCGATCATTGAGCCAACGGTAGTTGTCTTGAGGTTGGTAGACTCGGATGACGGGGACCGAGATGGGCACACCTTGTATGATCTTATGGGCCGACAAAGGCTGAAAATTAAAGAAAAAAATCCCGGAAGGTTCTGAAAAGTGGTGGAATATCATTGATGACCGATGGGGACGAGACCTTGCACCGCGATGTCCCGCTTTGCGGAGTAAGTTGGTTAAAATATTATTTTTGCTATATAATTGTCTTATATGCACAGTGTTAACTAATAAAATCTTGCAGGATACTTTTTGAACCCCCGCGTCCGATATGGAGGACGGGTGGTGAACGACAACGAGGTGATGCGGGGTACACTTGCGGTTATCCGGCGGTGTGCCGATCTCGGCGGGGACGGGATAGAGGCGAGATGAAGTAAGTTAGAGTTCATTAAATACCTTGGACTAGCATTACCGAGCATTCAAATTTTTTTTTAAATGTTTCGAGATGCGAAGTACGAGATGAGGGTCGGTGTATACTCGGATGCGACTGAAATATTCGATTGACAAAGTGTCACCTGGTATAGTAATAGTTTGATGAGGAATTTCTTTTCTTTTCATATAAGTTATGGTGATGATGGGCTAATTGTTTTCCTTTTCTTCTTGTGTTTCTTGCGGTGAGTGGTGGGTTCGGTGAACACCGGGAGTGGATGGAATCCACTTGCGGCCATTGGTATCGGGATGCGAGCCGAGAGCGCCGGTTCCTCCCCTTTGTGAGAGGAAGCGGGTACATTCAACGATACATATCGAAAGGAGGAACGAGGTTGACCTCGGGCCAGTGGAGAAGGGCTGGTCTTCGTCATTATAACGTGAGGTACGCGCGTAAAGAACATTAAGGATCGGCGAGCGAAGATCGGCGAGGAGCGATTTGCACGGTTCGCGGGTGGCCCGTACGAGCGAGAAGGCATTCCTCCGTCACCACCACCACCCGAGGAGGTGGACGTGGACAGATTTTCCGGGAGGAGCATGCGCACTTGCCTCTGGATAGAGAGGAAGCGGGGAGGATCGTACGGTAGACTGATCCCGATGACCGTGCGTAGGCGGAGAAGGAGAGTTGGATGGTGTTGAAGCGAGAAGGATGCTCGGCTCACCTCGTCTACTTCTCGAGGCTCGAGTAGGGCCTTCTTACGGCGGCTATGGAGCGACCACTGCCGGCTTTGGCCCCGATTCGGCTCTGCTCAGTCCGTTCGGCCGGCTGCCGGCCCGTTCGCGGTCCCGGGAGAACGAAAACAAGGTGTTGCACGGAAAATGGGAGGATTTGCGAAGTTGAAAAAAAACTTTGAGTTGGGACCTTACGGTAGTTCGAGAGATGGCGAAGAAGGTAGAGAAGGAAGTTAGAGGTCGGGCGTCACGGTGGCCCGAGATGACGGCACGCGAGCTCCTTCTCCTCCTCGGGTGATGATGACGATGAGTGTATACCGATGTGTGACCCTCGGCGGTGAGTCACACAGCGGCTTCCCAGCCGTATTACCTGTTGGATGAGCGGACACCGCATTCTTATATTATGGAGCCATAGTATCCGAGCATTTGGCGGGTTGACCGGCGGTGGATTACACCATCGCTCCACCATCCTCTGCTTACGACCCGGTCGTCTCGCTGTCCGATCCATTTGACCTTGATGGCATGGCCTCGGCATTATTTTCATATGGAATGGGGCCCGGACAGTAGACAAGATTGAGCACGAGGGAGGAGCGTGAAGCGCAGCAGGGAGAGGAGGAAAACCCATATCTTTATCGTAGATATTGGTAGTAGATTGATATGATGTAATTTTTTTTTTGATGATGTATTAACTCTTTGATATTTGAATAAATGGAATTGGAATATGTACTTAACTTCAAGTCTTCAAGTCTTCAATTGGTGTTCATTAGTATTTGTATGATGTGGTCTTGTGGATATCATGCATTGGTTATTTTTTAAAATGTTTCTAACTCATTTCCTATTTTTTTAGAATTTTTTCTGAATTTTTTGAATTTTTTTGACGAAAAAAAAATAAAAATAAAAAAAACGATTCCGGACCGATCCGGAATCGATTCCCTTCCCAGGAATCGGCCGATTCCGATTCCGATTCCGGAATCCTTGCTTTTGACTGTGGAAAAAAACAAATGTCAACCACATGTTGCCAGTGTAAATGATGAAATATTGATGTAATCTTGTTAGCGAGATGTGGGTTGGAGCATTTTCAAGGTGATCTCCTATAAGTCATGGAACATTTTGATATCTTTAGCAAATTTTTACGGTATATTGATGATGGAATGACAATTTTTTAAATATAAACTAGGAAAAAAAATAAAACAACAAAGGAAATATTGGATGGCAAAAGAATTACTTGAAGGGGGAGGAAGAAGCTTAAGGACCCTCTGCCTGGAATTAGTGGAATGGAATAGGTGTAAATATGAGTTGATACAAGGGAAGAGTAATACTACTTGTCAGCGAGTGGATTGCAATTGTGCAGTCTAGAGAGTCTATGATTCTGCAGACGTGGTAGGTTACATGATTTTGAGTTGAACTTTGGAAATGAAAGTTAGAAATGTGGATGAAACCTTAAAACCTTAAATGCTTAATTCAAAAAGAAAGATAAATCACAAGAAACAAGATTTGGACTAATACCCAACTATCCTAATATACTAACAAATCTAATTGCTAATTATATGCATAGACCAGACCCACCAATTGCTATAATATCATATAGGCTATTTATCATGTTTATTTATTTAAATGAGATTCTTTTCACTAAATTACCAATTAAACATGCCTCTACATGAACTTTGCTACCAACTAAACTAGTCTATATATTTATGCCATCTAGACTTGCATGAACCAACTGTGCATACTTTAATACCATTTCCATTCAATGTGTCTGAGTAAATCATATGCTATACTTGGACCTCTCAACTCCAGCTCTAAATATATATAAGAAGTACCATATAGTAAGCTAGATTCTTAGTACACCTAGGCAGGGTGTACTTAGGATAAACCGCGGTATCCAAGATCGAAAGATGCACCGGATTTCACTACGTCATCTGCTGCCCCAGGACCACTAAAGTAGGCTGGAGGACCTCACAAGTAAAAGCCATATATCTACTCAGACAAAGCCAATTCAATCAACCAGATATGCCAATTATCAAGTCATGCACAACAATTTCATTATACCAACAATTCATGCAATAGACCCAATCAGAAAGAAATATGCAACATAATGAGATATATTAACTTCAATTAATCACAAGTCAATATCAATTCATCAAATGATGCATATTACAAATTTATGCAATTACTAATATTAATCAATTATGCTCCAGAATTATCATGTCCAAAATAACAATATTTATGAGTTAAAATTATTCTTGACATGGATTGGATTTAAATATGAATAGCAAAGGTCATAATTTTCATTTGCATAATTTAATACAATCAACACAATTAACCATCAATCATATCTAACTAATTTTTGATAATTACTAACACATAATCAACCACATTTATCGCGGACCAATGCAATCCATGAATATAACTAAAACTGTGCATGAATGACATTTAATTAAACACGTGCACAATCAAACAATTACACCACATCATTTATTCATCATTTTCTAACTAACAATCTAATAAACATATTTTAACACATTACTTATAATATCATGTGCTAAGGATAAGTTGGGATGCCTACCTCAAGGAGTCCAATGAATTCCCAAATCCAAAAAACCCAAGTCGGTTTAATCACGAGGTGACCGAGTTGATTGCGACACCGGGGTATCTTCCAATCCTATTGGCATTAAAAATGGTAAAATAGTTAATTAATCCACTCAATTTAATTAATAAAATAACTAGGAGAAGAGAGAGAGTTAAACATGAGAGAGAAAGAGAGAGAGCGAGCGGGAGAGAGGAGGATATCGGGGGAGAGAGAGAGAGCGAGCGGGAGAGAGGAGAGGGGGGAGGAGAGAGAGACAGGAGGGGGGGCGCCCCCCCCCCGCGGCGGCATAGCTGCATGCCCCATGACTACTAAAGTAGGCAACTATTGTCCTGTTAGAGAGATCTTGAGGTTGTTCTATATGGTAGATGAAAGGTGATGAAACAGATTGTCACTTATTTAGTTGTCCATCATTTCTGCTAAAATTTTATTTTATTTTGTAATTTGTAACATTGTTTACCATTGAAAGACTTGTCTTTTTCTTCAGTTGTTGTTCAGACTATTTTTGCATAACTTTGCCAAATGTTTAATTGTATTTCTAAATTTTTAGTAAAAGTGATCAAGAATGTTATGTTCTCCAGTGATGATGATACTGCAGCATACTTGGAGAAATACAATCGATACCAAGCTGAATATGTCCGTCGGCTTAAGGCCAAGTACTTCTCTAAGAGGGCCTTTAATGGAGGTAAACAACCGTTCTAGCATATGCTTGAGATGTTGTACCACAAATTCCTAAACAAGCTGGTGAATTTGGTCTCAGATTCCAACTGCTGCTTTCCTACATTTAGAATTCCTTGTACAGAGGAAATCATGCCCAATCTTCTTATATGTATCTTGAAAATTAGGCACTTTTAGATATTTACTTTAACTTGATTTTTGTTTCATCTTCTTAATTTTAGTACCTAACTATCATCTAAATGGCTTAGTTACTTCTATATCTGAGATCTTGAATGCGAGAGATTTTAAGCTTAGTTTGTAGTGACTTATGCACAGTTACCAGTATGAAAAAGAAGAAATGGAGCAAGAAACCAAAGCCTGAAATGATAGAACCTTAGAGCCTTAAGGGGTTTGGTCTTTTTTTTTTAAAATGGCCATGGCCAAGATTTCTATTAAAGCAACGGTAAGTACAGAAAACACGAAGAGAAGAGACATCAAAAGGGTGGGTTCATCCACCAAGGCAGTAAATGAAGAAGAGAACCACGCATAAGAGAAAGGGGTGTCAGTATGTGCCTCGAACCAATCATTAGCAAGCATAGACTTAAAGTGAAGGATTAAGATGGGCTTCTCAATATGTTCATAAAAGATTCTTGATCACAGATCTTCATCCGACATTTTATCTACACATACAAATACAACTATAATAATTTAAAAATTTTAATCATTTTTTTTAAAAAAACTAATAGATTAGTTACTTCCAAAGGGATGATGCTTGCTCAGAGACACCCATTCGGGGGAGACTACTACACCTTATTATTTGTTTCAATCAATTTAATCATCATGGTTTGTTGGATTGGGTCCTTGGCTTGACCGGTCGGTTTTTCCCCCGATCGGCTCAGTTGTGTCCGGTTGGGCCTACCCTTCCAACCAAGTCACGGCTGGGTCATAGAGTCACGCCACCGATCTACAACAGTTACAAATGTTGGCAACAGCCTGCCAACATTTGAGGGGGGGCTTCACCTTCTATTCTAGCCCCTTAGGGGTTATTTAAAGCCCCCAAGGGGCTCTTCTTCCTCCTCACCTCTTGTGACTGTTGGATGAAGATCCAAAGGGATGATGCTTGCTCCGAGACACCCCTTCGGGGGTGACTGCTACACCTTATTATTTGTTTCAACCAATTTAATCATCATGGTTTGTTGGATCAGAACCTTGGCTTGACCGGTCGGTTTTGCCCCCGATCAGCTCTGTTGTGGCAAGTTGGGCCTACCCTTCCAACCAAGTCACGGCCAGGTCGTGGAGTCGCGCCACCAATCTACAACAATCACAAATGTTGGCAGACTGTTGCCAACATTTGAGGGGGGGTTTCACCTTCTGTTCTAGCCGCCCCTTGGGGGTTATTTAAAGCCCCCAAGGGGCTCTTCTTTCTCCTCACCTCTTGCTCACTTACTCTCTTCCTCTCAATTTTTTCTCTCAACTTTGTGCTCTTTTGTTGTATAATTATTTAATTCTTTCATTATTTTTTTTTTATTTCATTAACTAAACTTGAAAGCTTAGTTAATTAGTTCATAAGTTATTTAATTAGTTCATTCTTCTTGAATAATTAATTAATTAATTTGTTAGTTATTTACTTAGATAATGAGTTAGTTATTTAGTTAAGTAGTTATTTAATTAGATAATTAGTTATTTAACTAGTTCATTACTAACTTAGATAATTAGTTATTTAATTAGTTAATTAGTCACTTAATTAATTAGTTATTTAACTAGTTAATTAGTTAATTAGATAATTAGTTATTTAATTAGTTAATTAAAGTTGTCTTCTCCAAGGCATACAACCCAAACTTTTAGTGCAACCCGGAATGATCCGACTTGGACGCATTGCAACTTGCTCTCCATGGCAAAGAGAAAAGTGCAATGTGCATATTATGACATTATATTTGGTGATATTTATTGCTGAAGGGCAATGTTGCACCTTACACAGAGATTCCATCGGAGGTAAGAGTATAATTTCGTAGGAAACTACAAGTGATAGAACAAGTGAAGGGAGCTTTCAAACGGCATAAGAAGACCATTTGGGAAGAATTGACACAACCGGCGAGACATTCCATACCTATTTACGGGACTGGACAAGATCGACCGGATATTCATTGAGACCAAAACATTGACAATGGTAGAATGGTATTAGTCATAAAAGTAGTTTATTCTCTTATTTTACTTATCATTAATTAGTTAAATATTTTTTAAATAGATGACTTATTTCAAGTAATAGAAACAAGTCGAAGATCTTTTGCCGATGAAAACTTATATCGACACATTGGTCGAATGATGGGTCAAGGGTTGGGAAATGGGAGTGGATGAGAAATTGGAAGAGGATCTAACAACTAACCGGAAGATGAGATTCATGATCTTACTTAAGATGACGACGCAGTAGTGGGTCCTATGAATCCCGTTATCATTAGGCCACGACAACGTCAAAACATCATCACAAAGACAATAAAGAGCCTCATGTTGTGCAAGGAGAAAATTGATCGAGCAACATTAAGACAGTTCTTTCACCGCAACATATTGGCAAACGCTGTGAGATGATCATACTATGAAAACATGATTGACACAATTGTAGACGTCGAGAGACGAGTGCTTGGGCCAAACCTAAAAGAGATATACAACGTATATGTTCCTATGGAGGTGCAAGATATAAAAAAAGTATGTTAGTTTACTTGAAAGAATTTGGGAGGAAAGAAAGTGAACATTAATGATCGACGGGTAGACTGGTAAGTAAAATTGTTTGTAGTAGTACATTTATAAATATTCTTTTCGTATAACTTAATGCCTTATTCTTAACGTGTATAATTAGGAAGACGATGATCAATTTCCTGGTGTGTTGTCAAGCTGCCACGGTCTTTGGAAGTCGGTCGACACATCAGGATAGGTAAAAACTATTGAGTACTTTTACCATTTGATAAATGGAGTTAACGAAGAGATATGAGAGGACTGGGTAGTCCAAGTAGTCATAGAAAATGCAGCCATATATAAGTCGGCCGAACAGATGTTGATGGTCAAAAGACCAAAGTTTTATCAGACACCTTGTTCTACCCACTTCTTAAACTTGATTTTGGAGGATATATGCAAAGATCTTTCAAAAGATAGGGTAGTTAAATGAGCTCAGTTTATTTTCTCTTTCATTTACAAGTATAACTTCGTCCTTAACCTTACGAGGAAACATGTCAAGAGATGAGAGTTGCTACGGCCCGATGCAACTCGGTTCACCTCTCACTATATTTCATTAGAAAGTTTGTCAAGTCAAAAGAGACCTCTAACCCAGATGGTAATCTTACTGGAATGGCGTAGTTGGATAGCTAGATGTAGCCTTTCAAATAAGAGAAATAAGAGAAAAGTAGAAGAGACAATAAAGAGTGGAGATTTTTTGAAAGTTGTAAAGAAGACTTTAAACGTCGTCCAACTTATAGTGAAGATACTTAAGATAATTGATAGAGATAGAAAAGTAGACATGTGGTATTTATATGAAGTAATTAAGAGAATGAAGAAAGAAATCTCGAAGATAGCGTCCGACTTCACCAAGTGGTGGGACCTCATTGATCGTTGATGGGAATGTACTATATATCAACCCATACATGCAGCATGTATATTTCCTTAGTCATTTACTTACTATGTTTATATGTCAAATATATATAAGTTGTTTACTAACATTATTCCTTTGATATGTTACTTTTTTAACCCACGGTATTGCTATAACACACATTTTAATGCAACGAATGAGCTGCTTGATGACGTCAAATGTGCTATCTGACGGATGCTCAATGATGATGACCGGTCTATTATCGCCTGCAATAGGATGTATGATTACAGAATGTGAGTATTCACTTTGGAAGGAGCAGAGGGGAACGAGCTGTGATACTACTAAGTTCGAGTACATAGCATTCTTCTTCATCACTTAGTTACTTAATCAAAATGTATGTCATTATTTTTTAACACATTTAATTTATGTAGTTGATTGGTAGATGGACTATGGTAAGGCACCAGACTATGAAGATTTGGCAGAGGTAGCCATTAGGGTCTTAAGCCAAACCACTTCGGCTTCGGACTATGAGAGAAACTGGTTGACATGAAGCTTGATACACATGAAGCAAAGAAACAAGTTGACATCACAAAGACTTGAAGATCTTGTGTATTGTCACTATAATATGAAGTTGAAGTTGAAGAATTTGGAGAGAATGAAGCAGAACTAGATGGAACAAAGAAGTTGGATGTCATAGGCTTCGGGGACATATCGAGGAATTGACAATTGAAGAAGAGAACATTGACTTGTATCACATATTCTACGAGAAGAATTCCTTGGAAGCTTGGGTCAATGACCGAGAAGGTTTGGGAGAACTGAAGTTCAACTTGGAAGACCGACAATGGGTTAAAAGAGTGCTTGGCGATGTCCCTCTTGTTGAAGAATTCTATATTTCTTCCTCCCTAGTAAAGTGACAAAGGACCGGAGAAGGATCTAGTCGAGATACGTAAAATAGAAGAAAAGGTAAACAAGTTTTGACTGATTCTCTTGACATTGTAGATATTGATACAATTGAAGAGGATTTAGAAGACACGCCGGAGCTGAACATTCAAGTGCAGTAGCAAACTTCTGATAATTGTTCTTCAAAGAGTAGTAGCGACGATGGAGCTTGATACGAGGGCGGCACTACTTCATAAAGACAAGGGACCCTAGATGTGAGTAGAGCTCTTACAATGACTGAACGTTTTATCAGTGAGGAGTAATACACCCACGCAACCTAAGACAGTGATCATGGTGCAAAACCGAACGTGGAGGAGGTCAACATACCTAGTGAGTTAGAGGATAATATCACAATGTCTCTAATTATACATATGATTTATTCTAAAGTTCATGGTTCCCTACATATGACCAAGAGTATTATAGAATGAATTATGTGGGTTCATCGGACATTTCGATCCGATCAATCTATGGCTATGATAATTTGGTGGTTCTTTGGGATCTAGTCTTAAGATGATTGTCTGACGGAGTGACAAGTGTATAATCGTCATATATATTTGTACCCTACTATGTACTCAACTTGAATGACATGGGAAGAGTGCATAAACTACATAGAAAATATAGATCATGTCACACTAAAATAAAGTCGATGAATTATTTGTTGAAATCATGTTATTTATTTTTCTTGAATTAAAATAAAGGTTGTGACCTGGTCGGACCGGGTTAGTTTGAGGTTTACCAACCCGGTCGCAACCCCAGACTCAGTCTTCCTTGCTAACCATCATCATTGGAAGAGGCTGATTGTCCATGGAATTAACAGTGATGCTTGAAGAGGCCATGAAAAAAATGCATGATGACCTTGAACATACGACTAAATGGGGACCAAGAACCAAGATGTCTTGAACCCAACAAAACCAGTTTATCAGGGGTGGCCTTGCCTCCGTTGATCAACTTTTGGTTGCAGCTAGGCATGCTGGTCAAGAAGGAAACTGCAGCCTCTAAAAGTCTAAACACTTAGCCTCCCAGTAAAATACAGAAAACCAGGTGTTGTTTGTCTCTGAACAGCATCTTTGTAGGATTGAAACACCACTGCTTCTAGGAATAACAGTTATCTGGGAGAGAAAAACAACTGATAGAAAACAGGTGAAGCAAGGGAGGAAGAGAGGAGACAGACAGAAACTTGGGTCGCTCGAATTCTATATAGGAAAGAAGAGAGAAGAGAAAAGAGAGAACAGGAGCTGTAGGAGGCTGTGGTGACCATGGCATCTTCAACCCTAATGACAACCTAAATAAGAGAAAAAGGGACAGAAATGGCCTTGGTTACACTGACGGTCAATGGACCAATAAGACCCAATAGGAAAAACAAATTAATTAAATAAAAACAAATTATTAAAACACTCTTTATTGATCGGCTCCTCTTCAACAATAAGAAAACAACTTTATGATACAGTTATAATGTTATATTATGATCTACAATGAGCAATTTCTATTGTGTTTAGTGCCTTAGGCTTTGCATGGTTTTAGAATGCATCATTTTGTATACATGAATTGAATAACAATAAAAGGAGAGGGAGAGAGGGAGAGGAGGGCTCAAGGGAAACGTAGGGAGGGTAGGAACTGAGAGAGTAGAGAGAACTTAAGGAGAGGGTGGGGGCTCGTGAGAGACCAAGGG
Source organism: Cryptocoryne crispatula var. balansae (assembly GCA_036172225.1). Lineage (NCBI taxonomy): Eukaryota > Viridiplantae > Streptophyta > Magnoliopsida > Alismatales > Araceae > Cryptocoryne > Cryptocoryne crispatula. Next base: position 39,705,723 of record CM069918.1, on the reverse strand, counting down.
AGAGCTAGGGATTGGTTGAGAGGGACACGGAAAGACCGTAGGAAAGAAGGGATTGAGTGAGGGTGGGAAGTCTTGATGCTTCGGTTGCCTAGGTGGGGGATTTTATTTGCCCTGGGCTCTTGGTTGCCTTGGATGTTAAGGTGATAGCCATTGGTACATTTTGACTTCTAGAATGAATGTTTGGCAACATGTGAAAACCAAACAAGCCATATAAGAGGATCTTGGAGAGCTCCAACGACTTCTGATAAACATATTGGATCTGAATGGATGCATTTTGGCAGCTCGCTCAATCCTGTCCTGCATATTTCTTTCTAACTGTTGCTTTTCAACTCTTCTGAACTACTCTGCAAAGCCGCCTCCAAGTGATTTTATGCAAGAAAACATGGATACTTGTAGTTACATATTGATTTAGGAGCAATGGCATCGATGCATGAACATCAGGCTAGACAGTGTTATATCATCTGCCACGGATCCATGATCTTAGATTTTACTAAAATGTAGGGAATTTTTAAGTTGCAGAGATATTTTTGCAAATTAGTTCATGTGAGGGTGCATTCATAATTGTGGAGAACTTCAGGGTTAATTGTAACGCCTAGTGGTATATGTAATGACACCCCCATTGATCCCACGTTTAGATATTGAAATCAAAAAAGGAGAATTTAGCTTCCTCCCAAGTCTTTCCTTCTCCTTCCTTTGCCGTCTAGTAGCTTTCCCTTCTTGATGTATCTTATTCCTCCTCTAGCCTGAAGGGAGTGGATGTTCTCACTCTTCCCCTCCCCTCCTATTGGCCTCTTGATACTATGCCTTTTTTTCCCATTTCTAGTGGCATTGCCCCTCCTCTCTCTCATATTGTCTCCGTTTCTTTTATATTCACTTTGAGTGTCCTGAAATGATCAGCAAAACCCCAACCAGCCTTGGCAATAAGCAGCATCTGCTTCCTGTTACCTGGCTGGCATCCCCTTAGTCCTGTAAGAATGCTAGATGTCCTGTTGAAACCTGGTGTTTCCCCTTGTACACCCTTCTCTCCTTTTCACTTTTACAAGAAGCCTAAGAAATTCTGCATGACAGCCCCACCTAGATAAAGCTCTTGGGCTTCTCTGGCTGCATTTATCACTAGCACTGCTGTGCAGGCATACAGGCAGTCTCAACTTGCTACAGCCCCATTTGCATGGCACTTCAATTGGTCATTGTGGCATTGTCCTGCTTGGACAACTTCCTGGCACCACTATCTGGTTGGCTTATTCGTGGACCTGACAAGCTTCATGCACATCATGTTTCAAGGGTGTAGAGCAGTGTCAGTGGCCCAAGAATGCCTTCTCAGGCGCATCCCTGCAGTTGTTCAACATCTGCTTAGAACTGCATGAAGGGCAGAACCAGGGGTCCTGACCCCCATTTAGCTGCAGGCTTCCTGGCCCACCAAATCAGATTGGCCGAATCTCCTTTGAGCACATCAACAGCCTGGATAAATGTTTGTGGGGCCCATTTCAGTTCCAACTTGCTACAGCCCTATTTGTTTGCCCACCTGCCTGCCTGACTCATGCAGACAAACATGAGTCTGTGCTCGGTTATTCCTTCAGTTTACCCATGTGCTCTTTGGGACATGCATAGTTGTACCCCAGCTAGCTTATGCACTTGTCATCTGTAGGTACCTCCAAGTAGCACTCCCACATTCTGACAGTCTCAACACCAGTGGTATCAATATCAGCAAAAAAATTATGGTAACCACGTGAATGCAAGTCACAAGCCAGTTCCAAGTTATGTTCTGAGTTAAAATTGAAAATGTTTTTGACGAACAGTATTAAGCCATTTATAGGGTGACAATCATCCACAAACCTTTTATGGTAATAAGATGGGGCTCAAAGACCCCCAATAAGTAGTAATGCCATAACGACACTACACTAAACTTTAAATAACCTTCCAAAAAATTTAAAACTAGCAATACATGCAGAGGCATAAACACAAATTGAGTAGAGACGCAAAAATGCATTATGTATTCTGGTGATGTCCGAGGAATAGGGATGTCCATACACTGAATTCACAGCATAAGAGAACATTAAATTATAAATTATAATAGGGGTACAACCTAGGATAGAGAACATAGAAGCATGGAACCTTCCGACCAACTACGATGACATGAAACAATAAAATGATGGCACCAATATCAACTTTCTCAGAACACACATCACAGTACCAAAGCAACTGGAAGAGCAAAATCACTAGGTTCTATGGAGTACGAAATGAAACCAATGCCATTACTATATGAAATCAACTGTGCGCTCAAAACAGTTGCAAAGAAAGATGACTAGGAAATCTAAATAACTACTAGCCAAAATAAGAAAAAAATGCTAAGAAATTATACTTTCTCCATGTAATGCAAGAAAATAGAAGCTACTGAATAAAATTCCAGTGACAACCCAAATGGTAAAGCCCCATAGGTAGCTGAACACTAACCTCTGATCCAACATACGTTAAACATTTAGAAAATAGATAAATAAAACCAAATAAAAAGCTTCACCTACAGATTTTTCAAGTGCTAGTGAGCCCAAAAATTTCTACAAGATACCAGAAATAATTACTTCTGGATCTGCACTGTGATATATCTAACAAATGTGATATTTCTTATTTTTATTCCATGTCCACTTCAAACGTTAGTGAGAGATTTATTTCCTAAAGCTCACAATTCAAATAGTTATTACATTGTAGATAGATGAGAAGCAACAACACTAACTTTTGAGGACTACAACTTCTGAAATTTACTGGCCTTTCAACCAAAACACTTCTAAGCACTGTTTCCCAAACAAAACGGAATACCCTAAAACCTGCTTCATGTGTAAGAAAAATTCACCTGTTACATGGACACGTGGAGTGTAGAGAGTCCAGGTCGTCATCATGGCCTCTGATACTATTTTTAAATAAATTAATTGTTATTTTGTGAAAGATAATTGACATGAATTGGTATGGAACGATTTGGAATATGTGATGTGGTACAGGGTGAACTGAGTTGCCAAAAGTTGGTTCGTTTCACACATGCATTTACCACAAGTTGCTCAAGCTCTAGAGCCTCATATTTTTTGATAGGTGGTGTATTTTCTCGTATCCTCAGACATTCTCCTGGGAAGCTGGAAAAGTCAAAGAATGTGTAAAATGTCAATGCCATCTCACATGCATGTCCCAAAGAGCACATGGGTAAACTGAAGGAATAACCGAGCACAGACTCATGTTTGTCTGCATGAGTCAGGCACAAGGATTCCGGAATCGGAAGACCGATTCCGATTCCGATTCCAGGAATCGGCCGATTCCAGGAATCGGCCGATTCCTAGGAAGGGAATCGATTCCGGATCGGCCCGGAATCGGTTTTTTTTTTTTTGATTTTTTTTTCAAAAAAATTCAAAAAATTCAGAAAAAATTCTAAAAAATAGGAAATGAGTTAGAAAAAAATTTAAAAATAACCAATGCATTCATTCACATGACCACATCGAATAAATACTAATGAACTCCAATTGAAGTTAAGTACATATTCCATTGATTCAAAAATCAAAGAGTTGATACATCATGAAAAAAAATATAAATTTACATCATATCAATCTACTACCAATATCTAGGATATAGATATGGGTCTTCCTCCTCTCTCTGCTGCTCTCGATGCTCGAACCTCGTGCTCAGTCTTGTATACTGTCCGGGATCATATCCATATGAAAATAATGCCGATGCCATGCTATCAAGGTCGTATGGATCGGACTGCAAGATGACCGGGACGTAAGTAGAGGATGGTGGAGCTGGTGGTGTAATCCACTGCTGGTCAGCCTGGCCAAATGCTGGATACTGTGGCTCCTGTATATAAGAATTATGTGTATCCGAATCCAGCGTGTAATACGGCTTTGGATGCCGTGAATCAGGAGACTCGGCTGCTGCTGATGGCTGCGTCGCTGGTACGCACTCCTCGTCATCATCACCCGAGGAGTGAGAAGGAGCCTGCGTGCTGTCATCTGAGCTGACAGGACGCCTGACCTCTTGCTTCCTTCTCTTCACCTCTTCAGCCATCTCTGAAGTACCAGAAGGTCCAGAACCCAAAGTTTTTTTCAACTTTGCAAATCATCTCATTTTCTGTGCAGTCACTTTTGTTTTCGTTTTCCCCGGACTGCGAATGGGCTGGGTAGCGGCTGCTGGGACTGGAGCTGGAGCTGGAGCTGGAGCTGGGGCTAAAGCTGCAGGTGGCTGCTCCATAGCCGCCGGGCGAAGAAGGCCCGCACGAGCTCGAGAAGTAGGTGGAGGTGGAGGAGCATCCTCCTCGGCTTCAACACTATCCAACTCTCCTTCGGCCACGCACGGTCATCGGGATCAAACTCGGTACGATCCCCGGCTTCCTCTCCTCTATCCAGGAGGCAAGTGCATGCTCCTCCTGAAATATCTGATCCATGTCCACCTCCTCAGGTGGTGGTGTGGTGGAGGTATGCCTCTGCTCGTATGGACCAACTGCGAATCGTGCAAATCGCTCCTCGGCCGATCTTCTCGTCGATCCTCGATGTTCTTTATGCGCGGCCTCACGTATTTGTAATGACGAGAAGACCGGCTTCTCCCGGTCCGAGGTCAACCTCGTTCCTCCTTTTCGTACGTATCAGGTTGAATGTACTCCAGTTCCTCTCACAATGGGAGGAACTGGTGCTCTGGCTGAGTATCCTGATACCGATGGCAGCAAGTGGATTCCATCCACTCCTGGTGTTCACCTGAACCCACCACTTAGCTGCAAGAAAAAAACAAGAAGAAAAAAGGTAAACAATTAGCCCATCATCTTTCATAACTTATATGAAAAGAAAATAAAATCTTCATCAAGCTATTACTATACCAGGTGACACTTTGTCAACTGAATATTTCAGATCAGCATCTGAGTATACGCCGACCCTCATCTTATACTTCTGCATCTGAAAAATTTATAAAAAAAACATTAGTTGCCTGGTAAGGCTACTCCAAGGTATTGAATGAACTCTAACTTACTTCTATCTCAGCCTCTATCCTGTCCTGCTGAGATCGGCACAGACGCTGAATAACAGCAAGTGTACCCCGCATCACCTCGTTGTCGTTCACCACCTGTCCTCCATATTGGATGTGGGGGTTCAAAAAATATCCTGCAAGATTTTATTAGATAACATTATGAATAAGAATAAGACAATTATTCAGCAAAAATATTTTTTTAACCAAGTTACCTGTAGCTGGACATCGTGGTGCAAGGTCTTGTCTCATCGGTCATCTGTGATCTTTCACCACTTTTTGTAACCTCTGGGATTTTTTTCTTTTATTTTCAGCTTTGCCCGGTCCATGGCATCATACAACGTGCCCATCTGGTCCCTGTCATCTGAGTCTACCAATCTCAAGACAACTACCAGTGGCTCAATGATTGCCAAGTAGTAGGCAATCCTCTCCCAAAACCTCTTGTCAGTGATCTGCTTCTCAGACCTGACAAGAATCTCCAACTGTTCTTTCTTGTCGTACGGGTTGTCCACCATATAGTTGTAATACTCCTCGACCGTGTGAACCTAACCAATGCATGCCGTGCCGGTGTAAACTCTCCGGAAGCAATGAAGTTCGTAGCAAATCGTGTCGGACCGGGCCTAACAAGATCGTGCCCTCCTGTGTGTGATCTCATGACATGTAGCAGGCGGGGATGCGAATAAATAAAAGATGTGATCGTCTGCGCCTGCCTGACAAGTGTGGATACACCCTTCTCCTTGCCTATATCCTCTAATATGAGATCTATGGAATGTGCTGCACAGGGCACCCAGAAGATGTGCTTCCTCTTCTCCATCAACTTCCTCCCAGCCGCCTTATATGATGGTTCGTTGTCAGTGACAACCTGAACCACATTCTCCTCCCCCATCTCCTCCACCACTCCATCCATCAGAGAAAAAAAGAAGTCGGCATTTTTTATCTTCCCAGAAGCATCTACCGATTTCAAGAATGTTGTCCCCTCAGAACAGTACACCAAGAAGTTTATCATACTCCTCTTGGTGATACCTGTCCACCCATCGCACATAATTGTGCAACCCTCTCCTTCCACACCAACTTAAAATCATCCATCCACTCCTTAACCTCCTGCACCTCCTCATCCAGCCCAACGTCGTATATATGTCGGCTGCCCGGGGCTTGCAAACCCGGTCCAGCCTCACCCACGGCATCCACCATCGTCTGGAAGTAGGGGCTGGTGGCTGCATGTGCTGGGATGCCTACATCAAGTTAAAAAAAATTTGGATCAGGTAAAATTAAGTTTAAGTAAATAAAACACACATAATGTCAATTTTAATTTAAAAAGTGATACCTGCATATAAAAATCACTTCACAATGTGGCGAACGGCTCTCTTTGCAGCTGTTCCTGTTGCCTTCACCCCTTTCATTGCCTGTTTAATCTTCATCTGACCAGCACTCTGTTTCCTAAATAAATACTCGTCACTCGGTGTAAATCGAGTGCTGGTAGAAGTAGAACGGCTCACCCTACCCGGGACCGAGAGCCTGACCCCAGGAGACAGGAGGACCCAGACCCTCCTGCTCCCCTCCTCCTGTCCTCCTCCTCAGCAAATGCACGCTTGCTAGCGTGCCTAGCACGTCCAAGCTCGGAGTCTGTTGACTCGTCCTCGCTTTCTGGCTCCGGCTCAGCTGGTGCCTTCCCCTTGCCTTTCCCTTTCGAGATAGGCAAATCGCTGTCCCTCCTCCTCTGGAGTAGCTCGTCGTGCAACTCCTCCCTCTGCTCGATCATAACAGCCCGTTGAGAGGCTCTACCTGTCATGTAGCCTCTTATCTCCTCACTCTTCTCCCTGGGCACCTTGTCACATTTCTTCGACATTCCCACCGTTCCGCAATATGTTGTTTCAGCCAGAACACCCCCCCGTTCATCTCCTTCCCACACCATTTGCACTGTACCCTCTTCCTGACTGGGTCTACCATGTGCCCGTGTTCCCAACCCACGTCGGAAGCACGTGCCGGTGCTGCATCACCTTGATCGGCCATTGCTGATATCTGCAAAAATTGTAAACAATGCACTAAAAATGATTAGATAACATAAAAATTGCTTTAGACGCTGTTCGGGAAGCAGACAGCCCAAGTAACACACCATTCGGTATGTTTAAAGGGTTACGTATTTGCCGGAAATGGTCGTAAATTAACGTACGGGGTATCCGAAATTTTCCCGTACAAAGAACATCCAATCGATGTTCAAACAACTTGAGCGGAGTTGTTCGATCAAAAATCACCGAGTTTAACTCTGCTCGGAGTCGTCGGAAACGTGTAAAAATAGACGTACGGGATATCCGGAATTTTTCCCGTGCAAAATGGACTTAAACGGATAGTTCAAAACTTGGACGGATTTGTTCGGTCGGAAATCACAACGTTTAACGACGCTCGGACTCGTCGGAAACGCGTAAGAATGTACGTACGAAGTTTTCGGCGAAGAAATCTTACCAAAAGCCTTATAAAGATCGAAGAAGAGGTTGATTCGAGGCCGATCCGAGCTTGGATCGGTGGAATCCCTTGAAGACGTTGCTTGGAATCGCCGGAATCATCGGAATCGCCGCCGGAATCGCCGGAATCGGTGGAATCCTTGCTGGAATCGCTAGAATCGGCCCGGAATCGATGCTGGGAGCTGGGATCGACGTCGGAATCGCCTAGGAATCGCCGGATCTCCCTTCTGCCACCGCGGGATCGACGGAATCGACCGTCGCGGGTCGAATCGGTTCGATTCCCGGTCCAGAATCGAACCGGGAATCAAACCGGTCCAGTTGACCCAGTCTTCCGACGGAATCGGTCGGATTGACTGGAATCGGTGGAATCGGATCGATTCCGACCGATTCCAGGCGATTCACACCGATTCCGCGGAATTCTTCCCGGAATCGGTCCTTCCGCACCGATCCGATTCCGGAATCGGTCGGAATCGGACCGTTTCCACCGATTCTGCAATCAATGGTCAGGCAGGCAGGTGGGCAAACAAATAGGGCTGTAGCAAGTTGGAACTGAAATGGGCCCCACAAACATTTATCCAGGCTGTTGATGTGCTCAAAGGAGATTCGGCCAATCTGATTTGGTGGGCCAGGAAGCCTGCGGCTAAATGTGGGTCAGGACCCTGGTTCTGCCCTTCATGCAGTTCTAAGCAGATGTTGAACAACTGCAGGGATGCGCCTGAGAAGGCATTCTTGGGTCACTGACACTGCTCTACACCGTACAAGTGTTGCTTGAACACATCACGATGTCTCTCTATTCTTTCACTGAGGTCTTCTGTCTGGACCATCCGACACTGTGTTAGTGCATCCATGGTTTCTACATTTGTAAGACGGTATTAGAACAATGCACTGGTCTCATAATAATTTTCGGTTATCTTGCTGCCCCGTTATTTCACTGCCCATCTTGGCAATGATGGTGTGTCAGTACTGTGGGACATGGTGAGTGGGGTTGGGGGTTGCGACCGGGTCGGTCGGCCCCTAGACCTACCTAGTCCAACCAGGTTGCGACCCTAATTTTTTATTTTTTATTTAAATTCAAAAAAATTAAGAAAAATGCTTGAACATATAAAAAAATACAAAAAATAAGGAAAAATAAATGACATGATTTAAACAAATAATTTGTCAACTTTATTCTAATGTGACATGTTCTAAACATTTTGTAAGTAGTTTATGTACTCTCTCTATGTCACTAGAATTGAGTACAAAGTTTAGTACATATATACATAACGATCATATTCGTCGGTCCCTCGGTAAACCATCCTAAGACTTGATACAAAGGATTCACCGTAGCTATCGTTGCCATAGGTCGATTGGATTAAAGTGTCTGATGACTCCATATAATTCATTTCATAATGTTCTTGGTTATATAGAGGGAACCAAGAGCCTTGGGATTAATCATATGCATAGTTAAAGGCATTGTGGTATTGTCCTCCAGCTTGCTATGTATGTTGTCCTCCTCTACGTTGTGGCCTTGCACCATGATCGCTGTCTTGGGTCGTATGGGTGTATTGCTCCTCATCGGTAAAGTGTAGAGCCATTGTAGCTGTAGGAAATATACCCTACTTTTGTGACCCTTGTCTTTGTGATTGTATGCCACCTTCGTATCCAGCTCCATTATTGTTGCTACTATTTGAAGAAGAATCCTCGGAAGTTTGGTACTACACTCGGATGTTCGGCTCAGGCGTGTCTTCTTAATCGTCTTCAATTGTAACAACATTTACGATATCAAAAGGATCAGTCATAACTTGTTTATATTTTCTTTTATTTTACATACCTCGACTAGTTCCTTCTCCGGTCCTCTATAGCTTTGCAAAGGAGGGAGGGATATGAAATTCTTTGATCAGAGGGACATCGTCAAGCACTCCTTCAGCCCATTGTTGGTCTTCTAGGTTAAACTCTGGTTCTTTCAACCCTTCTCGGTCGTTTACCTAAGCTTCCAAGGAGTTCTTGTAGAATATTTGATCCAAATCAAAATCTTTCTCTTCAATTGTCGGCTCGTCGACCTGACGTCCCACCGCCTGTGATATCCAGTTTCTTTGTTTCATCTGGTTTTGTTTCACTCTCTCCAAATTCTTCAACTTTAACCTCATGTTGTAGTGACAATACATGAGATCTTCAAGTTTTTTTGATGTCAACCTGTTCCTCTACTTCGTGTGAATCAAGTTGAATGTAAACCAATTTCTCTTACAATCTAAAGTCGAAGTGTTTTGGCTTAGGACCCTGATGGCTACATCCACCAAGTCTTTGTACCCTGGTACTTTACCATGCTCCATCTACCAATCTGCTATATAAATTGAATGTGTCACAAAATTATATCGTACATACTGTTTAACTAACTAACTGATGAAAAAGAATGCTATATACTCCGACTTAGTAGCATCACAACTTGTTCCACTCTACCTGTTTCAAAGTAATATACCCGCATTCTGTAATCGTACGTCTTGTTATAGGCGATAATAGCTTGGTTATCATCATCGAGCATCCGTTGGATAATGCTCTTCACGTCATTTAATAGCTCGTTCGTTGTCTTAAAATGTGGACTATAGCAATACCTTAAGTTGAAAATGTAACCTACGAACCAAATAAGATTAGTAAACAACTTATATGTATCTAAAATATTAAAAAGGTTAGGAAATGATTAAAGAAACATACCTGCTACATGTATGAGTTGATGTAATGTACGTTCCCATCAACGATATATGATGTCTCACCACTTGGCTAAATCAGACAATGTCTTCAAGATTTCTTCCTTTGCTCTTTCAATCGTATCATATAAGTATCTCATGTCTACTTTCTTATTTCCGTCAACTATTCTTAGTACCTTAACTATAGGTTGGACGATGTTTAACGTCTTCTTTACAAATTTTCAAAAATTCCTACTCTCTATTGTCTCCTCTACCTTTCTTCCCTTTCTCTTATTCGTTGGGTTATATCTAGCTATCCAACTACCCCAACTCGATGGAATTACCATCTGAGTTAGAGCTCTCCTTTAACTCAACAAACTTTCTAGCGAAATGTAGTGGGAGGCAAACCGGGTTGCACCGGGACGTAGAAACTCTCGGCCCTTGATATGTTTCCTTATAAGTGCAAAGACGAAGTTATAGTTGTAAATAAAAGAAGAAATAAACTTGACTAACTTAATTATCCTATCTATTTGAGGATCCTTACATGTATCCTCCAACATCAAGTCTAAGGAGTGGGCGGAACAAGGTGTTTAATACAACTTTTGTCTTTTGACCATCAGTATATATTCGGCTGATTTGTATACGGTTGCATTGTCTGTGATTACTTGAACTACCTGATTTTGTTTTATTTCTTCTATTACTCCATCTATTAGTTGGTAAAGATACTTGATCCAAAAGATCGTGCCTACTTGACTGTACATCAGAAAATTGATCATTGTCTTCCTAGTTATCCTGTTAAGAATAAGACATTAACTAAGTTATACAAAAAAATATTTCTACATATACTACTATAAACAAATTTACTTACCGGTTCACTTGTCGGTTATTAATGTGCAACATCTTTCCTCCCAAATTCATTTAAATGAAGTCACATACTTCTTTATATTTTGCACCTCCATAGGAAGATACACATTGTATATCTCCTTTAGATTTGGCCCAAGTACTTCTCTCTTGACGTCTACGATTGTGTCGATCATGTTCTTGTAGTATGGTCCTCTCGTAGTATTTGCCGATATGTTTGGTGAAAGAACCACCTTGACGTTATTCGGCCAATCTTTTTTTATGTACAACTTGATGTTCTTTATTGCCGTTGTGATTGTGCTTTGACGTTATCGTAGTCTGGTGATAACGAGATCTACAGGACCCACTGTCCAGTCATCGTCTCAGGTGAGATCATGAATCTCATCTTCTAGTTGATTTTTGGATTCTCTTTCACTTCCTTGACTGCTCCTACTTCTCGACCTTTGATCTATCATTTGGCCAATGCGTTGATATAAGTCTTCATCGGTGAAGGATTTTCGACTTGCTTCCATTGCTCAGAAGAGGTAATCTATTTAAGAAATATTTAACTACTTAATGATCAATACAAATGTACCATTGTCGAAGTCTTCGTCTCGGCGAATATCCGGTTCTCTTGTTCAGTCCTGTAAATGTGTACAGAATGTCTCGCCGGTTGTAACAATTCTTTCCGAATGGTCTCTTTATGCTGTTTGGAAGTTCCCTTCACTTACTCCATCGCTTGTTAGTGCTTACGAAATTGGGCTCTTTTCTCCGGTGGAATCCGTGTGCAAGGAAGAACATTGTTTTTCATATTTACAAGATAAAATTTCAAACGATAAATACCACCGAATATAATTTTGTTATAATATTTACATTGCACTTTTCTTTCCGTCATGGAGATCAAGTTGCAATATAACCAAGCCGGATCACTCTGGATCATGCCAGAAGTTTGGGTTGCGTGACTTGAAGAAAACATCTTTAAGTAACTAAATGAGTATGTAATTAACACTAATTAACTAACTCACTAACGAAGGGTTTAACAAACTAATTAACTACATAATGAACTACTTAGTAAATTACTTGAATATCTAAGTAACTTAACTAATTAACTATTAACTAGTTAACTAACTAAGTAAAACTAAAATAATAATGAAATAACTAATTAAGTAACTAATGAAGTAATTAGCAATTTAATTAAGCAAGTGATGAACTACTTAATAAACTACTTGAATATCTAATTAATTAAGTACTAACTAAATAACTATTGACTAATTAGCTAACTAACTAAAACTAATAAAAGAATTAAATATCTAATGAACTAATGAAGCAATTAAACAAGAAAGAGAGCGAAAAATGAGAGTAAAATTTTTTAGAGCAAGAGAGAATTTGAGTGAACGAGAATGAGGCGAGGAGGAAGAGATAGGGCCCCAAGGGGCTAGAAGGGGGGCTGCCCATTGCTGGAAACGATCCCCTTTTTGTGACTATTGCCAGCCTGCAACGGTCACCGTTGTAGGTGGGGTCGCACGACCCAGCTGGAAGGGGGGTGCCCATCTTAAAATTGATGGTCGGCAATTGACCCTAGGGAGGGAATAGAAGGGGAGGGAGGGAGAGCGAGGAGATGGCACAAGTTGGATAATAAATATTTGGTTGATGTTAAACAAGATGGAATATCTTTTAAGATATTGTTTGTTTGATCATAAACAAGAAAAATTGTGTCAAAATAATTTATAGAATATGATAATATATTTGAAAATTGACATAATTGCAAGCACGTTTCTATAAAAAATAAAATGTTAACACCTTAATAATTTATGCTGTGCTTTCCGCTTCCCTCCGTAATGTGCTTGTTCTAGTAAAGAATCTTATCAGTTGATGTCCATAGTTTCAGTTCAGTGGGATAATAAACACATTGGTTATGGACTTGTGATGTAGAGATGATGATGTTTTAATCTGATGGGTCGCAGGTAAAATTTTTGACCAGGAAACAAACATAGATGGTGAGAATATAAAGTCAAGCAGGTATTTACTTTATTTTTTTAGGCTGTTGCCATCTCAAGATAAACTGGGGCTCGTTTATGATCTCTTCTTTACAGGTGGCCTTGTACTCGATCTTTCGCTGAACCAGTGGACTGTTTTCAAGAATCGAGCACTTTAGCATCTTCAGCTGCAGACACTACTATCTTGCCTGGTAGAAAGAATCATCTTAAGAAAAGTACCTATAACTTGTAGACATTTCACTGGAACTGTTGGAATTTTTTTTTGGATATTTTGTTGGTAACTTCCTGGTGGGGATTATTCTTAGGAGTAATGGTGCACCATTTAAAGATAGTTTGTTTTCCTACCTGCGTGATTGTACAATAGATGCTCATTTTGTGCTCAACTCAATTTAGTGGGTTCGGTGTTTCATTCTGTTTTTATTGTTTCCTCCGTGCTAGGGTGAATGCTGTTAAAACTTCCAACGCACATTATCGTCATATTCACTGTTACCATGGTTAGCGTGTAGCATACCGTGGTTAACGTCCTGCGGTAGAGGCATCTGATCGCTATAACCGCTGCCGTTCGACCTGGTGCTATACAGAGCGACAAGTATGAATTTGTCAATTTCTTCAGTTCTATTGTCAGGAGATGCCTCATTACAAGTGGCAACCTTTAAGGGCCTTTATGTGAAATTAGCACTCTTAAGTTCCTAATGACCTGTTTGGTTAGAGTATCAATATCAATTTTGATATTGATATTTCAAGATGATAAAATATTAATATCAAAAGTGATAATATCAAATGTTTTTAGGTGTTTGGTAATACCATATCAATATTAAAAGTGATATTAGGTGTTTGGTAAAGCAATATCAATATCACATTTTTGGGTATGAGTTTGCAGCTCACTATTAAAATTACTTTTTTTCTAGAAAAGTAATCTCCCCTAACAAACGACTTCTGTAGTTTGAAGTGCACGACAACAATTGAGATAAAATAAAAACAGAACAAGCAAACGAGGAACTAATAAGTCTACGTCAAAATCTGTTGTCCAATTAATACATACATTAAAGCCTCCCTGCTTGCCCCCATGGCACTTTACGATTGCGACAGAGCAGTTTTCGATCTCAACATAAAAGTCAGCCAGTGTTATCTCAATCACATAGATGATATTATTGCAAACCATATTAAATATGGTACATATTGCTACTGTAGACCACCACTGATGATTGATGAGTTGAACTACGTAATACATAGTTTTCTTTTTCAACTACTAACCCAAAACACCTCATCACAAATGCACTTCTGCAACTAACTATCTTACACGTGAACAAAGCTCTTATTATGCACTTATTTCTATGGCATGAAGGTGGGCTGCCAGCACCTGGGGCTGCTACTGGATGCAGGGTTGACAAGAGCAGCAGAGGCCTCGGATAAACTTGTCTGTTTGGATTCCTTGCGCCAAAATTGTCAATTATCACCTGCACGAAATGAGATGCTTAATCACATTCGACAACAATGGTTCATAATTCCAACCATGGGTGGTACAAATTAAATTTTCTATCATAACCATTTACACAAAGCAAATTATCAGAGAATTAAGCAACTATTCCTCGAGGATCAGTCATACCTGCAAGTTAAAATATATGTTTGGTTGCCATGATAGTAGCGATTTTATGTCCTAGCATTATTTTTTCATAGTTCTAATATAGGTGGAAATATATAGTAAGACGGTAAAAGTACACCATGGAAAAAAGCACTACGTACACGAGATTTAGTATGACTGTAGCCTCATACTTGCCTACCACTAAACAGAGAAAATAGGAGGGCCCTTATCTGTATACATCTTAATAAAGATAACTACGTATAAGATGATGACAAAAAAAAATATTGATTAATAGACCAAATACATAAACAGATAAAGCCAAAAAGATGATGATAACTACATACATTTTTATAGGACTCCCAACTTGCCCTTACCTGGATAACAAACTCAAACTTCCAAGTATGACTGCAATTTTTGTAGGGCAACCCTAGAAACTATAGAGCATATCTTCTTATTTTGCGGCATCAATCACCATATGTGGAAGATCCCTTTCAAGAGAATAAAGCTGAAATGAACTTTATCAGGCAAATTGATAAATCATTTAGTGGAATAGAAAAAATTGAATGCTCTCAAATATGTATAAAAGGAGGTATCTTTGTTTGCCATGTGATCATACTTGTGTGATAAAAGTTAATGTCTTCTTCTACTATACTTTTCCCACATTTCTTGAGCAATTCTATTTCTAAGTTCTTTGCCACGTCGACGTTCTTCGGTAGATGATGACTCAATATTACTCTCAACCCTTTCTTGTCTCCTTTCAATAATCTCATTTTCTATCACTATTGAAATTTGTCTATCATATTGACGAAATAGTTCATCCATATCTCCTTTTACACTCCGAATATAATCATGTAGACAACAACCAATCAAGATAATCTTTGTTTGAGTTTGTATTGGGTACTCAATAGATGATTGAAAAATATGAAATCGTTCCTTTAAAACACCAAACTTTCGTTCTATGACATTTCTAAGAGACGCATGCCAGAGATTAAGTAGTTCTTTATAATTTTGAGGTCTCAAGTGACTTTGAGCAAATTCTTTCAAATGATATCTCACAATCCGATATGGTGCAAGGAAACTTCCAGTATTTGGATAACCAGCATCAACAAGATAATACTTACCTAGAAATAAAATATAAATGTTAAATACAAATAAAGTTGTTAAGAAAAAGTATTTAACAAAAAATAACTCAAAAAAATTCACCTTCAGGAACATAAAATCCACCATTTATTGCAGCACATAATACTAGAGAATCTGGAGTAGAACCTTCCCATCCAGCAAGTACATATAAAAACTTCATATCAAAGCTGCATGCTGCCATCACATTTTGAGAAACTTGATTTTTTCTGTCACGATATTGAGCAACTTCTGTACTGGGAACTTGTACGAGAAAATGAGTACCATCTATTACACCAATACAATCCTAGATGCAAAATGTAACAGGTAATTTTTAGGTGAAATAATTGTAAAATCAAAAATAAAGTAATGAACAAGCTTTAGTATCTTGAAAAAATGATATTTTCTCCTTCCAAGAATGTATCTTGAAGTGTCTGTTAGAGGCAATGTTATATACTCATGTATTAAACATGACAAAGCATTGATCACCTCATTAACTTTTCTGCTGATTGTCTCTCCTGAGTGTTGAAATCTTTCTTGTGCTCTTCTATTTGACTCTTTTCCGACCATGATAAAAAGAAAAATCATAATCATCTCCTCCACATTCATTCTTCTAATGTCTTTTAAAAGTCCTCTATATTTAAGTAGATTAGATAATGAAAGAAAAACTTCTTTATCCAAACCACACACTTCACGAAAATGAGATTCAACATCATTTAACAGTTCTTAAGTATATGCTTTGCCATAAAGTATTGAGCTTCTTACACGAACCCCAGTATTGTGAACTTCACTCTCTGAAGATTGAATACTTGCCTTACTAGTAACCATAGATGAAATATAAGCAACTATGTTACGTCTTCTTTGATAATATTCATTGATTGCTTCATCATCCCAATCCATATTTGATTACAAACTAAAAATATAAATAACAAAGTACCAAATATTACGATAAGAAGTCAACTGCATAAACACAAAGGTCACATAAAAACAAGATTACAAACAAAAGTCTTCCAAATGATACATAATTAAAGAAGACACACTGCATATCAATAAAGTTCACTACAAACTAAACAAGTGTCTTCTGAGAAATACAAACATTAAGTCCTACTTTTCTTACTTCTTCCCTAAAATTGATCGTATCCAAGCAAGACGACACTCATGGTCAAATTTTAAAAAAATAGTTGGGGTGCTTGGGTTGTTCTCAAGTTGAAATGCAGCAGCCACCTTCGCTTTATTTGACAACTCATACATTGCCATGATAATGTCCATGCATTGAGCAATGAGTTAATGACTTGATGGTGGTGCACCGGTGACCCTTAGAGCTTCAGCAACCTCCTTAAGTGCAGAAGACATGGATATATCTTCTTCACTTACTCTAGTTTGTTTGTGCTTACCTTTATAAGAACTAGATTTTCCAGAAGAGTGTCTTTTTGAACCACTTCTAGTTTCAACATCTGGACTTGAGGCAGATCCTTCATCTTGTGGTGATGAAATAGGAGTGGTATGCAATGTTGAATGTAAAGAAACAGATGGTGGACATAAAGTTCCTTGTTGACCATTTCCTTCTGCCTTAGTACCTAAGCACAAATATCATTTACGTTAAAATCAAAATAAAACAAAGAAAATTTACCGTACATATGCATGCAATGTAAAATACCATCAAATATCTCAAACCAATCTCCAAACAAATCAATTGATTTTCCTCTCCACTACTTGAATTTATTATCCTTCTATAAAAATAAGAACAAAAAATATGTCAAAAATCAAAAATTTAAAACTAAACAACATAAACAATAATATCTCAAACCTTAAGGAGATTATCTCATTCATTATCTTCAGCCGTGATCATTCTTCTATTATGATTCCATCCAAATACACTAACCTCATTAATTAGATGTTTGAGATCATAAACATAATCTTTTAACACAAACATTCTAGACTTGAGTTGGGGAACTATGACTTGTGTACCAAAAGTTGAAGTACACTTTTCAGCCATAGCACTCCATGCCTCAGGTTTCCATCCATTTGATGCTCTTTTACCAGCACGATGTTGTAATACGAGTTGTTTTGTAAGAAAACTATCACGGGTATCATCCCACTTTAGAACTCCAGTTTTTGCTTCGTTGTCCATTAAGTAGAAAACTACATATACATAGATAACATGAATATGCTTAAAAGAAATTACATACATCCAATGCCATGAAAAATTACTAACATGCTAAAACATATATATATATGTATATATTTGTTTTAATATTTGTTTCAAAGATTACAAGCAAAATCCTTTCAGCATCGAAATAATGTAACTACCATATAAAGAAAAGGCTTCATGATATCATAAACTATCCACACTGAAAGAAAACCAGGATACAACTAAATGAAAAAAAAATGCAACAAATGGTAGGCAGACTGTCATCCAAGCAATCCTAGCATGGCTTAGCAAGCCAAAGTGATGTATGCAAGCACAATACATCATCGTGTTTTGGAATCTTGCAATCTGGAGACATCTATAAAATCATACAAAGTACTCTGTGTATTAAGCATCTAACCTTCAAATTAAATATTTTTTACACAGTAAATAAAATATTAGAGAATAAGTTAAAAGTTTAGACTTTCAGATTAAGCCAAAAAAAACATCTTTGGCAAATATTGAAGCTCGCCCCTATATCTGCTCAAGATGTCCGCCACCTACAGTTTTCTTTCATTTCTAATGAAGAGCTTCTAAAGCCAGGGCTCTCATATGTTGGATGGTAACTTTCAATTTTGGCCATCAAATGACATAAAGAGACTAAAAAAAGTTAATTATCGACTAGGTATGTACAACAGAGTACAAATAGTCACATACAATCTTGTATTAATCTTCTACCTAGCTATCATCTCAAACAAATGCAATTCCGAAGACTATAAAAATTTTTGGCACTATTAATGACACCAAACAAACGTTTTGCTGATTGCTGACTAAGGGGTTTACATGGCATGATCTGTTGAACAATGCTAATCCAACATATATAGCTCTACTTCACAACATTGAATCTAGGCACTCCTATAAAACATTCTGAACACCTAAACACAGAGGTTAGATTAAAAACATCCATTGTAAACTCATCGTAGGCACCTTCTACTGAAAGTTGAAGAAGGTGGGGGTGCGAGATAGGTGAATCTATCCATTTTCACTGCATCAATGCCCATAGTTTTGAACAGGGAAAAATCTATTCGGTGAGCCCCCTAAATGCTTTTAAGAAAATGGGAAATTTTACACTAAATCCAACGCATGCTCTCTACGACGCATTAGCTGCACATTGAACAATCACTATAGGAGAGTCCATGGATGACCTTGGCGCAAGGAAGAAGGGGACTAGCTCCTTAGTGAAGGTCAAACGAGGGATTCCCGGCAAGTTGCAGTTGATGTTGATGTAGACGGGCTTGCTCTCCTTCAAGATCGTCGCTGCCATTTACGGTGCAAATGAGCAATAAAATTTCATGAGAGGTGAGAAGAACAGGACAGCTTACTCAATCGAGATCTTTGACGAGAGCTTCAGCCAGGGGCGGAGAGATGCGAGCGATTAAGGTGTTCGACGGGATCTTCTGCCACGGGAGGAGAGGTGCAAGCGATTGAAAGCTTCGACGGCAGCCGTGCGGTCAAAGCTTCAGTTGTGGTAGAGAGGTGCGGGCTACAGGGCTTCGACGGGAGCTTCAACAGTCACTGGCAGAGAGGTGCGGGCTCGAGGGCTTCAACAACACCAGGCTTGAGAGCTTCGACGGGAGCTTCAACAGCCACACCAGAGAGCTGCAGGCCTTTACGGGAGCTTCAACAGTCACGGGCGCCGTAGAGCCGCAAGCACAGCCGTGGGCAGAGAGGAGAGATGGTTGTAGCCCGCTCGAGGGTTTCGATGGGAGTCAGTCGCGGGCGGAGAGATGATCGGGAGTAGGTCGGGACATATAATATCGATTTTAATACAGGTAGGTGGCTGTATTAAAATTGATACACGTTATTACTACTAATTTTAAAATTGATACCTTTATACAAACACATGTTAATGTCATGTATCAATATTACTTTTAAAATTAATATTGATATAGGTAACTAATACAGTCACCAAACAGGTCGTTAACGTCCTATTTGATAATATTATTAAGTATTTTTATCACTATCAATTTTAAAATTGATATTGATATGAGCTATTAAAAGATGTTTAATTAATTGTATTAATTTTAAAATTTATAGTACAAACAAAACGTATTACATATTACAAACAAAACATATTACTTTTGATATTGATACTCTAACATTTAAAAATTTTAATATCAATATTGATATAACATCAAAAATGAAACTCTAATACATAAACTCGATCAAGATATTTAAATCATTTGATAAAATATCCAAACAACAGCAAAATATAAAAAAAATTCTTAAAAAACCCCTTAATATTAGCTGACTCACCATAATTGTTATATTTTTAGACAAACAATAAAATCATCATGTTTTACAAGATAATATATTAGAGAAAAAATTTAAAAATCTTAGATTTTCAGATTAAACCAAAACAAACACCTACGGTGGACGTTTGAATAAGAAAAACGACTTCTAGGATCTAAAAAAATCAATATGTTTTTTTGGGACATCAGAATCTCCACCACACCTAATTTCAAATGCTCTGTCAAACATCTGAAAATATCTAACCTCTGACCCAATAAGAGGTTAGGTTAGGCATCTCTTCAGCCCAATCAAGCAGATCGAAGAACCGGTAGAGAAGATCTTGAGAGAAGTTGAAACAGAGCGTTCTTCTTTCAAACATCCAGCGTTCCTCTACGGGAGCAATTTAAGCCAGCATGTTGGTTGCACATTCTTATTTTGTGACAGAACAAGGAAGATATCGAAAACATCATATGGGCATTAAAACAGATCTCTGGTGTTCCCTTCCCTCCACGAATATACAGTAGCAATAACAGGTTAAAATACTGTAATCAGTGCTGCTTGCTAACGATACAGACCAAGGATTGTCCTATCATATCAGATCGGCTGGACCGATTCTCATCATGTAAAGCTTCACGGCGAGCTTACGGTTGCTCGTGGGACATTAATCTAGAAGTCAAGCATAGTACAACATAAAATGACGTGTCTTCGTAAGGCAGAAAAGTACATTGGCGGGATTCATATCTTTCACATGAAAATCACAAACAAAAAGCTACGACTTTCGAGTGCCCTGTTGTCTTCTCCTTTCGGCTGAAACTGAACCGTACACTAAGCCTTTATGCGTACAACAAATGAACCTGGGATGCAAAAAACATTGAATCGAACATTCTTTTTAAAATATAACAAGGGAACTCTACATGAACAAGCATATAGTTGGGCCAATAAAGCAAAATTGTCAAAAAATTGCCTAAGAATTGAATTCCAACAATGACGGATGCAAAAGTTGCAAGTACAGATCGGAATATATTGATAATAAAAGAACAATCACTTACAAGCAGGAAGACTGGATGCATCGGCTGAAACAGCACACGGAATTCCCAAGTTGGTGAGGGCACCCCTTATGATTCCACAGGGAAAATATAGATGCATGCTTGTGGCTTGAGCTGCTTTATTGTCAGCTGCCAGTGGGGATGAATTGACCTGAGCAGATTCTGGGCTTTCTAGAGATTGATCGATGGATATGTGAGTAAGCCAGCGGAACCGATTATCTTGTAAGACAAAAGTGCCCTGCGAGATAAATAATTATTTTTCTCGATTCGCAACAGTTAGGAATACCTCAACTACCAAACAAACTTACCCTATGATTGGTTTTCAGGTTATCGATCTGTTTCTTGAAGAGTTCAGACCAAAATTCCTTGCATATAAATT
The DNA here is from genome assembly GCA_036172225.1 of Cryptocoryne crispatula var. balansae. Lineage (NCBI taxonomy): Eukaryota > Viridiplantae > Streptophyta > Magnoliopsida > Alismatales > Araceae > Cryptocoryne > Cryptocoryne crispatula. The sequence goes on along the minus strand of CM069918.1, from coordinate 39,684,238 downwards.
TGATTGCCTCCAGATTGTCAGTGAACCTTGGTCGCTCCATTGTGTACCTGCCAATAATCAAGAAAAACACCATTTTATATTTGATTTTTTGCTTTATGAAAAAAATCTTATAATCTAAGCACAAATAGGATTAAATTCAAACTTCAGAGCATGGAGAAGGATTGAATCAAAACAGCAAGATTTTTAACTTAAGTGTGTTACTTCAACCTTAGAAGATAAGGTTTCACATCAGGACCATGTAAGACAGCAGAAAAGTATACCATATATGAGTTGGTTCAGGAGATTAGCTAAGATGATCATACATATGAGCAAGAATCCTCTAGCAAGTTTCATGATTTCTAATAATTAACCTGAACACTTCTACGTAATGAAAGATTTTTACTTTATATGTCTATCGACCTCATCTTCAGCAATGATAAATCGTGAAAATCTAAATATTGTTAAGAACCCATTACACCTTCAAGGTCAAACTTGCATTGGTTTTATATCAACTCAGTTCCTGACTAACCCAGATGATGAGCACACAAGTGTGAGAACCTGAAGGTGAGTCCAACCTAGGAAACTTTGGCACCAGGAAGCACATAAATGCCAACTTGGAACTTGACCTCATCCATGCAATAAGAAGAAAAGAGATTGTGAGAAGCTTTTTTAAGATCTCAGAGATTAAAGTGATATTTAAGGTGCAATTTGACCATAGTTGTTAAAGCACACACCTACACGGCACTTAGGTGCCAAGGGCCACGGTGCCTTTTTGGGAGACTGTTAAGGAACTCAGGGCATCTGCCTACGCAGCCCATGCTCTTCTACATGGCTGATTTTTTTTCTTCTGGACGTTTTGTTTGAATCCCCCCTCCCCCCCAAATACACACAAAAGGGGGCTGTCCCCTTGAATACATTTAATATTTATAATTATACTATTAAATATTTTTAATTATAAATATATACTTAAAAATCATTAAGTTCTCTCCTAATCGTCTTTTCTCTCACTCTCACTTAGTTTTTCAAGATTATCTATTTTACAAAAGTAAATATCCGCAAATAAATAATTCATACATAAAACACATGTATGCACACATAATGCACATTCAATTATAATTTTCAAATATGCATATAATTGTATATAAAACTTTCTCTTATACCTAAACCTTTTGAAGTCTACTCTCTAATTTTCTTAGCTCACTCACTATATATTATGTATACGTATTTATATATATGTAGTATTAACATATTTGTTGCCTAATATAAATGGCATAGATGGCACTTTTTAACGCCTTGTCACCTTGACAAATATGACTTTAACAAATTCATTGTCGACCTACCAAATATAAAAAAAGAAATGAAACAACAACAAAGAATAAGACTTGAAAGTGGAAAAGTAATAATGCTCAACATGAACAAGCCTAACATTTTCCTTCTTCTCCAAGCCCCAAAGACCATAGAAAATAAAATAAAATGTAGATAATATGAAAAAGTAGACAAAAAGAAAGTGATGACAAGGGTTTTTATGGCAAAATGGATGGGTACAAAACTTATCTAGATCTGAATTGGCTAAGTCATGAATGGACTGCTCCAGTCGGCATAACCATTAACCCTTCGCCTTTTCTAAGGTAACGGACAGCAGAAGCATTTCATTAATTGCAAGATGAGTACAAATATTACAAATGGAGAAGACTCACCAAGCTAGGTTCGGGACATTAATCACCAAGGCTACGGCAAAACAAACCACCTGAATCTACCACTTGATAGGATCACCCCCATAAAATGAAAAAACATTTAGAAACCTTTAAAATATGAGTCAGAACATTCGGATCCTGTGGATCCCAATATTTTGCTGTTGCCCAGTCTCGAAGAAAATAGCTATCTAGAAAGAGAATCCAGCCGGGTGTTGAACGTTCCTCCAATCTTCTTTTGTTTTTTGTTTTCCATATCCCTCACAACAAAGTAGCCATAAGGGTATAAAGATAGGCATGGTTCCAAGTGGTCCGGATATCCTTAAGTTCAATCATTCGAACACTTGGAAAAACCAGATCCCACCTGATCAAAGTGTATATTTAGGGGATAGGATATGAGGTCAAAACAGGTTCTATTTAGGGGGTATATGTATAGGAATGATATAGGCTACGGAGAAATGAATGTAGGCATGATACGTAAGTGGACCAGGTATCCTTGAGCCCAATGGACATTAAAGAAGCCAATGTTTTCTTGATCTAAAGATCTTAGTGCATGTCTTAGATGCCTGTCATTGAGTGTTAGGATATGGTTTTAGCCATGGGTATATGTAAGCCAAAGGATATGGGTAGGTATGTGTAGAGAATTTTTGATCCTCCTCTCCTTCAATGGGCAACAACAGCAATGGCAGGTGGAGCATCCAGCTCCTTCTACTTCCTCTTCTCCCATTGGTGCAAATAGCAATAGGTGGAGCAGCAAGAGAAAGGGATGTTCCCCTCAGCTCTTCCTCCTTGGGCAGGGCCAACAGCAGCATCAGGCAGGGGGAGAGGCTTCGGCCTCCCCTTATTGGACAGGTCGTAGCAACAACACCTCCCTCTTCATTTGTAGGCGCAGCAGGTAGAGCCGGGAGGAAGAGGTAGCAGAAGTTGGGGCTGGAAGAGAGGATCCCCATGGCTTCATTTGCCTCATTGCCAACCTCCTCTTCTATGCTTGCAACAGATGAGACTTAGAGTAGAAGGTTGCAGCGACAACAACAGCAGCTACTTAATGTGGCAAACCCGGCAGCAGCGGCCACATGAAGCGGAGGAGGTTTTGGCCACTTCTCCTTGGGCTGGATCCAGCAGGAGCATCGGAGGAAGCTATCAGCTTCTTCTCCTTAATCAGGCGGCGACATCGTCACCTCGCTAGCACAACAGCAACAGCATCAGCCTTCTCCTTTACCTTTGCTATGCACCAGCAGCAGCACATGGCAAGAAGGAGCCATTGACAACTCCTACCGTGCGCAGCGGCAGGAGGTTGAAGCATCTGTCGGCTTCTTCACTCCCTTAGGCCAGCAGGAGCAGGAGCATCAAGGAACCAGTAGCAAGGGTCAGCGGCAGCATCATTTCCTCTTTCTCTTGTGTGCATCAGCAGCACTAGAGAGATCAAACAGAGAAAGAAGAGGCATCAGCTTCTTCATCTCCTCTTCAAGTATCTCAGCAGAGTCAAAAGGGAGGTGCAGCCATCACCGTGGCTTGGGGAGGAAACAACAACAGCGAGAGTATCCAGCCCTTCTCCTTCCTCCTCTTCTCCTATTATCGCAATAGCAAGTAGAGCATCCAGCCCCTTCTCCATCCTCTTCCCCCAATGGTGCCAGAGGCAAGAGGAATCGAGAGAAGAGAAGGCAGCAGCTGGGAATTTTTTTGGGGGGTTCTTCCCACATGTTCTATTGCACAGCATCTTATTTTTATGAAGAAAAAGGTGGCAGTTAGTAGCTTCTCCTTAATTGTTCCCATCGTGGGAGGAATTGAACTGGGTCAAAGACCAGGCCATGGGGGTGTGCGCCAATTTTTTCTCCCATGCCTCCTTTTTAGAAGCACCTGATGGAGGCTTGACTTAGTCTTGGCAGCTGTGAAAAGATGGTGCACAGCCTTGCCTTTGACCTAACATCTCATCGCATATCACATGATCCAAAAGTTAATATTCATCTTAACTTAAAGTAAGATCCAAATCATCTTAAGAACCAAATAAGGATAGGATCTAAGTTATAATGAGATCTCATCCATCAGATCTCATACCCGTCATTCAATCATGGTTGTCCCTTACTTAAGTATGATCCGATTCCCAATAAAGATCCAATAAGCACTAGATCAAAAACTTAAGAGCACATCATAGTCATTGATGTTGGTGCCATCGGCCATCGGTGCCTTAAATAGGATCTGAACATTGTTAAGGATCCATTAAGCCCTTAATCGATAAGGATTGGATTATATTTAATCCCACCTAATGAATAGTGAAAATTTTCGGTGCCAAGAAATGCCTCCCAAGTCCCACAGATGATTTCCGAGAGATGGCAGTTGTTGGAGAGTTGCACATTCCCCAACTTATATTGTAACCATCTTTTCCATTTTGTATAGGTTGTTGACAAGCAGCATAGTCATCTCCATTCTGCATATGGCATTGATACATCTCTACCCTCTATGTGCCATTTATAGGTGGCTAAGTCATGACCATTCTCGTTCAGCATGGAATCTTCATCTCAAACTAATCATAACCACCATCTTCATGTATCTTGTCCTCAGAGATACCACTTGTGCAAACTCCTACTCAACTTCTACTTTGTGCATCAGTGGTTGATCGATCTTCGATTTGCTAGAGTTATATTGCACCTTGGCTGCCCAAAACTCATGCTCTACCCAAATTGGATTTCGGGATTCCAACTTGAGTCTTTGAGTCTTCTGGATCATTCTTCAACTGCATTATGTGAGATTCATCCGCTCATTGTTGTTACAAGGTTAAAAGCATCTTCATCATCCATCATGATTCATTTCATTTTCTTCTCTTTATTTAATTTTATTACTAGTCCGCATTTTGTCTATAGTGCCCATTTAGATTTTCACTCTAGTCGGACATTTTCGATATTTTTGCTCTTAACTAACCATTTGGGGGCGATCAACTAAGACTATCGAGTATCTTTATTTTTAACTTATATTTTCATTCATTTGTTTTTTACAGATCCGACTATTTTTTTGAGTTTTCAAGCAGTGAGGTTTCCCTCGTTTTGCCTAAAGAGAACCTATTCAGGTTTTCACTCTAACCAAACATTTTCGACATTTTTGATCTAAACTGACCATTTATGAGCGATCAACTAAGATCATCGGGTATCTCTTTTTTAACCTATTTTTTATCTTCATTTGGCATAAAATTAAGGTTTCCCTCAAGCCATAGGATTATTTGGGTGGTGAGGAGCTTTTAGACTTCCTCTAAACCATATAATCATTTAGGTCGTGAGGAATTATGGCTTCTCCTAAGCCATAGATGCTTTTAGGCATTGAAGAATTATGGTTTTCCCTATTCCATAAGTATGGTGGCTTTATACTGGTGGAACATTATAAGGTTATAGTTTATGGAGGACCGTATTTTTATCGACCCTAATATGATATAGGGAGAAGACTTTGAGCAATGGTGTCCGTGGGATATCAGGTCATAAGGCCGTAAGGCAAGTTGAAAAGAGACATACTTAGGTCAGGGTGTTCACATTTCGCCAATGGAACTTGTGAGACAAGAGGAACGTGGAGGTTAATGAACTCGATCTTAATGGCACATCTTATGATGGCTAGATCGGCCTTAAGAGCCATTATGGGGCGAAAGAATATCATCATATAGAGGTTTTAAGGATATGTAGGCCGCAATGGCCATGATGGAATGAGAGAGAGACCATAGGAAGGCCATGATGATATGAATGTTTCAAAACTATGCAGGCCATGAGGGTCATGATCATTGATTGCAGAATCGTCGGAATCGGATCGGTCGATTCTGATCCGATTATTGGCTGAAGGAACGATTCCCCCGAGAATTCCGGAGGAATCGATCCAAATCAGTCAGACCAATTCAAATTGATTCAATCGGTCAATCCGACCGATTCTATCAGAAGCACGTGTTTCTTGTAACGGTTCAATACCGGGTTCAATTCAGATCCAATATCAATCTGATTCTGGCCCTAAAAGGCCGAAATTGGCCCCATCATGTTAGATTCCGCAAGGGATCTTGGTGATCCAGTGAAAATCCGTCGATTTAGCCCCCTGCAGCGGCGAACCAAGCGGAATCAGTCAATTTCATTGTCGATTCCAGCGATTCTAGTGATCCTTGGCTGATTTCGATGATCCTTCAGGCGATTTCAACAATCCTTCAACGATTCCAGTGATTCCTTCAGCCGTTCCAATGATCCAAGCTTGATTCCACCTCCGTTCAAGCTGTTCTTTCATCATTTGAAAGTTGTTGGTAAGATTTTTTCGCTGGAATCTCCATACTCTCATTTCTACGCGTTTTCGATGACTCTGTAATTGGTTAAACATGTTGTTCTCTTTCTGAACAACTCCATTCAAGTCGTTTGTTTATTGTTTGAATCTTATTGGTAAGATATATTTGTCAGAATCCCCATATGTTGATTTTTATGCGTTTTCAGTGACTCCGTAACCCTTTAAACATACCAAACAACCTGTTAGACGGGATATTCTCTTCCTGAGCAACTTCTAAACGAATTGTATGTATGTCTAACGGACAGTATGAATTTTTTACGTATGTTGTAGGTATAAGCAATGGCCGATCATGATGATGATATAGTGCCGGCACGTTCTTCTGACGTCGGTTAGGAACACGGGCATATGATAGACTTATCAAAAAAGATGGTCAAATGCAAATGTTGTGGAAAGGAGATGAAAGGGGTGTGTTTCGGTTGAAACAACATATTGCCAAAGTAGGTGACAATGTCAAGAAATGTGATAAAATGCCCACGGAGAATAGCAAAGAGATGAGAGACTACCTTACAGGAAGAGCTTCTCAACGAGAGAATATGATTGAACAGAGGGAGGAATTGCATGATGAGTTCCTTGAGAGGAGGAGGAGAGAGGTGCCAACTGACAAAGGGAAAGGCAACGGCAAAGCAAGAGCCGAGTCGGAGTCGGAGAGTGAGGACTCATCTACAAACTCCAAGCTCAAGAGAGCTAGGTATGCTACCAAGGCTACAGCAGCAATGGGGGAGGAGAGGAGGAGAGCTTGAGGGTCCAGAGCTGATCTTGTTTTTGGCCGATCAACATTGGCTCAACCTACTCGGGAGACTTAAGGGAGGGAGATAGGAGCCAGCTCGTCAGTCTATTAATACAAGATTTACACCGACCGATGAATATCTTTTTAGGAAACAGAATGTCTCACAGATGAACATTAAACAAGCAATGAAAGGGGTGAAGACAACAAGAACGGCTGTAAAAAGAATAGTGAGACACATTGTAAAGTGATTTTTACATGCAAGTATAAATGTTAAAATGTCATATATGTATGTTTTATTTAATTAACATTGTTTATGACTAATAAATTTTTTTACCTTAATGTAGACATCCCAGCACATGCAGCCACTAACCCTTACTTCTAGACCATAGTTGATGTCGTTGTTGAGACTGGATCGAGAATGTAAGTCCCAACCATTTGCAACATTGAAATGCCAATGCGAGACCTAAACAACAACCTTTACATACTAAATAGTTCCAAAGCTTAGGCTCCATAGGTAAGGGATTTACGAATGTAGTCGCCATCAAAGTCTACCACAAGTGGAAAACATATTGGTGGGATAGTGTAACCTCTATAAACATGAACTAAGGAAGCTGGCAGTGCATGCCTATGGGTGCCGAGAAGCCATTGCTCTATAAGGGAACATAGTTTCATCCAAGCGTATAACATTTCCCTCATAACATCATTTGGTACCTATTGCGTCCTTCGTATGGATGGTGAAAAGGCACTAAAAACATCACATCCGTCTTATAACATCATCTAACATCTGTTGGAAGGGCATTGACCATAACATGTGCCTTATAACATCATTTGGCATCTGCTAGAAGGACACTAACTCATAGGGGGTGTCAACTATCCAAGCATGGCACTTTAGATTATAACATCACTTAGCATTTGTTGCTAGAACACTGACCCATGTGACTATTCTTTTATTCATAACATTTGTTCCATAACATCATCTGGTATTTGCAAGAAGGATGCTTACTCATAATCATCTGGCATCTGGGTTCATCTAAGCATGTAGGAGGCTTGTAATTGCATACATAAAGATGTTGAAAGACTATTGTCTCATATGTGGCACAATTTTGCTCAAGCATATCATTCTCCTCATAACATCAATTGACATCAACTGGACCCCTCTGAGTTAGATGTGCTATGAAGTAGCTTTTTGCAATTCACTTGATTCAACCTTATAGAAGTAATACAACTTCATGAGATGTGTTCATTTGGACAAAAGAGACTTGTCCAGTGTTTTTCATCCATCTTTCAACTACATCTGGGCTTGCATGAGCTTTAGAACAGCTTTTTGCCATTTATCTAACCTTGCTTCCTGATATATTACATCCGATTTCCTTTAGCTATATAGACCAAAAAGGTCATAAAAACCATGTGGACCAAAAGGACCATTATGGTATGGGAGTAGGAACCAGCGAGGTCGAGAGAGCCATAATAGTTTAAATTTTATGAGAACTATATAAGTCGCAAAGGCCACAATGATATAAATATGAGATACCGTGTGGGCCCAAAGGACCATCACGGCATAAACATCATGAGAACCACGAAGACTCAAAGAGTAGTTAAGTCACAAGCATTCAACATCGGAGATCGTGTGAACCTGAAAAACTATAATGGTATGAATATGAGGGCATAGATATGCATAGGGGGTATCGTATGACCGGAAGGGTCATGGAGATATAGTAGTTTGAAAATTATTTAGACCTAAAGGGTCGAGATGGTACAAAATGTATGGAAGCCACATCAACTCTGGTGGTCATCATGGAGCCATGTAGATACAGAAGTATTGATGGTATAAGTTACATCACGTTGAAGGGGTATAATGACCTTATCATAGAATTGTATGGATATATGAGTTATGATGTCATGAAAATGGTAAAGCCATATAAACATAGAAAGTCATGATGATACGATGAGAGCCACATAGATCTAAAGGTCATAATGACATGGAACATTACGAGAGTCACATAGACTTGAAGAGTCATAGTAGCGTAGCATCTATCATTTTGGAGCACAAAGGCGACCCCTTGGTAATAATTCTCCTTGTAGCATTCTTTAGATATACTCTCTCATCTTCATCTCACCTACTGATTGGATCATGTTCATATCCATAACCTACTACAAGTCTCCACGTATGTGGCACAAATGGAATGGGAAGTCCCCTCAGGGCAACATTTTGTCGTGCTTACATATTGGGTCTCTTAACTGATAAGATCATTGCGGGTGAAAGACTGATCCTTAGCCCAAACTACATTAGCATGGCCCAATGACCTACCCCAGCCAGATGAGCATTCTTTTGGAGTTGACCAACTTTGACTGCATATTGGGCTGGGATATGATCTCCAACTCAAGTAATATGACACAAAGCCTTACATAGGCATGGCAACTCATAGCTTCAATATAGATTTCAAAGTCAGCTATCATCATTGATCCTAATGATGTGATCCCCCGTCCCAAAAGAAAGACTGTATGTCGAACCACTAGTAGATCTAGCCAATCAAATATATGAGCTGAGGGCTAATCCCTTGCTCATTTGGTAGAGAAGTATACATTTAGCAGGCTATATCTGCAAATTCAGAGAAAGTAAAACTGACCCTTGCTCCGACAATAGTGGTGCGGATCGCCAATCTGCCATATGCGACATTTCCGTGAGGTGAGAATTTTTTCCTTGCCCCCTGGACAGTAATAACATTCTTCATGGAAATAGGTTGGACATCAAACTCATCATCATCGTTCAATCGGACCAAAGTGGCAAATCGGTTGACAAGTGGTAGTATGGTGAGTCTTGACCTATAGTGCTTCAGCTCGTTCTTGTTTTGGACGGGGACAACAGTCTGCCTGTTTCATTAAAGCCTCATGGTGCCTTTATCAGGTTCCTGCCTCACTAAATTTTTCCATTTCATTTACCATTTCATCTCTTCGGCACATAACACATCAAAAACAAGATGCATGGAAAGACAACAAGAGATAAGTGTCACAGGCTCCTGATTTCCTCCTCAAGTCATCATCATTTGAATATTAAAAATATGCCCAGTATACGTGAAAGTGAACAGACCGAATATCGACCTTCTGGGCTCAACACTTTTTGATCATTAGTCAGCTTCCGTGCATCGAAGGATTGCCTCCTGTGAAAGCCCTGAAAACCCCATGTTTCAACATTCAACATTTCATTCGTCTGACAATGTAGCCATTAGAGCTTATGGATTTATTCCTTGGCATTTCAGCCATAAAATGGACAAGAGGTAACTCAACTGCCAGGCTGGTAGTACTTCAGCAATGGTGACATTTTGAGTCAGAATATATTCCCTGTCCGGATGCATTATTTATGGGGTGGGACTTGTCCCCATTTGCATCATGTCGCTTGGTTGTGCCATTTACTGAAAATTTATCCCATTTTGGTCCATTTATGTTTCATGTAACACAGACAAACATACATGCATATTACCCCAGCCCTCAACATGACATCTCCCAAAGGTGGCACCCAAAGGGTGAGCTGGCTAATCATCGATCTCCAGTTCAGCTTATGACATTTCTCTTTAGATCATTTCCTCGATATTGCTATAACGAGTTTGGGCAAATTGAGCGTGGGGTGTCTAAGGACCATTTTCTATTCCCCCTATCAGGCCAATTGTGAACCCGATGATGGGCAGTGTTGGGTGGACATTTACTGGAAGTCGCCGTAACATTGAATGATTATCGAACAAACCTCGGGTTCCATCATAATATTACATGTGGATCCAAGCTTGATCTTTTGTCTCAAATACAAAACATCAATAAGCCATATCTAGCCATGGTAACACATTAGCCGATGAGGGATTAGTTCCATGTATGTGGTAGGGTGCCGAACATTTGGGTCACGGATTGGCCGAGCATGTTGACTTGATATGTAGGAGATTGATCCCTCACTTGGGCATTAGAGGTGTAAGTTGTTGGTCGGCTATATGAGATTTTCTCCTAGACGAAGGACTTACTTCTCACCATATTATTGGTGACAGTGCCATACTTTGGGTTGGCTTGTGCTTGGTGTAGTATAGCCCGAACATAAGTGCATATCATCCTCGCCCTGAGCGTGACTTATCTATGTAGAGCAATATTGTGTGTAGAATATCGACTAAGAGAATATTTTCCTTTAGAATTTTGGATATGGGATTTATTCCTTCAACCCCTATCGTCATCGCAAGTGAATAATTGATCTTGGTCCAAGCTATCATATAATGACTTGAGGATTTGCCCCTAGTAAGGTGAATGTAGCAGCACTCTGTATAAGCAAGCCTCATCATGGGCACAGGATTTATCTCCAGCCTTAACATCATTTTAGCTCTGGATTAGCAATCGAGCAACATTATTCAAGCAGTGGCCAATGATTGATTTCTTGCCACATAGGAAGCATGATGAAGTCTAACTGTTGATCAACTATATTGGTTGAAATGAAAAGACGATGGCTGATCTTTGGTGCATTTTTCTGAGATTAACTGTCAAACAAATCATTCACCGGTGCATAAAAGGGTTGAGAATTGATTTCTTGCCCAAGCGAAATAATATAGTATCACATATGGGCAATATTCAATAAGGGCATGTGACTTATCCTAGGCCCCAACCATCATCATCAACATCATATTGACAACAAGTGGAAGGAAGATTAATTATTGACTCATGCTTGACGTAATATGACGTGGGGACTTACCCCCAGCATGATAATTAATCCTTCAAGAACCAATCAACATGCTGATCGGTGCAGAGTGGGCCAAGAATTAATTTTAGGCTTGATCTTAATATCGTGATGCCACAGACAATTTTGTTGAGGGCATGGGTATGCTCTCGGCTCGATCAACATTCCTAGGCCGACCGGTAATCAATCAACCATAGTATATTTAACAGATGATGACTGATCTTTTGCCCATCATGAATGTCATAGGACTGAGCCACTGACCATATAATGGATCCACCTCTTATATTTGGAGTATCTCTTAGTCCAATGTGCCTTCCAACAGTCGCTGGCCCTCTTCCATAGATTATCATAAAAATGCTTATGAAGGGACATATTCTCCCTATACTACAAACCATGGTTCGCCGGGTTGCGACCCGGATCTGACCCAGTCGGGTTTGGTCAGCTCGGTCGCAACCTGGTCGGGCCGACTCAGCCGGCCGGGTCACGGGGGTCGTGGGGGTCGCGCGACCCAGACCATATGACGAATGGCAATGGTCATATGACCGTTGCCAACGGATTGGGGGGGCTCCAGCCCCCCCCGATTCAGCCCCAAGCCCCCAAGGGGCTCCCCTTACTCTCACCTCTCACTCTCACTCTTAAAGCTCCCATTACTCTCAAATTTTGCTCTTATTGCTCTCATTTTCTTCTTCATTTACTTAATTATTTCATTAAGTACTTCATTAGTTCATTTAGTATATTTATTTAATACTTGTTTCATTGATTAGTTAGTTAAGTAGTTTCTTCTTTTTAATACTTACTTACTTAGATAACTAGTTAACTAGAAGATTAGTAAGATATTTAGTTTAGTAATTACTTAAGTATATAATTAGTTAGAAGGTATAGTTAATTATTTACTTAAGTAATTATTTAGTAAAAAATTATCTTCAACGTCGCTACGTTTACCGGTGAGGAGTAAGATACCCATGCAACCCAAGATGCCGATCATGGTACAAGGCCGCAAGGTGGAGGAGGTCACCATAGCCCTGGAGCTGGAGCAAAATATCCCAAGGCTCTTGGTTCCCTACATACAGTCAAGAGTATTATGGAATGAATTATGTGAAGTCGTCAGATACTTCGATCCAATCGACCTATAGTTATGGTGACTCGTTTGGATCAAGTCTTAGGATATTTTTCTGAGAGACTGACGAATATAATCGTCATGTGTACATGTATCAAGCTGTATACTCAACTCAAATGACATAGGGGAGAGTACATAAACTACCTACAAAATGTAGAACACGTCACATTGGAATAAAGTTGATGTATTATTTGTTTAAATCATTTTATTTATTTTTATCCAATTTTTTATATTTTTTGTATTTTTTTCGTAATTTTCTTGTTTTTATGAATTTTTAAAAATAATAATAAAAAATTGGGGTCGCGACCCGGTCACGACCGGGTTGGCCTGGGGGTCTCGCAACCCATGACCCATCCTTCCTTGCTACAAACAACTCCTGAGATCATATCTCTGCCATGTAATCGTTTTCATATCACGCCTTTATAGCTTCAACCATGCCTCATGATTATAGGCTTATAGGTTGACCCATTTTGTCATAGATACGGAAAGTATGACATCAGTTTGTGAGCACATTGAGGCACTGTCCCATGGTAGCCCATATATGTCAACAACAGCTGAAGATGATAGAATACTGGCTGATAACTATGAAGAACTGATAGTGTCTGTTGAAACACGAGTAATCAACTAAAAATTGGGTGACACCGGTTGAACTTGTGGCATTGACTGATCATGGGGCATCAGCTGATCAGTGCATGATGCCGGCTAAAGTATACACAAAACCAGCTATGGAAATGGCTAAAACATGTATAGGATCGGCTGAAATTTGTACGAAACCTGCTGAAGTGTATGCAACTTTGACTAAGGGGTATGCGGCACTAGCTGAGGACTTTGAAGTATTTGTTGGTTGAAATATGTGTAGCACTGATTGAAATTCTTGAAATATCGGTTGGAACCCAGGAGATATCAGCTGGACAGCATATGGTATTGATTGAATATGAGGAACTGGCTAAAATATACGTATAATTGGCTGAACATGAGGCATTGACCACGAACTATGATGCACCGACTAAACATGAAGTGTCAGCTAAAAGTTTTGATGTCGATGTAGACACGTCAATTTGGCCTTATTTAGAGCTTAAACCCTTATTTTACGGGCAATATCCCTTTTAAACCATTAAAATCAAGTTGAACCATCCTTTTGGATGAGCTGAAGAGCTTACTGGAAATTTAAGGACGAGTTGTTGATCTCTGGTCAAATCCGGATTTGCCGAGCGAGGACCATTGTGTCGTGTCCTTTCGTCAAGACATTGTACATTTTTTGCTTACCGTTAGGGTTTCCCGGTTGCTGTCAGATCATTCCGATCAAAAACGGGGTGGCATAGAGCATACTGGATTTGTCCCATTATTTTCGGTCATCAACCCGAGTTGTACGGGCTGCCGCCAACTTTTCCGGTCATTCCGAGTTCTCCAAACACCCTTAATCCCCCCTAAAGCCAATTTCATGCTGGCAGAGTTAATTTTTCAGCAGTCAAACAGGTCTATCTGCAATATCTTTGCATCTAGCTTCTCAAATGACCAATAGGCTAGAAACATCCTCAAATTTCTCACCTTTTAGGTTCGTTTGGGATGTATTTTTAAATTTTTATCATCTTGACAGATCTCTCCTTCGCAGGGTTGTGACTTTATGCAATTATTGCTTACCCCCTTCCCCTTGCTTTCCTTTGCCTTGCACTCCCGTACATTGCACTTTTTTCTATGCTGTTCATAATAATATGCCATTACCTAGAAGACCTACATGATAATAATAAAAGGATCATCATTTTATTTAAAAAATAATTACATTAGGCATTACATCAAAGAACATTAGATCTTCTCAGATCTTAATCTCTTAGAACTTCAAAAAATCATATAAAGTGATGATGTTATGTAAAATAGACCCAAAGAATAGAATGAATAGTTATTGACATCAGTGCAAGTGATCCATCCTTCAAACTAAGTATATGCCAAAAAACAGTAAAAAGTAATGAAGAAGCTAACCTGGGATTCCCAACAGCAAGTGCCATCTAGTAGAGGGACAGGGCTGGGGAGGCACTGCTGCAGCTCCAGCAATGTTGCCTGGGCAGATAAAATGTGAGTTGTATTGCCTGTGAAGAAATAGCATTTGAGACCAACCTAGATCACGTTGATTGAGGTAGTCCAAACCGAATTGACTAACTCAATCTGCCATTTCCCATTGGAGAAGGGCCTTCAACTAGACTGGCTATGCTGAAATTGGCTGATTCTTGCCAACCAGGATCCAGGCCGACCATGGTGAAACCCCCCTCCCTCGTGGCAAAAAATAGGTTAGAACCTGATGACATCGACCCATATTGGTCGATCCTGCAAATCCTGGTGAGGTAAAGGTGGTATCAAGCACCTGCGCAATTAGGTGAGACCAATGATTGCAGAATCGGTGGGATCAGATCAGAATCAGCCGATTCCAAATTTGGATCGGTCGACATAAGGACAGATTCTAGGGGAATTCCTTGAGAATTGGATGGAATTAGCTAGATCGGTGGGAATCTATCCGATTCCGACCGATTCAGCCTGGAATCAGTCGATCCGACCGATTCAGCCGGAAGCCAGACGGTCTGGTCCGGTTCAATTCCCGATCCAATTCTGGACCGAGAATCAACGCCTGCAGGTCGATTCCCACGTAGGAACCCCACAGCGGCGAACTCCCTTCAGGCTCCGGCGATCCCAAAGCGATTCCGAAGGAGGAATCAATCGATCCGGTGTAGGATCGCTCGATCCCAACTGTTTGCGGTGATTCCGGGGTGATTCCGACAATTTCAGCAACGATTCCGGTTATTTCAGCGGCAATCTCAGACCAATTTCGAGATTCCAGCAATCCCTTCAAGGAATTCCGCCGATCCAAACTCCGATCCACCTCCATTCAACATGTTCTTCAATATTTGGAAGATTGTGGGTAATTTCTTTGTAGAAAATCTCGTACGTCCATTTTCACGTATTTCCGATGACTCTGAGCATAGTTAAACTCGCTGATTTCTTACCAAACAACTTCATTCAAGCTGTAAGAACATCGATTAAATGTTCTTTGTATGGGAAAAATTCTGAAAACCCCGTATGTCGGTTTTTATGCGATTCCGACGACTCTGAGCGTGGTTAAACTCACTGATTTCCTTCTGAACAACTATGTACAAATAGTAAGAACATCGATTGATTATTCTTGGTATGAAAAAATTTCTGGAAACCCCATACACTAATTTACGACCCTTTCCGGCGTAGACGTAACCCTCTAAATATGCCGAACAGTCCCTAAAACAATCGTATCTATGTCTAACAATTTGCTATGAATTGTTTACAAATGTTGCAAGTATAAACAATGGCCAATCATGATGATGTAACACCAACATGTCCTTCTGACGTCGGTTGGGAACACGGTCACATGATATACGCAACAAGAAAAAGGGTAAACTGCAAGTGGTGTGGGAAACAGGGATGTGTTCCGACTGAAACAACATATTGTCGGAACATGTGGGAATGTTAAAAAAATGTAATAAGGTGCCTAGGGAGAAAAGTGAGGAGATGAGAGACTACAAGCCAGGTAAAGCCTCTCAACGGCAGATTAGGAATGAGTAGAGAGAAGAGTTACACGATGAGCTACTTGAGAGGAGGGACCGAGACTTGCCTACTTACAAAGAGAAAGGCAAGGAGAAGGCATCAGCCGAGCCGAAGAGTGAGAACGACTCCACAGACTCCGAGTTTAGGAGAGTTAGACATGCTACCAAGCGTGTAACTACTGCGGAGGAAGAGAGGAGGAGAGGAGCAAAAGGGTTTAGAGCTGACCCGATTTTTGGTCGATTAGCATTGGCTCGTCCTACCTGGGACTGAGAGACTGAGGGAGGGAGACAGGAGCCACACCGCCATTCTGCCAATACTCGGTTTACACCGAGTGATGAGTATCTATTTAGGAAACAAAGTGCTAGATAGATGGGAATTAAACAAGCCATAAAAGGGGTGTAGGTAACAAGAACAGTTGCAAAGAGAGCAGTTCGTCACATTGTGAAGTAGTTTTTATATGCAGGTATCACTCTTAAAATTAAATGTATGTATGTTTTATTTAGTTAATTTTATTTTTGGCTAATCCAATTTTTTTAACTTAATGTAGGCATCCCAGCACATGTAGCCACCAGCCTTTACCTTCAAATGATGGTAGATGCAGTGGGTGAGGCTGGCCAGGAATGCAAGTCCTAATTAGCAGACATATATATGATGGTGGGCTGGATGAAGAGGTTCAGGAGTTGAGGGAGTTGATGGATGGCTTTAGAATAGTATAGAAGGAGAGGGGTTGCACGATTATGTGTGACGGATGGACAAGTATCACCAAGAAAAGCATGATAAACTTCTTAGTGTATTGTTCTAAGGGCACGACATTTTTGAAGTCGGAGGATGCTTCTGGAAAGATAAAAAATACTGACTACATTTTTTCTTTAATGGATGTTGTGGTGGAGAAGATTAGAGAGGAGAATGTGGTTCATGTTGTCACTAACAACGAACCCTCCTATAAGGCGACTGAGAAGAAGCTGATGGAGAAGAGATAGTATCTATTTTGGGTGCCTTGTGCTGGACATTCTATTGATCTCATATTGAAGAATATAGACAATGAGAAGAGTGTTTCTACACTTGTCATGCAGGTGCAGACGATTACTTCATTTATTTATTCGCATCCCCGTCTGTTACATATTATGAGATCATACATAAGAGGGCACGATCTTGTTAGGCCCAGTCCGACTCGTTTTGGCACAAACTTCATTGCATTGGAGAGCTTACATCGGCACAAGTATGCACTTGTCAAGTTCACCCAATTCGAAGAGTATTATAATTATATGATGGACCACCTACATAACAAGGAAGACCAGCTAGATATTCTTGTCAAATTTGAGAAGCAGATCACTGATAAGAGATTTTGGGAGAGAATTGCCTACTACCTGGCAATCATAGAGCCACTGGTTGTTGTGCTAAGGCTGGTAGACTTCGATGATAGGAACCAGATGGGCACCAATGCAATGGACCGGGCAAAACTAAAAATAAAAGAGAAGAATCCCAGAGGTTACAAAAAATGGTGGAAGATCATAAATGACCGATGGGACAAGACTTTGCACCATGATGTACACACTGTAGGTTAGTGGGTGAAAAAAATATTTGTGCTTACCTACTTTTAGTTTAGTCAATAATTACCTTGTTCATAATGTAATACTAATATCGATAAATTTTTGCGGGATATTTTTTGAACCCCCGCATCCAATATAGAGAACAGGTGGTGAACGACAATGAGGTGATGTGGGGTACACTCTTTGTTATTCAGCATCTCTGCCGATCTCAGTAAGATAAGGTAGAAGCTGAGATACAAGTAAGTTGGAGTTTAGTCAATAATTTATTTGACAACTAATGATTTTTTATTCTTGTCATTTTTCAGATGCAGAGGTATAAAATGAGGGTTGAGGTATACTCAAATGCTGATCTGAGATATTCTTGCGACGAAGTGTCTCATGGTATACTTATTTAAGATAAAGTTGTTATTTTCTTATCTTATAAGTTATTGAAGATTCAAGGCTGATTGTTTGCTTTTTTTTACAATTGAGTGGTGAGTTCGCGTGAACACTAAAAGTGAATAGAGTCCACTTACTGCTATTGGTATCAGGATACTCAGCCAGAGCACTAGTTCCTCTCATTGTAAAAAGAACTGGAGCACATTTAACCAGATACATACAAAGAGGAGGAACATGTTGACCTTAAACAGGCTGGAGAAGCTGGTCTTCTATCATTACAACATGAGACTGCGTATCAAGAATATCAAAGATCGACAGAAGATTTCAAAGGAGAGATTTACATGGTTTGCAGGTGGTCTATACGAGCAGAGACATAGCTCAGCCACACCACCACCTGAGGAGGTGGACATGAATCACATATTCCAAGAGGAGTATGCACTTGCTTCCTGGATAGAGGAGAGGGCAGCTGGGGATCATCCAGCTGAGTTTAATCCCGATGACCGTGCATGGGCAGAAGGAAAGTTAGATGATGTAGAGACCGAGAAGGATGCTTCACCTACTTCTCAGGCTCAGGCAGGCCCTTCTTCTACCCTAACAGCTGTACTGCAACCACCTCCAGTGTTAGCCTCAGCTCCAGCACCAACTCCAACCGGAGGCACAGCTACCCAGCCCATTTATAGTCCAAGCAAAACTAAAACAAAAGCGACAACATAAAAAATGGGCAAATTTTCAATGTTGAAAAAATCTTTGAGTTGTGGTAGGATATCAGAGATGGCTGAAGAAGTGAAGAAAATGAAACTAGAGATCAGGCAACGTCCTGTGAGCCCAGATGACAGCACACAGGTTCTTTCTCACTCCTCAGTTGATGATGACGAGGAGTGCATATCAGTCACGCAGCCATCAGCTTCGCAGTCACTTGATTCATAGTAGTCAAAGCCGTATTTCACGCTGGATGAGAAGACACCGCATCAACATCATGGAATGCAATCTCCCGAAAATCTCTCGAGATCTCCTGAGAATCTCTCTCTCCATGTGTTCGAGAAACGAGATCGCCGAAACGAGGATATCTATGTAGTACCTCTTGTACCTTGATCTACTCCGCCTATTACTATCCTTAAATTGTTAGACGGCTTTGTTAACTTTGCTTCATATATTGTCAATTTTATCATGTAATTCATCCAAATATTCATCTAGACAATATTGTTTTATAAAATTTTATAACTTAATATTTTTATGACTATTTCTGTACAATCAACTCAAAATGTCACCAATCCTACCCATACTATTCAAGATGAAACCTTAGTCTTATATAAGATTACTTATATGTCTTATGTTAACAATAGTTTATCCTCTTTGTATTAAGCTTTTGATTCTTTCTCAGCTTATTTTGATGTTTAAAATGAGTTCCCTTGTCTTTTTTGAAGACATAACATGACATTTTACACTTAAATATGTACATTGATTGGTATTTATGAGATCCAATCTCAAGAGATTTTTCTTAGATCTGTTCTTTTCAGTCTCCATGAGATAAAATATAGATACGAGATGTCAATTTTTGAGTAAGATATACCCTACATAAATGAAATCCGAGATCTGATCTCTCGAGATTTTTCCGAGAATCTCACGAAATCTCTTCTCTTTCGTCCTTCCGAGACGAAGTCGAGATCCGAGATGACAATCTTTAATCAACATTATATGGAGCCACCATATCCAACATTTTATGATCCTCAACAGCCGTGGATTCCTCCACCTGAGCCTACCTACGTGTCACAATCTGATACCTACAATTTTGATGATATGACATCGTCATTGTTTTCATATGGATATGCTCCCGCACTAAATAGAAGACTAGACACAACTGTGGAGTTTCGAAAGCAGCAAGAAGAGGATGAAGGCCAATATCCATATCATGGATATTGGTGAAGATGCGATAATATGTATACTTCTAATTTTATGTTTACATATGATACAGTTAAAATTTATTATAGTTTTTGCATCTCACCATGTACTTAACATCTTCTCATGTTTATTAGCAATTATTAGCATATTTTCTTGTTATAATGTTATAATTAATAGGTTCATTACCATCTTCTTATCATATATTGTAATATTACACATGTAAGTATTAAGAAACAAGCAAAAAATTTTCATATTTTCGGAACCGGCCGATTCCGATTCGACTTGACCAATTTTATGCTTCAATCTATGTGAATGCATGCTAATCTTATTTTTGAAATTTTTTCTAAACCATTTCCTATTTTTCAAAAAAATTTCCTGATTTTTAAATTTTTTTTGATGAACAAAATTAAAAAAAAATTGATTCCGGCCGATTCCGAGATCAATTTCCTTCCCAGGAATTGGCCAATTCCGACCGATTCCTGGGAATCGAAATCGGATCAGTCCCTACCGATTCCAATTTTTGAATCCTTGGGTGAGACAGGCTTTTGCTGTCTCAACTAGGCTAAACCCAAGGATCGCAGGATCAGAATCGACCACTAGATCGGTACGTACCATAGTTGTCAAGACGACAAGGCGCCCAAGGGGTTGCAGGGTACGAAATAAGCTTAAGCGACTAGGCGCCCGCTTAGGCGTCGCCTAAGCGGTCAAGGCGGTCGGATTGTGTTTATATATATGTAATTATATATATACATAATTACATATATATGTGTGTATATACATATATATGTATATATCTACTCTAAATGTGGGTGGAAAAAATAGATTCATAGAACTAACAATCATACAACAATTTAAAGACTTATAAGAATTAATTAAATTGACATATAACAAGAATGCACTTTTTATAAAAATTGAAAATGCATTACCAAATGATATATAATTGTAGTCTTTGAATTCCTTCCTCTAAAAATCTGCAAAATAAAGTTGACAACACAACACATGCAAGTACAATATGCACAAAAATCCACATCATCACACATGGTCACAATCACAACATAACAAAAGGGTAGAAATACGAAAATACTCAAGGCATGAAGAACAAGTACAAAAGCAAAGTAATCAACTAAAGTGGTTAAAAAACAAATAAGTACTCTAAGAGTTTTAAACCATCACACCACATCCACTCACAACATGATGATATATCAAATCTTAAAACTAAAAATAACATTCTCTAAAGCCAAGTCTTGTGCATTAGCATCCTCATTTGCATTGCCACCGTCTTCTTTATTTGTCTCTTCCCATGGTACATCTTCATCTTTATCATTATCATCTACGTCATCATCGTCTCCATGTTCATCACTATTATTATCTTCATCTCTTGCCGTCATAGATTGGCCACTTGATTCTCCAACAACTCTTTGTGCTCTTCTCTCAGAAGCTCCCATGGCATTTTCAACATCGATCCATGTTAAGTCTTCACCTTCATGAACCAAATCATCACTTTCCTTTACCGTCCACTCATTTCCCCAATCTAAACTTTCCAAAGAGATAGGGTCGTATCTTTCTGGATTTTTTTCATTTCCAAGAACCTTTCACGAAGGCGACGGTTATATTGCACATAAACTAAGTCATTCAACCTTTTATGCTCTAATCGATTTCTCTTCTTGGTATGAAACTGAAAGACAACAAAAATAAAACATACAAATGTAAGTAAAAAATTACATAACAAATTAAGGTATCATGTATCAAAATTCAAAATTATAAATACTTTCAAATTCAAATGTGCTCCAATTCCGTTCACAACTGGATGAGCTACAACATAGACCGAGAATTCTCATTGCAAGCATCTTTAGTTCGGCTGTTTCTCCACCATATTGCATCCACCAATGCACTATATTGACAAGAAAACATATACTAATATTTAAACTATCTTGTCATATTTAAAAAAATGTTAACATAAAAAATAGAAAAAATTACTTACTTGGAAGTTTCTTATCCCGTGACCTCATAGCAAATGAGATGCCAAAGGTGCCTTCTAAAGTAATGTACCTTCCAACTTGTTCATCGATCTTATCTTGCATATTTTATCTGGCACCATCCTTTCCACACATGTATAAAAGGCGGTTTCATACTTTCCAACTGAAGAGGGATCTTTTGATTGAGCATCAAAATAGAATTTGGGATTCAAAAAGAAGCCAGCTAAATGTAAAGGACGTTGCATTTGTATCTCTCATCGATGATCCACAATCTTTAAGATGGGAGCATACTTTGATTCTTTTCCTGCAAAATTTTCAATAATTTTTTGTTTCGCAATTTCCATTGCGGCATACAAATATCTCAAAGCCGGTTTCTCATCCCCATCAACTAGTCTTAAAACTTGCAAGATTGGTTGACATGCTCTCAAAATCTCTTCAACTATATGTCAAAACTTTACTTGAAAAACAATAGAAGACATATTTTCCCGTGTTTGTTTTTTACCATACACTCTTATGCCAATTATCTAACACCCTGTTTGGTAACACTATTAGGTACCTCTATCACTATCAATTTTAAAATTGATATTGATAGGAACCATTAAGTGGTGTTTGGTTAATTGTATCAATTTTAAAATTTGTAGTGCAAACAAGGCATATTATGTAATACAAGTGTCAACTTGTATTACTTTTGATATTGATACTCCAACATCTGAAAATATTAATATCAATATTGATGTAGTACCAAAAATGAAACTCTAACCAAACAGGGCATAAAGTAAATAATCTTCTCAATCCTCTTTTAATCACATCATCGTGTAATCTTTCCAAAGTATGAAAAGATGTAGCAAATCTTGTCACTCCACATCTTACTAGTTCCTTTCCCTTTGTTTCTTTTCTCATGAAATCTAGCGAACGTAAATGATTATACATGTATGTAGTCAATTTCTTGGCTTTAGAAATGGTATCAGCATAAACTTTTATCTTGCCAATGTCTTCTAACATTAAATCAAGGCAACGAGATGCACAAGGTGTCCAAAATAATTATTTTCTTTTCTCCATCAACAATCTCCTAGCTGAAACATTGTAAGATGCATTGTCTATGACAATTTGTACCACATTTTGTTCACCAATTTTATCAATTGCGTTGTCAAGAAGTTCATATATAAGGATGGCATCTTCCTGGCGATCAGAAACATCAAGAGACTCCATAAAGTAAGTCCCTTCTGGACAATTTACTAAGAAGTTCACTAACTTTCTCTGTGTTTTATCGATCCATCCATCACACATGATACTACAACCATAAAGTTTCCAATATTTTTCATATGTAGCATGTAACTCCTTTGTGCGTTCAACCAATTTTTTCAACAAAGGCACCCTCAACATGTGATAGCTTGGAGATGTCACATCAAATACAACCCTCGTTGCTTGTTTACACATAACATGAAAACTTCTCAATTTTGTAGCATTAAATGAGATACCTACTTCACAAAACCAAGTGGCCACATCAAGCTCAAATTTTAATTGTTTTTCCTTGTTGAATTTACTCCCCATAGTACTTTGATATTGCTTGTCACTTCTTCTTGCATCTACAAAATCTTCTGTAGATAATTTTGTAAACATATCCATTGGTCCTTTCTTCTTGCTTTTATCAATAATTAGATCTTTCACGCTTTTCTACGTTGAAGAAGAATTTTTTGTTGATACATTTTAATTTTGTGCATCTTCTTCTTCACCTTCTTCATCGGAACATTCAACGACCAAATCTATACTAGAAGATGACACCTTTCTCTTCTTGTTTTTATTCAACCATGCTAGCATTTCATAGGCTATTTCTTTAGTAGTTTTTGGATATTTTTTTACATCACTATACTCACCAATCAAATGCTCTTTCTGTCTTTTTATTCCGCCAATCATAACCAATCTACAAAGTTCATATTTGATTTTATTTTTGTCATGCTCATCCGGCCAATAAGCATACTTCCACCTTGGATCACTAGACTTAGCTTTCTTCTTTATCTCCATTTGATTAACTGAACCACTAGCGAAGCCAGAGGCCATTTCCACAACAATCACAAATCACACTACAAATGATAACAAACAATCAAAAGGGTACATGGTACGTACCTCAAAGAATAAAAATCAAACTTTAAACGACATCTCTGTTATATGTAGAAGCTAAACAAATGTTCGAAGAAACAAAAACAACGACGTCGGAAACCATCGACATATCAGCCTTCAAACATGTATTATTTTCGACTTTTAATCAAAGGAAATGTCTAAGCAGATTTGAAACATCATAGTAAACGTTTAAACAATGATATCTTAAATGAAGAATAAAAAAAATCAAGTTTAAAGTTTTTACCGGTGAGAGAGGACTGTTTGGGACTTGGGAGACGCAAGGGCCTCTTCCAGACAAAGGGGAAGCCGCCGCCGGAGGAAGAAGGTAGCAACACAGGGAGGCTTTGGTGAAGCTATCGCCGTTGGCCGCAATGGAGGCTGTCGGAAGCGGGGTTGCGAGGCTGCCAACTTCTGTGTTGAGCGTCCGAGCGTCGCGTTCAAGTTCGAGCGTTGAAGGGTTTCTGCGCCGCACAATCGGGAGCTAGGAGCCGGGAGCCAGTCAACCAAGGGGCTTCATTTAAAATGCCCAGGCCGGTTTGTCTTAAGCCGGTTTACTTTAAAGAAGCTGGCCAGTTCAATTTAAAGAAACCGACCAATCTTTCTCGCCGGACCAGTGGTTGGGCGCCCACCAAGGCGCCGAGGCGTACGACTGGCTTGCCAAGGTGGCCAAGGCGTACGCCTTCTTGAGGGGGAACTAGGCGATGGGGCAAGGCGATGCTTGGGGACCGCCTTGCCGCTAAGCAGCGCCTAAGCGCCGCTTACGCGCCCGCCTTGACAACTATGGTGGGTACTGATCCGATACGGATCAGCTCCAATTCCAACTGATCTTCCGGAAGAAATTTCGATTCGGAATCACTCCGCATAGGTTCTTCAAAGGTGCTAAAACATTAAAAAATATCAAAATAACATGCTATATCGGATTCCGATCCGATCTAGCATGTATTGGGGCCAAAATCGGCTTGAATCCCTCCCAAACATCGCCTTCAGCAGCCCTATGGCCGCCGTGGCTGTCGAATAGGGAAGACAAGGATACCAGGTCCATCAGGACCCAGTAGTTGCTGGTGACTTAGGTCACCCCGGACCAGTCCGGTCAACCAGTCTGGCCCCCAGCCTTGTCTAAGTCACCAAATCCGGAGCTACCGGGTCCTGCCCTAAGAAGACAGCCGCGGTGGCCACAAGGCGGCTGTGGCAATTTTTCCGGTCAGTTCTGGCGAGGAATCACCAGAATCATTTCGGAGTCCACCAATTCAGACGATTATGGCCCCGAATCGGACCAAACAGTCCGATTCCAACGAATGTTTTATCTGGATTGGTGGTTTCGCCGAGAATCGGATCGGCCATGACCGATCTGATCTAAGAATCGGCCGATCCTGATCCGAATCGGCCGATTCTACAGTCTATAACCAAACCTCCTAGAGATTGCTCTTACTGTGGCTGCCTCCAAGCAGGCACAGCTGGTGTCTTAAGATCTTCCTTACCCCATTTTGTGTGAAGAAGAAAAGGGTTTACAAATGCCAGTACTTAGGCATGATTCAAAACTTAAGTGGAGCCCTGGCCATTGAACAACTCAAAACTCTTAGTACCCTTCACCATAACAAAAAATAAAATAAATAAATGCAATTGCCTCAAGCACCTAGGCCCTCACCAGAGGTGCCCAAGGTAAGGCAACCTCCATCTCTCCTCTGTCCTCTCTCATCTCATCTTTGATTACAAAGAGAAGAAGTCAGCAGAGTACAAATGGCCTAGGTGCCCACCTGGACTGCCTAGGCAAGTACCTTGAGTGCCTAGAGATGTTAGGGTGTGGAGAGAGTCTCCGGCAATGTCAGATGCCATGGTAGCAGGAGCGGGAATGTTGGGGCGATCAGCTGGAACCTTGCTGTGGTGAAGGACACCCTCGCCTAACACAATCCTCAGAATGGCCTTTGCTAGAGCCACACCCAAGCTCTTGCGGAGGGGGAGGACATGAGGTGGATGGTGCCTCGGGTATCTGTTAGGAAGCCATTGTTGGCTGTCGGCAGGGAGGTCTGAAGAGGGCTTTATGGTCGGGGCAATCATGCTGCAAATTGAAAGAGGTTGGTGATGCAGAAAGTGTTGGGGCTTTGGTCACCGCAGCTACTTGCATCTTGTGTCAGAGCACCTTGTTGCTTGGCTGCTGCAGCAGCCTGGTCTTGGTCTATATAGGGGAACAGGGGTCTTGGGAGTGATGGTCAGTGTCAGTTCTGTTCTAAAAGCTGGTGCTCCAGAGTTTCACCTCCAGAAGTTTCTCAAGGAATAGCCACCACATACAAATTCTGGGTGGGTCTGAGAGCTCTTTTTTGGTGCTCTCCATCAGCACCAAAACTTCATTGTTGGGTGGCCACACCAATGCTTCTCTGTCAACATGGATAAGGATACCCACTGAACTGATAATGGCTGAGATGGCTTGCTCTGACCAAGCACAAGCAGGAAGACCAAACACCGCAACCCATCACTGCTTAGGGGAGACTTCAACCACCTCTAAAAGATGAGACCACCTCTTGAACAAAAAGTCAACTTCACCACCATCAAACGTGGGCTCCTGACCATCGCTTTAGCCACAGAAAGGAGTCGCCACCTCTGATGAAGAACTCTCACAGCAAGAGGTTCAACCCACCATGAAACCATCTCGAGCCATTTGGATGCCAAGAGGCTTTTGAGCTTGATTTCCAACATCACCAGAGCAAGAATAGAGCCACTCAGAACCCTCATTGTGACGAAAGCACACCCAAGAGGCCATGATCTCCTAGCAGCAGC
This sequence comes from Cryptocoryne crispatula var. balansae, assembly GCA_036172225.1. Lineage (NCBI taxonomy): Eukaryota > Viridiplantae > Streptophyta > Magnoliopsida > Alismatales > Araceae > Cryptocoryne > Cryptocoryne crispatula. The sequence goes on along the minus strand of CM069918.1, from coordinate 39,657,469 downwards.
TTCTTACCAAAAAAAAAGATTGTCAAAAAGCCAGAGGCCATTGGAATAGTCACACAGACCTCCCCTGTACAAGAAGAATGCACCACCCCTATCACAGGAGTAGACACCGCCACCAAGGGAGGTCTACTCCACCTGCCATGCCCTCCCGCGTGGGGAAAAGGAGGCTCTGATGATCAATTCCCCAGCAAACCTGACATCTCCAAGTCTCCCTACAGGCCAATGCCCAATGACCTCTGCCATAACACCTCCTACACATGTCTCTCCCCAGTGAGGCAGAACCAACCAGCCTCACCGAAGACCAGCGAGATAACGGCCCACGCACACCCTCTTGAACACCAACAACTTGAACAAAGGTTCTGTGAATGATCCCCAGCCCACAACTGGGGGAAGACACCATAACCACTCCCTTTCCGATCGCCAACAGTGACCCTTTCCTCCTCCACACCAATCTGGTCTTCCACTGCAAAGAGACCACAACCCACCCACCATGCTTAGTCTCTGATGAAACCTCCCGATCGTCAGAGCAGACCCACACAATGCCACGACCAGACGAACGACTCTCCATGACTGCTGGTCACCAGAGCTTCTCTCTCCTCTTATATTCTAGATGAAGAAAGCTACATCTCTATAGCGTCACAGAGTAGTTTGTGAAAAGGATTGGGATCAGAAGGGCTTATCCCTTTCTACACTAGCTCTTTACTTCTTACAAATGCACATAACAAATACTTGCATCAGCCCAATGACGCCTGATATGGAGGAACGTCCTTAATGCCCCATTACAACAATTCCGGCCATACACTTGCCCTCCTCCAAAAGTCTTTATATCAGATCAAGTGCCTTGTTTTCTACCATGATAGCGTGAAGGGACTTCGTCTACCAATACAACCAAACACCAGTACTAAAACCCTTTGACTCCTTTTGTGAAGGATCATGAATCAGATATATCACCAAAAAAGATTGCATTACAGAAATTTCCAATTTTTTCATTTATTTAGACAAAAAAATTACCGAATGGTAGTTGATAGAACCAGACGCACAAGGAAAAGCAGCAATCAGGTCACCAGGAAAATTGCCAGGAGAAAATATTCTTAGAACATTTCTTTGTCGAAGAAAAACGGAATAAATTTCAAGGGGGTCGGGAAGATGAAGTCAGTCACCTCTCAGATAGCTGCAGTCCAACCTGGTAACCGATAGCCTCGATGCGGCGGGCGGCAAGCTCCGGCTTGGTGGCATAGAAACGATCGCAGTAAGCAGACACCAACTCGATGATGAGCCCGTCCACGCAGCTCTCTGCCACCTCCCTCCCCATCCCTTCCACCTAGCTCTCTTTCTCCCTCTCCCCCTCTCCCCCTCTCCCTCTCACTCTATTCCCCAGATCCGCAGTGTCTCCGGGAATCACCGTAGGCTATGCGCCAGCGGTAGGATCATTGCGCCAAGGTAGAACGTCTTTCACGAATCTTCTGCTCGAGCTCCTCTTTTACAGGTTCATAGTTGCTTCAAAATAGTTTTTACACAACTTTATTTATATTATACAAACAAAATTAAATAATAGAATGATAAATTTTAAAATAGTTTATTTTACAAAAATAACACAAACCTCGTAAAAGTAAGTTCCCAATACTATTTTGAGAATATTAATTTTCAGCTTATTTAAGAAAATCACTTTCATTAACAGCTTGTTCGTCAAAAAACTTTTCATACACAGGAAGAAGGTGAGAACAAGTGTAACGTCCGCTATTCGTACTAGTTATTTCCTTCTCTCAGCGCTAAAGATGGCGTTGCAAGTTACCGAGTAGGTGCATATCTTGTAAATGTTAATCTGCCTGGTCGATCATATTCATTATAAAATGGTACTATGTTTAAAGCAAAAAATTACCATATCATTACCTAAATATAATATTAATCATTAATTATTAATATATTTTTAAGCTATGTTAATTATATCAAATATATAACAACAAAATGTTAGTATATTTAGAGTGAAAATTTTGACAGCTACATATGTATCTATTACATCATATTTATCATATCTAATTTTTTAAGTATATGAATATGTTTAGAAAAATTTTCCATCTAATTTATATCAAATTTAAATATAATATTAAAAATTATTTTATTTATTATTTTATATTCAATAATAAAAAATTTGTAAAGTATTGTTAAACTTAAACAAAAATTTAGTATATATATCATTTAATACAAACATAATTATTTTAATAAAAATATTTTATTTTATTAATGTTTAAAAAAATATAAATTATTAAATATTAATCTATTTATTACATTGAGTTGATTATATCAGATTTATAATAAAAATAGTATTGTATTTATAGAAAAAATTATGACATCTAATTTACATTAAAATTTAAATCTAACATAAATTATCAATTATTAATGTATTCGTTATATCATATTTATTACATCTAAAAATATTAATACTTTTAGAGCAAAAAATTATTGTATCTTATTTATATCAAGCTTTAAATATAATATAAAATATAAAAGACTAATTTATCATTGTGTTAGGTTGATTATATCAAATTTATAATATTTTGTCATATTTTTATTGTGATTTAAATTTAATCTGGACTGTTAAATATAAACTTTCATAAATTTGTCGTCCAGTCCGATTCATCAAGTTTCACATTTGTCTTGTTAGAGAAAAAAATTGTTCTTGTTCCTTTAGTATCATTCTCATTAGTCGTAATTTTACTTAATGTTCAAAAATTTTCTAAGATTTTATAAGTTAATGAAATGTTTGGTTGCACAATAAATTTTTATACAATTTCATGATAAAAAATTATATTAAAATAAAATGTGAACTAATCAATGACATAAAATTATCATTTTTTGTTAGACATAATAAAAAGTAAATACCATATATGACTAAACAAGGTGGGGGGACCACAAGATAAGAAAAAACAGAGGTGACACCCTCTTTTCTTTCAAAATAGAAAGCCCTTATAAAACGTAAAATTGAAATAATTACCAAATACATTTTTAACAAGTTTTCTTAAAAAACATAAAATTGTAATAACAAAAACCTAATTTATCATTATACCACATACCCTATGAGAGTACAATTTGCAATTACCTAAAAAAGGGTCATTCCTTAATTTTGACGAAAAAGGTAAGTTATGTTATGAGGTACCTTCCTTGCTACATTTTTACTCTTATCTTCTCGTATCCCGAATTAGAATATATATGTAACAGATTAAGTCCAGAGATGCAATCGGAGAAAACAATCCCTAAGAAAATATTGGTTTGAGAACAGATTTTATAACCTAGAATTAATCATAAAAAGTACATCGAAATAGTGATCAGTTCCAAAACTCATCAATCCCTCCATAGGCTTCATGAATTCCAATCCACTATGATTTTACTACACTAAACATATAATCCTGAAAATATTAAAGATTGAAAAGGAGTGAGTCACACTTGACTCAATAAGACTTACAATACTTCTCTACCCTACAATATCATGATTTCAAAGTGGTAATATGATGTATCAAACCCAAAATAAAGATTCCAATTATATATAATGTATAAAGCTAATTTCTAAAGTCTAATTAAATAAATGTGGTGATCTTCCACTCTCTCTACTATTTTAATAGTATATGATTCATGCAATGAATTGCCAAGCCTAAATAGTTATCTAACCATGGCATGAACACCAATAGCATGTGGCTAAATGCATAAACTACAGACCTCTTAATGAAATAATACTCAATATCAAATACAACACTAATTAACATGCGACCATGTAAAATTAGCAATGACTGAGTAAATCATATGCTCCATTTGGATATTGTAGCTACTTGCACCAGATTTACCACTGTAACAAATAGGGGGATACCTGACAGTCTGATACTAACCGCCTGGTATCTAAGAGAGAAGATGAAGGCATTCCTCATCATCCTTCACCTCATGCCCATGATGAAATAGGCGACGGGCATAACCATTTCATCCCCATCCAAAAATTGGCATCTTCATCACCTAGTCTCTCTCTATCAAAGTTTGGACACTGCAGGATGCCAACACACAAGTCTCTGTTCAAGGTTGATCATGGTCTCTATTTTAGGGCAATCATCACCCCCCACTACGGAGACATTGGCTATCTTCACCCTGGCAGATGGGTCGCAGGTCGCACAAGCACTGGACTATAGGTTGCTGGTCTTAGACCTAAATTGTAGACTAAAACGACAGAAATGACATTGTGGTGGAGCGGGAGCTGCTGTCGCACAGGTCTCTGTTCCAGGGTCATCACTCCCCACTGCAGAGTTCGTCATTTGCATCTCACCTGCGTAGATAGGTTGTAGGTTGAGGCATAGGTGATAACTGCTGGATGCAAGTCTCCAACCATAATTGTAGACATAAATGGCAAAAAAGACGTCTTGGTGGAGAAGGAGGCGCTACAGCAGGACGCTACTTACCTCCTATTCATGGTGGACATTTGATGCCGCCTAGGCTCCTCACTCCCCCACCGCCTATACCTAGAACAATGTTTCATGGACACTATTTGGAGACATCTCTATTTCTACTCTAGTATGTGCTACATGTTGCTTTGTAGAGTGCCCCCACTGTGCTCTATTCATCTTTGTTCCAATGACATTATCACATCCTCTGTTGATCTGTTTACACTTGCATCAATCAAGTCTACTAGTGTGATATAATAAGTTATGTAAAAATTAGGTTGAGACTATAAGAAATTGTCCTATAAAATTTGATGCAGCGGAAGTGACGATTTCTATAGGTTCATGTAGAATCTGTCTCAATTGTAACTGAATGACGAAAATCGAAAATCGATCGAAATCGGTTGGAATATATCTGATAGGGATTCATATAATCTCTTGGAGAGGAAGAGTATGAGCTTCTCATACTTTAAAAACTGTTCAAGTGTCCGATCTCCAACGATATACACACAAACTTCATCCATAGTAAATTTTCCCTTTGCACCGATCTCGAGAACTGTTCCTGAACAGAGCTCCATCACCTATGGACACCTTATAGAGAGAAGGAGGTAATGAAGATGCTAAGGATGTGATTTTCACCCTTAACTTGATAGAGTTTGACTGAAATTATTAGTATTTATAAAGAATTTTGGAATTTTTCATAAAACCCTAAAATCTCTAAAAATTATGCCCTTGCTCTTATACTTATGGATAAGTCCTTATGTGTGTGACCCATTAGGCCTAACAGTCTATTTGGTTGAGACCTAATTAAAATAGAATGATTCTATCTATTTAAATTAAAACTGTTATCCGATAACAGATTAATCGGTCTATTGATCATGAAGGGTATAAACCACATCCCATGATCCCAAATGGCTATGGGGATAATCTTATCTCCATTGAGTCTTTCCATCATTAGTTACCACATAGATATAAACCCTCGCCCATCCAATGTCCTAGTTAGAAAGGCGTACGGTATCAACCGTCAACTCGTTAGTATATCGACTCTATAGGATCCTGTACTCGAAATTAGATGAATTGGAAAAACTCCTTTTTTCAATCATCCTACCTATCCTGGTCAGGAACTTTGAGTACTATCTCATATAATATTCACTCTCACTTACCGAGAGTGGATGATCCTTTGTTGTTTGCTCAATTGCCTCCATTAAGTTTCCCTTGTACCTGATCCATTACTTTATTGAACCATCTAAATAGAGATATATAAGTCAATTATCAAAGTACAAGTTCCACCAAATAAGACATCCTTGGCGACTCAGATCAAAGATTCAGCCATGCAACCGGGATGATAAAAAATCATGATCCATAGTTTGGTAAGATATAATTCAGGTTTCTAATTCAGTCAGTTCAGTGAACTTATTCGACTAATTAACACTTGTTTATGTATCTCAGTATCTTCATACTAATGACCAATGATATTGGTTATCTTTATCACACAAGAAGACATCACATATACTACTATATCTGAATCCTCGAGATATCCCGTCTCAAAGATTTTATGACTAGGAATATTTAGATCACATATCTCTAGATGATCAATCTCATTATCATGATCTCATCATGATTTAATCATCATTACATTTGATCAAAGAATTTATTATGATATTTGCATCGAATAAGAGCTAGTAATGAAGATTTGTCTAGTTAATTGAATGAGATATTTCTAGAAATGTCAAATCATATCATATTTGATTGACTTCTAGGGCATATATTTCTATGAGAGACAACCCATCACAATAAATGCCATACCAGACAAATAAACTCTTCAAACTAATTCATTGATATATATGCTAATCTTTTCTTCGTATGCCAGAAAAATAGTGCTTTTCCTCTGTTGAATCTTACCCACTAAGGCACACATTGAGTTTCTAGTTAACTACGGCTACCTGATTGCATTGCAGGTCGATCTTCTTAAATTAGGTATGCATGCTATTAACATGGTTCTAAATATTACCGGGAGGACTTAGTAAAAGCTCAAATTGCATGTTTCTATGAGCTATATGGAGATGATACTTTGTAATAGAATGTAGAGAAAACATAGTAAAATATTTTCTATTACTCATTGATGATAATAGTTTTCACTTGTTCGATTTATCACCAAATCAAAAGGTTATCGCATCGACAAAGCGGACAATAGACAAAAAGCTTTCCAAGACGGATTCTTGATCCCAACAAGCTTTAGTACACGCTTTCTTCCTCCTCCCATTTTCTTTATAAATCTATAAATCTTTCTAGACAAAAATTGAGAAAGTAGTAGGGCATTGCAAAAAATTTCTTTCTAATTTTTGTTTAATTGGATTTAAGTCTATCATGCATCTAGGCTCGCAAGCCTATGTTATGAATCTTGAGGGTTATCTTGCTTAGTACACTGCAAAGTTATTTGCTTGGAAACTGCCATATATTTTTTGTTTTGTAAATCCTTAAATATCAAACTATAATGAAGAGTGGTGAAACTCATATCATATTATACCATTTCTTAACACCTTATGCTCTTAGTATATTATTGTTATTCTAATATGTTTTTTTAAGATGGAAGAAAACTTTATGAGTGATAAGAGCTAGATGTATATACATATATAACAAGGCATGAATGTGTAAACACATCTTTAACAGGGTCAAATACTTCATGGACTTTGCAATTAAAAATTCAAATACCAGTGATTTATCAATTATTCGTTGCCCATATTTGAAGTGTCAAAATAGATATCATTATGACAAGGATATAGTTCATCTTCATATTGTTAAAGAAGGATTTGTGACAAACTACATAATTTGGCATTTTCATGGAGAATCTTGTAAGCGACCTCGTATGGAGACAAATACAACTGTCACTATAGTTGACGATATTGAAGGATTATTGAATGATACTTTCTTTTATCAATCAGTCTCTCATTTATACAAGAAGCTAAGAAGTCACTGTATATATAGGATGCACTAAGTACTTTAAATTATATTTTATTTTACACATGTTTTACCTCAAATGTTTGCATAAACTTACCAACAAGGCATTCTCAAACATTTTAGCTTTGTTTAAAAATGTTTTGCTAGAAGAAAACACATTGCCAAATAGTTGGTGTTAATCCAAAAAAATAATGTCTAAATTAGGGCTAAGTTGCAATAAGATACATGCATGCCCAAATGATTGTGTGTTGTTTTGGAAAGAACTTAAAGATTAAAAATTTTGCTCGATATGTGGTATGTCTAGATGTCTAGATAGAAAAAAAAAGTAGAAGTGTAAAAAATAATATTTCTAACAGGTGCTTCGCCATTATTCTTTGATTCCAAGACTTCAACATTTATATATGTTGAGTAGGATTGTTCGTTTTATGAGTATGCATCATAATACACTCAGAGATGAGAATGAAAAAATGAGTCATCCAAGAGATTTTGAAGCTTGGAAGAATTTTGATCTCAAACATTCAACTTTGAACATGAAGCCTCGTAATATCAGACTTAGACTAGCAAGTGATGGGTTTAGGCCATTTAAGATTGCAATAGGAAGTAATCATAGCACATGGTTAGTGATCGTAATATCATACAATTTGCCTCCATTGTTAGCTATGAAACAATCATTTTTTATGATGAGTCTTCTCATAGATAGTCCAAAATCTCCTGGTAATGACATCGATGTCATCTTCAACCATTAATTGATGAAGTAAAGCTGTTGTTGGAACACGGTGTTCAACATATGATGTAGATAAAAAAGAATATTGCTTGATGTGTGTAGCTATCTTATGAACTATCAATGATTTTCTAATATATTCTATGTTATCAAGTTGGAGTACAAAGAGATACATGGCATGTCCTACTTGTCATATTTAGCATGGTTTAATTTATCTTCTCTATAGTCATAAATGTATGTATATGAGACATTGACATTTCTTACCTATAGTTCACCTTCGAAGAGATGATAAAAAATCATTTGATGGCAAAGTTGAATATGAGTTAACATCAACTTCCTTTTCAGGATAAGACACATTGAGAGCTTGAAAAGGTTTTAAGAATATCATATTTGGCAAAACTTGTGATAGTTTAGTTCAACAAAGAAAAGATAATAAACAAAATTTACCAAAAGCATGAAAGAAGAAAAGTATCTTTTTTGAGCTCTCATATTGGAAAACATTACTTGTAAGGCATAACATTGATCTCATGCATGTTGAAAAAATGTATGCATCAACATCCTAAACATAATTTTACAAAATGATGGAAAAAGTCAACAGAACATCAAAGCACATCTTGATTTGCAAAACTTGAGGATTAGAAAAGCTTTGCATCAAATACCATCAAAGAGATTTTAAAAAAAGGTTTGTTATATCTCATGCTTCATATGATATGACGGACAAAGAGAAAGAAACATTCTTAAAATGTTAAAAGATTTAAAGATTTCTAATAAATTTTCTTTAATTATTTCTCAATTAGTACATATTTCAGAATATAAGATTGTAAGAATGAAGAGTCATGATTGCCACATTCTTATGCGACAACTTCTTCCATTGGCAATTAAAACAACACATCCAGATTCAGTTGGACTTACTTTGAACAAAGTTTGCATGTACTTTAAGAAGTTGTCTGCTAAAACTATTGATGTTGAAACTATGAAAAAACTTGAGCAATCAAGTTCAATGATCTTATGTAAATTAGAGAAGATCTTTCCTACAGTATTTTTCACTATCATAGTGCATTTAACTATTCATCTTGCTATAGAAGCTAAGTTTGTAGGGCCAGTGAAATATAGATGGATGTATCCAATCGAAAGATTTTTACTCATACTTAAAAATTATATATGCAATAGAAGTTGTCCAGAGGGTTCAATTGTTGAAGAATTTCTTATGGAAGAAGATACAAGCTTTTGTGTACACTACTTAGATAATGTAGAGACTAAGTTGACTAGACTTGCACAGTATGGAGAGGGTCTAATTAGAACTGGGTTGTCTACTAATATGTAAGCTAAAGAGTCATATCAAGCACATAGGTTTTTATTTTTTAATACATAATCAATTGAGCCATATATATTTTAAGTTTAGTTTTCCATTTTTTTAAAATTACATTCTTTATTTCATTATATTAATTTATTTGTCATTTATGGGATGTATAAGAATCTTTTAAAAGGTCAACATCCAACTAGGAATGATGAATGAATTTAGTTGGAACAATATAATACTTTTGTTATGTGGTTCATAAATTATGTAAGTCTAATATAATTTTTATCTAGTATTTAAAAATAATTATTACTCACATGATTGTTTTATGTTTATAGATAGACCAACTAAAGTAGCAAATAAATATTTTTGAAGAAATTGCAAGTCTTGCTCGAGATCCTAAACTAAATGATATCTGATATCATGGGATTTTTCATGAACAAATATAAATTTGAAACACACTATGGATAAGTCACGCATAACTCAGAATTGTGGCATTACAACTATTGGTCATAATGAAGAAATTTTTTATGGCACTTTGCACAATATTGTTGGATTTTTTTGTGAACATTTCCTTTAGTATACCTCTTCCAATGTGTTTGGTATGACATAAATGATGAGCTTAGTATAAAATTAGATAAATTCAAGTTAGCTTTTGTCAATACAACAAAATTTTGTTAAATTGATGAGCCTATCATCTTTTCATCACAAGCTCAACAAGTTTTTTAAAAGAATCATATAGATAGAGAGTGTAGTGTTGTCTGTAGGTGTAAGTTAAGAGATACTTATGACATACAAGTAGATGGCGAAACTGAAGATGAAACAACTCTTAAATTTGTAGAGCCAAGACTTTCAAATGAGATCTTAGAAGAAGAGCAAACAAATATTTATTAGGCTAGAAATAAAATTAAAGTTAGTACATACATTCCAAAAAAATGTTAAAAGAATCTCAAATGAAATATGCAAATAAAACATGATGGTATCTTCAGATTTTATGTTATAAGCATGGTTATATAGCTAATTTTATTTTATAATTTTACATGCATTCATTTGATTTTAGAAAAATGCTTCAAAAAATGAGATTCATGCCATTGTCATTAGTGTTAAAGAATACAGTTAATTTAGAAAAACAACATCAGGGTAATGAAATTTTTATAACATTTTTATAAACTTCATCGTATGTGTATAAATCATCTTTTTTTCCTTGTTTACTTCTTTTGTGTTCGATAATTGTTTTAGGAGCGTAAAATGAGAAGAATGATTATGATGTTATTATACAAACCACAAGTATATCACAAATCATCCTCAACTTTGTGTTGTATATTTTTAAATAATTTTAAGCATCATTCTATTATTATATATTGACTTTTAAACTAATTTTAGTCACCCTTACAATGAATTGTAAAAGTTCAAGCTGATAAATCTCATTTAGATCTTCTTGAAGTTCTTAAAGATCAAGGTAAGACATTCTTATATAATCTTATTTAGATATTATATATTAATTTCTAACATAGCATGATTTCTTTTATATTGTAGATCATATATTTCAAAGAAAACGCACCAATCACACCATAGCTATTCTATAGCTATAAGTAGCATTTCAAGAGAGGAGATCAGCTCACCTCATCTTAATTCAATTGGATAAAATGAAAGGAAAACATCAATACCAAATATTCACCAACCAGATATGGTGTTGGCACCAAACTTTAGTTCCACTCTATGAAGAAGTAGAGGTAATATCAAAATGATGACAACTGAGCCACCTAAAGAACAAAAGTGAAAATGGTCAACTTGTAGGAAAAGAAGGTTTGAAAGTTGCTCAAATGTTAGGGATGTATGCAAGGTCATGTAATTATTTTTTATTACATAAAGAATAGGATGATCAATGCGATCAGAGTTTTAATGATTTCATGCAAGAAATAAATGTATAATAAACATTTGCCTCATTTAATATGCATCTTATTTAAATAGATAGTAATTTTTTACTTTTAGGCAAACTTTGAGTTTGATGACCAAGAAGGCAATCTTACAAATATGTCCAAAGTCTTAAACTGTTGTAGACAATCCTTACAAACAAAAGTGAAAGATTGAAGGACAAAGCTAAAGAGGAAGTATTATGTAGACGATGATCAAGAAGTAACATATTCAATAGCCCCTGATGAGAGAATAACTCAAGTTGAGTGGGACTCTATTTTAGAGTATTAGAGAAAGTAAGGAAAAATAAAAAGAAGCTTAGAAAAACAAAGGTAACAGGGGAGAGAATCATGCAATATATACGATAGGAGGAAAGTCTATTGCTCATCATAATCATTATGAAGTCAGTTTAACAATAATTATTTTTTTATCTCTTACATTCCTCTATACCTTCTAATCATGATTTATTATTATTATTTTCTTTTTTACACATAGTATGAGAGTTTGAGAGCTAACTACACAACTCTAGAAGCATATTTGAAGGCTCACCAAACACAAACAAGAGGATATCCAAATGAATTTACTCGTGATATGTGTAAGTTCATTTATACATAGAATTGTATGTTATTTTTACCATGATAGTATACATTTTTTTCTTAATATGTAATTTCAACTGCATCTTAGGAAAAAATATCAACAACTTGTGTAGAGAAGGATGTCATAGGAAGCTTAGATTTGTCAATTCTATGTCCTATTTTAGATGAAGTGTATGATGAACATCATGGAGGCTACGTAAGAGGATATGGAATATGATGGAGTACATAGTCTACTTGGAAAGGAATTCATGATAAATTATCTAATGACAATGTGAAAGAACTTTCAACTGAGTTAGAACATACAAAAACATAACTACATATGAGATAAAAATGTAAAAGAGATCAATGTATTCTCAAATATCACATCCCTCGATGAGTTTTATAATTTTTATTTAATTATAATTAATAGATTTGATAACTTAATATTATATGTGGCATGTCTTTTTTTAGGTTGGGAGTGCTAGAGGGGATACTGACACATCATCTTCTCGACGCTAAGTTGACAAAATAATTATATGTTCTTTTTTATAACAAATCATGTTTGTATTCTTATACTCTTTATTGTTGCTTTAATCCATATCAGTTGTCTTTAGCTTGCTTTTTGGAGATAGAGGGTAGCCATAATATTGTATCTCTTTGATTTATTGTGGTTATTATTCTAATGAGCTTTATGTGTTGTGTATTTTTTTCTCCTGACTCAATCAAATTGACATGGGAACAATTGTACTTGATATAATACAGTAGGTTTTGTTGTTGTACTTTTTTTAATTGTACCATTCAAAGTGGAATTTTATCATCAAACAAGACACATATGGTAGAATTCCAGTTCAGCATGGTGCTTTTTATGTTTTAGGTAACATACTAATGAATCCAGTTATCTTTTAAATGACTGAACTGAGCCAGGATGTTTGAAATGAGTACTTATGAGGTAATGCTTCTTCATTTACTTTATTTTTATTTTTTTTACTTCTTTAACCTTCACCAAACTTGTAAGTAACATCCTCCTTGGAAAGATATTCACATGGATGGTTTCTTGTTTTCATATTTTTCAATTAGACACTTTTACTCTTTATAACCGAGGTATAACTTTCAGATCGAATATCTACTTTTCTCTACTGTTCTACTAGTCCAAAGATACATATATATATATATATATATGAAAACATCATTATAGCCAACAAAGTGTCTTGATTTGACTAAAGTGGTTTTGATTGAGAATGCTGTCTCCTCCCATCAATGTAGAACCTTGTGTACCTGAGGGTATACCTGTAAATGGGTTGGGTTCGACTCAGATTCGTGTAGGTCCGAATTCGAACCCGATAACAAAAATCCGAATCCGAAATTGGATCCAAAAATGTTATACTCTTGGATTTGGATAAAACCTGATCCGAATTTGTCTCGGATTCCCCATCTTCTATACGGTGCAGAGAATCAAGCCCCGAATGTCCCGTTTCTCCTCTTCTTTGTGCGGGGTGAGGGTTTGCTGTGGAGCTGCGGCGGCAGCGGCGGATGAGGGAACGGGTGTTGGTGTTGGTGGCTCGTGCAGTTGGCAGCGGCGGCGGATGAGAAAACTTGTGTTGGCGTTGGTGTCTCGCATGGTCGGTGGTGATGGGTGAAGGAACTTCTGTCTGACGTTGGTGCCTCACGCAGTCGTTGGCTTCGGGCATCCAGGAGCCCGCATCGTCGGGCTCTACAGTGGCGTAGTTGAGGAGGGCGTCGAAGAGATCCGCCGGGAGGTGGCGGAGGGACGCAGTGGCGGAGGCAGATGATGAATTGATGTCGACGGTCGAGGGCAACGTGCTCTGCTTGGTGAAGAGGGTGAGGAGGGAGACGGGGGTGAAGAATCCGACGAGGGATAGCAGCCGGGGCGGTGGCGTCCCACTGCGCTAGGAGCGCGGGACCTCCAAAGTGTCTTGATTTGACTTAAGTGGTTTTGATTGAGAATGCTGCCTCCTCTCATCAATGTAGAACCTTGTGTACCTGAGGGGATTGCCCTGGGTTGTCATTGGAATTGGTGCTCAGTTCTCATCCTTAAATAGCCCACAGTATTCATGGTAGAAATGCATTTTAGGAACTTATGGTGGGTTCTTATCTCCCCATTCTTCTAGTATGTTCTTTATGGTGTTGACCTCTATTAGTTGTTCCGTGTGGAGCCTTGAGCTGAAATGCCAAATAACATAGATAATTTCGCATGCTAGAACAAAAGTTATAAATAGCTTGCATGTCAACATAAATTTGTATTATGTAAGTATGAACACCATGTAATTATGAACATGATAGATTTTATACACTAGAAAATTAGTTACTCAAATCAATTTGTTAGTCTATCATCATCTAAAGTGAATAATCAAAAAATTACTATAAGCTTTAACTATTTTATTTTTTTTAAAAAAAAGTCATAAGTGATCACCTCAATGAGTTTATTTTATTACTTAGATGACAGCATCAACTGTCTCTGATAGAATATAGCTAACATTTGCGTTTTACTTAATTTATGGCAAACATTTGATTGCTTCTTTATTTTTTAGATGTTGTGTAGAAGCTTCAATTTCTTGCCAGTTTAAATATCAACGTTATTGAGATGTTCTTAGGTTATAAAGGGTCAAGCAGTTTGTGTCCTTACTTTTATGTTATAGTTACTTTTAATGTAGATAGAATGTCTGCTATGTTTCATCTTTCTTCCATGTTCTAGTTATGTTCTTGAAAAACTGATTCAAGTTCTTATTGAGATTCAATAGGCAAAAGTTTTAAGAATGATATCTGATTTCCTTTTTTACCAAAGTGTTCTTGCTGATGTAGCTTAAGGCTTATGCTTGGTTGATCTCTTAAATAGGTGGAATGGAAAAACAGTCTTGTTAGCATTCCTACTTTACATCAGCATCTTCTTTCTTGTAAGTTACACTTTGTTACTTACTAAGACACGGGTTGTAATTGGTAACCTGATATTTGATTTCTGACCCTATTTTTTAAATAAAATGGACATAATATCATATTGTTCGCTGAAAAAAATAATAGAAGTGATAATTAGATATTTTCAATAAGTTATATGGTAGGTAAGTAGACTTGCAGAAACATGCATTCAGATTTTTAACTTTTGAATTTGATGGCACACTACAAGAAAATAGGTTATTAGGGACGGCGGTAAGCCGTCTCAAAAAACCGAAAAGCCGTCGCTAATAAATATTAGCGACGGCTTCAAAGCCGTCGCAAACGCGTCGCAAATAACGCCGTCGCCAATAATATTAGCGACGGCTATTGTTAAGCCGTCGCTAGTAAGTTTATTGGCGACGGCTTGTAAGCTGTCGCATAAGTTATTAGCAAAACGACCATTTATTGGAGACAGCTTAAACAGCCATCGCCAATAACTTTACTGGCGACGGCTTAAGCCGTCGCAAACGGTAAGGGGATTAGACGGCGGATGAAGTTATTTGGGACGGGTTAAGCTATCTCAAATGAGCTTATTGGCGACGGCTAACCAGCCATCGCCAATAAATTTACTTGCGACGGCCACGTAAGCCGTTGCAAATGGTAAGCAGAAACCCCCCATCGCGGGTTCCGAAATTTTTTCTCTGGTATTGCGACGGCTGTTTTTAATATTCGGGATGGCTTTAGCCGTCCCAAATAACTTTATTGGCGACAGCTATAGGAAGCCGTCGCCAATAATAAATTTCTGAAAAAAAAAATAATTTGATTGGCCGGATTGGATCAATTATACGATCCAATCCGGAAAATCAATCATTCTTGAAACTTTCATAAAGATCTAAAATCGGATCTACCAATCCAAAAATTGATTTATATTAATAATTTCGGTGCCGGATTGCTCGTTTCAAACTCGGAACGGACACCGAATTAGGATGAAACAACACACATTAACATACCAAATTCATATTCACATACCACATTCAAAATCACATTCATACACAAAATGTTTTGATACATATGAATAACATTCATAGAGAGTAAAAAAATACATCTTAATCTATTCATCTTCTTCATCTTCATCTTCATCATCATCTTCACTCTCCTCGGCATCCTCGTAGTCCTCGTCGTCATCGCCATTTCTGTCCTCTGTTTGTTGAGGCGGAGGATGCCCCGATGTGGATGGCACATCAGGAGTCGGGAACCTTTGAGTCAAGCCTTCAATGATCAGATTGAGGCGATCAAAATTTTCTTGGAATGATTTCTATTGGTTGTACAATTGTTGTTTCAATGAAGTTATTTGTTCTTCATAACATTCATTGATTTCTCCTTGCCTCGCCACCTGATCTCTAAGCTCTCGAACTTCTTGAGTCGAGCTAGAAGCACCTCCGCTTGACTCACCATACCAAGTGTGGCGAGTTTCACCTCGCCCACCACATCGGATTTGTCCTGGTCGATCTCTACCAAACACGGATATGAAAGCTTCCTCTGCAGTGAGTGGAGGCTGCGATACCCCAGCATCCGAGGATTCAGATGCTGAGGGATTCATCAATCCTTGCATATTTTCCTATAAATAATATGAAAAAAAATTAAAATCCTACCGTGATGAATTGTGGATTATAAAGAAAAATAGGTTATGATAATCAATAATTACCATCATAAGACGACTTTGGTCATTATCCCAAATGACTGCTCCATCGAGTTCTTCATGCGTTTGACTCATCTTGAATACCTCCGGACGAGTTGGAGGTCGACCTTCTTTTCGTACCTATCCAAAAAATTAAAAAAAAAAGATAAAGGTTATTACAAAATAAGAATCAACTAATATGAAAATTTAAGTTTTGACTACTTACAAAGTCTCTTTCTAACTGGTGTATATTTGTTCTTCCTCTTCTGTACGGCATTGTTAATTGCCGCCTATTACCGGCATTCTTTTCACTCAATGCCTACATATATATATACAAATGAAACAACATTAAAAAATTATCTTCATTGTGTTCTTCCTCATTAGGTCGAATAGAAGATTCATTATTTTGAATATCTTGTAACATTTCCATTACCTCATCATCTACATAATTATCTTGTGGTTCATTTAAAATTGTAATGTCCTCATTTATCATATTGACTTCAATTTCACCATGGCATATCCATTTTTGATAATTTAACCATATACCATTGCATATTAGGTGTTCTTTGACAACATTTCTTTTAAAAATAAATGTATTACTGTAAGGAATCAATACATGATAGCGGAAAATTTTTGATTCCATAAAACCATGATCTTTGCCTTGATCGATGCCGAACGAGTAAAACCGGGAACCGAATATGAAGTAGAACGAGAGTACCTCATGGGATTTCTCAAATCCCTCACCATGGATGAAGAGAGGACATTCCTCCTTGCTGAAAACCGTTCAAGTGTCCGGTCTCTAGCGGTATCCACACGATCTGCTTCAATAGACGAGTTCTCTCTTCCTTCAGGCCTCCAAAACCTCCCAGATCCAAGCTTGACCATGGGAGATCGCCTTCTAGAGGAGAGAGGAGAGAGAGAGGAGGCTTGGGACGTTCTCCAGCCCTATGGCTTGTTAGGGTATGGCTTCATTAAGCCATTTATTTATAGAAGATGGAATTTTTCACAAAAACCCAAAACTTCTATAAAATTGCATCCTTGCCCTCATCTTATTGACCAGATCTATTGTGTGTGACCCACTAGGCCCAATAGTCAATTTGGTTGAAGCCTTAATTAATTTAAAAGAACAATTCCTTTAAATTAAATCAAAACCGTTATCCGATAACAGTTTTTACGGCTTTCCGATCATGAAGGGTACAAGCCACATCCTATGATCCCAAATGACTTTGGGGAGTTAAATAACATCCATTGAGCCTTTCCATCATCAATTACCACACGGATTTAAATCCTCGTTCATACAATGTCCCGGTCGGTCAGGGGTTCGGCACTAACTGTCAACCCCTAAGTATTCCGACTCTATGAAATCTTGTACTCAGGAATGGATCAACTGGAAAACTCCTTTTCCAATTATCCTTTCTACCTTGGCCAAGGATTTAGAGAACTATTCATAGGACATTCTCTCTCTCCTACCGAGAGTGAACGATCCCCTATTGTTCGCTCAATTGCCTCCACCGGGTTTCCCATATACCCAATCCATTAACCATATAGGACCACAATACTAAGTGATCCATCAGTCAATAGTCAAAGTACATAGTACGCCTGGCAAGACATCTTTGGCGACTCAGGTCAAAGATCCAACCGTGCTATTGAGATGTAAGAATAACCTGATAGACAGTTCGGTAAGATACCATCAGGTTTTCCTAAATTGGTCAGTTCAGTGAACTCATTCCACTAATGAGCACCTGTGTGTGTGTCTCAGTGTCCCCACACTGATGACCAATGAGATCGGTCATTCTCATCATATGAGAAGACATCACACACACTAGTCTATCCGGATTCTTGATGTCCTGTCTCAAAGATCCTATGACTAGGAACATTTAGATCACATACCTCTAGATGATCGATCTCATTATCATGATCTCATCATGATTCAATCATCATTGCATGTGATCAAGGACTTCATTACGATATACGCTTCTAATAAAAGCTAGTAACGAAGTTTTGCCTATTTAATTGAATGAGATATTCATAGAAATGTCGAATCATATCATATAAGATTGGCTTGTAGGGCATACATTTCTATCAATCTCCCACTTGCACTAAAGTCAATCACCCATCTGGCTGATCTCTATCAACTCAAGGTGAAGCTCAAACACTCTTTGAGTATCTGCTTCAGTTAGTGGATCTGTAATGTTATTAACGGAAGATACTCTATCTTTAATTATATCTCTATCAACTGCATTCTCTCTGATTCTTTGGTATTGCCATAGAAGTTTGAAACTTCTAATGAGACTTTGGCTCTACCCCATTGTTTTCTCAAGACAATACACTTTCAGAGAAAGTTGGGACAATCCCATAAGCTAGATGAACAACTTCATCTACTCAGCTTCTCAAGCAATATACAGTCATTATGCAATCTACTTTAGATTAGTTGTAGAATTAGCAGTGTTCTCTTGCATGGAACTCTTCCGGCTCACTGCACCACCATTATATTGACTTATTATCAGACTTATCTGATTAGAAGCTTGTGTTCATAAAACTACAAGACTTCAAGTCTTATCCTCCATACATTATAGATATATCCATAGTGCTTCTCAAGTACTCAAGGACACATCTCTAAATTATCCTGTGACTCTCACAAAGATTTACTTGATGAATGCTCACAACACTTAGAGCATTAATGAAGTCATGTGCGTAGCATCACAAATGTGATAGGTCCTATTGCAAAAGCGTGAGGGCTATACTAATGTGATTTCTTTATCTCTTAAGAAGTCTACAAAGACATCTCTTTAAAGAAATCAACTCCACACTTTATAGGTAAGAAACCTATCTTGGAGTTTACCATGTCAAACTCTTTGACTATGGTTTTTTATGCACACGAATTGGGTAAGGCCAAGAAACCTTTTAGATCTATCTCCATAGATTGTAAAACCCATTTTAAGTTTGGATGATTAATTGATAACTAGGCTCACTTATGATAACATACTTACTTTATTCTCAATGAGTAGTATGTCATACATATATCATGTCAAGAAGATAATAGCACTCCCACTTATCTTATATGAAAACACAAGGCATATCTTCATTCTCAATGAAGTCATAAGATTTAATCTCATTAAACCTTATCTACCATCTATGGGAAGTTTTACTTGAGTCCATAAATGGACCTTATGCACACACTATTTGGATGTTTTGGAACTTGATTCCCAAAGGTTGTATCATATACACTTGTTTCTCAAAATAACATAGAGAAACACTATCATAACATCCATTTGACATATCCTATAGTCATAGTGTGTAACAATCAAATCCGAATGGATTAATTCCATTGTATAGGTAAAAGGTCTTATCATAGTCAACTATTTGACATAAATGATATCCCTTTTAACTATCCTTACTTTGAAGGTCTCTACCTTCTAATAGACTTCAATCTATCCTTTAGTGATCCATTTATACCCTATAGATATTAAATCCTTAGGTGGATCAATCAAGTTCTGAACTTGATAAGAATAGATAGAGTTTATATCGGATTTTATTGTTTCTTCTCATTTTGAATCAATATCTCATATTGCTTCATTATAAATCTTAGGATCATTATCCTTTTATCTTATGTCTCATTCCTTCCATCAAAGATATGTCTCACATATCTCTTAGGTTTATTGGACATAAGAAAAGATCTATGATTTGCCCTTGTGTAAATATAAACTAGTACCTTAATAAAAGTGTCCATGGATTGTGAGACTGGAACACCTTCCATTTATGCCTTGCTCCCACTGTCTTTCTAAATGAGGGACTCTTCCTCTAGAAATATGGAGAGATAAGCAACTCATACCCTTCTCCCTAAGGGAGGCATTAATATCCTTAAGTTTCCTTAGGATATCCCACAAGCCAACACTTTGTAGTCTTATATTCCAACTTGATAGGGTTATACTTCTTTACCAAGCCAGACATTCTGAAACCTTAACTTGCTTAAGGTCAAGCTTTAATCCCTTTCTATATCTAATATGGAATAATTGGAATAGACTTGAAAGGTACCGATTTAAGATCAAATGTCTATATTGAGTGCTAACCCCTAAACAGACAAAGAAGAATTTTGCAAAGGTTGTCAATGTCCATATTATGTCCTACACAATATGGCTTCTCATTTTAGCTGCTCAATTAAGCTAAAATGTATAAGAGGTGTCCATCAAAATTAGATTATACTATCATTCTTTTATGTGTGAATTATTACTTAAGTATCCCCTCTTTGATCTCATCAAAGAGTTCTAATACTCTTTTCATTAATATTTCCTCTCCATTCTTAATCTCAAATAATTTCTCAAAGGTTTTGGATTTGTACTTCATAAAGTACATATGTCCATACCTAGAGAAGTCATTTTTGAAAATTAATGAAGTTGAAATATTATCCTCTATCATTAATAGATATGGGCTAACATGCATCTAGATGCATGAGTTTTATAAACTCTTTAGCCCTCTCTCCATGTCTAACAAATGAAGAGTTGGTCATTTTGCTTAATAAGATAAGACTTACATATAGTTAATGATTCTAAATCATTTACCTATATGCTACTATCCGAATAGTACTCCTTAAGTCTTCTCATATAAATATGACCGTACTATTAAACAATAGATTGGTCAATATCAATCTACTTCGCCAAATGAGGATTTTTCACACATATTAAAAGAGCATACATATCTTATATGAATAAACTCTTTATTATGCTCTTACTGGTAAACACTTTACCAGTTATCATCCTCATACCATAGAATAAATCTCCATTTATTCAACTAGGAAATGAAAACCATATTCTTTTAGAAGGATAATTAAGACAACTCTAGAAGGCTATAGAAAATTTGTATCTCCCACTAGTAATGATGCAACATTTTGTACTATTTCATATGTAGGTCAACAATCTTCTTTAAACCTTCATTTACTTGCTATTATCTACAACTCTTTGTAGATATATGATGCATATTTGGTATCTTATACTATCAAATGTGTATATAAGACAAGTAAATATTAATTACATAGATACATGGAGCTTCTCAAGCTCCACCTTTGCATTATGTGCAATACACTTTGCACTTCTTCTTCTACTTACCATCATCATGATAGTAGAGGAATGCTATGTCAAATTTGGGTTGTAATATCTTGACTCACTTATTTGACTTTTAACTATCACCATCTATTTCTATCTAATGACCTTACTTCTTTCTATTGGTCTTACCAATAAGAAGTATTCAAGATGTATTATTCTTCATCGCCTTTAATTAGCTCATCACCATGAGCCATGATGGATATCAAATCCATCTATCCATGTTGCCACTACTAATTTTATTTGATAGAGGCTAACATCTAATATAAG
This sequence comes from Cryptocoryne crispatula var. balansae, assembly GCA_036172225.1. Taxonomy (NCBI): domain Eukaryota; kingdom Viridiplantae; phylum Streptophyta; class Magnoliopsida; order Alismatales; family Araceae; genus Cryptocoryne; species Cryptocoryne crispatula. The sequence continues at coordinate 39,635,659 of CM069918.1, read as the reverse complement.
GCAATCAATATATCATCGCAATGAGATAAGATCTTATCTTCTCTCACATCATTAGATAGTGTAGGAGATACTTACTTCTCAAGTAGGATAGTCAATGGGTCAACTATGAGAACTATTCTCTTAGTTCTAAACCGATATAAGAAGTGTGAGCCATTAAAATACTTAGCATCTAGCATGCTAGATTAATGGTGGTTTATAATATTCTACAACAGAGATATAATTATATTAACATTACAGACATTCAATAAAATTAAGATATGGTCTTTCATCTTAATTTATACTCCCACTAACTTTCGACGAATTTGCATAACCCTCATTATGCAAAGACGGGATATCACGATAACATCCTAGTGGGGACCAAGACCCTACTAACTTTATGGTGATGACCTTGTGGTAGCACAACAAATCATCCCATAATTAATAGGTAGGCAACTATTGCCAGTTGCAACTCTTGCAACTCTTAGTCATTTAGCCTCTAGAGTTATGATCTTGTGGTAGCACAACAAACCATACACTCTAGTTAGGTCAAACCCACTTGTTACGTTATGAGAATGGATTCTTCACACAGCCCTTGTGGTAGCACAACAAAGCCATGCAAATGGTCCACCCCAAAGTTCAGCTAATGCCTTGGCCATGATCTCCAATCCCTTGCTGAATAGGCCTTGTGGTAGCACAACAAACCCATCCAATCTAAGATTGGCTCATCAAGACCATAACAACGGAAGGCTACGTGAGTCATTCTTAATGTCTCACGTTTATCGACCTAATTAGAACAAAGAGGGATTTTATTTTAGTCTCATCAACATAGGTGCTACATATAAATATTAATATACCTTTGGAATATCATATATTTAAGGTATAATTTGTAGCACACACCACATATCAAATATGCATTAAAACATAGGTGATCATGGACTTAACCCTAAGCATACACCTAAGGCACCCCTATAGGTGCAATTTCTTGCTTCAGAAGCTTGAGTTGGCATGCTCCCACTTCGAAGGGTGCTTCTCCAAGTGGTCCCGCTCTCCATTCTATCACGAGCCGGCTTCTAACCATTACAAGCAGCTAAAGGGTACATAGACCCACAAATGTACAACTCATAATAAGAAACCTTGGTTTTAACCAAGGGGAGTACACAAATGGGGGGAGGTAGAATGCACAATCAAATTGTATAGAGAGAGAGGAGGCACACGCAGCCCCATTTAATAGCATAACCAACTTAATTAACCAATCAATCAAAAGCAAAGCATATTTAAGTCCAAGATCACCTCCATACACACACCAACATTCATCACATGAACATAGAGCGCATACGTGATAATTATATGAGATATATCATATATACCATCATAAAATTATATACTGTAATTTTGAAATTCCAAATTTCATGCTTGTCGAATTTTATAAAAGAAATAACATGAAATGCACATATAAACAATTTACATGCATAAGACAAGCAATATAAAAATATTCAGATGATTCATGCTTTTCCAAAATTTTTCAGAGCATTAAATTAATGTCCAAATCATAATTCTTCAAAATCACATTTTTCAGAATTTATTTGAACACTAATTTAATCAATAAAGATTTTAAAACAATTTTAAAATCATTTATAAAATGATTCTATGGCAACCAAAGTCCAAAATTATTTAACAGGTTCATAAACATTTTAAGAACCTATTAAATAATTTTTTCAGAACTTATATAATCATTAATTTCATTAATTTTGATCTTAAAACAATTTTAAAATCAAAATAGTAGAATTCAATGACAAAAATAGTAAAACTTTATTTAATAAGTCATTAAACACTTTAATAACTCATTAAATAAATTCTACAATTTTTCAGAATTTTTATGGAATTTTCTGGTAATTTTTCGAATCAAAAATGAATTTTAAACAATTTAAAAATCATTTTCGAAAGAAATAAAGGGCGGCGCAGTGCGCCGGCCAATGAGCGCCAGCCACGGCACCTCGGGCTCAACGTGGCTCTGCCACGTACCCCCCGGCTTGCGCCGGAGGGCCGGCGGCCGCGCGCCGTGCGCCCGCGTGCGCCGCCGCGCGCCGCCGGGGCTAACGCGGCGCGGCCGCGTACCCCCCCCGTGGTGCGCCCGCCCTACCGCCACGTACCCCCCCTCCGCGCGCTGCCGGGTCCGGATCCGATTCGGACTCCGTCTTCTTCGCCCGATAAGGGCTGGGCGGATTCCGGAAACCCTAGAAAATCGCCGACTTTCGGGCCTGATTTGGGGGGGTCAAACGGTGTCCAAAAAATCAGAAAAAATATGCGTTGGAATCCTTGAACAATAAGTATTCTATTTATAAAAGTTTTATCTCATGAAAAATTCTATCCAAGTCGCAGTTTCAGGAGGAAGTTGCCACGGCCGCATTTAAACCAAAACACAAATCCCTCTCAAATCCGGCACCTCCAAGGGCCGTTGAGTGTCCAATAACTTATGGAAACTCTAGGAAACTTAATTTCCTATCTTCCTACGTCATTATACAGAGGTATTTGAGTCCAAATAGGTAAGTTCATCAACTCCCCCAATTTCGGCCGGATTTTCGGATATGATCATCTTAGCAACTTTCCGAACTCATTCCGGACTCTCCGGATGGCCAAAATTCATGAGGTTTGCGACATTAGAAAGATCTCATCCACGAGAATCCAATGAATATAACCACACACAGTTTCGTATCTCATACAAACTGTGGTGATCAAATCAAAACAGCTCTGTATGCAGTTTCGGGAAAGCAAGAAATCACATGAAATCAAGCCAATTTCGATTCAACTTCGAACAAGGCTTCAACCGGGATCTGATACCACTATAAGGAATCAATACATGATAGCGTAAAATTTTTGATTCCATAAAACCATGATCTTTGCCTTGATCGATGCCGAACGAGTAAAACCGGGAACCGAATATGAAGTAGAACGAGAGTACCTCATGGGATTTCTCAAATCCCTCACCATGGATGAAGAGAGGACATTCCTCCTTGCTGAAAACCGTTCAAGTGTCCGGTCTCTAGCGGTATCCACACGATCTGCTTCAATAGACGAGTTCTCTCTTCCTTCAGGCCTCCAAAACCTCCCAGATCCAAGCTTGACCATGGGAGATCGCCTTCTAGAGGAGAGAGGAGAGAGAGAGGAGGCTTGGGACGTTCTCTAGCCCTATGGCTTGTTAGGGTATGGCTTCATTAAGCCGTTTATTTATAGAAGATGGAATTTTTCACAAAAACCCAAAACTTCTATAAAATTGCGTCCTTGCCCTCATCTTATTGACCAGATCTATTGTGTGTGACCCACTAGGCCCAATAGTCAATTTGGTTGAAGCCTTAATTAATTTAAAAGAACAATTCCTTTAAATTAAATCAAAACCGTTATCCGATAACAGTTTTTACGGCTTTCCGATCATGAAGGGTACAAGCCACATCCTATGATCCCAAATGACTTTGGGGAGTTAAATAACATCCATTGAGCCTTTCCATCATCAATTACCACACGGATTTAAATCCTCGTTCATACAATGTCCCGGTCGGTCAGGGGTTCGGCACTGACTGTCAACCCCTAAGTATTCTGACTCTATGAAATCTTGTACTCAGGAATGGATCAAATGGAAAACTCCTTTTCCAATTATCCTTTCTACCTTGGCCAAGGATTTAGAGTACTATCCATAGGACATTCTCTCTCTCCTACCGAGAGTGAACGATCCCCTATTGTCCGCTCAATTGCCTCCACCGGGTTTCCCATATACCCAATCCATTAACTATATAGGACCACAATACTAAGTGATCCATCGATCGATAGTCAAAGTACATAGTACGCCCGGCAAGACATCTTTGGTGACTCGGAGTCAAAGATCCAACCGTGCTATTGAGATGTAAGAATAACTCGATAGACAGTTCGGTAAGATACCGATCAGGTTTTCCTAAATTGGTCAGTTCAGTGAACTCATTCCACTAATGAGCACCTGTGTGTGTATCTCAGTGTCCCCACACTGATGACCAATGAGATCGGTCATTCTCATCATATGATAAGACATCACACACACTAGTCTATCCGGATTCTTGATGTCCTGTCTCAAAGATCCTATGATTAGGAACATTTAGATCACATACCTCTAGATGATCGATCTCATTATCATGATCTCATCATGATTCAATCATCATTGCATGTGATCAAGGACTTCATTACGATATACGCTTCTAATAAAAGCTAGTAACGAAGTTTTGCTTATTTAATTGAATGAGATATTCCTAGAAATGTCGAATCATATCATATAAGATTGGCTTGTAGGGCATACATTTCTATCAATTACAACATTTTTTACAAGGACATTGTATTAGATCGTTATGTTGTCCATGTCTAAATTGTATTCTAGAATCATGAAAAGAATAGTTTAAAAATTCTTCGATCCCTTGAATATATCTAGAATCTAATCTATTAGGAATATGCATCCATGATTTGTCTAAGTTACTCATCTTAATTTGTTAAAAGATTGAAATACAACGAAGAAATGTTAATTTAATAAAGAAATCAATATATAACCGAACCTCCACCGAAAGAAGAAACTCTCTCAAAAGTATATCTCGATTGAAGTTTCCTGAAAAAGAGATAAAATGATCAAAATTAGACTTGTTGTTGAACAATAAATGTTTATACATACCAATTAAATATTTTTATCACAAACGAAGAGTTAGACATGAAAACTAAGAAAAAATTAAGTCATTTTAGGTCATTTAGGTCATTTAATGTCATTTATGTCATTTAATGTAAACATCTAAGAAAAAAATTAAGTCATTTTAGGTCATTTAGGTCATTTTAGGTCATTTTAGGTCATTTAATGTAATCATCTAAAAAAATTAAGTTCTAAGGATATTGCATTAAGTTAAATTAAGTGACAACTAAAAGTTTATATTTTCACATTAAGCCCATAAAAAATTTCTCTTAGTTTCCTTTTAATATCTAACTTTTTTGCAAAATCAGTATTAAACTTAGTGATAATCTAATTGAAACTCTATGCACATATCTACCTTTGTTCTATGTCCTAAATAATTAAAGTGATCAAGGTGCTACATATTTGGTTTGAGTAAGTCCTAACCTATTAATTTGTTAGGGATGTTTGGCACATATCTATTGCATATGTGCTTTGTGATGTATAGGAAAAAAATTAAACAAAAATTCGTTTGTTGAAGATGTATACCTCAAAGGAGGTTCGATTAACCCTAAGTAGGGTTTAAATCCGGCACAAAGGAGGCGGCGGCGGCGGCGGTGGAGCCGGCGACACCCACGGCGGCTTCCTCGTAGCTCTCCCCTCACGGTGCCCTACGCAGGGAGGGTGCAGAAAAGCCGGCGGCGGCGGCGACGACGGCGGCGACAGCGGCAGCCACGGTGGCGGCGATGGCTGAAGCGGCGGCGGCCGGCGCCGGCGGCAGGACCAAAGGGCGAGGGTGCGCAAGAGAGAGAGAGAGAGAGAGCGGGGGGAGTCAGCGGCGGGGGGAAGAAAGGAGGGTGTCGAGGGTTTTTTTAAGCCAAACTTATTGGCGACCCGTCGCCAATAACAGGATAAGTTACATTGGCGACGGCTTCCGCCGTCGCCAACAAAAGTCGACCGTTCAACGGTCACCTTGAATTAGTGGCCACGGCTTAGGCCGTCGCCACTAACATTATTAGCGACGGCGTATGAAGCCGTCGCCACTTTTCCGAGGAAAAAAACCCGCACGGGTCGTTTTCTGGCGACGGCTATATTTAGCCGTCACTATTTACCAATTATTAGCGACGGCGTTAGTTTAACCGTCGCTTTTATCATTATTGGTGACGGCTTTAAAAAGCCGTCGCCAATAACCCGTCGCAAACTACCCAGTTTCTTGTAGTGGCATACATACTTGCATTGCATGTGCATACATACAGAGAGTTATATTTCAGTCCATGATATTAATAGTCAGATGCTTTGATAAGTGGATGTTGTTGAACTTAATCAGTTGGGTAATTCTATCCTACTCGTGCATTTTCTGAAAGCCGCATAAAATTTCTTTCAGATTTGGAGGCTGATTGCAATTTTTCTCTTTCATGATCCATTTTTAATCAACTTTTCCATTTGTCTTATGATGATGTAAGACTTATATTCTTCATTTATTCCTTGGCAATCATCTCCTGTCTTTAAGGCACCATACGTATGTGATTTAACTCAGGCATCTTGACATGTAGAGTAAGATAATTTAAAGAAGGGTCCTTTTGACAGATGCACGGCAGATTTCTTGTGAATGATGATATTTGGAGCATTGTCTCTATCGGTAAATAATATTCCTATGATGTGCCCAGACATGTTAGAAATTTTGTTATTAGTTTCAACTTTGTAATGAATACCACAGGTGTTATCTTTCATCCCACCTTTGAGGTCTCTCTTCTTAGGAATCTCTCTGGTCTTCATGCTTCTTTACATTTGGAGTAGGGAGTTTCCGAATGCTCAAGTTAGCATTTACGTTCTTGTTGCACTCAAGGTAACCATGTTTTTCTGCACGAGAAACAATTAGTTATATGCCAAATTGAAAGGCAACAACAATCATGACATTCCATGGCCATCTACTTTATGTGATCAAGCATGAACCGATGAATTGAACCCAACCAAACTGGTTCAGTTCACTTTCGGTTTAAACCAAATCAATTTGGTTCGGTTCATGTAACCTTATCGGTTTGGTTCAATTTGAAAATTTTTGATCTTAAACCAGATAAAAAAACTGTGAACAGTCCTACTAGTTGGCACCCAAAATTTTGAAAGATCAAAGAGAATGTAGGTCTAGGTAGTATGGGCATATTGTCACGACCCGGAAAAATACAATTGTGCAGCGGAAAATAAATCCGGAATATCGGGACAGTTTAGGAGAACAAACCAACTTCACATAACATAAAATCTGAATTATTCAAAACCACCTGTAATGTTCCAATCACATTCAAATTCCAAGAAATACCACCAACTAACCAACACCAAACAACTAAGAAGGACTCAACACATAGTCCGTCCAACAAGTATAAAGTTAAACCAAACAATTATCAACCACAATCAGGAGGGAAAATCAACAACCTAAGAGATATATGTGGTGATCACTCGTCACCAAACTCCTCGTCCTCTGGGTCCTCGAGTGGCTCTGGATCACCTCCAACGTCCTCCTCGTAGTCCTCTCCAAACTCCTCCTCAGGGAGAGGCTCCTCGAAATCAGCTGAAAAATTAATAACGGGAAGGGGTGAGTCACCACAGACTCAGTAGGTCTTACACCCGAACTACCCTACTATACTAACAATTTCTAATGGTATAATAGATAATAAACCTAAAAATACAGATTATAATATAGGGTTTAAACTAATTCTATATCTTCAATTAAGCTAATTAAAGAGTTTTCTTACTACCCCATGAGTTGGCATGATTCAATGAACATTAACCTGACATAACCTGAGCTATAAGAAGACTAGGTATGCATGCATTACATAAACCTATCATGACAAAATGACCCATCTAAACCACTATCATACATGCCAAAATGCATAACAAATCATCTGTCTGAGTAAGTTATATGCTCCACTTGGACATTGTAGCAAATGTCACAAAACTAACACCAGATCTACCATATATAAAAGTAACATATAGTAAGCTAAATCTCATAGTACCCCATAGGCAGGGGAGTACTTAAGATAAACCGCGGTATCCGGGATCGACGGATGCTCCGGACTGTTCTAATTCATCTGCTGCCCACATGACCGAATTATAGTCTGGTGAAGTAGAATTCCATTACATTGCAGCCCTCTGCATACTACATCTCTCAAGATGAAAGCACATACATAACTCAGACAAGTAACCAATCTAAATAACCATGGACATGTGCATGATAATCTAAACATAGAACACACAGTTGAACAATCATAAATGTCTATCTCACATATGCATGCCATACCAAAATTAAACTCAAACTATACCAATTGACTCACATCATGATACTCTAAACTTTGAACCATGCAATTCTAACATACTATCATGATGAATACATGCAATAACAATAACCATCTAACCACTACATAAATTAACAAACTGAAAATTAAATGCATCAATGCCATAATTCCTACTCCGGCTATTTATTAAATCGGGTTACCGTTTAAGGTCATCGAGACATTAACCATGCTGTACTAACCATAATCTAATACAAAACATGATGTTTAACATGCTAACATGCATTCTAATCTAATGTCTAATATGATGACAATGCATGATCAATCAATCTAAAATAATCACATTGGTCAAATCAAGTTAACTATAACTACGTAAGCTAATAAATCAGGTAGCCCACCAATACTTTATTTCATCTAACCCAAATTAACTAACAACGTTTTAACGATTTAAATTTATCATATCGGGATGCTAAGAATAGCCGAGACGCCTACCTTAACGGCGACGACAACGGCGCACGGAATTCCAACGGAATCGATCCGGATGGCGAGTGTGTTGCCGCGGTCACGACGGCGCTGGAAAATCGATCCGTATAGGTGTCTAAAATCTGTTGGAACAAGGGGATAAATAATAAGAAGAATAATATGGTGTTTTGCGATATGAGAGAGAGGATAGGGGGTACCGCGGACGGGGGGGGGGGGGCACGGCGGCGCACAGCAACTGTGCGGCCGGGCGGTGCAGGCGGCGGGGTCGCACCGCAGGCGGTCGGGGGAGGGCTGCCGCGGGTGGGCGGCGCCGGCGGGCGGCCGGGGATGACGACGACGGTCAACGGGGGACGGCGCGTGGCGGCGCCGGTTGGTGCAGGTCAACGGGGCGGCGGCGGCCGCGCGGGGATGGCGGAGGCGGCGGGGACGGCGGCTGCGCGCGGCGGCGCCGGCAGGTCAACGGGGTGGCGGGGCTCGCGCGGCGGCGGCCGCGGGTGGCCGAGGCGGCGGGGCTGGCGCGCGCGGGGCGGCGCCGGCAGCGCAGGGGTCGATGCCGACGGCGGCGCTGCGGGCGGTGGGTGGCCGCGGACTGCGCCGGCGTGGCGCGGAGGAGGGCGGCAGAGACGGCGCGCGTAGGGCTGCGGCGGCGTCGAGGTCAACCGGGGGGGGAGAGAGAGACGTCGCGGCGACGGAGAAGAAGAAGGAGAAGAAGAATAGGGCGCTCGCGGAGGCGTTTTCGGAGGGGGGGGCGTAACCGAAGGAAAGATAATAGGGAAGGATGGGGAAAAATAATAGTAATAATATATGTAATAATTATTTTTTTTTAAAACAGTAACGTTACACATATAGAATAGATTAGCTGATTAGTTATAATTAGTTGGCGCAATAAGAGTTGGGTTAAATTGTTAAATGATTATAAAAGGATCCCAATTGATTATTGAAACTTGACAATTAGTTTAGTAATTATGTTATCATCTGATTTGTGAGTTTTATCATTTATCATTATCATTTTGATTTTGACTAGTATAATAGCACAGATCTTGTATAAGTTCCACTGAGTCGTGTGACTCTTTCCAAATCTTTAATCTTTTAATATTTTTAAGATTACAAACTTAGCGCAGCGAAAGTATGGTGGTGATTAAAAATCTGAGAAGCTAGTTGATTTCTTTTTTTAATGTCGGTATCTAAATTGTTTAAATTTTAACATTATATGATTTATTTTTGGTAGAATCATTTGCTTTATAAATTGGGAATTGATATAATTTTAATTTTTTCTAAATTGACGTAATATAAGGGTTGTTTTTCCGGTTACGTTGCTGGAATATTTTGCTGCTATGTTGAATATGATAGATATTTGAGATTTAATATTTGCTCTGTGTGTGAAATGTAACTGGATACAGATAAAAGCTGCTTTGTTGAGTAAATGTAAAAATAAAGAAACCTTTAAAATCTTTTAAAAATAAAAAAAATAGAGACAAAAAATATATATTGGGTTTATTAAAAATAATTTTAAAATTTTGTATAATTCAAATAATATATGCATTATCGGCATAGACTTTCTAAAATATATACACCTCCAAGAGCATAAAATCATATAAATAAGTTTAAGTAATGCATACAACATGTTCTCACTTGAGTCACAATTGTATCCTAAAACATAATAAAAATAAAGTTATGTTTATCTATGACCAACAAGCATGTATAACTAACACCTAAACAAGATATGATTGAAAAAGATATACATGTAGTCGAAGAAGATTTTTTTTTAAAAAAAAAGGTTTCAAAAATAGGAGCCCTTTTCCAACATCAAACTCTTCCAATCTTTCCACATCTCCCATGTTGCCCGACCAGCTAAGGAGGGGATCACCCAATTCCACTTTAATGCCAATACCTTGAATTTAGATTTCTTCTTCTCTTTAAAAAAGTTCCGAGACCTCGTTCGACCATCTTAGGCTGGCCAACCAAATCGAATCTAATTATGGAAGTGCAACCTTGTAGATAAAGAGAGCACTTGAGAGTATCTCAATGAACACCCCAGTTTGTGAATATGTTAAGAGATTAAATCAATGGACTATTAACAACACCGGTTAACTATTTTTCAGAGGCTAAATTGAAAAAACTCCGAAGTTAAACATGCTTTGTTGGGAGTAGGCCAAGTATGGGTGACCTTATGTGAAGGTTCCAAATCAGCAATATGGTTGTTGGGCTAGTCAGTTGATTCAATCGGTTGTTACATATGGTATCAGAGCATGATCCAATTGAAAGGTCCGGTGTGACTCGCCTAGGTATGTGATATGCGATGTGTGTGATCTTGACGAGGACGTCAAGTCTTTAAGGAAGGTAGGTTGTAACACCCTAGTTTATGAATATGTTAAGAGATTAAATCAATGGACTACCAACAACACCGATTAGCTATTTTCGGAGGTTGAGTTGAAAGAATTCCGAAGTTGAGCATGCTCTGTTGGGAGTAGAATAAGGATGGGTGACTTTCTGGGAAAGCACCTAATCAACATGGTTGTTGGGCCGGTTAGCTGATTTAATCGGTTGTTATAGTGGAGCCTCGAGTAAGATGAGATACATGAAAGGAATTGGGAGGAGGGACGATGGAGGTCGTGGCACTGAGTGTAAATGAGTTGGGTTTTTTGAATTGTTGGATGTAAGATCCAACCGTTCATTTTGAAGCAGATCTCAAAGAATCACCTACGTTTAAATCTGCTTCATTTAATATTTGGATATTATCCTTATCCAAAATAAATATCCAATAAATCATGGTAATCAAATATTATCTGATTAGTCAGAATTGAATCCGATTCAGACCATGACAATATTTGGATCCATTTCTAGTCTACAAGGCAGTCTGAATGACGTGCAACTAATGAGCAGATGAGGATAGCTGGGCATAGGTGCCAACAGCCAAGAGAGCAACAACAATTATGGTTTAATTAATTAGGTAGCTTGTAACTCCACTTAGATTAAAAAATTATTATTTTTTTAGAAAGTAACTCATATTTTTGTTTTCTATTATTCAAGTAATTCACTTCTTTAATTCTACTAAGATTGGGATGAATCACGATTTAGAAACTCTATCACATATACTTTTTAATTTATTAGTATAACCGATCAAATATCATTATTCACACATTCAAATCCAATTATGATTAAGTTAACTATAATTTCAATAACTACATCCAATCATGTAATAATATTTCCCTAGTTTTTTTCCATTATTCACCTAAAAATACTGTATGTTACACAACGTGCAACCAAAAAGGAATATACATAACACGTTCAATTACAACACCGAGCACGAAGACATGTGAGATCGAATATGATATCCCTAGGGTTACCCCAAACTGGACATCGGGCGCCTTTCTATCTAAAGATGAACACATGCCTTCTCAAGGATGACGCTACGCCAATGTGATTATGACTCAAGGACATACGGCTCCTTCGAAAACATCTATATAGGGTTAGCATATATTGAGACGTAAAATGAGGGAGGCAGCACCATTACTGAGAGCCTTGGTGGTCTGTCGTGGCGGTCAAGAACACTTTGGTGGCTTCCTGCCTGTTACTCATTCTGCTGCTGCTCGCACCCCTGCGTGAGTACCAATTTTCCCCGTCTCCTTCTGATCTCAGGTTTTCTTCATTTGCCGGTGACTGTACTGTGTTTCTGTTGCTGCAGCAGGCGGACAGCAGGGAGTGGCAGCGGAGGATGTGTGCTACAAACCGTGCAGGAAGTGCCTTGGCTTGTGCATATTCGGCAGCACCTGCGACGAGCAGTGCCAGAGGGAAGGCAAGTCTGGCGGGCATTAATGCTGGGGCACGGCTTCCACCGATCAGGTAATGCTTAATTAGTTGTCTGCCGTAGTTTCTCGTCGACGGCGAGTAAACCCTCATACTCGAGATCTGATCCGTCGCGACCGTCTTCCGCTAGTCCTGCGTGCTGTGATGAATACAAACTCATATCATCAGATTACAAGCTTGCAATGCTGATTTAAGACAGCTAATGCTGTCACGACCCGTAAGATACGGTGCAGCGGAAAGTAATCCAAAATCGGGACAACTAAACAACCTGAACAGTTTAAACCAAACTCAAATATCCACAAGGTATCAACTATAAACCACAACCAAACACAACACGTAAGAATCAACACATAATCCAACAAACAACAACATAATGGTTCCAAACATGGTTCACCGGGTTGCACGTCGCGACCCGGGCCCGACCAATCGATTTAGGCCACGACCAGCCTGGTCTGACCAGGTTGGGGCAACCCTAAAGGGGGAGACATGATGAGACCGATTTGGTGCTCCGGCGATGGAGCTATTTCTTGTGTTCGTCCCATAAGGATTAACCACCTATTTAAAGGGCTTGTGACTCTCATTCCCTCCGTACCAAATCAATACCCCCCTTAATTACATTTCCTACTTAACACCAAGGAGAATATTGTATCATCAATATGGATTTCAAGGAGGGGCATGCTTACTATTGGCGTTGGTTTCTATTTATTAGTCAAGTGGGAGATGTAAGAATGTTACATAACATTTTTTAGAAATGACTAATAAATAAAAACCAAGACCAATAGTAAACATTCCCCTCCTTGAAATCCGTATTGATGATACCATATTCGCCTTGGTGTTAAGGAGGAAATGTAATTAAGGGGGGTATTGATTTGGGATGGAGGGAATGGGGGTCACAAGCCCTATAAATAGATTGCTAATCCCAATGGGATGAACACAAGAAGTAGCCCCATCATCGGAGTCCCAAATCGGTCTGATCACGTTTCCCCCATTCTATTATCAGAAGTGTCTATAGGGAAAGACAAGAAAGTGCTTGCTATGGGAAAAATTGTTCCTAGGCATAATTTATTTTGTATCCCTGTGTTGAAAATATAATAAATGAAATTATAACTTATGATTATTCTTTGTGTGTCTTATCTAAATGTGGTCTATGGCAAGGAAGGCAGGGTCGGGGGTCGGCCCGGGGTCGGTCGGCCCCAAAACCGACCTAGTCGGACGGGGTCGCGACCCCGGGTCGGACGGGGTCGGATGGGGTCGGATTTTATTTATTTTATTATAAAAAATTATATAAAAATAAGAAACAAATAGAAACAATAAAATTTATGTCATATATATATGTATACATAAAATATATATATATATATAAATATATATATTTTATATTATAATTGAATATGAGTGTTTATCTATGTATACAAGTGAATATGATTTTTTTGTGTGATTATGTTGTATTAATATATGTTGGGAAAGAGTTAATCTTAAGTGAGAAGGTAAAGATACTTAACAAATAAATTTATAAATTTTAAGATGTATCGTATATTTAGAATTATAAATTTTAACTATACGTAATAATATAAATGATAGTAAAATATTATTGTACAATCAATAAATGGAACACTCAAAAATAAATTTTTTTGACATTTTTGATGTGTGTGAAAGAGAAAAGAGTTAAAATAGATCTTTATAAAATGTAAGTATATAACATATATTTATGATTATAAATCTTATATATATGTGATGATATAAATGACAATGAATTATTGTTATACTATTATTAAATGCGGCGCAGAGTAGTCGCGGATCGACCTGCGCGGTCAGGTCGCGGGGGTCAAGGGGGCAGCGCCCCTTGTGGGGGGTATCTTTTTTTTAAATGGTGGTAAGGGGGAGGGAGAAGAAAAAATTTTAAGTATATAATAATAATATAAAAAAAATTGACATCGGCCGGGTCGCCCCGGGGTCGGGCGCCCCGCCCGACTAGGTCGCCGGGTCGCGCGACCCAAAGCCGGGTCGCGCGACCCCCCGTCGGGCCGGCTTGGAGTCGGCCCGGCGGGGTCGTTTCCGGGCCGGTCGGCCCGGAAACCGGCCGGGTCGGGCGACCCGGGCGACCGGGTCGCCGACCCGGCGAACCATGGTCTATGGCATATTAGATTGGGTCATCTCAAAAAATCTGAAATAAAAAATTAATAAATATGAATTTGCTACCAGGTTTAACTAAGGTTGAGTTATCACCTTGTGAACATTGCTTGGTTGGAAAGATGACTAAGAAACCATTCTTAGTAGGACATAAATCACAAGAATTGTTAGAATTGGTCCACTCAGATATTTGTGGCCCATTATGCATAAATACATACAATAACAAAGAATATTTCATAAGTTTCATAGATGACAACTCAAAATATGCCTACGTATATCTTATTTGTGCTAAGTATGAGACATTCAGTTATTATAGAAGATACATAACATAAGTAGAAAGGCATTTGGGTAAAGATATTAAGGTGTTAAGAACAGATAGAGGTGGAAAATATAACTCAAAAGAGTTTGATTCATATTGTCAAGAGCACAGAATAAAACGGCATGTAACAATGCCGTATACGCCACAATAGAATGGTGTAGCAGAAAAGAAAAATAGAACTCTAATGAATGCGGTTAGATGTATGCTATCCCATTCTAGTCTTCTCAATAAATTTTGAGGAGAAACATTGCTTATAGCAAGTTACATATTGAATAGAATACTCACCAAATCTATCAAATGTACACCTTATGAATTGCAGAATGGGAGAAAATCAAATCTTAGTCATCTCAAGAAATTAGGTTCTACAGCCTATGTTCTCATTCTAGAACAACTTAGAGATAAATTAGAATCAAAAACTTTGAAGTGTAAATTTGTAGGATATTTTGAAAAATCAAATGTCTATAGGTTCTTTCATAAAGAAAAAGAGATCGTTGAATATAGGGATGCTACATTCTTAGAAAGTCTATAGGAAGATGAATCTCATGAAAATGAGAAAGAATCTCTAATTGTGATAGACGATGACTATTACAATGATAACTCTAGAAATGATCTAATAATTGAGGAAGAACCAAGGATAGTAAAACTAACTCGACAAGAAATAGTTGAGGAACAAAATGAACCTATGATAAAACATAACCTAATATACCAGCAATTGGCAACAAAAGAAATAGAACTCCACCTATATAGATGGATGATTTCTATTTATACTCATGTGAGCATTTATGTCTGACAATACACATAGATGAAGAAAATTACATAGAACCAGTAAACTATATTGATGCCATGAAATCGTGCGAATCAAAATTATGACTAGATGCTATGAAAGAATAAATGGACTCTTTGAAACTTAATGGAGTGTGAGAATTGTGTGATTTACCTAAGAATAGGAAGGCTATTGGGTGTAAATGGGTATTTAATAAAAAGTTTTGAGCTGATGGGTCTATAGAAAATTTAAGGTCCGGTTTGTTGCCAAATGTTATAATCAGAAAGTAGGTATAGATTATCAAGAAACCTACTCACCAGTTGCAAAATTTTCATCAATAAGAATAATTTTAGCTATTGTAGCGCACCTTGACCTGGAATTACACCAAATGGATGTCAAGACTGTATTCCTTAATAGAGAGTTAAGGGAGGATATTTATATGCTACAGCCTAAAGGATTTCAAGATGAAAGTCAAGAGAAAAAGGTGTGTAAAATGAAAAGGTCAATTTATGGTTTAAAACAGCCATCTAAATAATGGTATCTCAAATTTTATGATGTTATTATTCAACTCGGCTTTGTTCCAAATTAGTTGGATAACTGTGTGTATGTCATGAAGAGTGGGAGCATGGTGATTATATTATCCTTATATGTGGATGATATATTACTCTTCGAAAATGACATCGGAATGTTGAATAAGATAAAAACTAAGCTCAATAAGAAATTTGAGATGAAGGATATGAGAGAGGAGTCCTATGTCCTTGGTGTCGAGATACAAAGGGTCATGAAGTCTAGATTGTTAAGTATAAAACAACAAAAATATTTAAGACCTGTACTCAAAAAGTTCAGAATGCATAATTGCAATCTGGCACCTACACCGTTGGTGTATGAAAAATAGTTGGGAAAAGAGCAATGTCCCGGAGAGGGACAAGGTTTGCTCAAAGTGCCGTATGCTAAGACAATTGGAAGCCTAATGTATGCAATGATGATTACAAGACCAGACATAGCATAACCTATGAGTTTGGTTAGTAGGTACCAAGCTAATCCTCGTCTAGCACATTGGGAAGCTGTTAAAAAGATTACGAAGAGCCTAAAGGGTATGGTGCACCACAAGTTAATTTACCAAGCAAAAGCACTTGGTGCACCACAAGTATAGTGTTATCCAAGCTTGCTTCTAGTCTTGGTGGAATGGAAACTGATGTCGAAGTGACATGATTTATGTATTTTATGTGTTCACGAATACGTGAAAACATCTATTTTGTCGAAGCCATCACAATCTATATATGATGCATATTAGTGACTTGTTGGCACTAGTAGAATATTATAACATAGGAGTCATTGAATGCCACAAACTGTTTAAATTTTGGACCTCTATAGAGTCTAGTAGAAGCTCTGAAACATGATGATTTTGTTACACTTGAACAGTCACCCTAATTTAAGGTTTTGTGAAATCTCCATCCATGGAGTGGATTGAAGCCTTGTAAAGGCTTTAATGATTAATAATACAATTACCTGACCTTTCCTTTAGGTGTGTGCATTATAATGAAGTTCTTGATCACATGCAATGATGATTGAATCATGATGAGAATATGATATGAGATCAATCATTTAAAAATGTACGATCTATATCTTCATAGTCATAAGATCATTGAGATGGGATATCAATGATCTATTTAGACTAATGTATGTGATGTCTTCTTATGTGATGAGAATGACTGATTTTATTTACCATTAGCGTGAAGACACTAAAATACACATGCAGGTTCTCATTAGTTGAATGAGTTTACTGAAGTAATCGAATTAGAAATGCTAAATGGTATCTTACCAAATTGTCAATCATGATTTTTTATTATCACGGTTGTATAGTTAGATCTTTGATCTGAGCCACCATAGATGTCTTATTCGGTATAACTTGTGCTTTGACCATTGACTTATGGATAACCATATAGATGGTCTAGTACACTAATAAATTAGGTATAAGAAAAATTTAGTGGAGGCAATTAAGAAGATAATAAGGGATCATTTACTCTTGGTAAGTGAGAGTGAATGATCATAAGATAGTGCTCTAAATCCCTAGCCAGGGTAGAGAGGATAATTAGAATAAGATTTTTCTAATTGATCTTATTCTAAGTATAGGATCTTATAGGGCCAGTTTATAAATGAGTTGATAATTGATATCATACTCCTTTCTGATTGAAATATTAAATAAATGAGAGTTTATATCTATGCGATAACTGATGATGAAAATGCTCAATGGAGATAAGATTATCTCTATAGTCATTTAGAATCATAAGATATGACTTGTACCTTTCATGATGAATAAGTTGATTAATCTATTATCAAATAATAAAATAAAATAAAATAAATTATTTTATTTTATTAGAATTAGATTTTCATCAAATAGGCTATTAAGCCTAACCGGTCACCCATATAAGAACCTATCCATAAGTACAATGGCAAGACATAATGGAGATTTTGGGTTGTTATGAAAATTTTTAAATTCTCTATAATAATAATAGTTCCATCCAAACCCTATCAAAGGGTGATAACCATATTCTCAACATTCTCCTTACCTCCTCCTCTCTTTGGAAAATATCCATGGGTGATAGTGTGAGAAGAGTTCTCATGTACAGTGTAAAGAGAGAACAACTTACTTTGGATGAAGTTCATGTAGATACCACTAGGGACTAGGCATTTGAATGATTTGAAGAGTTTTAGAAGTTCTACTTCTTCATCTCCAAGGGATTCGATGAATTCCTATCAAGTATATTTGAACTCATTTTGTTCAATTTTTGGTTTTTGTTGTTCGATTCTGATTGAGACAAGATTGACATGAATCCATAGGAATGGTCGCTTCTACCACACCAAATTTTATAGAGAGGTTTCTTACACTTTGGCAGTTGAAATTTTTTATTCCTTGAATATCATAGTCATAATCTTAATTGGAACTTATCAACAAAATAGATAACCAGATTAGAAGAAGATTGAAATTACCTTCTTGATATTTTAAAAAAACTCATGCCTAATAAATATGGAACATTTTCTTGATCTCAAAACCATCTAAATACACGATCTCTGGTGGTATCCACACTAATTTCTCCAAATATAGGTTCTCCCTTGCACCAAACTCCATTACTCTTCCTGAACAATGCTCCATCATGCGAGGGTGTCCTCCATGGGGAGGAGGAAGAAGGGAGGAGTTTGAGGATGAGAGTTCTCACCCTTATCTTGATAGAGTTTGTCTTAACTAAATGCCTTAACTTTTTATCTATGCCTTGGATCAATCTATATGAACTTGATAAGTTACATACAAAGGATGTTATGCGAACTCAAAATATGTGTTTAGGTTGTCTTTATGGACCCCTTAGATATATGATTATGCTTAGGATGCTTGCACACATAGTTTAAATCCTATTTTGATGTTTGAACATTGCAGGCTTACATCATTATATGTATAAGAGCAAAAGAGTTCAACAAAAAAAAGTAAAATAAATATTTTATGACATATGGTTACATGCATAGAGTTGCATTATGTGTAATATAGGCTTCACAAAACTATTTTGTCATGCCTATAAACACCAAAAATTAGAACATTTTTTTTTCTGTTGATCTCACATAATGTGATTTATCCTAGTTGTGTCACTGTGTGTATATATATATATATATATATATACACACACACACGCTCTAGATTGTCTTTATGCATGGATCCCCTAGATATGATTATGGATAGGATTAGTGCATATATAGTTTAGATCTTTTTTAAATATTTGAACATTGCGTGCATACCATATTACATGTATAAGACAAAGAGATCAATAAAGATAATGTGATATAAACATTTGATGGCATATGGTTGATGGCATATGGTTACATACTAATTGGAGTTAATACGGTGAGTGTAGTGAAACCACATGAGACTCATCTGAATCATTTGACATTTTTATGTAACCATATTAGTACAATGAAAACACAGTAGATTGGAGCTCTCGAGGAGCTCGCAATAGGGTTCAACTAGTATTTCTTTTATTTGAATTTGTTTTTAAGGTTTATTATCATCTTTTAGCATCAAGTTAACCTTATTATTATTGTTTTTGTCTCCAAGTCAATACGATTTTGAAGGCTTATTTTCTTGCTTGTGTCATCGGATGTGTCAGCTACGTACCTGTATTATCCCATCTGACACAGATGATAGGCCCATCTTTTTCTTGATTGTGTGATGGGGATGTGTCAGCCATGGTTCGCCGGGTCGGCGACCCGGTCGGCCGGGTCGCCCGACCCGGTCGCTTTTTGGGCCGACCGACCCCGACCCGGCCCCGACCCCCCGACCCGGTTATTATTTTAAATTGAATTTTTTATTATATTTTTTCCCGACCCCGACCCGACCCCGATCCGACCCGGGTCGCGACCCCAACCGACCCGGGTCGGTTTTGGGGCCGATCGACCCGGGGCCGACCCCCGACTATTCCTTCCTTGGTGTCAGCTACCTGTATCCCAAACATGATTTTCCCCCCTCTTCTATCAGCATGTCTTCTCTTCGCCGATGCAGACTTTTGACCAATTTTCATGTGTGTTTTGCGATGTCATCCAAACAAACATCTTTTAGTTTCATAACTGACTCCCAAACAAGAGATTTAATTTTAAACGAGAGTCAGAAAACAGACAAGGCCTATTCGATTCTTTTTCTGTTTCTTGCTGTTTTTTTTTATTCAACCTAGCTAGCAATTTCAAGTGACTATCATAAGTGACTCATTCTCTTAATGTACTGTTTGGCATTGGGATAATTTAAGGATAAATCTGATTTATTCTTAAAATTTAGGAGACAAATCTAGTTTATCCCCATAATTTTATGATGTCATACAGGTCATCAGAGACGATTTGGCATCGAGATAACTCGATGATAAATTTGATTTATCTTCAAAATTTAGGAGATAAACTAGGATTATCTACAAAATATTTCGATACCAAACAGGTCTTTATAGTGCACAACGGTCGGCTATGATCTTCGATCTTTCTTTGCACACCTTTCGTGACATTTCTATCATTCATGCTATCTTTAGAGTTTCTTTCTCTCATACAAAACTTATAATTTCAGATATTTATCGAAATTAGGATGACGTTTGATTTGACCCAGTGAAATATTTGAAATTACAATTTATATCAATTTCATCTTGAAATAAAAATTCTTACTTTTTCATCTCCGAAAATAAAAAGAAGTTACGATCAACCACTTAAAACTAAGTGAATTATCAAAAAAATTACCATATATTATATTGAAATGCTTCACCAATGATCTCGATGCCTATCTAAATTCAAAGATTAAGGGTCTGGGGTTTGACGTAAAACTTAATTCAAAGAAAATGTTTTTCGTTGCATCCACTTTTCAAGAAAATTGAAAAGGTCGAGCTGACATTTGGTTGTCCGTAATTACTTTTCTATGACTTTGTTGGTTACTGTATCATCTACAAGTAAATATAACAAAAAAGAGATAATTTTTATATGATATTAATTATTTTTAAACAAATATTTTTTATGTATGATAAAAGAGTGTTAACTTGGCTAAATTATTTTTAATAAAAATATTTTATTTAATAAAATAATTTTTCTTTACTATTATGATTAACAGGTAAGGTAAAATATTCTTTTCTTAACAATAATATTTTTTCTACATACAAAAATAACTTTTATTTGAAATTGACAATTTTACACATATATATTAATCTACTATTTTTTATGACAATAATGCACTTGTTAGTTAGTTTGATCCATGTAAAATAAAATTTAAGTGGAAGTCATTTTTACAGAACTATCTTTCTGAAGAAATTAAAATAGTATATATTATTTGGTAATGCATAAATCATTTGTTTGAGATCACAATTTTTTACCTGAATATATATATTTAAAATTTTTTGGTTATTTTATTTTTAAAATTAGTTTTGATAGTTTTATGTTTTAAATTTTGATATATGTAAAGTAATATATAATTTAACTGAATTATTTTTTATAACTTTTATCATGTTCATTACTTTAAAATATTATATTATTTTTTAAATTAAATTTTTATAATTTTACTATTTATAATTTAAATTATATTAATTAATAAATTTTTGAGTGTTAAAAAAGTCGTTTGCCTCCGTTCCGTGCAGAAAACGGCGTCCGGATTAATAATGGGGATGTCAAAATCCATCATTTTTGGAGTCAACGGAGGGGCATTTCATTGACCAACCAATTTCCTGACAACCAAATAGACCACATAACTGAGTTTTCGGGAAAAGATGATCAAGCGGCCTGTTTTCCGGACAAACAAATGGACCATAAGCCGAAACAAACAGGTAGGACTCTGTTATCACGACATTAAAATGATTCTGTTATTCATCACAACACGCAGGACTACTTGCAGAAGCCGGCCGTCGCGACGGATCGGATCTACGAGGGGCTCATTCGCCGTCGACGAGAAACTAGGGCAGGCAGCAAATTAAAAGCGTTTACTCGATCGGTGGGCACGGCTTCTCACACATGCACATGCGGTGGAAGCCGCGCCCCATGCACCGCCCGGACGACAGGTCTTCCCTCTCGCACTTGACGTCACAGGAGTGGCTGAATATGCACAAGCCATGGTAGCTCCCGGACGGCCTGTAGCACACGTCCCCCGCTGCAACTCCCGGCTGTCCGCCTGCTGCAGCAACGACAGAGACAGTACAGTCGATCACCGGCTTATCAAGAAGACCTGAGATCAGAAGAGGCGGGGAAAGATGGTACTCACGCGGGGGTGCGAGCAGCAGCAGAATGAGTAACAGGCCGGAAGCCACCGAAGCGTTCTTGACCGCCATGACAGACCCCCAAGGCTCTCGCAGCAATGGTGCTGCCTCCCTCGTTTTCCGCCTCCATGCTGACCCTATATAGATGATTTTTCGAAGGATCCGTATGTCCTCGAGTCATTATCACATTGGCGTATCTTCGTCCTTGGAAAGGCATATGTTCATCCTTGGATAGAAGGGCGCCCGATGTCCAGTCCGGGGATATCATATTCGATCTCGCATCTTCGTGCTCGGTGTTGCAATTGAACGTGTTACAGTATTTGTAGGTGATAATAGAGAAAGAGAGAAAGAGGACAGATCCCTTAGATGTCCACATGAGGGGATCCCCTCAGTCACTTGTGAGAGTTAGGAAAATATTATTGCATGATGGGATGTAGTTATTGAAATTATAGTTAACTTAATCATAGTTGGATTTGAATGTGCGAATAATGATATTTGCTCGATTATACTAACAAATTAGAAAGTATATATGTGATAGAGTTTCTAAATCGTGATTCATCCGAATCTTAATTAGTAGAACTAAAGAAGCGGTATTACTTGAATAATAGAAAATAAAAATATGAACTACTTTCTAAAAAATTAAATTCTTTTAATCCAAGTGGAATTACAAAGCTACCTATTTAATTAATCAAACCATAATTGTTGTTGCTCTCTTGGTTGTTGTCACCTACGCCCAGCTATCCTCAACCGCTCGTTAGTTTGCTCGCCACTTGACTGCCTTGTAGACCAGAAACATGTCCGAATGTTATCTTGGTCTGATTTGGATTCAAATCGGATTAATCAGATAATACCATATTATCATGATTTACTGGATTTTTATTTTGGATAAGGATAATATCCAAATATTAACTGAAGCGGATTTAAGCATATATAGGCGATGCTTTGAGATATGCTTCAAAATGAAATGGGGTATATCCAACAGTTCAAAAAACCCTACTCATTTATACTCAGCGCCACCTATCAACTCCAGAAATGAGGTTCCATGGTTGGCACCCTCAAAGATAGAGAAAGTGATCTATTCGTTACCCACACTCACATTGATTTTCGAATAATTGACGTTCGACATCAATAGAATGTTGAAGGGACTATCCGGGTCATGTGGGTAAGAACTGATAGAAGACTATTAATGCGTAAAATAATGTAAGAACATTGTCATCAAGAATTGTAGGTTCTACTTTATGCAATAGAATTAAATAGAAAATTGAATGTGTGTGTACCTTAGTAGGAAAGTGGGTGAGTTCTTACTTCTCCTTCTTCAGCCAGCCGATAAAGAAGAATCTTCTATGTGTGGGTGTTTGATTTTCTATGCAACTAGACAATAAAAATAGGTGAAACAATAATTAGAATTTGATTGAGGTGTAGCATATGTAAATAAAATAAAATAAAACTAGACAATTGATGAAGAATTGACCAGATTCGGTTATTTCTAACACCTTTTTTAGTTTTTCTTGATTAACAGATTAAAAATGATACAAAAATGATGCAAAAACACAAAACATGAATGAAGAATGATGAAATAAAGAGATAGAAAAAAGAACGGATCAATTTTGAGCCCGCTTGGAGCAGATATGAGCAAATCTCGGTCTATGGACAAAGTTGAATAGGAACTGAGATTTGTCTAGCGTGACTTTGCTTCAGAGCTCGTCATAACCACCCACAACATAAGAATTGCATGGATTATATTTCAAATGAAAGAGGACTAGCAGAGGAAGAACTTTTATTTAGACAGCTCAGGCAGAAGACGTCTCCAAGCTTCTGTAAAGATCGAAGAAGACAAATGAGCTCGAACCAACTTTCTCTCTCTAAAAGCATGAATTTATCTCTTTATAAATCACCATAAAATAATTTAAGAGTAGAAGGACATCTTGAGATGTCTGGATGATCATGTTCCAACCATTGAAACATCAGAATTCAACTCAATTTATAGGAGAAAATGGATTTGATCAATTCCTAAAAATTGGACAATGTGCCCTGGGGTTGGGCGCATGTGCCCCACCCTAGGGGTGCATGTGCCCCCCTCCGAGGCCACGTGAAAATTCTTAGATAATTATAAAAAATAAAAAAAAATCAAAAATGGGATTTTTGGTCTTGTTCGGATGAAATTAGAATCAAAGTTGAAGACAGTGCTATGTGCCTTGGGTTAGGGGTGCATGGGCATGTGCTCCACCCCAGGGGCCCATGGCCACATGCCCTTGATCTATGGCACATGAAAATTTAGAGATAAATCTCAAAAAAATAGAAAATTTTATCCAGATGAAGGTTTCGAATCGAAGATTAGAATTAGAATCAAAACCAAAATCCAATACCATGTGCCCTCGGTCAGGGACACATGGCCATGTGCCCCCTTGGGAGGGCTCATGGGCTTGTGTACCCCCGGGAGGGCGCATTTGCCCTGGCTCGAGGCACATGGCACTACATCTGTGCACCTACGTTCCGGAGGCCGCTATGGTCACTCATGAACTCGAAATTCAATATTGTTTGTTGCATTGGAAAGCTAACAGATCGAAGAAGCTTTCTACAGTGGTTCATCAGCTGGCACATGCCCTAAGACTTAAAAATATCATCTGAAAGTTGGGATAGTGAATAGGAGGTCCAACACTGGTTGAAACAAACCCAATGACAATCGAAAAGATACCACACGAAACAAAACACATCCAGAATAAGAATTCGATCATAAACTTCAATGTTTAATCATTATACTTTGATCACCAAGTTTATCTCTATGTTTCCGCATTTTACACATGGCATTCACTTGGAAAATACGGCTTCATTTGGAAACCTCCGAAAAATGTTCGACTACACTTGGCAAAGCTATGAATCAATAGTAAAGGACCCAACATCATTCTTTGATCAATCACACATGTTACCTTATAAAACATGAGTTTTATGCTCTGAATTAGGTGAATTTAGCATGTCTACAACTTGCCTCGCCTTGATGTTAGCTTTATAAAGGAATAGCATGTATATGAAGTGGAGTGATTCGAAATGAACTATAATAAAATGAAGTGAGCATAGATGAATGGTGTGGAGTGAAATGGCAATGGACTGAAAATATGACATCAAAGTGTAGATATAGACACGCTCATCAACATGTTTTAGCAAAATGAATCTTGCCGAGCATTCTATATTACTTTCATATTCCATCAAAACCTCTTATAACTAATTGGTAAAAGATATGCCATTGGCAGGAGAGAGATAAAAGATAGCCAACCCTCAGTGTGGTGAGGAGTCCCTGAATTCATAGGTTCATCATATGCCAACAACCTGATCTTTGCGGTGTTCTTGTACTGTGATGGGTTAAAGTTTAAAAGAGAAATCGTTTTGAAAAAGAAAGAGAGAATACCAATCAACCATATTTGGAATCTCAAGTTCACTCAAGTTTCACTAAAATACTCAGTTTGACCTAGAGTGAAATAACCTCGTATTTTAAAAGGGCTTAAAATAAACATCATAAAAATTTGCACGGGGTGTCATGAAAGCAGTAAATCACATTTCAGTAGAAACCTAGTTATTCAAAAAATGACGATGCACAACAAAATGATGGGATGACTGAAACTCAAGTTATAATGAGATAGAAAAAACATTGATGGGACAACATCACCATGATGGTGGAAAAGATGAAAAGGAGATGGTGGGACATCATCACCACGATGGCAGAAAAGATGAAAAGGAGATGGTGGGACAACATCGCCACGATGGCGGAAAACATGAGACAATGAATTCACTATGGGATGGGGGGCCTAAAGAAGACAAAATATATGGTGGTGCACAGAGAAAATAGAGTTGAGAGGAAAGACACAGTGGGGCTTGGAAGTTATTCGTGAGGAAAAAGTGGATGCTATGCAACAATGCCTATATGATGCATGCTAGGATGAAAAAATAAAAAATAATGTAGAAAATAGTTGAAGATATAGATCAATCATCAGAGGTCAAGATACCTAATTAGGAACCATCATCCTTCAAATGTTTGATTTTGGCCTATCCATGAGCATGAAGAATGATCAAGCCGTCGTAGATTTTATTGAAGGGGATTTCGGGCCTAGTCCTCTTCACACTCAAAGTCTTCAACATTACTGCTTAAATAAATAATAATGCCTAGCATAACTAAAGATAAAATAAAATAAAAAATACTGATAAAAAGTGATGTGGGATATACAATGGAAGGTTGATGATGAGATCTTGCACTATCATCTGAGATGTGAGGTTGCCATGAGAAGTCACATATTTTAAAATTTGCAAGTGTAGTCTGAGTGAAGTCTTTAGGTGATGGTTTTAATCATGGCCTGATCGACGGAAGGTTCTCGAAGTGGAGGAAGAGGAGTGGGTGCTTGGTGCATCGGAACTGGAATTAGGTGGGTCGAAGTGGCAGAATAAGAAGGGTGCATCGAGAGATGCACCAAAGAGTGAGTAGGGTTGAGATAATTAAAAGAATAAACTGAAAGCCTAGAAGAAACAATGACATTTAGATTGAGATGTTCTAGATTAGCCACCAGATGAGGAGAAATTAAGGCCATGAGCCCGGTATGAGAATGGCCATGAGTGGACACATTGGGTTGACGTGCCACTGACTGAGGGGTAGAGATGTGAAGACCACCTTCAGGAGGAACGTGGTCGGAGGGTGATTTGCCCTTGAGAGTGGCTTTGATAGCTTGAAGTTGGGTGGGGTCGGCATGAGAGAATGTCTCCTAAAGTGAATTTGGATTGGGTTGAGGAGAAATTTCACTAGGTTTGAAGAGAATTTCGGGTTCATTGTTGGCACATACGACATCAGGATAGAAATAAGACTTGTCATACTCTAACTACAGCTACTCATATCTTTAATTTGCCATTCCGATAACTTGTTCTGATCTTAAATTCATAAACATAACAAGGAAAGAAGATTGACAAATAAAAGCTTAAGGATTTCTTTTTTTTGTTTTGATTTTGACTCCCTTTTGTTTTGATTTTTTGTTAAACAAGCAAGTTATCAAGCAAATAAACCTCAAACAAATTTTTGATTTTGGATTTTTTATTTAATTTTTAATTTTTATTTGCAAACGAGTAAAAGCAAAGACTTGGAATGATTAACGTAATTTTTTTTGAGTTTCAACATCAAATTAGTGGCTTGTTAAGAGAATTATTGTCCACTCAAATAGATGGGTAGGACCCTATACTCTCACAATGCCGAGCAATCTAAGGTCGTCACTCCTTTCACAATGATAGGTAATAGGTATTCCGGGTTTTGAGGTGAAAAGATACAACTTGCCCAATCAGTGAAGAGGGAATCCTTCATGTCTAGGGACTTACGAAGGTCTTGATAAAAGTTACTCAATCCTTCTGAGAGGGAATGTCCGGAGGAGGAGTTGGCAATCACCAAGAGGGGTGTTTGGATGTGTAGGGCTTTGAGAGGAGAGAGCCCCCCTTCTCGGATGACCTAAGGAGCCAAAACCCCAATGCAAACCAATTTCAAGTGAAATGTCAAGGAATGAAGAGCAAGCAAGAAGAAAATAAAAGCATACAATGGTCAACAAGATAACATAAAAGACAAGTAAGTCAAATCAACAAAGCATAACATGAAATTATGTCAAATGATATGAAAGCAAGTGAACATGATACTAATATGAGATGATATTAAGGATGTGAAACCAAACTAAGATGAAAGTGAACACTTAAACTTAACTAAACCTTCTTTGGAAACTTGTTAGAAATCTAGACTTGAAAAGAGATGACTAAAGCAAGCAAGTATGCTCAACAAGGCATTGAAAGATGATGTTTAAGATGATAAGGTGGACCAAGATGATGAACAAAGCTAAAAATCAAATTGTTATGCTTTTAAAAAGATCAATGGAAAGCAAGCAAACTTGAAAAAAATAGATGATCTTTCAAGGAAACAAACAAACATGCAACTTAAGCAAATGACAATGCATGGAAGTGACTCACATGAGAATTGGAATAAAAACAAAAATGTTTCCAAGTGGACATTCTTAGGAAAGAAAAGAAGAACTCACTAGAGCAAAGTCGGTGCCACCGTGGTCACTAAAAAGTGTGGACACCCGAAACAGATCTAGATCTCTTTTTTCACCCCATGCTTTCTTTGGAGACTCGGTGGATGGTATGTTAGTGGTCACCAGGAGCCAAAAACTCCAAAATAAAGTAAAATGAAAATAAATGAAATGGAGAATAAAAATGACCGACATACCTTTAGAAGCGGAGAGATTGTTGGGTTCTGACTTCTCCTCTCTCGGCCAGTTGAAAGAAGAGAGCTTTAGGGAGTTCCTTTTCTTTGATCTAGCTGAAGCTCCACCTCAGCTGGATTTACCTAATAATGTCTATAAGAAAACATAGAAATGAGTAAAAATGTCATTAGTTCTAGTGAAAGCATAGTATCATGCTCAAATTTGAATTCAAACATGCAAAATGAAAGAAACTAACCAAATTCGGACTAGATCCCAATCCCTATTTATAAGGCTAAAAAAATGTATGAGGATGCAAATGAACGGCCTAATGTATGCTAAACAACATGATAAGGAATGTTAGAATGAAAGAGAGGAGCAAAGGATCGAACGAGATGGTGAAAAAATCAAAAAATACAAAACGGGGTCTGCCACTTCTAGTGCCCCACTAATGGGCTGCTAGCTGTAGGTGCCCCCCATGATGGGGCACAATGACCAAAGTCAAAGTGCTCCTTTGATGGGGCACTAAGAACTGGTTTTAGCATATTTTCTTTCCTTCTTCATGGCGTCACCCTGGAGTGTAGGATGACCTCCAAGATGTAAAGAGAACTTCTCCAAACAACCAGTACACAAGATAAGCTGATGGAGTGGTGTTTTGCCATTCTATATGAGGGAAATGACTTGTAGAGGCTCTCAAAGTTGGAGAAAAACCATATTTTTAAAGAAGAAAAACTATGGTTTTTTGGATTTTGGGGGGAGGGTTTTGGGATGGTTTAAGGGCTTGGAGACGGGTTGTAAGACTTTGGTAGTGTAGTGGTGGATAAAAGGGAGTTAGGAACGGACTTGGAACCTCTTAAAATTTTTGAATGGGGGTCTTTATACAGCCCAAAAGAGGGTAATTTCATTCTGCTAGACTATCCCTTCATGAAAGAAACTGTAATTTTTTGGGTTTTGAAAGAGAGTTTTGAGAAGATTTAAGGTTTGGAGAGGGGTTTTAAAGATTGGGATGTGTACTGATGGATGAGAGGATGTGGGGGATGTCCTTGGTGTCTTTTAAGCCCTCCAAATGGGGGTCCTTTTATAGCTAAAAAGAGGGCAACTTTATTTACAAAACTGCCCCTTCAATTTGTCAAATCATTCTGACCAGTGCAAGCACCCCACCAGTAGGGTGCCTGGTGCCCTACCAATAGGGTGCCCAGTGCCCTATTGGTAGGGCACTTTGACTTGGTCAAACTGCCCCATTAAGGGGGTACTAGGCCCAGTTTGGCTGAAATGCACAGGAAATGATTTTCCGAAAAACTTGGTTCCCTTGGAAGAATACTCAAATATACTTCATAAATAAGAATTTAAGCTCTTTAACTAGACCAAAATTGCGTGTCTACATCTACATGACCCCAATCGAGACCATGTCACCATTCACCCTCAACTAGTGTCACATGGAGCCATAAAGCTAATTTCTTTGCTATTTTCAATCATGTTTGATTCCTTTCACTTCTAACTTTATTTTTACTTTATCTAGCATCATTTTTACTCACTTTTGCATCATTTCATATTCCAAAAATTTTAAAATATAGGGGTTAGGGCTAACCTTGATTTGGTCGGTGTTAAACCAATTGTCATTTTCAAGGTTGATTGGCAAGCTACAATTTTTTTTCACTAGTTTATCTTACAACATTTCTTAAAGTGCAAACACTTTTATGAATTGACCAAGGTGAGGGTTGAGTTCAAATGGGATCAGAAGTGCTAGGTAGATTTTGATGGATTAAAGAAATACATGGCAAGTCCCCCTATACATAGACCATCGATTCCAAGCAAGCCGTTGTTGCTATACATCTCAATCTTAGAAAATTCTCTTGGAGCAACCCTTACACAGGTGGATAAGGAAGGGAAGAAGTGAGTAACCTATTATCTATCCAAAATATTTAATCCTTGTGAGTAGAAATACACCGCAAAGGAAAATACTTGTGCTTCCTTGGTCTAAGGGGTTCAAAAACGCAAACACTTCCTTGCTCATGAAGCCAACCTTATCACTTAAATCAACCCAATCAAATTATTTCTCAAGAAATCTATCCTAACTGAATTGTTAGCTCAATAGCAAATTTTTCTCTCTCGGTTGATATCACTAGTATCCAACAAAAGTCAATAAAGGGCTATGTTGTTGCTGAATATATGGCCCATCATTGTATTCCTATCTTTGATCGAATCTAGTTAGAGATCCCGGATAAGGAACTAATGTCTGTCCTATCTTCTAATCATTGGACATTATATTTTGATAGTCCTCAGAATTCACTAGGTAGACAAGTAGCTAGGGAACATTCTTCTATCACCGAAGGGTGTAACTATCCCACATGCTTATCAGTTCAACTTCTTAGCAAATTACAATATAGCTGAGCACGAAACCTTGTTAGCCAAACTGGAGGCCACCCACTTCTATGGAGCCACTAAACAAAGAGTGATAGGTGGTAGTCAATTGATTTTACACCAAGTGCTGATCATATGAAAAGTGTCTCATCCCAAACTCAAACCATATTAGGAACTTATCTCCAGCTATGTTAAGATCTTCTCCAAACTCATGCTCATCCATGTCCCTCAAACTTGGAACATCTTTGATGATACCCTAGCATCTCTTGCATCAACATTATCTATTCCTCCAAGGAGGCAAGTTAGGACCATTTTACATCCATAGGTGATCTATTAGTACAGTCGAGGATGCATATTTCTTGAAAGTCAAAAAGAATTTCGATAGAAATAAATATTTTGAGCAGAAAGAAGAAATCTCTCTAATTGAGTTGGAGGAATTAAAAGAAGGTGAGAAGCCCCTAGTATGATGATATTGTAAAATATTGTCAAGATCATACTTATCCACCCAAATCTACCATAGAAGAGAAAAGGGCAATCGGAAGAATTTCCCAAAAGTACATAGTGCTAAGTAGAGTGCTCTATAAAAGGAGCTTAAGCAGAGTTCTACTCCAATGTGTGGTTGAAGATGAAGCTGAGATTATATTGAAAGAAGCACATTCTAAATTTTGTAGAAACCATGTGAATGCTCAAGCCTTTGCTAAAAAAATTATTAGGCATGGGTACTAATGGCCAACTCTAGAAGAAGACTGCTCTATCTTTTTTTAACACTATCATTCATGACAACGAAATCCACTCTCCCATGTCTTATCTTCATTCTATCCATTCTCCCATGTCACTTTGCCATGTTGGATTTTTATATCATATGTTTGCTAAGAAATCCCAACTCCATGGTATGAGTGAAGTCTTTTGTTCTAATGGCAATAGAGTACTTCACAAAGTAGGCAAAAACAAAAGTATTCATAGAGATTAAAGCATCAACAATTTGCTCTTTCATCAAATGCAGCATCATCACAAGGTTCAAAATTCCCAATAACATCATCACTAACAATATACCACAATTCCTTTTAAGATTTGTGGGATATTTGCAAAATGTACCGCATAAAATTTTATCGTTCATTACCATGTTATCCTCAAGGCAATAATCAAGCAAAAGCTACTAAAAAAACCCTAATCAAAATCATCAAGAAGACTTGTGAGTCCAACAAGTTTGTAGACTGGCTAGATAAGCTCTTAGATACTCTATAAGCCTATCATACCTCTGTTAGAACCCCCTGCCAGTCAAACCCTATACACCCAAGTATATGGATAAAGACAATAGTCTTATATGAGGTTTTCTTCTTATCCCTCTGAATCCAGTTCAACAAGGGAATCTCTGCCAATGAGAGGCGAAAATCTCTTCTCACCTAGCTTGAGTTCCTAGATGAAAGAAGGCTAGCCACCATGAAAGATGCAAGAACTTATTAGAATAGGTTGAAAATGTTTTACCAAAAGAGGAGTGATTGAGAAAAAATTCAAAATCAATGAGATGATTATTAAGACATTATTCATTAAGCTAGATAGTCTCCATTCCAAACTACAGCCTAACTGGTGTAGAAACACAAAATCGACCTAATTCAGAGCTTAAAACTTTTGTTCTATAGGTGATTTGTATGATTGTATCATTGAAAATCATGCTAGGTCACTTCAAGGATAAGCAAAAAAGTTTCCAAACTAAGCCATAACTTTTTTAAAAAAGATCATACCCTCGAAGTGGGAGCCACACATTAATTGCAGACGTACGAACTTGGCTCGATGACCATATGTAGAGATCACTCCTTGAATATTATGATCAAATTTTTAGCACACCGAATGCATTCAATCGCTGCTGGGTCTTTCTAGGCTGTCAGGTGTTTTTAATTGTTGTTGGGTCTTTCTTGTCACCGTTAGGGCTTTTCGATCACTTTGGTTGCCATCGACTCTTTTCTCGCAACATGTCAAAAGAATTTGAAGATTCAGGAGAAATTTTAGAAAAAAATGACAATGAAAGACCAAGTCATGAACGATCGAATGATGCAAAAAACTCACCATGTCGCCAAAATTTCTTTTTTTATGTGATTCAGAATGCTCAAAATATCCTCCCAAAATCAACATAAATTTTCTTTAAAGAAGGAGCCATTTTGGGTTGATCTTAGCGTGTCCCACAAGTTTTATAGATGTTTAAGAAGGGGAGAAGGGTTGTGGTCTAAGTTGGAATTGGAATGGATTAAAAATAATGCAATTTTCATTTCTAGGATGTGACCCTAGATGAGGGTGCAAGTGCTCCACTTTGGGGTCACATCAGCATGTGACCCCATCTAAGGATGCATCAACAAGTGACCTTATTTGAGGGCACATATTGCCTGAAAAATAAAAAATTTAAAAATATAATGGAGAAAACAATGGCAATCAAGAAAACATTAAAATTGTTGCCTTAAAAAGTGTCATTTTGTCTTTCAATGTGGAGTTTCAATATCAAAAGCATATAATAGCTATTTTGGGTGATGTGGATCTCATTTGACAATTTTATGTTTTTGTAACTAATAGGAAACATGTAAGGAATATTTTAGCACAAGTGAAAACACAGGACTAGTGTTCCTTAAGAGATAAAAGTAGGTCACTGCATGAAAAATGGCAATTCTAGAAATTGACCGTGGAGTTTCAGATCCTGTCAAAAGATAAGAGCTAGTTAAAGCTTCATGTTAATGAATTAGGTGGTTGGTGGAGGTTAATAGGGTGTTTGGTAACATTTTTCCCCTTTTTTTTACCTAAAATTTGAAAATAGAGAAAGAGAGGTGTTTGGTCACGTCTTCTTCCTGCTCCCTTTTTTTTGGAAACAAAGAGTTCTATTCCTAATAGCTCTCTCGAAAATAAAACAGGGAAGGAGTTGTTTTATTTTCAAGAGAGACGCGGGTGCACGTTGTAGACACGCCAAGTTCGCCAAATTCAGAGCATAAAACTCATGTTTTATAGGGTAACATGTGTGATTGACCTTATAATGATGCCGGGTCTTTTAAAGTTGATTTGGAGCTTCACCGAACGAAATCGGATGCCTTCCGAAGTTTTCCACAAAAAGCCGTAATTTCCGAGCGAAAGCCACGTAAATCGTGTAAACACGGATATTGGCTGAATGACCAATGCCTAATGATCATGCATTGAAGGTTATGGTCATATTCACACCCCGGACAAGTTTTGTTGCATACCGTGCCTTTCCGGTTTGCCGTCGGAGTCATTTTGACCTATATCGGATTTTCTGTTCACTGCCCTAACTTCCGGACAAAATTATGAAGTTTTTAAGGGTGTTATGGCTTATCCGATGCTATAGAAAGCTTCTTCGGCCTGTTATCTTTCCAACGCAACAAACGGCGTCGAATTCCGAGTTCGGGAGTGTTCGCAATGGCTTCCGGAAGAAGGACGCGCGAAACCAGCCCATGCGCCCGGGTTCCTGGTCACATGCGCCCGGGACCCAGGGCACGTGGCCATGCGCCCTACCAGTGAGGCACGTGACCTCGTGCCCTCACTTGAGGGCACATGCGCCCCACCTTTGAGGCACGAGGGACCCAGTTTTTCACCCGGACTCTACCACTGAACCGCCGATCGGATGAGACCAAATTTTTCGGGATTTGTGCCCATGCGCCCTCATTGGGGGGCACATGCGCCCCTCAGTGGGGCGCATGCGCCCTGCACCAGGGTGCATGCGCCCAGGGGTGGGGCGCAAGGCCCCTATTTTTTAGCCTTGATAACACCTTCTGTTCTCCTATAAATTAACTCTGATTCCGGTCGTTCCAAAGGCATGAGCACGACTCCCCAGGCATCTCAAGACGTCCAACCTCCCTCCTGAATCGATTTTGTGATTTTTAGAGAGAGAATTTCGAGTTTTTTAGAGAGAGAAAAGTTGGTTCAAGAGAGAGGAAGACTGTTCTGCAGGGGATCTGCCCAGTCTCTATTCCTAGGCCTCTACAGCAGTGTGTGGACGTCTTCTGCCCGAGATCTCTTCATCAAAGTTCTTCCTCTACAAGTCTTCTTCAGTTTGAAATCAACGGCACTTGATTCCGAGGTCAGGGCTGGTCGTGACGAACGCAGAAGCAAAGTCGCGCCTGACAGATCCTGGACTGCTGCTCGGCTTTTTCGACAACACAGATTTGGCTATATCTTTCTCTATTCAACTCAGAATCTTTCAGCTCTTTTTCCTACCTCTTTGTTTCGTGATTCTCCATCCTCCTATCATTTTTTTACATTTTTTGCATTACTTTTACTCTGTTATTTCGAAAATAAAAAAAGGGGTTAGAGATAACCCGAATCCGGTCAGTTTCTAGTCAGTTGTGTGTTTTATGTTATTCTCTTTACATATACTCCACTTTGTCTAGTTCTAATAGTCTCTCTCACTTGTTTATTTGTCTAGTTGCACAGAATATCAAGCACCCACCGCGTTGAGGACTCTTCTTCATCGGCCGGCCGAGGAAGGAGAAGCTTTAACTCACATTCTTCACGCTAAGGTACACACAGTCATTTTAATTCTATAAATCGGAACCCACGGTTCCTGGCGACCACATTTCTTTCTTCTCACCCTCCTCCCACATGACCCAAACCGTCTCATTGGTGATCGAACGACGCCAAGGGATGAAAGTTCGGGGATCAATGTGAGTGTGGGACCGAGGTGAGAGTTGCTTTCCATGCTTTATTCCTTTCTTTTCTCATCCCCTCTTGAGGTGACGATCTGGATTCACGGACTTCCCTGAAAAGGAGAGGACCCCGTCGAATTTCCGGAGTCGACACACGTTTGCTCTCACCCGTCTTCCACGTCAGACGTCTCCCGCGGCCGTCTCCCCCGTCCAGGTGTCTCCCACGTCCAGCGTCTCCCGCGGCATCTCCGTCTCCCCCGTCCAGGCGTCTCCCTCGACCCGCCATCGCGCCTCTCCAACCTGGATGACCACACGGCAGACACCATCAGGTACGTGGTTCATCGTCCCGTCCGCGGACGTTCGACGCCGACAGGAGCCTGTCCGTCCGCGGGGGGGGGGGCACCGTCGGGGGGGGATGACGGTGCGGACATCGGCAGGAGAGACGGCGGACGCCGGCTCCTGGGGGGACGTTCGGCAGGAGCCAGGGGGGCGACGGCGGACACCGCCGGGTAGGGGGGCGGCCGGCGGACGCCGGCTCTGGGGACGACGGCGGACGCCGGCAGGAGCCTATTCACGGGGGGTGGGGGGGCAGACTCGGGAGGATGCTAGCTCTATCCGAGCGCTCCATGGAGGGGGGGCCGGCCAGGCCAAAGGGAGGGAACGGACGAGGCCGTCGCTGTGCAGCCATGGCGTGGTTCGGCGGCGATGCCAACCAGTTCTCCTGCTCTTCGCCGCGACGGCGGGAGGGACGAGTAGGACTTCGGCAGGAGCCTGTCCGCGGGGGTGGGGGGGACGGACTCGGGGGATGCTGACCTGGGATCACAGCCAGAGGGCGCCGGCACAAAGCTCCCCGCGACGGCCGTCGGGAACGCGTGGGGGCTGGAGACGGAGATGACGCTCGTCGTCACTCGCTTCATCCTGTTTTGAGCACGATGAATTGATAATTTATTATGCAATGCTATCGAGATGATAGAGTGGGCCACTATTATCTGTCCGCGTATCATTATCAAAACATCAACAACTTATGCAAGGGGGTCTCCTTTCAACGGTGTTCTGCTCATGTCCAACTTCAGTTTGACCATATTTCTGCGCAGACGTCTCCATCATATTCATCGTTATAGGATTCATTATTCAATCATGTTACTTGACATTATATACAATACGGAGGTTGTGATATTTTATGTTGTATTGACATGTACTGTGTGTCGTAGAAGTTATTTTGATTTTAAAGTCATAATCAAACACTACTATCTAATTTTTAAAAATTGTGACAATTTTTCCAAACACAAAAAATTGGACTGTTTTGATTTTAAAAACAAAATTGAGAAGTCTTTCAATCTTGATTTCAAAAATGAGGTTATCTTAAATTTAAAAGCGCTACCAAACACCCTATAAGAGACTACTTTAAAACCATAGGATGGCACTACCACTCATATCAAACTTGCAAAGTCCAAGAGGTGTGATTTTTACGTACTTGCTCCTAACGACTCCACAACTCAGCTGCAACATGGGAAGCAGATTAGAAGCAAAGCATAAAGCTGAAGCCCTCAAGACAAGAAAGATGAATACTTGTGCTACAAATCATCATTGCCACGTCTACCATGTCATCATTACTCACCATGCATTTTTTTAACATACCAACACTTTTGTCACGTCACCATTGTCACTTCTGACACATGATGCCACATCACAATATCACTTACTAAGATGCATTAATCTCTTTAGAAAGAATGCATGCCATTGTCACTCATGTCTTTATTCTTGTGGATATAAGGCATACTAATATACATGTGCATCTATATTGGAGACCATAAATCTAGTTAGAAGTTGAGCTTAAAAACCCCTTCAATAAAAATCAATGATATTTTAGTTATTTGTTACACTTGTGGATAGGCCAAAATTGCACATTGAGAGATAATAGTTCCCATGAGGGTATCTTTACCTCAAATATGCAATCTATATCTCCAATTATTTTATAAGTATCATTTTAATTTTTTAGCCCAACATGACTAATGTAGGCTTTTGCATAGTAGCATTTCATGCATTGCAAACATCATGTGTATTGTGCTTGCACTATGTTTAATAAATGCCAATGTGCTTTTCCTATTGCTTTTGTTTTTGCTTCATCCCATTTTATTCTTTATCCTACTATGGGTGCCACCACATTTT
Source organism: Cryptocoryne crispatula var. balansae (assembly GCA_036172225.1). NCBI lineage: Eukaryota > Viridiplantae > Streptophyta > Magnoliopsida > Alismatales > Araceae > Cryptocoryne > Cryptocoryne crispatula. The sequence continues at coordinate 39,598,091 of CM069918.1, read as the reverse complement.
TATCTTTTCTCCCACCATGGCCCTTGATCCCATTTTTATCTTTTTTCCCATCATGTCTATCATTTAATTTTTTTATCCCACTACATTCCTTATTTTTATGGCCCCACATTGTCCCAACTTGACCATATTTTAGGTCCCACCATATCTTAGATCCCACCATGGACTCATGTTTTGTAACTTTGATTATCTATCATATCCTATGTCCCACCATGTTTACTTGTGTATAGCTCACTATGTTATTTGTCTTACCATATCTGTCATGTTTTGTATGTGTCACATTCTGGTTACTTGTACACCTTTCTATTATGCTTTAGCACAAACCTAATGGAACCTAAGGTTGTTTCATCCCAACTTGAATCAAGTATTTTGGAGTACACAAGTGACCTTGAAAGCCCGAGTATGGTCAATTGGTACTATTTTTCTTTACAAGCAAATTCTCTATTTTTACTTTAGCCCATTATGGTACAAGCACAACACATAGCTCCCACTGCTAACCATTGATGAACCTATGAATCCAATATTTGAGGACCTCCACTGCATTGGGAGTTAGTTACTTTATATTTTACTTTCTAAGTACAAGTTATATCTCATGATCTTAAAAAACTTTGGAAATATAATTATATTTATTGAGCATTTTCACCATTAATTACTGCAAGAATATAAATCCTTGTTCATCCAATGTCCTAGTCAACAAGGAGTATGGCACAGACTGTCAACACCTTAATATTCTAACACTATGAGATCATGTACTTTGATTAGAAAACTCCTTTTTTAATATCCTATCTACTTTGGCAAAGAATTTAGTGTACTATTCCATAGAACTTTCTCTCTCACTTACTGAGAGTGAATGATCTCATGTTGTCTTCTCGATTGCCTCTATCAGGTTTCTCTTGTACCTGATCCATTAACTACACTAGACCATCAAAATGGTAATTCATAAGTCAATAGTCAAAGTACAAGATATGCCCAATAAAAAATCTTTGATAAATCAGGTTAAAGATCCAACCCTAAAACTGCAATGATAGAATACCTTGTTTGACAGTTTGGAAATATACCATTTAGGGTTTCTGAATTAGTTAGTTCAGTGAACTCATTTCACTGATGAGCACCTATTTGTGTATATTGGTGTATCCACACTAATGATTTATGATATCAATCATCATCATCTTGTGATAAGATAATATACATTAGTCTATCTAAATCCTTAATATTTTGTCTCAAGAATCCTATGATTGGGAATATTTAGAACATATATCTCTAAATGATTGATCTCATTATCATGATATCATCATGGTTCAATCATTATTGCATGTAATCATGAATTTTATTACGACATACATATCCAATAAAAGAAGGTAATGAAGAAATGTCATTTTTGCTAAATTAAATATAACAAGAAATGTTATATTATATAATAAGAAATGACAATTTCTTTTGGTGAGAGATTTCTTTCATCATTTTTTAGAGGTATGCTCTTTTCAAATTTTTGTGTCGTAGAAATTTTTTGTTTTTGTTGAATTTTACAATTCTTTTGGTCTGTTGACATTTTACAAATTTTTAGTGTGAGAGGATGACAGCCTTCACCCTTGGTTCTCCTGAGTGGGATGCCCTTACTTGTTCTCCCATGTTCAAGAGGTAGGTGCCACATGTAAGTGATGGTAGAAACCTTTCATTCAAAGTTCTTTAGACCTTAGTTCTTTGATGGACTAGGCTTCCATCGAGATCCAATCATCCTTATTTTAGGGGTTCAAGAGGGAAGAAAATGGATAAGTACTTGATAGATCTTGGGAATGTTGAAAGGGTTTCTCTACTCATTGTAGACACGCCAAATTCGCCTAATTCAGAGCATAAAACTCATGTTTTATAGGGTAACATGTGCGATTGACCTTATAATGATGCCGGGTATTTTTAAGTTGATTTGGAGCTTTGCCGAATGGAATCGGATGCTTTCCGAAGTTTTCCGCAAAAAGCCGTAATTTCCGAGCGAAAGCCACACGTAAATCGTGTAAACACGGAAGTTGGCTGAATGACCAATGCCTAATGATCATGCATTGAAGGTTATGGTCATATTCACACCCCGGACAAGTTTTGTTGCATACCGTGCCTCTCCGGTTTACCGTCGGAATCATTTCGACCTGTATTGGATCTTCTGTTCACTGCCCTAACTTCCGGATAAAATTCTGAAGTTTTGGAGGGTGTGATGGCTGATCCGATTCTATAGATAGCTTCTTTGGCCTGTTATCTTTCCAACGCAACAAACGGCGTCGAATTCCGAGTTCGGGAGTGTTCGCAATGGCTTCCGGAAGAAGGACGCGTGAAACCAGTCCCATGCGCCCGGTTTCCTGGCCACATGCGCCCGGGACCCAGGGCACGTGGCCATGCGCCCTACCAGTGAGGCACGTGGCCTTGTGCCCTCACTTGAGGGAACATGCGCCCCACTTTTGAGGCACGAGGGACCCAGTTTTTCACCCGGACTCTACCACTGAACCGCCGATGGGATAAGAACTATTTTTTCGGGGTTTGTGCCCAGGGGTGGGGCGCAATGAGCCCTATTTTTTAGCTCCAATCACACTGCTCGTTCTCCTATAAATGGACTCTGATTCTGGTCATTCCAAAGGCATGGGCACGACCCCCCAGGCATCTCAAGACGTCCAACCTCTCTCCTGCATCGGTTTTGTGATTTTTAGAGAGAGAATTTCGAGTTTTTAGAGAGAGAAAAGTCGGTTCAAGAGAGAGGAAGGCTGTTCTGCAGGTGATCTACCAAGTCTCTCTTCTTCGACTTCTACAGAAGTGTGTGGACGTCTTCTGCCCGAGATCTCTTCATCAAAGTTCTTCCTCTCCAAGTCTTCTTAAGTTTGCAATCGACGGAACTTGATTCCAAGGTCGGGGCTGGTCGTGACTAGCGCAGAAGCAAAGTCGCGCCTGGCAGATCCTGGACTGCTGCTCGGCTTTTTCTACAACACAGATTTGGCTATATCTTTCTCTATTCAACTCAGAATCTTTCATTTATTTTTACTATATCTTTGTTTCGTGATTATCCATACTCCTATCATTTTTTTTACATTTTTTTTCTTTACTTTTACTCTGTTAATCCTAAAATAAAAAAAGGGGGGTTAGAGATAACCCGAATCCGGTCAGTTTCTAGTCAATTGTGTGTTTTATGTTATTCTCTTTACATATACTCCACTTTGTCTAGTTCTAATTGTCTATTTCACTTGTTTATTTATCTAGTTGCACAGAATATAAAGCACCCACACGTTGAGGACTCTTCTTCATCGGCCGACCGAAGAAGGAGAAGCTTTAACTCACATTCTTCACGCTAAGGTACACACGGTCATTTTAATTCTATAAATCGGAACCCACGGTTCCTGGCGACCACGTTTATTTCTTCTCACCTTCCTCCCACATGACCCGAACCGTCTCTTTGGTGATCGAGCGACGCCAAGGGATGAAAGTTCGGGGATCAATGTGAGTGTGGGACCGAGGTGAGAGTTGCTTTCCGAGCTTTATTCCTTTCGTTTCTCATCCCCTCTTGAGGTGACGATCTGGGTTCACGGACTTCCCTGAAAAGGAGAGGACCCCGTCGAATTTTCAGAGTCGAAACTCATGTTTAATTTGTCCATTAGGGTTCAGCCTCTTTGGTTCAATCCTTCTTTTTTGTCATGCTCACATTTTTGGTGGTCCACATTCAAACAAGTCTTTTCTTTTCTTGATTTACCCTAAGGGATTCATTACCCATCTTTTGAAGCTTTTTTTACTATATTTTTATTTCTTTTCTTTGGCTTTCACCTTTTTTCTTGGGGCTTTTTAGAAATCGAACCTTCTAAGATGGCCTCCTACTAGGGCGGCGGACATTTTCAATACTTTCTTTCTAATTTCTTCATTTATCTTGGACCAAGAAAGAAGGAGGGAAAATAGAAAGAAGGAAAGAAAGAGTGAAGAACATACCCAGTCAGAAGTAACACAGCTTTCACACATATCTGAGCTTCTCCAAAATTTTCTTAGTCATTAAAGAATGAGCCCACTTTAAAAAGGATACCATAATAGAAAATTGATGAAGCCAAAGCTAAATAGCAATCCTCTATGAGAAAGAAAGCCCCCTCCCCTCAAATGCTCCTTACAACCAAAAGACAAGAATAAGGTGCAAACCTCCAAAAGAAACCAATGGAGCAATGTGACCCTTCGAATTTTGGAGCAATTAACTATCAAGTCCTGGTGCCCCATTCAGGGGGGCTAGTCCCCCACCAATAGGGTGCCTAGTGCTTCATTAATGGAGTGCTTGGAAGCCAGAAGGCAAAGGGGTATGGAAAAAAGAGAAAGAATAATAGAAAAGGGAAAGAAGTTTTGATGCAAGTTCAAAGCTTGTATCCTTGCCTAAACTATGATATTATTGATTTTGAAGACCTCAAGTCCAAAATAAATTAAGCATAATAATTGTCTCAACAAAATCAGTGATGGCTCAGTCACTCTTAAGACTGGAAAATAAGCCAAAGTTGCATATGTGGGGATGACCATTCCCTTCCTAACTTGCCACATACTATCTATATCATCAAATACTTCTCTACATTTAATTTGCATTTCTTTAAGCCCAACATACATATTTTCATGCACCATACATACTCATACTACATTGCATCCATATGGCCTCTTACATACCTAATTGTAATCATTTCTTAATCCCACCTTAGCTTCATCTCTCTGAAGCATTTTCCCACCATGTCTTAAGATCTTCACTATTTAATTCCCACCATGGCACTCTTTTGCCTTTAATCATCGTGGCTCATTCTTGGTTTTCATATGGACTTGCACTATTCTTGGTCTCCGTGTGGGCTGCCTTCCACCCCACCTCAACTTTTAATCCTACCAGGTCACTTCTAACCTTTGGTCCCTCGTGGACCCCATGCATTTTCACTTATGACGCCACATGGGCCCCTTTTAATCAACTTACAACCTTCAGAAGTACCACCACATCTTTAACTCCCACCATGGCACTCCTTCACAATCTTCACCATGGATCATTGCATTCCCATCACTTGGTCCTTATATGAACTTTCCCTACTATATTTCTTACCGTGGCTGATTTTCAAACCATTGCACTGCATTTCTATTTTTTAAGTCCCCACGATGACCACTGCACTTATATTTTGGTCCCCATGCTGACCATTGCATTTTTATTATTGGTCCCCATGAAGACCACTACATCCTGACAATGTCACATTGTCAACCTCCAGTCCCCACATGGACCCTTACATTCTCATACCTCATCCCCAAGCTGATGACTTTCTTCAATTGCTCACCATAATAGTTTTTCGGTCCCCACAAGGACCACTACATTTCCATTCATGATCTTACATGGACCATTGCATTTAGTTCGTATCGTTATGCTTACCACCATCTTGTTAGCTTTTTCATGCATTCTTGATTACCAGTACTCTGATACGGCAATCCCATTAGAACAAGAAGCCATTCCACTTTTGACTAAGCTAGTGTTCCTATAAAAATCTGTTGAGTCTGAAGAACCTAACCCTAAATTGGTTGGAATTTACAAATTTTATTTGTTTTCTTTTGTCAGCCCTTCTCAGCACAAGCATGATACCAACTAAGATGAACTCACGAGTCGAGACTTAGAGATCCCCATCATGTGGGGGTAGGCTATTATTTTACCTCTTTTGTGCCTATGACACATCTTTATCTAATCAATCATGGGCATAGTCTAGATGGGACATGATGATAATCTAGGAACCTGGTGGAGTCCACATTACTTAAAAGGGCCTTGGCAAGTATGCCTAAATCTATACCTTGATGTCACATTTTCAATTTATCACTATTACACTTCACTATGATTCCTTACACTCTACTCCGCTCATCTCCATCTCATTACATGTCATTCCTTTACAAAGCTTATGCCAAGGCAAGGAAAGTTGTAGACACCCAAAATGGCCTAATTAGAAAGATTGAAGCTCTTGTTTTTATAAGTAGCATTCACATGTGTCATTCGAGAAACTATTTCCCTTTGAAACCATCATGTTTTTTGTGTTTTTCGAAGCTTTTCAAAACTAGCCAGCAAGTGCCCTATTTAAGTGGTGCACGTGCCCTGAAAGCAGGGTGCCAGGCACCCCACAAAGGGGGTTCAAGGCACCCTATCAATGGGGTACTTAGCTCTTGGCAGGAATTTTCCCGCCAGATTTCCAAAGTCTCTTCATTTTTTAAGGGTTTGACCAGGAGCATTTAATCCTAGCACCCCCTTAGGAGTGTGCCACTAGAATCTAAAGCATTTTTTCATTAATCTTCTCATCAAGCATGAGGTAGTATTTATGGTGACCCTTGTATAGGTAGGCCAGCTCTCCTCTATAAAAAGAGAGGTGGACCCAACATTCTAAAGGTTGAGCATTGGTTGGAGGAGTCTCTAGAGCATGCAAGAGACAACTCAAGGTGCCCAAATCACCATCTCAAGCTCTCTGCTCCCCAAATTTCTTGTCATATTTGGCAGGCTAGTAGACTTTGTCCCGATGTCCTTCTGCTATCATCACTACTCCTGCACCATCTTTGGTGATAGGAGAATCCTTCTAAAGCTTCACCAACACGTGTGAACTCAAGTACAAGCCAAGGCAAAGCTAGGAATCAACCTTGTTGACCAACCAACTAAGAACCCCAAACATGGTGCTGGGTGCCCCCATTAACGGGGCACTTGCAGAGACATAATTTCAATCCTTCACTTTGCATCCTTTTTTATCCTATTTTATTATTTTGTTTCTTTATCAGCTATTTGCATCACATCATCATTTAGCACGCTATAAGCACTCTTTTATTTGCATACATTTTAAAAAGACTAAAAAGTGAGGTTGAGAATTCATCCCAATTTGGTAAGTATGTTTATATTTATTAATTTAGGCATACTTTTTGCATAGTTAATTCACTTACCATAGTTCTAATCAATCCTTCATGTGTTTCTTTGTTTTCTTTGTCAAACACTACAAGAGAAGTTGGTAGGAGCAAGCCATGCTCACGACAATTAGAACATTGAAGAAGAATAAAAATATCCTTAAGCTCTTTTTCTCCAGCCGGCTGGAGAGGAAGAAGTTAGAACCCTTATCGATTATCTCCAACATCAAGCAACGCATGTTAGTACCTTGTTTCTAATTTTGGAGCCCGCAACTCTAAATGACCACACCTTTCTTTTATCTTTACACATACATCATGGTTCGTTACCATTTCATCATTGTCTTTTATTTTCCCTTACATATCTCTTCCTCTTTTCATTATTTCTCTTCCTCTCTCCCACATAGCCCGAATTGACCTTTCGGTGCCCAAGTGACGCCGAGGGATGAGCATCCAAGGATTAAGGTGAGTGTGGGATAGTAGTGAAGAGTAAGTAGTTCTTTCTTTAATATTACTTTACGTGAGTTCAACCTAGGTTGAGATTTTATTCCTCCTTATGAGCAAGGAGGGGGAAGAACTACCCCAGAGCTAAGTCAACAATAGTGTCAAGTGTCAGAGTACATCATACACCATGACTGTCACAAGCATTTGGGTACAACACACATAGCAAGATCATCACTTGTCACCATATGTCTAGAGTCTTCTCTAGAGGAGGCAGTATAGTAGCATGACAAAGAGATTCAACCTTGGCCTTAATTTTGTAGAGTGAACATAAGCATTGGCCATATGACTTTAATCTTAAATCAACAAGAAAGATTGGCTTCCTGCTAATAGGACTTCAATCTCAACATAAGGGTCACAATGTATATGTAGCTCAAAGCCTAGATCCAAGGAGGATGACTCTACATTCGATATCTACATGTTGGCCACCTAAAATAAGAAGAATACAAACAAATGAAGCACCGCTAAAAAAAATGATAGATTAAAAAGAATTAGGGATCCAGTGTCCAAGAAGGACCACATGAAGATAGATAAAATCTATTTGGCCTTTGTAAAACCTTTGTCAATCCCTTTGTTTCTATGAGTAGAGATAACTAGACAAAAGAACAACATTAAAAACAAAGGCCCACATTCCTTCCTAGGGCACAATGGCACATGCCCCCCCCCCTCTAGGGGCACCTTTCCATGTGACCTTGGATGGGGGTGCATGCAAATGTATCAATGGAAGGGGGCTTGTGCATCTCTATTAGGGGGATATGCATTAAAAATTTATTAAAAAATCTAAAAAATCCAAAACATTCTGAAAAATTCAATAAAAATATAAATAGTTGGGAACATCGTAAATCCATTACAAGAAAATTAAATAGATGTCTACTTTTTCTTAAAACATAAAAATAGCTAAACATTTAAAAAATCATGATAAAATCATTTCTATACGAACCACACAGAAGGTGTCCAAAAATGTCTTTAAATGTTGTATTTTACTGTCATGACTTGCTATCAAAATTATAATGGCAATAAATATTGACAAGGAATTTTTTATCTAGTTATGTTCTTAGAAAAATCAATTTTCATTTAAAGAGAGAGAATTATCAAGCATGGAGGACCTTTAGCTTAGGAAGATAAATCTATTTCTTGTATGGGTTCTCTTTGATCAACACATTGGGTCAATTTACTTGACTAATCCTCAACAAAGCAATGATGGTACAAGTTGTTACTCACCTTGGTGCATGAAGCTCTTCAGTGAGAATGCATGTCACATTATTGTAGCCTCACTTGTATCATTTTAGTTGGTTAATTTATATTAGGTGTATTAACATACATATACACTGATGTTGAAGACCATGAGTCTAGATAGAAGTTGGACTCAAGAACTCATTCAATAAAATCATTGACAGTCTCGTAACTTGCCACAGTTGTGGATAGACCAAAATTATACATTGAGGAACAATGATTTTTGATTTAGTGTCTTGACATCTAATGTACAATCTATACATTCAACTATATGTTAAGTATCTTTTTTTAATTTCTTTATCCAACATGCATCATATAGGCTCTTGCATTTTTAACATGTTATGCATCACATCATGTTTTCCTTTCCATCATTTTTTTTTCTTTGTATGCCATTGTGTCTTTTATAAGTCCCACTTTGTTACTCAAGTCTCACCATATCTATGTCCCATCTCTTGCTCGACCACTATCCCCCTATGTGCTTTACCATGATAGCTCTTTATCCCACCGTGGTGCACGATTCATAATTATTTTTATCCAGCCATGCCCACTATAATTTCCACAATCATATAGTATATGTCCTACCATCCTATCTTCCATCCCACCATAATATTCTTATCCAACCCTTTTCATATTTTTACATCCCACCATGACCCCATACTTCACAGGTATTCATTATTCCATAGTTTTTGTGTCTCACTGTATGTGATCCTTATCCCACATGTTCTTGTTCCACCATGATTATTATCCTATCATGATTAGTATCCCGCATGTTCTTTAGGGTTAGCAGCCTTGGGCTGCTAACCGTTGATGAACCCATAAGTCTACAACTTAGGGGCTTCCACCAAGTGAAGGCTAGCTCCCTTTTATAATTGTCGTGCTCCGCAGCTCATTCCCTCACCAATTGGATAAAGGCAGCTAGGAGCATGGTAGTGACCCCAAAGACTCAAGAAGATTTTGCCAAATAAGGTCGATGAGCATGTCTATAATTATGCATTTACATTACCTTTTGAGTTCATCATCATTTCATTTCATTACACTTCTCTATGATTCATTCTATTTCACTACACTTCCCTGTGATCTATTTCACTCCACTACATGTGGAGTGAGCCAAACCAGACATAAATGAAGATTTCTATCTCATGTGCCCCATAAATGGGCATGAACCCATGTTCTTCTAAAAGCATAGGCATGAACCAGTGTCCTAGTAAGGTGGGGTGCAAGGCAATGTGCCCTCAATAGGGGGTGCAAGTTTCTATTTTTTACATGATTGAATATATGATGGTTTATGGCCAAGAAGTTGTAGATTTTTTTACCATAAATGATGCACAGGGGTGGGGGTGCACGTGCCCTTGACTGGCGGTATGTAAAAAGTTTCCAAAAATAAAAAATGTGATTGGTACAAAAGCAATTTTTCCAAAGATCCTCATTCCCTTAATAAAGTGTGCAACCTAAAAATTTCTATATTTGAAGTTGAGGCCAATCTAAGTCAAATCCCAAAGGATTTCAACTTGGATTGATGAATCTTAGTGGGTGGGGAATACGCACCCCCTAATGGGGGCACGTCATCTTATTTTTAGAATTTGTCTTTCATGTTGTGATTTTGGAGGGGATTTTTCAATCCTCTATATATAGGGAAGCCATCAGCTCATACAAAAAAAGGCTAGGCTCAAGGCACAAAATTCGGAAGGGTTTTGGAGAGATTTTTACATTCTTTTAGAGAGAGAAAGTCAGTTTGTGTCCATCAATGCCAACACTCTTTTCAAACTTGTAGATGAAATATGACATGTAAGTGCTTAATCCAGCTAGAGGTGAAACTTTCTCAGCCTCGTAACTTTTGTTTGCAATAAACGAGACGTCATTGGACCTCCCCTTTGCCCGTAAATAGATTCGAAGTGCAACCACGCAAATTCTACCCTACGTTGCCCCAATGGGGCACGAGCAAGCGTGCCCCACCTCCTAGCGAATGTCCCAGCGCGCCCTCCTTCTAGGGCATGTCGATGCCATAACGTCATTTCTTCGTCGTTTTCATCCATATTTGATTTATTTTACTTTAAACTCATTTTTATTCACCTAGCATCACTTTTACTTTCATTGCACGTTATTAGAACAACCAAAAAATTAGAGTTACTAATTTGATTAGTTTATTTTTTTAGTGCTATTTTTACATCATTTTCTCTAAAGATGCTATACTTAACTCAGTTCTAATCTATTTTTTACTAGTTTCATTATCTTTGAATTGTGCAAAAATAAATCACATTTAAGGGTTCCTCATATTTGGCTAGCTAAAGAAGATAAAATTAGAATTCACACACTCTATCTTTTAGATATGTAGGTCAAACTTTTTGTTTAATTCATTGAAACCCATGTCCTCTTTTTTCTCCTTCTATACTCTCAAACCGGACCTTCATTCCATAGGAAGAGACATATCTGGCGACGTAGCTTTAGTTTTCCCTTAACAGTCAACTCCAACGTCGAGTTCTCAAGGCACCTGGTCGGAGTTTCTTCAGAGGACGTTAGATGTGCGAATAAGGGTTCTTGATTCCCCATCCACTATAACTATAAACTATGTATAAGAAAATAAAGTTAAGATTGATGTGATGTGTGAGAATATATAGATATTGGTAAATACTAATATTTATTATTTTATTCAATCCTAAAAACTAAATCTGTTTGTTTTTTTTTGGTTGAGTTAAAAAGTGAATCAAACTAATGGTTGAGTTCGATGGTTTGGATTGGACTGGATTAACTACTCTAAGATGTTCTAATCAAACCAAATAGACAAGCCAAATAATTTAAATTGCATTGAATATTTATCATACTTTAGACATTTTAAAAATATTTGAATATATTTTTATAAAAAATAAATACTCTAATGGGGTGTTTGGTTGCATGATAATGGAAGTTTTTATTTTAACTTTTAAAAATTATAAGAAAACATGTTAAAAGAAGTGTTTGATAACCACGATAATTTTATGTTTTGAAAGTGATTTTCTTCTTAAACAAAAAAAAGAAGAGTCTCTCCTTTTTCTTGTGGTCCCCCACTTTGTTTGATCATATAAGGTAGTTACTCTTTTTTGTTATCACATCCCTCCAAACATGATAATTTTATGTCATGAGTTGGTTCACTTTTTATTTTAATACAATTTTTTATCATAAAAGTGTACAAAAAAATTATCATGCAACCAATCACCCCGTAAGAGTTATTATAAAAACTAAATCAAAGATTAAAAATATAATTTATTTTAAGAAATATAATATCAATTAAATAAAAAATTACGCCTGAACATATCTATTATACTCCAATGCAGTATAGTTTAACTTGAATTAAATCAAATTATAAGTCCACGAGAGATATATTTAATTTAAATAATTTATCAACATTTCTCGGACCAAATCAACTCTTGAACATTCTGTGATGGCAAGGTCAACGAAAGGGAAATATTTTTTTTCTAAGCACGTGGGAAGCAGTCCGGTGTTTTTCTCTAGAAGTCTAACTTGTACCTTACGCGCAATGACGGCACATGATCCAAATTTGAGGGCAAGGGTATATTCGGAACTCTACTAAGCATAAGAAAATAAGGGAAAGATCCCCCCCACTCCTTGGTTGCCGCTTCATGTGACCAACACTAGAAGAACGAAGGAACGATGGGGTGGAGCCAAGGTTGAATGGACCTTGTTTTGACGGAGTCAGAAATTTTATTTTTTTAAAAAATCATAAAAATATAAAATTATAATAAATTACTAAAAAATTTATAAAAATAGATATTATTACTAAAAAAATCTTTGCTTATTTTTATTTAAATTTTATGTTTTGTTGTCCCTCAACGTAATGTATGTTCTCTCACCTTTGTAAATAGTTTAAAATATTGAATATATATATATATATGATGATTATATTCATCATTGTCTCGTACAATCATCTTAAGATAAGATCTTAAAAATCTACTATAACTACCATGCATAAAGTGTATGAAAATGTTTGGCGAGAATTCATGTATAAGTTAAGTCATTCTATAATCTTCTTGATGATATATAGAAAATTAAGAGTCTTGAGATGACTCAACCTCTTTATAAGATTATCCAATATAGTATTGACCTCCACCTTATTATATATGTGAATTTTGACCACCTTGCAACTGTGCTACATGATTTGTGTCTTATGTTGCATGTCTGTTGTTCATCTCCATTGAACTGCATCATTATAAGTTATAAATCTAGATATGTTGACCTCCTTAGACTAGCCATGCATCTTTTCACTTTCAACGCTTCATCACTACTACTCTTTGAAGTTGAGTCATCCAATGTTTGATATTAAAGTCAGATGTTTAGCTCCGATGTATCTTCTCATCCGTTGTCGATCATTTCTTAATTTGTAATGTCTAATGGATCAATTATAGCCTATTTATCTTTACTCTTTGATATCTTACCTTGGTGAGAAAATTCTCTTGTCTTCTATCTGTTTGCCACCAGATGAGGAATTTGAAATGTTTTGGCTAGAGATACATCATCGAGTTGTCCTTGTGTCCATTTTCAATCTTCTGAGTTAAACACAAGTTCGCCAAGTCCTTGATCATTCACCCACATTTCAACAGAATTTGCTTGCTGAAGATCTCGTCTAAATTAATGTCGGGTTCTTGTATAGTCACTATCTCACTTTGTTGATCAGATCTTTTCTCTCTTCACCTTTGTTTCTCCTTTTGGTTGTCTCTCTTCATCTTCAAATTCTTCAACTTGAATACACCAATTGCTCCAATCTTTTTGGCATTGGTCTATTTCTCTACTTTGTGTGAATAAGATAAAATGTTAACCAAAATTTTCAAATCCTAAAGTCAATGTGATTTGGCTTAGAACTTTTATTGTGATGTCTATTAAATCTTTATATATCGATGATTTGGTGTGATCTATCCACAAGTCAACTATTAATATCATTATATGTTAGAAGATCATTGAAATAAGTTAATCATTTAAATATAAAAAAATGATTGGATGGTACGTACTCGAGCTTAGGAGGATAACTACTCATTGTACCCTTGATGTCATAAAATAAAATAATCTCATTCTATAGTTATGCGCATTGTTGCATGTTATAATTGATCGATTATCATTCTCAATCATTTTGCAAGTGACCTCTTTAACACTATCTAGAAGGTCATTAATTGACTTAAATATCAAACTATAATAATATCCAAGATTAGAAAAGGTAGACTTGATAAGCGAAAATATATCTATGTCAGTAGGAGGCATAACAATAAAAAATAAGATGCATGATTTGACTTAATCACAAATAAATTAATTACCACATGTATTGGATGATACACCATATGTTCCCACCGATGAATGATAACATCCCACAACTACCTAAATTCTAACATCGTCTTTGATATTTTCTCCTTCGCCAGCTCAAGTGCATCACATAGATAGCCCATGTTTGCCTTCCAATCCGCATTTACTATTCTAAGGACTTTAACTAATTGTTGCAACATATGAAGTGCCTTCTGTATAATTCTCCAAAAATTTCTGCTCCTTAAGATTTTCTCAACCTTTCTCTTTTTCTTCTTAACTAAAGAACTAGCCTTAGCAATCCAACTAGTCCATCTTGTTGAAAGTATCATCTGGGTATGCAAACACCCATATTGTATTAAACTCTCCAAGAAAATATAATGATAAGTGAACTGGGTTTCCTCGAGCCATAAGTGCTATCAACTCTTAGTATGTTTTCTCATTAGTTTAAGGATGAAGTTATAATTGTATATGAAATATGATATGTATTACGCTGCCTTAACTATCCAGTCAATTTAAGGATTCTTGCATATATGCTCTAGCATCAAATCTATGGAATGGATGGAGTATGGTGTCCAATATAAATGTGTCTTCTTAGCCATCAACATTTGGCTAGTTGCTTTTTATACAACTGTGTTGTTCGTTACTAATTAGACAATTCAATCATCTTCTGTCTCTTTAATAACACCGTTCATTAATTAAAAGACATAGTTTGCATTATTTACTTAACTGACTAGTCCATGAGTTTCTAGAAAGATGGTTTGGCTTAATAATATATTAGGAAATTAATCATTGTCTTCCTAGTTATACCTATAAAGAAGAAAAATGTATACGTACTAAATTAAAAAGTTTCATGATATGTGAGTAATAAGTTTAAAAATTAAAGATTATTAACTTGTCCAACCATTCATCGTCAACGTGCATCCTCTTTCTTACCAAATATGTTCAAATAACTTAAAGTATTGTTTAATGTCTTCTATCACCATCGAAAGATAAATGTTGTATATCTATTTTAAAGTTAGTCTCGGCACTCCTTTACGAAAGTCGACTATAATGTCAATCATGAACTCGTAATACGACAACTTTGCATATTTGCCAATATGATACTGTGGAAGAATCATCTCAATGTAGTTCACTCGATCTTTTTCTTGTATATTTACAAATTCTTCATTGTTATCATGATAAATGTCTGTCTTTATCTCAAATATATGATAATATCCACGGAACTTACCGTTTGATCATCATCTCATGCGAGGTTGTGAATTTTCTTCTCTTCTTGTGTGTGCGACCCTCTCTCGCTTCCATATCCACTCCCATTTTTGGGTCCGTCCCCAATTCATGAATCTTGACTCATAAATTAACTGATACGTTGATAGATGTCTTCATTTGAAAAATAATAATTAAATATTAATAGTTACATAAATATATTGATAGGATTTAGTAAATTTTAATGACAACCTACTGTCAACAAATTTTCAACTTCATGGAATTTTGGAAACTGTTGTTATGCCCCGTACATAAGGACTGAATATCTGGGGACCGAATATCTCGTGGGTTCAAAATTTTCTTTTCAAATAGTGTCGTTATGTCTTCTTGAAATTTTTTATTTGTTCTATCGCATGTAAATATTACGAAATTGAACATTTACTTTGGATGAAATTTTGTACATGGTACGATCATACTAGTATGTGACCCGGTTGGTTGGGTCGTCCCCCTGATTGCATGGTCGCGCGACATCACATCGGGTCGTGCGACTCCTGCTGCGACCGAGTCGGCGAGGACCAAACAGGACCAGGCGATGGAAAGGTCATGAAAGCAAATTAAAAAGCATACCGGTGGTAAAGTACAATAGTGGAGCTTGAACGGAGGCTCTCCCCCGAACCGAAGAGCAGACCGGTCAAGGTTTTCCGGTAAAATGGAAGTCAAAGTTTACCGGAAGAATGGAAGCCTCGCAGAAAAGTCGGTTGTCCAACTTGTCTGGAAGCGCCCACGGCTTCCTACGGGGAAAGTCGTCGTCGCCGTCGGCGGTGGCGGAGACCAGTCACGCGGTAGAAATGGGGGAAGAGGAAGAGCCAACACCTATAGAGGCCTCTTCTTCCCCGCTCAGCCAACCCTCCTTCTCCGTGTTGTCTCTCTAGCTCTCCCTTTCTGTGTCTTCCTCTTCCTTTGGAACTCCCTCTTTACTTGGAGAAACGGCTGTCTTCGAACATGGGCCTAATGGAGACGATTGCCTCTCTGAACTGGCAGGAGGAATCCTTCCCGCTCTACCGGGACTTCTTTGCGCTCCCCTTGATCGTGGTGTTCTTTTTCGCTGTCAGGTTACTGCTCGACAGGTTCGTCTTTGAGGTGAGCTACTCCGACAGATACCGAAGCTTGGTGGCCGAATTTGGGCCCGCTTTGGTTGTTTTCTGTTGGATTCTTCAATCCCGTGAGATGGACCGGCGATTAGCTGGAATCGTTTTTCCATTATCTCTGTTGGGTAGAGAGGTTACACTATCGTGGTAGGGTTTGCGCGGTGTAGGATCGATCCTGTTGGACCATATGCTAGGGTTGCCTGTATGTCGTCTCTGAAGCCCTTTTCTGGTTCATTTAGATATTAATTTGATGTTGCAATCAGTTAGAATTTGTAGGAACCTCCATAAAGCGGTTACCGTCTGCTTTTGTCAAACATGGCGTCCGTTTTTAGTTGTTAGGAAGCAGTTCGTTCGTGAATGGATTTGGTTGCGGGAGGCCACGTCCATGTGCTTCCTGCGTCTCTATCAACCACTTATAACGGTCATGATGGCTTCTAGATCGCAGGAAGATGGAGCGCGCAAGGGATGGTTGCAATATCTGAACCTCCTCAATACTGGTAGCTTGTGGTAGCGCATGGAGTGCATTGCTTCCACCAAATCTTGGTCTTTATTTCCCTTCTGTGAGGAAAATGAAGAATCATTGGAACTTATTGATCGAGTTACAGAGGGGACTCCAGGTTGCATGATGCTATAGTTGACTCCAATATTGACCTTCGTTATTGTACAAGCATCAGCACTGAAACCAGGAAACAGATATTAATAAAGATTATAGTAATACATTAAGAATATCTGACCATTATGATGCCAATGTAAGATGGTACCTTAGGATTGCATTGGATTGCTACTAGTGTGCAAGAGATTAGAGGAATAGAGACTTGTTACCTGTTTTTTAATGACTTCTTGAAGAATGTCAACATCTGAAAACAGACAATGAATTTGTTTTAGTCACCGGAAACAGTGATGAAAAACTTCTTCACTTTCTACTAGCCATCAGCATTGTGCGAAAACCTCTAAAGTTGCTTTTTTATGTCCAGCTTCCATATGAATTGTTGCATCTTTTTCATCCCTGTCTTCTAAGTTTTTCGTAAAATCTATACCTATGTAGGGAATTGCGTGTTGGTCTATTCTTGGAAGAGGATACAAGAAGCTCACTTTTGAAGCAGAAGGGAGGATGAAAAAGCTTGACAAATTTAAGGAATCGGCATGGAAATTTGTTTACTTCTCGTCTTCAGTACTCTTAGTCCTTTATATTACACATGATGAGCCATGGTTTACCAACACAAAATGCTTTTGGGTAGGTCCAGGTGACCAGACCTGGCCTGACCAGAAAATCAAGTAAGAGTCTGCATCCTGCTCAGGTTTCTAATGATCCATAATATAATAGTTTGCTTATGTCATAAATGTAAAATAAAAAATTAAACTCATTCCATATTCTGAGTCATCTGATAAAAAAATGCAAAGTTGGAATGGTTGGTGCATTGTACAATATACTTAAGTTTGACCAATTTCCAGTTATATCTATATTATTTTAATATTAGTTGCAAGTATATCCTATAGTTTCATGATATTAATTTTTTGTTATATGTATAGATTGGTGCCAAATTAGTTTCTAACATGTTAGGTTGATTCAATTTCTGTTCTGTTGAAGGGATAGCTTTTCGTGGATGGAAATAATGTGTAATAAAAAGATTATGTTTTGTTTTATAAGAAATTAGAATTGCGTTTGGAGTAGAAACTCAGAACAGCCTGTTGAATATTATTTACTTTGATTAAATGTGTTTATGGCATGCAATATCCACTGAATTTTTTCTTGTCTGCAGGTTGAAATTGAAGGGAGTATATATGTATGCTGCTGGATTCTATACATATTCCATATTTGCACTATTGTTTTGGGAGACAAGACGGTCAGATTTCGTGGTGTCGATGACCCATCATCTAGTAACAGCTGTTCTCATCATCTTATCATATGCATTTAGGTTTGTCTATAAATCTCTAACATATTTAGTATGCTGCCTTTCACATTAGTTTCTCTAGCCATATCTGTTTACTTGTTGAATTTGAGTATTTGATATCCTTCATACAACCTTTGGCTGGAAAAAATTTCAGCAATATTACTTTGAAAGTCTTATTTGATATTGTTTAACAATGCTTAAACTTATGCTTAACAATTTTTTTGATAAAGTTCACTGGAAAGTCTTATTTGATATTGTGAAGCATATGGATCTAGTTTAGTAGAAAAAGGCAGCATCTATATGATTAATCTTTTACATCATTCTTGGAGTAGTTTGGGGGGGAGGTCAAGAGACTGAGTTGTCAGTATCGACTTTCATATCGTTCTTCGAAATCAGCCCGTGGATTGGCCATGACCAATCTTGATCTAGATCAGGATTCTAACCAATCTGGTGAAAGGAAATCTGATCCAAGATTTCCCATGATCGTTTCATCCAATAATGAACAAAAAACCATAAAACAACATAAAAAATTTTGGGACTGGTCTAGGCTCTCCATGGTGGAAGGGCTGCTGGGATATGGAGGGATCACTGCTGCCACCCTGCATTTTTCTTACCCTAAATGGGTGGGAAGGCCCTAAATGGGTGAGAGGATAGTGCATATCATGTTTGTGGGACCTGATATGCAAGGATCCAATCTATGTTTTTATAGGTGCAAGGTGTCCAAGGCGAGGAGAGGGTCATCTCTCCTCAACTCCTTAAGGTGAGACAATTTGTTAATATATATATATATATTATTTTATGTATGTAGAAATTTTAGGATGCAGCAAACAACATACATAGATTACAAAATTTTAATACAAATGAGAGCAATAAGATTAAAAGAACTAAAAAATGCAAAAACTTAATAACCATTTTTGTGAAAAATTTAAAATGCAACAATAAGAAACTTAAAAATATAGAAATTTAGAACAAGTTATAGAAATATAACAAATAATAAAACAACTCAATTAAAAAATTAGAAAAGTTAAGAGTGTCATAGTGGCCAGTGAAGGAGCTGTGTTGTTGACCAATGGCTTCTATAGTGGAGGAAGACATTTTTGCGGCATCAACTGGCAACAGAGGATGGAGGAAGAAGAAATTGCATTATGCTAGCAAAGCAAGATGCCTCGTCTACATCTATAGATGGAGGACACTTTGTCGCCCCGCACGTTGCGCAGTCGTGGGAGACCGGGAAGGACTATGGGGCTTCGACAAAGTCTTCCTGATCATTGTTGGCTTCTCCCTCTCTCGTCTCCTTCCCCTTTCATTGTCTTCATTGTCATCCGAGGGCGGGGAAGAGTGGCGATGGCAGAAGGGAGGCGGTGGTGTGGTTGCATGCGATTTGAGCTATTGGAGGGGTGGGTGGTGGCAGGGGTAGAGGCAAGGATGAAGGGGGATGGTGGGCAACCGGAGGTGGGGAAGAAGACATTGACGGCAGGGGGAGGCATAGTTGTCAAGGCGCCCGCCTAGGCGGCGCCTAGGCGCCGCCTAAGCGGCAAGGCGCCTTTCCAAGGGCGCCTTGTCTGGGGCCAATAAGGCGCCCAAGGCGCCCGCCAAGGCGCCCAAGGCGCCCAAGGCGCCAGCCTAGGCGCCCAAGGCGCCCAAGCAAGGCGCCTTGGGTATTTTTACATCATTAAAAACTGTTTTTGAGGGATTTTTTTCCCTTGATACCCCTCACAAGGGACACTTATTTAATGATAGTTTGAATATATTAATGATAGGTCGATCCGCGACTACTCTGCGCCCCCCCCATTTAATAATATTATAACAATATTTTACCATCACTTATACTATTGCACATATATAAATTTTATAATCATAAATGAGTTATATACTTAAATTTTATAAATATTTATTTAACTTTCTTCTCTTTCACACACACATCATATTTACTTATGTGCATTGATAAAACACTCATATTCAATTATAACATAACAAATATAATTATATTTATGTTTTTTATATATAACAACCTCCCGACTCAGCCTTCCTTGAATACCGCCTTGACCGCCTAGGCGACGCCTAAGCGGCCGCCTTGTCGCCTAAGCGGAATCGGTACCCTTCAACGCCTTGGGCGCCTTGTCGCCTTGACAACTATGGGGGGAGGGGACAACGGCATGGGGGTTGGAGGTAGGGTTTATGGGGGCGAGGAAGGAGAACTGGAGGAGGAGAAGAGAACATTGGGAACATCGGGAGGTGGGGCATGAACATGCAACGTTGGAGAAGAAGAGACCGAGAGGGAGGGGGTTAGGGACAAGCCCTAGGCACACACAAGTTCAAACTTCCATCTCTTCTTTCTCATTGACATGGGACCCTATAAATAGAGCTTGGCATGTTTCAAAAGGAGACCTTAAAAGACTAATTAGAAATTTATGTTCTAAAGGACTAAAATAAAAAAGACTCAAAGGACTCCAAGTATCCAAGAAAATACATAAAAAATAAAACTAAAACTACTATCATGAGATGTGACTTTATTTTTATATTGGTTGTCACCTACCACAACCCTCCTCCTTTCTCATTTGGGCTTGGAACCGGCCATGACGGAGTTAAAACTAAAACTACTAAATACAAGAAATAAATATGTCATCTCGTCACTCCTCAGAACCCGAACAACGCTGTCTCCAAACCTTCACTTAAGTAATTTCAAGTGTAGCATTTACTCTATTTTGGGCTAATTTAAGAAGGTAAAGATAGGTGATTTATTTACTTATACATAGAATAAAGGACCAGCTCACTCACATGACCTCAGTTTAAAATGGCTAATCCGATTTCCATAAAGAAGATCCTAGTAAGTTCTCAAGAAAATGAAAGTTTATCTTGTTTTCTACAACTTTTCAGAAAACCAAGTTCAGAATCTATTTTTGTTGATGATGAAATATTTCTTGCTCAATGTTAATTAACATCATGGGTGTTATCCTTGTGACATAAATTTTGTTACCTCACATTTACGAACTCAGACCCCTGATCTTATCGGATCAGATTTGCATTTGTATCTTATGGTCCAGATTCAATCTTATCCTGAAAAACATGAGATAAGGATATTTGCTGTTAGAGTCAGACTGTGATATCAAAGCAAGCCAGTCAGTTTAGTTCTGTGAAAATCAGACAAGGTTTGGCTGGGAGGATCATTAAAAGCAAGCCAAAACAAAGAACTTGATGATCGAAATTACCTTAAATATTTATGTTATGCTTGAGCATTTGATAATACATTTTGATTATAAATAACTATTTTAGCCCCTTTCATATAAAATTAGTTGCGTAAATTTGAATATATTTAACAAAAAAATGTCTTCTGTAGGCAAATCAAACCAAAGAAAATTCATTATGTTTGTTTTTGTTTTGTTTGACATGAGATATGTTTGGTTTCCTCTGGTTTCGAAAATTGATAAACAACAACAAACAAAGTTGGTCTTGAGGCTCCTTGATGGGGACATATTTTGAATATTTTGGGTTTTCCTTTTATTTTTATGTCCATACGTGGACAAGTCTGTAAATAGGGAACTTAGGGGTCTTTTCTTTAAATTTCCCACTCCTTCTTTATAAGGAGGGTCGATGTACAGCGTTCATTAATCAATATACAGAATTTTTGGAGCCTTCGGGTGTGTCCTCCCGCGCAGGGGGCTGAGGCCCCCATCTTCTTCCTCTGTCCTCCCCGATCGACCAGTAGGATTAGGGTCTTCCCCTTCCACCTTCCAAGCCCGGCAGGTAGCCGATCCTATCCTCCTCCTCACCCTCTGGCCTCCGTGCCATTCCTCCTCCCTTCCCCTTCCTGGTTCGACGATGACGTTTCAGCCCCGATCTCTGCTTCCCACTCCAACTCTACGCGCTGCCATTGGAGGACGACAATGGAAGAAGAAGAAGACGAAGGAGCTGCGGAGGGACCAGATCCGGCGATCCCCGGATCTGAGTTCCCTTCCCTTTCCCCCTCCCCTGTGGTCTCCTCCCACGTCAGTGGGATCCCTCCTCAGTCGTCGCAGAGAAGAAGAAGAAGCCAAGAAGACGGAGGCGAAGGATGGAGGTGGTCCGGCCCTCCCGGAATCGTGCATCCGATCGTCGTTTCCCTCCCCTCTCGCGGTCTCCTTCTTCCCCAAGGCAACCATGGACAAACGAAAGAGAAAAGAGGAAGAAGGAGCAGCCGGAGCTTTGATCGCCATCGCCATCGCCCGTTTCCCCTCGTTCCGCCTGCGCGCGGTTCCGTTCGAGACAACGGTGACGCGGACGCTGTGTTCGGGCGACGAAGACGGCGCTCGCCGCGATCGGCCCCTTTGTCGCGGCCCGCGCTCACGCGGACGCCCGGGATGCCGCCACGGCATCAAATCTGGACGGCGCTCTCGCGGCCACGCAACCTCCCCCGGCAGCGTCCAGGAAGCCGCCACGACCCCCGCCCACCGGGGTACGCTCGCGCCCGCGGCGCCGGGCGACGCGCGCGGTCGGCTTGCGCAGCGCGGACCCGGCCGGTCCGCGGCCCAGACCGGCCAACCGGCCGGTTCGACCGGGTTCTGACCCGGTTCGGGCCGGTTCAAGCCGGTTCGGCGCCTGAACCACCCGGTTCAGGCCGGTTCGGTGCGTTTTGGGCCGATTTAACCCGGTTCAGACCACCTTGGGCCCGGTTCGGCCTGGTTCGGGCCCGTCTTGACCGGTTTGGGTCGTTTTGGGCCTATTTTGGGTTACTTAAATTCTGTTTAGGGCGATTAGCGCCAGTTTAAGTCATTTTCGTTCGGTTTGGCCCGGATTAGCCGGTTTGTCCCGCATCACTCCTGACCCATGTTCTTCAACCAGAGTTATTAATATGTTGTCGGTCAGCTCAAAAAGGTGTCTTTGAGTCATGTAATAATTTAATAAATAAAGAAAAAGAAGTCAGACTCACAGGGCATCCTAACTTGATGCTCTTTCTAGATTAAAATGACTAGAACCGAAAATTGGAGTCCAATTTCATGATGTACTTGAAAATCTGAAATCTAGCCTTTGTTGTATCTTATTGCAAGGGGGAGCCTTTTTTTCTTTCCTTTTCTTTTTTGGGTGGGTGGAGGTTTGAAGCTGTTGTTGCAAAGGGGGAGACTTTTTGGGGAGGGTGTTTATGGACCTGTCATTAGTCCAGGCAAAATGCAACCTGGCTTTTGCCAGAACAAGTTCAGTTTTATCAATTAACATCCAATCCAGGCTTTGTAATTACGATGATGGCAGGAGAAGAGAGGCTCTGGTAATTTCAGAGGACCATGGGGGGCTGCTTTCATCAGTGGGTTTTGATAGAACATTGCTTTCCGGAAGAAGCCTACGGGGGATGACAGTCTTTCTGTTCTAGCTGTTCCAGGCAGGAGGTTTGTTGTGGGGCTTGCTGATATTTTCATTTGGGGGGGGGGGGCAGGTGGAGGAGCCTCCAATGCCTCTTACACTGTTGACAAGATCATCGGGAAAATGGTTCTTCGGTGGTTCCTTGCATGGCGGCTGTGTCTTTTTTTCCGGTGATGGTTGGGTCAAGGTGAAGTGGGCATATCCCTAGGCTATCCCTTGGACGGTCCCGACTAGTCCCCAAATCCACCCTGTGGCAAAGGATGTCCCTGCTGTTGGGATTATCCATGGGCAGTGGAGGCCCTACGGTGATGTCGTCTCACAGGGGAAGTTTCATGGTGGGTGCTTGTGGTCCTGCGGGAGGTGCTATAGAGTATAGCATAGACCACTCTGTATGAGTGCAGGACCAGGTTGAGGTGCTGCAGGTGTTGGCCATTGGGAACTGGGTGTCCGGATTTGGCTGGAAGTCCTTGTGCTCGGGTTCAGAGTTTTCCAGCAAGGAAGTCCCTGTGCTCTGGTTCAGAGTCTTCCGACAAGGAAGTCATCTTCTTTAGAGGCTGTTGGAGGAGCTATGATCTCTCTCCTCTCGCCAAGAATGAGCAACAAGAAATTGCAGCTGAGATAATGCAGAAGGGTGACTGTTCTGGGGAATGACAATCCCGAAGAGAAGAGGAATCTATTGGATGCTTTTCTGAAGGCGAATTGGCCAGAGTATCGATCATGGTGGATTGATTGCTCCACAATGGGAGTATTCATAGTTAGGAACAATTTCTTCATGAATTGGCTTAGTGTGTCAAAAGGCAAAACTTTATGTTTTCTGGGGGCCAATGGATCAGAGAAGATTTTAGTCCAGCCATGAACGCATAAGATTTTAGTTATCCATGTGAGGATATCTAGTCCACCCTGAAGGTACCAGGGAACTGTGATCAGTGTGGCTTAAGGCGACTGGGCTCCGTGTGTTTGCATGGTCGGAATCCTTCGTATCAAGGAGTCTTTATCCTTTCGGAAGGCTTCAGTTCGTGGATATGAGAAAACTGTGGTGGCCGTTGGTGGATTCTATTTGTGTCATGGTGGAAAGTAGTTTTGATTTCACTTGTGGTTTCACTGTTCCAGTGGTAATAGGTTATGAGCAAATTGTTTGGAGTACTGAATTGAATAATATGCTTATATTTGTGTTATACATATGATGCCTATATCTATTTTTTACAATTTATATTATGCAGGAGTATATGAAATTTTAATTATTTTATAATTTTTTTACAATTTGTATTATTCTAGAACAAGATTTTTAAACCACATTGTCTTGTTATTCATCTTATCATGAGTACCTTGCCTTCTTAGTTGTAATTTTCCTTACATTCTTTTTTATGAATCTGGCTTTATTAAATGTGCTACGAACTTAAATGATTTTTGCTAAATCTAAAAACTACTGATATAAAACATTGAGATTTGTCATTACCATTTACTAGATGTAGTTACCAAGAGGTTGCAAGTTGCAACCAATGACATTTCCTTTTTATGAGATATTCCAATGTGGTTGCTTCAAAAGAGTTAGATGACGTTTTACTTACTGGCTGGTGTTGCAAAGTTATTCCCAGATATAGCTGTGTTTCTGATTTTTCCTCAGCTTATTTCTAATCTTGTATGCAGATTTGCTCGTGTTGGTTCCATGGTTTTAGCTCTTCATGATACAACCGATATTTTCATGGAAGTTGCGAAAATGTGTAAATACAGTGGTGCTGACAGATCTGCCAACATTCTGTTTGGCCTTTTTGTTGTTGCATGGGTTCTTCTTCGTCTTACCTATTTTCCATTTTGGGTCATTCGAAGCACAAGGTAAGTTTCTTTTTTTTTGGGTTACATGCATGCCCTTATACCGTGCTTTATTTTGTTAATGTTAGGATGAAGTGTTCAGCTACAGTTACCAATCTGAGAGAAAAAAATGAAGCAAGAAATGAATGTGAGAAAGCGGCTTTATACCTCAACATTTTAAGAGTTTGATTATTTTAAAATGGAAATATACGAGAAATGAAGTGTGAATGGTGAAATTCGGAGGTGTAGAAGAGTTTCTCTGCAATTGTTGCTTGAATATAAATGATGTCACATCTCATCTGCCACAAGCTTCTGAAAGAGTTAACTATTTAACTACATGATACTTTTAAGTGTTGCAGAAGATTTTTTTATTCTTTAAACCATATGAAGAAGTTATTATGCTCACAAAACCAGATGTTTCAATGGGAACTTAATTGAAACATCAAAATTAGTTAATGGTACATTACCAGGCCAGAATTTAATGAAAGTTTTTTTAGCTTCTTTGTCAGGCAAGATTTGGGTTGCTGATAGGACAATCACAATTAGGAATCACAAATAGAAAAATTACAAAAGACAAGAAAAATAATCCTAATTTTAGATATAAGTATTGCTTTTAACAAGAAAAGTTGCGTTGATAAAAATTCAGAATTGAAAATTGATATTTGTCAAATATTCAAAAGAAAATTTGCCCAATTAATACTTTAATTATACTATTTTTTCTAATATTTGATTGAAAAGATGACAATGATGTCTATCTATGTACCATTAACATTCTTAGCACCAATACAAAACTTTTCCTTGCATCGACGAAAAAAATCAATAAAATTCCTTACCATGAGGAATTTACCTCTTTACTTGGATGTTTAAATTATGTGGAAATTCCAATCTTTCTTGATGTACAAATGGTTCCTCCTAGGCTCTCGTAGCAACCAAGGACAAGGAATTCTGGATTGGGATAGGGATCAGATTGTTCAGCTTGGCAACAGAAGAGATTGGGGCACCTCCAATGCTTTCCGCTGGGGTTCTCTACGAATCTGCGGGCTAACTCTAGCAGGTTTGAGCACCTCCAATGTCAGGATCAGCTGATTCAAGCTGATACATTGAGTTGATTCCGATCTTGGCTGAAATAACAACACCTGGATCGATAAAACTTTCATGTGGAAGCAAACACACCTTTCAAGATTAAAATTTTCATGTGGAAGATCTGTAGGCATAATCTCTCAACAAAAAGCCTTCTGCCCACTAATTTTTTGGGGATTCCTACCCGTGTTTTTTGTGGAATTTATAAGGAAACTTTGGATTACCCATTCATTAAATGTGGGACTATAAATTTTTTTTTGGAATGTCCTTTACAAGAGTTGGGGTTCCCATTGGGCTGAACCTGTCAGTTTGGTTCATCTGTTGATGACTTGGCCATCCCTGGTTCCATGGACTTGAGATCTTACTTGGTGGAGGCTCACTTTATTGGCTATGTTGTCGTCAATCTGGCATACAAGGAACAAACAGATATTTGACAATCAGTTTAACAATCCGAGCTTGATATTGCATCTCATGGCTTGTTTTGTTAAGGACTGGTCTTTTGCGTCATCGGTAAATCACATCGATGAAGCTTGGTTCAGAGAAAAGTTCATGTGTTTTAAGTGTGTTCTCTGTTAGTTTTGTCTCCCCTACCAGCTCGGGAGCTGGAGGGTTCTCATTCCTGTTTGCTTCCCCTTATCCTTTTTTGTAAGCTTTTAATGTAACTCTTTTATATACCAATTTTAATAAAATTTTGGTTTTTTGACCTTACTTCCAAAAAATAAAAACAAAGAAAAAAAACAATGTCTAGATTGGGCTTTGCCTCCCTCCCCCTCCCTACTCTGATTGGATTGCACCTGCCAATCCTGTAATCCATGACCATGTATAATGCTAGTGTGCCCATACTGGAATCAAGCATGTTGCTAAATGACACTAGTTTCCTTCAACCCCTTTAATGGACACTTTCAGAAATCAAATCCTTGCATTGCTCCAAGATCACACTTCCTATATTAATGGACACTTCTCTCTGCCCATAATGCTAGTATGGGCACACTAGCATGACCATGGATAATGCTAGTGTGCCCATACTGGAATCAAGCATGTTGCTAAATGACACTAGTTTCCTTCAACCCCTTTAATGGACACTTTCAGAAATCAAATCCTTGCATTGCTCCAAGATCACACTTCCTATATTAATGGACACTTCTCTCTACCCGTTCAAATCCTTACCTTGCTTAATGTCCTGCATCATCTCGTGGAATTGTCGAGGGTCAGAGGGTAGAGGGAAAATCAGAGAGCTTCATAATATCGTGGATCTGCAGAAAGTGGATATTGTTCTTTTTCAAGAAATAAAAACTGACTTTTCTGATACTCAGGATATTGAGTCTCTCAAATGTGGCAAGTTGGCATGCTTTTCTTGCCCTCCCGCTATAGGAAGGAGTGGAGGGTAGGCGGCACTCTGGAACAATAATAGATTCACAGTGGAAGAGATGTAGAAGAAAATGCATTATCACATTTTGAAATTCAGTGTCACAAGGTGTGATAGATTTTTGTTCTTATGCAATGTCTATGGCCTGGCGAGAGATGGATAAACCTATTTTCTTCTTACATTTGAACCTGGTTATTAGCTGCTATTCCAGCTCGGCTTGGTGTGTTGTTGGCGCACAATTTTTACAAAAAAAGGGGGGAAGCAGGCCAGCAGCTAAAAAAGGACCGGTTGGGCCAGGAGATGGGTAGTCGCGACCAAGATAGCCCAATGAAGCTAGCTATTCACAGATGGCCCAAATGTTGGCCCATTTGTGTTCTTCTCCTATGACAGGCCCGTTCAAGAGAAATCCGCGACCAAAAAAAATAAATAAATAAATAAATAAATGAAGAGGAGCAATCAGATTAGGAAGGGAATCGACTCCCCGGATTCACCCCCGGATTCAGTGGCCAGCGACAGTAGGAAACTGTCGTACGAAGGCAATAGGAGGATAAGAGGAAGGGGGAGGTCGATCCCGTATGTTTTGGGATTGCTCCGAGTCCCTCTCGGAGCCGCAACTCCCATCTCAGGAAGTCTCCCGACGGGGGAGGGGTACCGCACCAAGCCTATAAGAAGACCCCCCCGTGCGCGCAGACCCGGCGTGAGAGACCCCCAGAAGATCCCCCGTGCAGGACAGACACCCGGGAAGGAGAGGCTGGACCCTGCGTAAACCCCCCCCCAGAGAGAGCTGTCGAGCGACCGAGAGAAGGCGTGGAGACAGAAAAGTTCACCGGAGTCGTCTCCCGACGCCGCTGTTTGAAGCTCCTTCAAGTCTGCCCGTCCGGAAGCCTCCGAGCCCGCACGTCCAGAAGCTGTCCTGCCGGAACCTCCCGCCGCGAGCAAGTCAAGCTGGTAAGGAGCACCGCCGCCGGACAAACCCGCCGCCGCTGTCCCCTTTCACCGCGTTGGATCCTCCGGAACTCGCGAACAATGGCCGCAATCCACCGTTAGAGGATGAAGGACACGCCGCCGAGGCCTCCACCCTCTCCCGCTGTCGCCGAAGGAGACGGGAGCTCCGTTGAAGCCGTCCGCTGCCGCTGCTGGTCGGGGAGAGAGAAGAGGGCCACCGGGGTTTATTTTTGTCGACATTGGTCCACCTGGCATGTATAAGGAGAAGGGGAGGCGGGACTATGCGTCGGACCCGATTTTGACCCACGGGTCAAAATTGGGTGGGGCCCACCTGGAAAAGAGAAAACAAAAAAAAACTCCTCCGCGGCCATAGAGGCTGTGGGACAAGGAAGGTTGACCCGCAGGTCAACCTTATGGTGGGGCCCACCATTGAAGGTGTAAAAAAAAAAAAAAAAAGAGGGAAAGAAGGGGAAGAAGAAGATGGGCTGCGTCCGAAGGGCTGAAGGCCCAATAGCTCCCGGTGAATAGTGCTCCGACAGGAGCTAAAAAAAAAAGAAGAGAATTTTAAAAGGAACAATCAAGTTCAAACCTAAATAAAAATGCACCTAATTAATTAAACAAACCGAGGCGAGCATCCGGCCGGCTAAAAACCCGCCTCGTACGGTCTCGTGATAACTTAAAAGAATCAAAATAAATGGGTAAGCAATAGGCCGGCTTTAAGCACGTCTATCGACTCCGTAATTCAAAAACAAAATAAAATAAACAATAAACAGAAATTAAATAACAATGCACTTAATTAATTAAACAAACCGAGGCGAGCATCCGGCCGGCTAAAAACCCGCCTCATGGTCTCGGCATAACCTAAAAGAATCAAAATAAATGGGCAAGCAATAGGCCGGCTTCAAGCACGTCTATTGACCCATAATTCAAAAACAAAATAAAATAAAAAATAAATAGAAATTAAATAACAATCTACTTAATTAATCAACAAACCGAGACGAGCATCCGGCCGGCTAAAAGCCCGCCTCATGGTCTTGGCTAAACTTAAAAGAATTCAAAACAAAGAGGGAAAGCAATGGGCCGGCTTTAGGCACGCCCCTTGACCCTTTAAGGTGGACATACAAAGGTCCGGTTAAAGACCCCAATGTCTTACCATGCCCCAAGAGGGAGTTGTTTTGCCCATTATGTCACGGGGAGGTCAGTGTACGATCAACATGCCAATATGCCCAAACCATAGGCTAATGAGGTAGACCAACCATGGGATTTAGTGCCCACAAGCTTTTCAAAAGCCGGGTATGCTCAGCCTTGAGCCGGTTGGGAGAAGACCGTATGTGCCTATCAAAGGCAGGACCATGCTCAAATTTCGAAAAGACAAGGCAGATTTCCAGATGCCTATCAAAGGCTGGAGACTACACTCAAGATCGGGTACATGCCGCCCATGGATTGACAGGTTCATCAAGAACTCAAAGGACCGAATTTCTGGTCAAGATGTAAATCATGTCTCATTTTGAGAGAACAAGTAAAAAAAAAAAAAAGAGAAATTTCATGTTCGGTGCAACGGACTTATGTCACAAGGAGAAAACAGTCCCTGCCGGAATGAATGAATGCAAGCACATTAAAACTGAACTTAAATCTGAAATTTCAATAAGAAAACAAGACATTTAAGAAATCTGAAAATCATGCTGAGGACCTGCCTGGCTCAAATCAGAACCGGTTAATCAGAGCTGAATTTTCTGAAATCTGAAATCACCTCTAAATCCAGAGATTAAAATCCGAAATCTGAATTCAATCCATTTAAATATCAAAATCTGAACTTTACTCAGATAACAAGCAGAAAATTCTGAAGAGAGAATTTAAATTAAAATTGAAGAATCATAAGCCCCAATCTGAAAATTTCCAACTTGTCCCAAATACCATCTCCAACAAAAATCAAATGACAAGCCAATTCCACAAGTCGAACACCAAACTCAAAATCAAACAATAAATAAACTGTCCCAAACTTAAACCAAATCAACCCAATTCAAACTTAAATCAATAACCCAAATCAGGTCATTCCAGAATCTGCATCAAATTAAAAACTAAATCAAAATCAATTCAAATACAAATCAAACTTTCCAAATTAAATTTAAGTCAAACTTAACAAAAACAAGTCAAAATTAATCAAACAAAACAAAAAATCAAATTCAACTTAAATCAAACTGAATTTAAATAATTCAATCCCAACAAAAAATCCATTTCAAACAAAATCCAAACTAAAAGCAATTCAACCAATTAAATTCAACTCAAACTAAATTCAACTCAATCAAAATCAAACCAACAAATTTAATTCAACTCAAAACAATTTAATCAAATTCAAACTAAAATTGAGTGCTTGCATTCCACCAATCTTATGGGATTGTTTTC
The DNA here is from genome assembly GCA_036172225.1 of Cryptocoryne crispatula var. balansae. Lineage (NCBI taxonomy): Eukaryota > Viridiplantae > Streptophyta > Magnoliopsida > Alismatales > Araceae > Cryptocoryne > Cryptocoryne crispatula. Next base: position 39,567,018 of record CM069918.1, on the reverse strand, counting down.
TCCTATATGTGTGAATGTTTATTGGATGCATGTCTTCTACTTCAATGGATTGCTATGACGATAATCAAGGGTATTCGAGAAGTCTCGATGTAATTAACGTTGGATCTTCGCACCATCCGACGGGGAGAGGTCAAAACAAATTTTCAAAGAATCTAACAACCTCAATAAATAAATTTTGACCCTAGCTAGTACTTTTATGAAATATCATCTATTTTCTTATAAAGTCAATGCTAAGGTCTAATCAAATCAAATTCAAATTCAAAATGGAAAATGAATTTCCAAAACATAAAATATTTAAATTTTGAGGTTACATCATGTGTGTGCAGGGATTTCAATGATGTCTTAAAATTGGGGGATAGATTGGGACAAAACAGCTTGGACTTAGGAAATACTAGTCTATAATGACTAGGTCAATGCTTGTGGTATGATATAGGTTCCATCCTCTAGGTTGAGCTATACTTGGTCTAATTGTAATTCTAAATCCAAACTTGACAGATTTTTCCTTTCTCATTCATGGGACCGATTCCGATTCCGATTCCAGGAATCGGCCGATTCTGGCCGATTCCTGGGAAGGGAATCGATTCCGGATCGGTCCGGAATCGTTTTTTTTTTTTTGATTTTTTTTTTCGTCAAAAAAATTCAAAAAATTCGGAAAAAAATTCTAAAAAAATAGGAAATGAGTTAGAATCATTTTAAAAAATAACCAATGCATGATATCCACAAGACCACATCATACAAATACTAATGAACACCAATTGAAGACTTGAAGACTTGAAGTTAAGTCCATATTCCAATTCCATTGTTTCAAATATCAAAGAGTTGATACATCATCAAAAAAAAAATTACATCATATCAATCTACTACCAATATCTAGGATAAAGATGCGGGTCGTCCTCCTCTCCCCGCCGCTCGCGACGCTCCTCCTCGCGCCACCAGATATCGTCCGGGACCATATCCATATGAAAATAATGCCGATGCCATGCCATCAAGGTCGTACGGGATCGGACCGCGGGACGACCGGGACGTAAGCGCAGGACGGTGAGCTGGTGGTGTAATCCACCGCCTGGCCAACCTCGGCCAAACGCCGGATACCGTGGCTCCATAATATAAGCACGCGTGTTCCGCTCATCCAACGTGTACGGCTTCGAAACCGTTAATCGTGTGACCTCACCGGCCGCCGATGGTCGCGTCGTCGGTATACACCCTCGTCATCGTCACCCGAGGAGCGAGAAGGGAGCTCGCGTGCCGTCATCCGGGCCGATACGCACGCCGACCTCTAACTTCCTTCTCTTTACCTTCTTCACCATCTCTCGAACTACCGTAAAGTCCGAACCCAAAGTTTTTTTCAACTTTTGCAAATCCTCCCATTCTCCGTGCGTCACCTTTGCTTTTCGTTCTCCCCGACCGCGAACGGGCCGGGTAGCGGCCGCCTGGACCGAGTCGAGCCGAGCCGGAGCCGAGCTGGGGCTAAAGCCGTGTGTGGTCGCTCCATAGCCGCCTGTGGCGAAGAAGCGTCCCCGGCCCGAGCCTCGGCGAAGTAGACGAGGCAGTCGAGCATCCTCCTCGCCTCAACACCATCCAACTCTCCTTCGCCTACGCACGGTCATCGGGATCAAACTCACCGGCGTACGATCCCCGGCTTCCTTCTCCTCTATCCAGAGGCAAGTGCACGCTCCTCCCGGAAAACTGTCCACGTCCACCTCCTCGGGAGGTGGTGTGGCGGAGGAATGCCTCTCGCTCGTACGGGCCACCGCGAACCGCGCAAATCGCTCCCTCGCCGTTCTTCTCGCCGATCCTCGATGTTCTTTACGCGTTGTCGCATGTTATAATGACAAGACCAGCTTCTCCACCACCGAGGTCAACCTCTGCTCCTCCTTTTCGGTACGTATCAGTCAATGTACTCCAATTCCTCTCACAAGCGGGGAGGAACCGTGCGCTCGCTCAAAGCATCCTGATACCAATGGCCGCAAATGGATTCCATCAACTCGGTGTTCACCGAACCCACCACTCACTGCAAGAAAACACAAGAAGAGAAAAGGAAAACAATTAGCCCATCATCGTTAATAACTTGTATGAAAAGAAAAGAAATAAAAGATCAAACTATTACTATACCAGCGACACTTTGTCAATCAATATTTCGTGTCAAAGATTCGAGTATACACCCTCACCTCATCTTCACTCGCATCCGAAACATTTAAATAAAAAAATTAAATTGCCTGCTATCGCTAGTCCAAGGTATTTAATTTAACTCTAACTTACTTCTATCTCACCCTCTATCCTCGTCCCCGCCGAGATCGGCACCTACGGATAATCGCAAGTGTACCCCGCATCACCTCGTTGTCGTTCACCACCTGTCCTCCATATTGGTTGCGGGGGTTCAAAAAATATCCTGCAAGATTTTATTAGTTAACACTGTGCATATAAAACAATTATACAACAAGAATAACTTTTTTAACCAAGTAAGTTACCTGCAGCATGGACATCGTGGTGCAGGTCTTGTCCCATCGGTCATCAATGATCTTCCACCACTAGAACTCGGGATTTTTTTCTTTAATTTTCAGCCTTCTCATTCACAAGATCATACAGCGCCCATCTCGGTCCCCGTCATCCGAGTCTACCAACCCTCAAGATAACTACATGCTCAATGATTGCCAAGTAGTAGGCAATCCTCTCCCAAAACCTCTTCGTCGCTGATCTCGCTTCTCGCACTCGACAAGAATCTCCAATCGCTTGTCAGCAGTTGTCCACCATATAGTTGTAATACTCCTGACCCGAACCAACCAATGCATGTCCGCCGGTGTAAACTCTCCAAACAGCAATGAAGTTCGTGGCAAATCGTGTCGGACCGGCCCGACAAGATCGCGCTCCCCGCGCGAGATCTCACATATTGGTAGAGGCGGGGATGCGAATAAATAAAAGATGTTATCGCTCGCGCCGCCCGACAAGTGTAGATACACCCTCCTCCTCGCCTATATCCTCTAAAATGAGATCTATGGAATGCCACGCCGCACGTGCACCTGCAGACGTGCTTCCTCTTCTCCATCAACTTCCTACCACGCCTTTACGATGGTTCGCTTGCCGCCGACAACTCGAACCACATTGTCCCTCCCGATCTCCTCCACCACCCCATCCATCGCAGAAAAGCATGAAGTCGGCATTTTTATCTTCCCGTAAGCATCTACCGACTTCAAGAATGTAGTCCCTCGAACAATACACCAAGTTAGTTTATCATACTCCTCCCCGGTGATACCGTCCACCCATCGCACATTTACGATCGCGCAACCCCTCTCCTTCCACACCAACTCGAACCCGTCCATCCACCCTCAACTCCCGGACCTCCTCATCCGTGCCGCCGTATACGTGTCCGCTGCCCGGGCTCGCAAACCCGGCCCGGCCTCACCCACGGCATCCACCATCGTCCTGGAAGGGCCGGTGGTCGTACGTGTCGGGATGCCTACGTCAAGTTAAAAAAACGGGATCGTGGTAAAATTAAGTTTTAGTAAATAAAAATGTGCATAATGTCAATTTTAATTTAAAAAGTGATACCCGTACGTAAAAACCATTTCGACAATGCGGCGAATAGCTCTCTTTCGCAATGTACCGCGTTCGTAGCCTTCACCCCTTTCATTGCTCGCTTTATCCCCATCCGCCCAAAGACTTTGTTTCCTAACATAAAAACCGTCACTGTGCAAATCGAGTGTCGGTAGTCGGAACCCGCGGTATGGCTCCCCGTCTCCCTGTGGTCGTTCTCTCGTCCCAGCTCCAGGCCTGGGCGAGTCGATGCCGATCGGCCCAAAGTCGGGTCAACTCGACCCGCACCCTCCCCGCTCCCCCTCCTCCCGTCCTCCTCCTCGAAGAATCGACGCTTGCTAGCGGCCGTCTAGTACGTTCCCGGGCCGGAGTCCGCGGACTCGTCCTCGCTCTCCGGCTCCGGCCGAGCCGCCGCCTTCCCCTTGCCTTCCCTTTTCGAGGTAGGCAAATCGCGGTCCCCCTCCTCCTCTCGAGTAGCTCGTCCCGCAACTCCTCCCTCTCGCTCGATCCGACAGCCCGTCGAGAGGCTCTACCGCACGTATCCTCTCATCTCCTCACTCTTCTCCCTCGGCACCTTGTCACATTTCTTTACATTCCCACCGTTCCGGCAATATGCTGTTTCACCTCGGGAACACCCCCCCGTTCATCTCCTTCCCGCACCACTGTGACCGTACCCTCTTCCCGACTAGGTCTCACTATATGCCCGTGTTCCCAACCCACGTCGAAGCACGCACGCCGGGCCGCAAGTCACCTTGATCGGCCATTGCTTAAATCTGCAAAAATGGTAAACAATGCACTAAAGATGATTAGATAACATACAAATTGTTTTAGACGTTGTTCTGGGTAGCAGATAACCCAAGAAACACACCATTCTGCATGTTTAAAGGGTTACGTACTTGCCGGAAATCAACGACGGGGTATCCGAAATTTTTCCCGTACAAAAAACATCCAATCGATGTTCAAACAACTTCGAGCGGAGTTATTCGATCACAAATCACCGAGTTTAACTCTACTCGGAGTCGTCGAAACGTGTAAAAATAGGCGTACGGGATATCCGGAATTTTTCCCGTGCAAAATGGACACATCCGATAGTTCAAAACTTAAACGGACTTGTTTTGACAGAATCGTAAAGTTTAACGACACTCAAACTCGTCTAAACGCGTAAGAATGGACGTACGAAGTTTCGCTAAGAAATCTTACCAAAAACCTTACAAAGATCGAAGCTGAGGTTGATTCGATGCCGATCCGAGCTTGAATCGGCGGAATCCTTCAAGAACGAGCTCGGAATCGCCGAATCACCTCGAATCGCCCCCGAATCGCCGGGACCGTGGTGGAATCGGGGCCGGAATCGACCCCGGATCGACGGAATCGGCCGGAATCGACGGAATCGACGCCGGAATCGCCGGGAATCGCGCCGGACCGCGCCGAAATCGCCTGCGCTTCCTCCTTCCGCCGCGGGATCGACCGATTGAAGCTCTGCGGGTCGATTCCGGCCCTTTTAGGGCCGGAATCGGTTCGATTCCCGATCCAGAGTGAACCGGGAATCGAACCGGGGCCGGGTCAACCCGGCCTTCCGAAGAATCGGTCGGATCGACCGATTCCAGGCGATTCTGACCGATTCCGCGGGATTCTTCCCGGAATCGGTCCTTCCGCCAGGATTCCGATCCACCGATCCGATTCCAGAATCGGTCGGAATCGGACCGATTCCGCCGATTCTGCAATCGATGCATTCATGGGTCGAGGAGTATGCTGTTCCTGATACCTTTTATTTCATAGTTGGAATCATTTCATAGTTGGAATCAGTTTTGGAAGGCCTAAGCATGCGTTTTCTTATAAGTTTAGATGAACTTGATTGGTGCAGAGACCACAATCTCAAGGATCTAATTAAGGGATGGTGGTTGGAACATACTATGCCTCCATTTCCAGCTAGGAGGTTTGTAAGCAAGCTCAGGTGGATCAAGGATCATCTCAAACAGTGGGCCAAAGATCACTTCAACACAACATCAATAGTTAGAGAGGTTTGGGTTTCTAAGCTTGACCTTTTTGAGAGAATGAATGACACTGGCCAGATTAACCCTAGTCATTTAGAAGAGTGGAACAAAGCTAGAGAAGACTATAAATAATGGTGCCTCAGGAAAGAGATTAAATGGAAGCCGAGATTTAAAGAACTTTGGTTGAAGGAGGGTGATAAGAATACCATGGTCTTTCATACACATGCTTTTTTTTTCTTTGACCAAAAAAAAAGAATACCATGGTCTTTCATGCACATGCTTTTCTCAAGAAGAACTCTTCAAAGTCTCTGTGAAAGGAGTTGAATGTTTAGGTACATATCAGATTGGTATATAGGCTGTTGAGTTCTATAAGGATCTTTTCAAGGATGACAAGGACTGGGCACCTTTTATAAACTTTAATATGCAGAAGATTCTGGATGTTTATGAAGCTCGGTCTCTTGTATTTTCTCTCTCTGAGCAAGTAAGTTCTAATTGCAATCAAAGAGACATAGATCATTACAAAGCTCCTGGCCAGATGGCTTCTCCAAGGGTTTTTACTTTCATTTTTGGGGGATCATTAAAGATCATTTCATGGCATTTATCCAGGAATTCTAAGCTGTCCTGGACTGTATTAAACTCCTAAACTCTATTAGTTTGGTTTTTATTTCTTAAAAAGGGAATGTGGTTGACATTAGGGATATTATACCGATCAACCTCCTCAATTGCAGCTACAAGATTATTACGCAATTTCTCGCTAATAGACTCAACATCTACGTCAACAAATTGACCAGCAAGATACAACAAACTTTTATTCTAGATCATTACATTTTGGATACCTTTATGGTAGCTCACAAGTATCTCCACAACTAGAAATACAGGGGTAAGCATTGCATTCTTCTTAAACTGGATTTTGAGAAGGCCTATGATAGGATCAAGTGGTCTAGTCTTTTGAGAATTATGCAATTGTTGGGGTTTAGCAACAAAATTAGGTGGTACAAAAGTTGCATTAGTATGGCCTGATTCATAGTGAATATTATGGTGAAGAGTTTGGTTTTTATGAACCCTCTTGAGACCTCATACAAGGTGATCTGATTTCTCGCTAATAGACTTAGTAGCTACGTCGACAAATTGGCTAGCAGTACACAATCAACTTTTATTCCAGGTAGATACATTTTGGATAACTTTATGGCAGCTCATGAGTGTCTCAACAATCAGAAATACAGGGGTAAGCATTGCATTCTTAAACTACATTTTGAGAAGGCCTATGATAGGATCAAGTGGTCTAGTCTTTTGAGAATTATGCAATTGTTGGGGTTTAGCAACAAATGGATTAGGTGGATCAAAAGTTGCATCAACATGGCCATATTCATTGTGAATATTATGGCAATGGGTTTGGTTTTTTTGAACCCTCTCGAGGCCTCAAACAAGGTGATCCAATTTTTTCTCAATTGTTTGTTCTTGTAGCTCAAATTATCAGCATCATGGGGGAGAAAACTGAACTTCATAATTTGATTAAGGGTATTGCAGTTGGTAGTGACAGGAGTGCATCACCAATCTACAATTTGCAGATGACACCTTTCTTTTTTCTAGAGAGAGGTTGGACAAGTGCTTTAACTTATGCATTCTTTTCTTCCTATCAGACTTGGTCACTAGTTTGAAGATCCAATATAAAGAAATGTGAACTGCTTGGCATCAATATGACTGTTCAACAAGGAGTTAGCTGCAGAGTATTTTCAATATTCCGTGGACATTCTTTCCGATCAAATATCTGGGTCACCCTCTCTCTAACAAGAGTATAAATTATAAAGATTGGGGGGTGTATTATTTGCAAGTTTGAGAACAAGTTACAAGGTTGGAAGAGTAATATATTATTTGTGGGTTGGAGATGGATTGTATCCAACAGAGGATTACAAAGCGTACCATTTTGCTTCTTCTCAATTCATAAAGTGCCCAAAGGTATTTGTCACAAGCTAGAGAGTATCAGGGTTAGGTTCTTTTTAGAAAGGCAAATTCTGGTAGCAGAGGTTTTCAATTTTTTTGGCAACATGTCTGCAGGCCTATTAATGAAGGGGGTGTGGCCCTTGCCCCACTGGAGTCGATTAATAATGCTCTTTTTTTTCCAAATGGTTATGAAGGTTGAACACCAATACAAATTCACTCTGGGTTCAATTTGTTCATGCCAAGTACAGTATTGGTGAGGATTGCTCCTAGGTGCAAGACTAGTGACTGCAAAGAATCCTTTGCATTGGAAATGTATTCTACTTAACTGGGAGTTATACTATGAGACTACTATTGAGCTGGGGGATGGTAGGAAAACCTCTTTCTGATAAGATTACTAGGTCTATTTGGTGAACAAGGAACAGTTCCTTATTTGAAGAGTGTTTCAACAATCCTAAGCTATTACTTTTTCTCACGTCCCTTGCAGTCAAGGATTGATTGCTGGCCTCCTCAGGGATTTGCTTGTTTTAAGGAAAAGATTCTAGAATATTAGACTTTTTCTTTTCGTAATTTTGGCACTTCTTTTCTTCTACCTCCTTGGTAGTTAAGCCCCTTGATTCTTTATTTTTCTCTCCTGTCACCTTTTTGTACCCTTTTAGCTATTTGCTTTATTTGCTATAATAGAAATTTGGTCTTTGACCACTCAAAAAAAGTTGGCATGTTGGTGTCATGATCTGTTTTTCACAAGGACCATTACATTTGTCATTTATTTCTTTTATTCATTTTCAAACAGTTATGAGGTTCTTCTTACATTTGACAAAGACAAGCACAGCGTGGATGGACCTATTTACTACTATCTCTTCAACACACTTCTTTTCTGCTTGCTTGTGATTCACATTTACTGGTCGGTGTTGATCATCCGGCTGATCATAAAGACACTCAAGGCAGGCGAGCTTGAGGGTGATGTCCGTTCTGGTATGTATTTTCCGGATGAACAACTTTTTACGCTCTAAAACACTTCTTATTCACGTAAATGCTACCTTGCTTTGTTCACCTCCATCTGAGACAAATCACTCCACGCAGATTCTGAAGGTGAAGATGAACACGAGGACTAGTCGTCTAGCCCCATTATAATGAAGTACCCACAGCCTAGAGCTGTACATGCCGAAGCCTTGTTCCACTGTGTCAGTCCACGATTGCTAGCTGCTAATTGTCATCTGCAGATAAAATGTCACGCTTTGTGATTATGCTGACTTATTTGGTTCATTCTTCATCTACTCTGCCGCAAGAAACAGATGGTGGGCAAGCCATGTTCCGCATACTTCAGATTGACTCTCCCCATTTGCAGCCTGTAGCCCGAATATTGGCGAAGTTAAAACATTGTCATGTGTGTTGTTGGGTGCACACCTGAAGCCATTGCTTCACATATTAAGCAGCAATGATCATTGTTTTTACCGAATTCAGAGCACAGGGGTGACCATTCGCGTTGTGTTTTAGTTGTTTTAGGGTCTGTTTGGATAGAGTATTGAACACAGACGCCGTTTTACTTTTTATACTGATAACTATACTAAGTAGATGCTGATGTAGTTGTATAAAAATTGGTACTCTACTAACTTCAGTGTTCAAACCAAATAAGCTGTAACTCTAATAAAGACCGTAAGTAATATTTCGACTACATTGGCAGCATGAAAACCGATACGCATTATGCAGGAGTGCTTGGGGAAAATTTAGAGATTTATGAGGATGCACGTATAAAAACTCATAATGTTTTTTTTATTCGTTGATACAAACAAGCATCCAGCAAATTATCAAGAAATGTTAGATACATTAAAGAGGTGGTTAATTGCTTGCACTAACTAAAGTTTGTCGGACCTTTGAAACAAATCTTGAATAAATTATTAAAGAGATGGTTAATTGCTTGACCAACTAAAGTTTGTTCGACCATTGGAGTAAAGCTTGAATAATTTTGAAGTATATATTCAAATCATCTTGTAGTAATAAGGCTCACATTAGAAGATACAATCATAGGTGATAAAAGAGAGATATACTTTTATAATGACTAATGCTAGAATAAGATTTTTAAGAAAATAAGGTGTCCCTCAGATAGAAACAATTGTATTTTAAACATTGAAAATGAAAAGTCAAAGAAACGTTGTATGTTAAACATCTCAATTTTTTAATTTATTTTTTAAGAACATTGAGATGGTTTAAACACTCAGTATTATTACATACCTTCTTTATTAAGAGTTTAAAAATCATCGTTGCCATCATCTTACAACGTCCTCAAAAACCTTCAGGCTAGACAAATATTTCATAGCCAACAAGAAATTTGTGAAATAATTTGTTTCTTAGATACTTCGGTTTTTAAATTCCAGTATTACTATTCATATTATATATACCTATTCATAAATATATTATACTGAAATATGTAAAATAATTTGTTTCTTAGATAATTTGGTTTTTAAATTCCAGTGTTAGTATTCATATTATACATACGTAGGGGTGTCAGTGGATCGGGTTGGCCGGCAGGTCCTCACCGGGCCAGCCTTGGATCAATTTTTGGGCTACAGAAATAGGCCCGTGGGCCTAACTTGGGTTGTCGCTGGGTTGGGAATGAAACCCCTTAGCCCATTGAAATCTTCGGACTACAATAAATGAAAAAGGCAAAAATATATGGAAGATGATTTGCTGAATATTTTGTTAGGTGGTCAATTTTCGGTGCGAAGTCTTTAGCATTTCATATCCTGTCCAAGATAATTTAGATTAATATGTTTAGTATTACGAAATTATACAGAATTAAAATTTAAAATATCAAAGTTATGATATATTTATTTTTCTTGCGTTAGTATATTTATGTAAAGAGTTGACAAATTTTAATTTTAATTCTCATTAAACTTTTTTTTGTTAGAATGTCTGAGCGCTTGATTACGATTAAATAAAATATGTAATATTATAATTTTATTTTAACTTCTATTTAGACAAACAAAATAGGATAGTTTTTGAACTATTCATTATATATTATATATGTTAAATTATACGTAAAAAAAATTATACATAGTTGATCTAATAAATTAGAATTTTATTTCTGTCTATTTTTCTCATTCTATATGTCATAAATTTTATGATGTGTTTGTTTTTATTTTCTTATTATATTAATTTTTATATACTTATATTATATTTTATTTTAAATTTTTAAAAATGAAAAAAATATATGATTTTAATTCTTATTTATTAATAGATCATGCATTTAATGATTCTTATTTAAAATTTTCTAGTTTGATGTTTAAGAAATTAAAAAAATATGATATATATATATCTTATAATATGTTAAAAAGTTCGGGTTGGGCCAGGCCAAACTTATATTTTTTTGGGTTGGGCTAGGTCGGGCCAAAACATAATACGGGCCGGGCCAAACTTATATTTTTTTGGGTTGGGCTAGGTCGGGCCAAAACATAATACGGGCCAGCCCATTATATTTTAGACCGGCCCTTGATTGGGCCAAATTTAAACCCGGCCTGGCCCTGCCCTGCCCATTGACACCCCTATATATACCTATTCATAAATATGTTATACTATGTTATACATATTTTATTTATATTTTATACCATATATAGTACATATAACTATTTATTTGAATAATAATTATTTATTAAACATATATTTCTATATATTTTGCATTTTACAATAAATTTTTACCATATTTTTTACAATATTTTTTAATAAATTTACCACGTATTAGTATTTTATTTGTATATTCATGTTATATATTATTATTTATATTTATATATGTTTTACATTTCATTTATACATTCTTTTTACGTATATATTCTATACTATATTATATTATAGATTGATTTTATATAACACAATTTGATAATAAGTAATAATATAATATATAATATAATTAATAATATAGGTAAATAATAATATAAAAAATAATATAAATTATATGTAATATATGATATTTGGATATTGGTATTTTATTTCAGGAATCCAAAAGGACTACACATTTAACCTATTTACTTTCTCCTATAATTAAGATGATTGATTATTCATAAACTAGCTCTACCTACCATTCCTTTTGATATTTTTTACATCCTCTTCTCATCTTACAATGAACTAATTCAAATTATTGCGATAAAACTAAATTTGGCCAGCTGCTGAATTTTAATTGTATATGTTGGGGAACTATTACTTGCTCTGTGTGCCCACTCTTTTATCCTAAATCATTTCTTCAACTGATCAGAGAAAGAACAAATACAAGAGATCTCTAATCTTCATTCGAAAGAATACTATTTCCATGATTATCGATCCATCATCATTTTTGTCTCTATCTTGGCCAACCATTCAAGCATGGAGAGAAACAACATGAGTAGTTGATAGTTGATAGGACTCGTAGGGTTCCTGTTTCACCATTAGAGATGACCCCCAGGCCTAAGTATCACAATAATGATAGAATATTATTACGTAGACATAAGGGCCAAGACATTGCTCATGCAACGCAACCGAGAGAGTCAATCATGTAGAACACATTAACCCTGTTGGGCTATGACATCAGGCCCCTGTATCGATATTATTTTTGACATTATTTTGATAGCATCATTTATAGTGCAGACGCGTCTAATATCCTATCAAATCAAATACCGTATGACTTCTAATTCTCTTAACCAAACTGCCTATTAGACAACATATAATGGTTTGAAACTCTTCCAAGAGTCTTATGTCCAGCCTTCTCTAGCAGCAGATTAGACTAGATCAGGTAACCACCATATCACAATCACCTCTTTCTCTTCCAACGAAGGTGTGTATATATATATATACACACACACATACAACCTTCTGCTTACATATTCTGTCAATCTATTAAAAGATATTAACTCCAACGACACCACCAGAGTCAACTCCGATCTTCCCTTTTTCAAAGAGATACGCCCACTTGCTTCCAGGATGTTTTCTTTGAACCAACTAGAGTCTAGAGTGAGGAAAACAAATGAGAGGGGCTAACAATATCTGCTTGATATACAATAAAATTGATCTAGGGTTTAGCAATGAAAGAAGCAAGAATGTACGTACGCAAGTAAGTTCATACTCTCCCTATCCTGCCACCCATACGAATAACATAGAGATCATATATTGTATCTAGACCTGTTACCGGGTTATATTTGGATCGGATTCACAAGGATCCAGATCCAAACCCAATAAATTTAACCCAACCCCGAGTTCGAAATAAATTTTGTTGGATTTTTAGATCAGGTCTTTAACCTGAATTTGAAGTGATTTTCAGGTTTCGAGTCTCCTATTATGGGGTGTTTGGTTGCATGATAATTGAGGTTTTTATTTTAATTTTTAAAAATTGTAAGAAAACTTGTTAAAAGAGGTGTTTGACAACCATGACAATTTTATGTTTTGAAAGTGATTTTCTTCTTAAACAAAAAAAGAGGGTCTCACCTCTTTCTTTTTTCTTGTGGTCCCCCACTTTATTTGGTCATGTGCGGTGGTTACTCTTTTTTGTAATCACATCCCTCCAAACATGATAATTTTATGTCATGAGTTGGTTCACTTTTTATTTTAATACAATTTTTTATCATGAAAGTGTACAAAAAATTATCATGCAACCAAACACCCCATTAGATCTTTGCAACACCATCGGCGGATTCAAGGAGAAGTAGCTTAATTTAGGCACGAGTAGGTTCGGTAGAGTTTACAAGGGTCTTTCTTGGCTCCTGGATCGAAGTCACAGTGAAAAGGGTCTCGCATGAATCCAGACATGGCATGAAGGAGTTCATAGCAAGTCTTGAGGCCTTCGATCGTCTTCCCCACCGGCCATGCAACTAGTATACATGGAGATGATGGCTGCCCTTCTCGATGCCATTGTTGCTACTCCACCGCCATCGAACCTTAATTTCTCCCAGCAGCCGACCTGCAGGCCACGCCATCGTTCAAGCTCGAGCTGCTTGGGCACATGCTCATGGCACTCCATGGCGTCTCAACATCGTCCAGGGATGATACAGACGTCTTCCAAAGGAAGGGAGAGCGGATCACCTCAGTCCCCGGGTGGAGGGAGCTCCTGCAGTCCTCAATGGCGTGAGGACACCTGGTGTTGCGGAAAGCGAAGCGTCAGTGCGCTTTAAAGAGGGCGTAAAGTAGATATGACATCGCTCGGTAGTGGGTAAATAGAGGGTCGGTAGTGGGTCTTTGAAGCCTCAGTAGATCGGTAGTAGGTCTTTAGAGCCTCAGTAACTCGGTAGCGAGTTGATAGGCAGTCGGTAGTGGATCATCAAGGCTCGGTAGTGGGTTAATAGAGGGTCGGTAGTGGGTCTTTGAAGTCTCGGTAGCTCGGTAGTGGGTCTTTGGAGCCTCAGTAACTTGGTAGTGAGTTGATAGGCGGTCGGTAGTGGATCCTCAAAGCTCGGTAGCAACTGTAATAGGTCTCGGTAGCAAGTCCTTAAATGCTCGGTAGCAAGTTAAACTAGGCTCGATAGTGAATTAATAGAGGGTCGGTAGTGGGTCTTTGGAGCCTCGGTAGCTCGGTAGTAGGTCTTTGGAGCCTCGGTAACTCGGTCCCCAGTTAAATTAGGCTCGGTAGTAAGTTCTGGAGAAGTTGAAAAGACGTCGTATCATCTTTAAAGCGCACTGACGCTTCGCTTTCCGCGACACCAGGTGTCCTCACGCCATTGAGGACTGCGGGAGCTCCCTCCACCCGGGAACTGAGGTGATCCACTCTCAAAGGAAGGAGGCCATCAAGCATGTGGCCTACATGGCCTTGGCAGCCGCGCAGGGCAGTGGTGCTCGGTGGAGCTATGCTCTCCTGGCCGGTTTCCTCACCAAGAACAAGGTGGCCCCAGTCATAGGAGCCGGCGGCATCGGTAGTACCAATGTTGGGGAAGCCGTGGCCAAGAGGCTGCGGCTGCAGGCCCTCATGACCTACGTGCGTGAGAGCAAGGTTTCATGGATGAGCAGAGGTGGGGGCACCTGGAAGAGCTCGCTACGCCCCCGTCATTGGAGTTCTCCACATTGCTGACAATAGGTAATATGGCAAACTAACCTGCAATTGCCGCCGCCGCCGCCGCCGAATTTTATAATATTCATGTGAATCATCATAAAGTGTTCATCTATCAATATCAATTTTAAAATTCATAATATTTTTTAAAAATAAATCTTGACTTAGGTTAAATTTTGGTATGATCACAGCTCTTTCTTGTTTAAGCATGAAAACATGTGATAATAACTAAGAAGAAAATACCTCCAAATCAAACAAACAATCGAGCACCATCCCATTGAGTTCTTATATTTTACGTTGATGCTAGAATTTATTTTATAAAAGTGAGAAAGTTGCGATATCAGACATCATGGTATCTTTAATATAAAAAAGATAAAATAATTTTACCAGAGTACAAGTTTACTTGTGATTTATTGATTCAAATTTGGATAAATGAGAAAGTCAAAATATGTTATAATCAGTATAAAAATAGTCACATCCCATTGTTTGAGTTCAAATATATATATATATATATCGGGTGTATTAATATGCTTACGCCAACCATACCACAGTCGAGTACTAGTAAAAAATAGATAAAGTGGATTTTTTTTCTCATAAACGATATACATACTTGTCTTGACCAAAAAAAAAAAGAAGATATACATACTTGTCCAAATATGATAGAAGACAAAGCAAGCTCCTACATTATAAGCAAATGTAGGAAAAGATTAAGGTAATCCATAGGGTAGAACTACATTCAAGATTTAGGACAATATTTGAACACTCTTCACTTAATAGTATGTGAAGTGAGTTACAGGCTCACGAGCCATATCTTCTATATCTTAAGAGAGCCCTAAATATCTTCCGTTGAACTAATTTGGATATAAATGGTTAGATTGAATTCATTCAAACCCCCCAAGGCACTAGTAAGTGTCAAAAAACCCTCAAATAAGAACACTCTTTGTTGTTATTTTGGGGCCCTAAAGCACAAGGAGATTCGAGTGGTTGTCTCAAGTAAAGTTTATGGAAGGTGTTGATAGGACAAAGAAAATGTGGAGTTACTTATCTCAAGTAAAAGTCAGTTAGGAATTAGTATTGTTCGCATTCAAGAAATAAAATAGGTATGAAAAATTTTTAAATAGGCAGAAAACATAGATTACAAATTATGGGATGTAAAAAATTAGGAGAAAAAGAAGAACGTAATATGTGTTGATAATGTATTAAAAATGTTACATGTTGCCGGTGATAAGAATAAGAGATAAAATTATCTTTGCAAAAATAATTATAAAAAGAGTAAGTAATTTGAAGATGCAGTATTGAGAAATTTTTTGAAAGTATACTAAGCAATGAGTACAAGAGCAAATTTATTGGAAGAGATCTTAATGATCAGGCTAAAACCCATTCTATGACCCATAGCATGGCTGATTAGGCCAATCGAAATTAGAATATAGTATCAATTGGCCTGATCGGCCATTAAAAGTCAAATAAGACTTATGACCGACAGCATGGATGGTTAGGCCAATTGAAATGGAAAATCAATTTGAATCCATTGATGACCATTTAGGTCAATCTAAGCCAAAAATCAATTTGAATTGGCCTAAATAGTCATAGAAGTCCAAAACTAGGTTGAACCCATTGGATGGTCGTTTAGGTCAATTCAAGTTGAAAATCAGTTTGTATTGACCTAAGTGGTTGGGGAAGCCCAAAATTCAGTTTGAACTCATTCTATGGCCGTTTAAGTCAATCCAAGCTAGAAATTGGTTTGGATTGGTTTAAATGGCCATGGAAGTCCAAATTTCGATTTGAACTTATTCCACAGTCATTTAGGCTAATCCAAATTAGAAATCGATTTAGATTGGCCTAAACAGTCATGAAAACACAAAATTGGGTTTGAATCCATTTCATGGCTATTTTGGCCAATCTAAGTTGGAAATCAATATAAGACATTTTAATGACCTTTTTTAAAAACGTTAATAATACTTGAATGTTCATTGATGTAGATGAACAAAATTAGTAAAACTCAATGAACATCCAAGTCTAATGCATCTCAGGTCAGTGCTTATCAAGTGGGTGCATCTAAGGTAGATGTATCTTGATCGGGTGCATCTCAGTCGGGCACATCTCGACCAGGTGCATCTCAATTGAGTGCTCCACAACCTTCTTCATCGACACCACCCAATGTTGGCAATCTAGCATTTGTTGCCTCAAATATATATCTTATCGAATTTTTGAAATCAATTTAAAGATTTGATTCTAAACATTTGTTTTATAATTAGATTCATCTTCCAAACATGGGAGAGATTCTGCCAAGTCTTATTTGGTGAGCATTTTACCACTATGACAGACGTTACCCATCACGTTAGTTGGTAGGTTGGCAGTTGGGACATATGACCAACAATTTATCACACATCTTGGGATGATGAATAGAGTGCACTATAATTTACGATAATAAAATTACATCACTCTTCCACCCCGAGAAGAAAGAAGGTATCTTCATAGAGTTTAAGGTAAACATATTTAGTACCTTTTATAATTATAACTTATTCATGATTTTTATGAGGTTAATGCTAGTGACTATCAATATGGGTATTATGTAACAACATTTTGGGTTTGAACAGTTTTTATTGGTAGATGCAGACATCTTAAGACACATGAAAGAAATATAAATAAAATAAAGAAATCACCTAAAGAAAAATGTAAAATGCCCAGTTTAGTTTTTTTTTTCAAATAGCTTACATTTTTTAAAAACTAATGTTTTGCAGGAAGACCGATAGCTGAGGCGTACAAGAATACACCTCCACAATGTGATGTTGAACAGTGGCGTCACATGTATGATATATGGTCAAGAGACAAAAATAAGATAAAAACTAAAATTTTTATTTCAACATTTTATTATTATATATTAAAATGTTTACAATTTATTTGTAGGCAGTTTGTGAAAAAAATAAATAGAATAAAACCACCTTTTCGATGTCATATAGAAGAGAAAGAACAAACATTCATGAATTGGAAAGAGAATTTGTAAATATTTTATCCTATTTATTATTTTATTGTTGACTCAAAAAAATTTTATTCTGACATTATCACATATTGTAAACAGGTACAAAAAGAAAGCTATCCTCCTACACGTTCAAAGATGTTCTAAATGACGCAAACTCACGAAGGACCCAATGGGTCAGTTGTTTGGAGCAATGAATAGAGTCATCAAATGATAGTATAATTCATAGTCTTTCTCTATTCAAATAAGATTTACTTCATTGTTTTAATAAAAAATATTATCTTTAAGACGAGATGAATCAATTAATGGTTGTCCACCCTTAGACAAATCGGATGGTCAATATCCATTTGGTCCTGAGGACGCATTCATCATCATCTTTGGCAAAGATAGGCTGAGACAGATTAGATGTGGTGGATGAGGGTAAACTCGCAACACCTGGTATGGTGGAAGCAGTGGAAGTGTCTCTTCTTCCATGGCTCCACTAGTCTAGAAGTTGTTGAGTAGGGTTGACAAACAATCAACCCACATTAAGCAACAAAATATAGTCATTAATATGCTGAAGTAAAAAATGGCCGATCAAGAGAGGAATTTTCTGGTGATCGTTGAGCGGCTAATACAACAAATGTTAGCCAGGATTGATAGACTCCCCCCAAATGAATCATTAAGTTCGAGACCACCTCTGAGATTGAGAGAGGAGGATGACAGAGAGGACGATGATGAGGATGACGCATCCTTTGGAGATGATGCATGAGTGACCCTTTTTGTTGTATTTTCTATTAGAGTTGTAATGAATTCTTTATACATTTAATTTTTGAGTTATATCAAAATGTGATTATTATTTCAATAATTGTGAATGTGATATTTGGTTTGCGAATCAATTTGTGGTTGTATTTGTGAAATGTGTAGTGTGTGGATTGAATTGGTTTGTGATTTATGTGGTTTGTGAAATATGGTTCTAGTTTATCAAATGTGGTGTGTGTGAAATTTTTTTTGGGTTTCAATTCATTTATGTACAAATTTTTTTAGTGAATGGGAATGTAAACAAGAATTACATGTTGTACATTAATGTATGGTTGTTCTTGCATGAATTTTTATTTTAGATTCAATTAAATTATTTTTTATTCACAAAAATTATTGGCGACAATGTTACTGACAACGGCTTTAGGCTGTCACCATAACAGTTATTCCATCTTTTGCAGGTTCATCCGGAAGATGGAATAACTGTTATGGCGATGACCAGAGTCTTTGACGACAACAGTAATAGCAACGACTTTAAGGCATTGTGATTAACAATAAGGGCAACAACTATAAGTTATCGTCATTAGCAATAGTAGCGAGCCATCACTAGTGTTCTTACCAACGATGGCTTTCCAGCCATCACTCTTATTGTTAATGGCAACAACTTGCATGCAACCATCGCCAATACCATTGGCAATGGTCTTATTTATGACAGTCTTATGACGGTGTAGGAGGTTTGGATCAACAAAACACACAACTTTGTTGGCTCAACAAATGTTCAACATAAGATCAAAGCCTAAACAATATGGCATCATCTAAGGTTTATTACAACTAATTTAATCAATCTCAAAATAATAATTTACTAGAATAAAACTAAGCTTCATTCATCTCCCAAATCCTCCTATCCATTGTTCCCAAACTCACCTTCAAGGATAGTTTCCTTGGAATCACCTAAAAAAATTTAGAACTGGGTTGAATCACACAAGACTCAGTAGATGCTTCCTATTGTCAATCACTTCTAGAATGCTAAAATAGCCTACTCAAATCCTACCCTTAAATTATATGCATATAATATCAAATAATTTTCACACTATCGTATCATTTGTTTATCTCATTATCATATCATCACATTATACAAGTAATTTATCATCTTAGGATTTAATCTAGACCAAGTTTTTTCATTAATCAAATTTTGTCAACTCGTGCAAGACATTGACTAAGACCTAATTAGCATAACATATAACATTATCCATCCACAAGAAAACTTGGCTTGACACATATGCTTAATGTAAACTAATACTTGTGAACATATATCAAAATTGACTATCTCTACATGCCATGCATATTCTAACTCATTTTTCCACATACCGCAATGTCACCTTCATAACATAAGTCATACTGAATATGTGAATACAACTTGCACCATATTCCCATACATACATATGGAGAAGTAATTTATATAGCTAAAGGAAATCTTTTAGTGCATCTAGGCAGTGTTGCACTAGGAAAAATCACATCATCTGAGTCACTGAATTGATCTAAATTTTTCACTGCCCATAGGCCATATCTAAGGTTTGGTGAAGTGCAAAACACATGATACAATTGCTATATTCACATTCAAAAATACCATATGCTAACTTTTTATATCCTCACAATGCATAAAAAATACTCTAATCTTAAATAATCTCATGCATGACACTCATACCGGCTAAATTAATAGTCTAAGTGAATGAGCTAAATGCATAATTTCTTCTAAATGAACATATACTCTAATAGGCATGTCTCAAAATTTCTACTTCTATGAAAGAAGGCTAATTAGCAAGCAATTGTTAACACATGTCTAAATTATTCTAATCTTAATATAACTAAACCATGTAATCTAAATCCAAATATAGCCATATTAATTGATATCTTAAGATATTCCATGAGGCATAGTTCAAGTACTTCCAAAATTTAATCACAATTGCATGTCACTTATTTCTATTAGTTATCTAAATGCTTTTCAACTTAAAACATAGTTATCTAATTAGAAATAATGTACCTTACATGTCATTAAACATCAGAGATAACTCTATTACCAAGATCAGAATATTTTTTTTAGAAAAATCATCATCCTGTCATGGTCATATTCATTTACTATCATTAAATTAGATCAATACAATTTAACATCTAACCATGGGTCAAATATTAAAATTTAATGTTAAAATAGGTAGAAGACACCTACCTCGATTTTATAAAGTTTAATCATATTTTTTGTGGATTTTCTTCCTCTTATTTTCTTTCTAACACTGCACTGCTTCTAACGTGGCAGCAAGAGCAGTGCAGGAGAGAACAAGTGGCAGATAGGGAGAGTGTGACAGGGGGCTTTTGGCAAAGCGATGATGGGGATTAGCACAAGGTAGATGGTGAGGATGGCTTTGGCACCGAAGATGCAACGGCACAAAATGAAGGAGGAAGCAAACGCAAGCAGTTGGCACAAAACAGGGATGGGGGAGAGGCAACCACGACAAGGTGCATGCAGGCAACTTGAAGTAACAATGAAGATCAAATCTCCTCTGCAATGATTGTAGCTTCTACGCAATGCAGATTTGATGTAATTGACTCAAAGAATAGAGGAAGATGATGAGCAAGAAGAGAGAAGAACAAATTAAAGTAATTGTGCAACTCGAGGGTTTTCCCTCTACACTTTTTCTTTATATATAATCCTACCGAAGTTACATGTGTACAATACAGGGGCCCCTTTGGTCACGATGGAATTACAATTGGAAAATTACATTTCTAGCTCATCCAATGTCTATCTCATGTATTTGTCTAACATGCCCACTCAAATTGAAGGGAGGGAGCACATTCAATTTGCATCGGAGAAATTCAAATTGTACTCTATATAAAGGCTTAGTAAGAATGTCTATTGTTTGATCTCGACTTGCAATATGTTTGATGATAATTTTCTTATCCAAATCTAATTGTCGGATGAAGTGGAAGTCAACTTCCACATGCTTGGTCCTGGATTTAAAAGCTAGGTTTGCTAGATCATGCACCGAGGCAGAAATGAGAGCAATGGCAAAACTAGTAGTAGATTTCTTGTCATCTGCGCAACCTACCCAGTTGGCATCTGTGTATACACGGAACTCAAAAATACTTGGCCGAATGAATAAACCAAAGAGATAAGTAAACTTCAAATATTTAATAATCCGTTTGATAAGAATCATATGACCATTAGTTGAAGTAGCAAGATATTGGCAAACTCTATTTACCACATAGGCCACATCTGGTCTTGTAATAGTAATGTATTGAAGTGAGCCAACTAAGCTTCGAAAAAGGGTATTGAATGAAAGCAACCCAACCTCTCATGTGAGAGGGCCGAAGGACATCCCTTCTTCACCCACCAAAGGTGAGCCATGCTCTTTATCAAGGGGTAGGTATTGTTCTTTGTGGGGTACTATAGCTTTGTGGGATGGAATGAAGGGGGCATCAGCAATGGCTAGCTAGCACTAGAAAGGAAGAAGAAAATATGGTAGCAAGAGTAACATGGGTGACAATTTCGCAGCTATGCGGTGAAGATAGAGGAATGGAAGGTAGTGGAGACAAGAATGTTGGTGTCATAAGGTGAGAGCATTCTAGCTCAAAGATGATAGTGTGGAAAATGTAACAAGAGTGACAATTTGGTAGCTATATAGTAAAGAGGAAGGAGGGGAAGGCACTATGTCTTTAGTGGGCAGGTAGCAAATACAGATACATGGATGCTTGTGTTGGCAGGAGAAAGGTTGCTAGCTTGCCAAGGAGAAACGAGGGGCAGGCATGGGCCCTTGTGTAGATGGAGTTGTCGTTAACGTCAATTAAGGTCTCCTACAATGATCTCGCGAGGGAGTTGGCACAACAGATGGGTCATAGATGGAGAGAGAGAGAGAGAGAGAGAGAGAGAGAGGGAACATGGAATGCCGAGTCAAGACTCAAGCTTGACCCGATCACTTTTTAACCGACCTTCATGATCTAGATCCTAAGTCCCTAACCCAACATTGGATCCAGGCCAGGTGGCACAACCCAACGTGGGGTCGCATGACTCTATGACCCAAACAAGATCCCACCTAAGCGGGCTACCCAACGAATAGTTGTGACTAACCATTAAGATAACTATTGCATGACTGAGAGAGGTTAAATTAAAATAAATAAATTTTATTATTTTTATTCTTATTATATATATATTATATTTTTATTTCAACCCCAGCCAACTAAAGTCAATTTGAGCCCAACCCACATGTTCCCGCCCATGCCAACCTAGGTAGAGAAGGATCACTAGGAAGAAAATAAAAATCGAGGAACAAGAAGAGAGGAAAACTACCAGAGAGCGAGAGAGGCGCGAATGCATTTTTATTCCAATATATTATTTTCTACATTGTTCGGGGCGATATAAGATATAGAATTTTATAAAGAATATCATTTTACAATGCAGTTTCTACAAAATAATTAAATCAACCGCCTTCCTTCTCTATTACAAAATATGGCTCAATGAAAAACTTTTGCATGGGCACTTAGTATCAAAAATAAAATAAACGACCCATAAAAAAATGATTAATATAATTTTATAAATTTGACTTCTAGCTTGATCTAATCCGACCGATAGCATCTCATCTTCTAGAGTTTAACTTCCATATGCCACCAAAGATGTAACAAATCGCTCCAACAGCGATGGCAGCTGGCAACCTCTGAGAGAACGAATAAAAGAGAGCAGCACAACCGTAATAATAAGGGGGGCAACTTAGTGGCTATGCGGCGAAGCGGGGAGGAAGAAAGTTCACCTCCAATGGGCAGGCGATAGGTAGATGACCCCGAAGCAGATCCTCTATGCGGGCGGAAACAAGCAGCAACGGCACAACACTGGCAGCATGGAAGCACGGAGGCACTTGCTGCGGATCCTCTGGATAGAGAGCAGCTCCCACAGTTCAGCCGACGCTGGGGAAGTACTGAGGCTGGCGAGAGCTTCCGTGCACCCACAGAAGCAAACGGGCACAGCAGTTTATTTTATCAATTTTATTTCACGATGAATAATACTGTATATTATATAGTCCCTACAGAATAGATAAAGTAAAACTTGCTAATCTTTTTCACAAAATACGATTCAACTAAGAAGACTTTTAGTTGGACACTCTTAGCATCACAAATAAAATAAAAGATTATGTAAATAAGTTAAAACTAACATACTTTTATAAAATTGAAGTTCACATGGATCCGGCCTGATTAATGAAATTTTATCTTCCCGAGTCCTCCTGTGTGTACGACCGAATATACATCAGACATCCTTCAAGTTCTTGAACAGTAAACGTGGCTGCTGCTGTGTTATACAGTGGATATTTCCACCGCCTAGGCAAATCTCCCTAGCAGTTTTGATCATCACAACCTGGGGATGAATGATGACCGTCAGGAAAATTACTTGTTAACATCTTTGAAGCACACAAGAAAAGTTCGTGGAGACGGGATCCGCATAAGCAATTAGGAAAAGTTGTTCATGTCAAGTTAAAAGAAAGAGTGCAGAGCCATAAATTGACACAGAAAGATCATTTGCTCGCATTAAAGAAAATATTAGAATGTAAAGATACCTCTAGGACAGCACCATTTAAAAATTGACCTCAATATATATATATATATATTATATGCTTAAGTAAGGAGTAGGGAATTTCAAAGGACACTAGTCACACTATTATATTTTATCCGTCCTCTTTAAAGCATAAGCACGTGTTAATAGGATACCATCTGCATCCTGTAGCAAAAGAACAAAGACCAGGATGCTAAATCCAAACCCCTTCATCCTCTAATCCATTGTTTATAGATTTTTGTTGTTTGTTATTCTCCTATGTATGAGTTCCCCTTCTAGGCCAGAATAAAGTTCACGATCTAAGCACATCATTTTTCTTATTCTCTTTCTAGGCCAGAATCAAGTTCAGGATTTTTGATGTATCCGGAGACTAGAGTTTGGAGATCAGATATTTCTAGATGATACTGATGGAGGCTACATCATTCGTTACACCTTATTACGAAAGCCGAAAGCCACTTGCGTATGACTCATCAAAATAAAAAAAAAGAATGTTTAAGCATGAATTTGAATAAATCCACAAGATGATGAATATATTTTAAATAAACTATAAACGGTACCAAGAGCAACTCAAATGAACTTGTGTATCGACGATATATTGCCATGGTCTAAGAGAAAAAAATGTAGGTTTTTGAACTATTGTCTATACTGTGAAATTTCGCCCTAAACAGCAATTTTAACAGTTTGCCACCATGTATCCTTAATCCGTTGACTTTTGAGAATTAGTAAACATCTACAAGCACTTTACCCAGAAAGATCAATCTTGTATCTTTTTCAAGTAGTTGATACTCACATGGCAGTCCAAATAAATATCATAAAAAAGAGATACTTGAAAAAAAAATATTTAGAAGATGGCATCTGCAATTCAACCACTTTCAATGACCTTCAGAGGCTGTGAAAACTGTGCTGAGTATGAGTTAACAGTTAATTTTGTGAGTAATGATTTCATAATAACAGCTAGATATTCTATCCATTTCTCTTTCCCTTTTCACAAGGTAACAAGCCCAGGATAGGTTCATAACAACTAATTCAATCTTAGACTACAGATTCATGAATTCTTAAGGCCCTGTTTGGTAATAACATTAGACATCTATTACTATCAATCTTGAACTTGATATCGATACAAACTATAATGAGATGTTTGGCTACTAGTATCAATTTTAAAACTTGTACAGCAAATAAAGTATGTCACCTAATGCAAGTGTTAACTTGTATCAATTTTGATATTGATACTTAATGCCCTGTTTGGTAACACTATTTGGTACCTCTATCACTATCAATTTTAAAATTGAAATTGATAAGAATCATTAAAAGGTGTTTGGTTAATTGTATCAATTTTAAAATTTATAGTGTAAAGAAAGCATACCATGTAATACAAGTGTCAACTTGTATTACTTTTGATATTGATACTCCGACATTTGAAAATATTAATATCAATATTTAAATAGTACTAAAAATGAAACTCTAACCAAACGGGGCATAAAGCCCCAGTTTGGTTAGAGTTTCATTTTTGGTACTATATTAATATTAATATTGATATTTTCAAAAGTTGGAGTATCAATATCAAAATTAATACATGTTAACAATTGTATTACATAACATACTTTGTTTGCACTACAAATTTCAAAATTGATATAATTAACCAAACATCTCTTAATGATTCCTATCAATATCAAATTTAAAATTGATAGTGATAGAGGTGCCAAATAATGTTACCAAACAAGGCATAAATCTCTAAAAATATCCATAGCAAGATTGATATAGTATCATTTCTTATAATCAACAATAAGTGGCATAAAACATGCTATCTCAGATTATGGAAGCTGCATCGATGGTTGTCTCAGATTCATTAAGACTACTAATGACAAGACATTAGTGTAGAATTCAAAGGTAGAATTCCCAGCGAAGTCAACACTAAAACTTCTGTGCTATGGAGCTGCTCAGGTTATTTGGATTGGCTGTGATTAGAATAGAAGACTGCTGCCCATCAACATTCAGCAAGTCTTGTGAAATTAGCTTGGAACATATTACAGGCACGCAATCACCTGTGCTGGCTGAAGGAAACCTAACACAGTAGATACAAATTTTGTGCCACTTTCAAGTTTCAAAGAAGACCCAAATCATTTGTCTTACACTGGTATTGTCGTTTATTTAAGTAGTCTTCAACATCTCATTTTAGACCTTACAAATCTACATGTTATATGGTCATGAAAGAGAATTAGCCATACAGATATTTCAGAAAAGGTCATCTGAGATTTTAGTTTGCCAAATAATCTACGTTGGAGTCCATGGAATGAAAAGAAGAAAAAAAGAATATACGAGAAACCATTTTAATCTCCAGCTGAGAGTTACGATCTGCTATGAGGTTTAAAAAAAAATGGGTGGAGGCCGGGTATCTGGAGAACGCTGAAGATTCTTGTGAGAACTTTGGAATTTTTATCAAATATTTAATTTATTATTAAGATGTCATGTTTCTCATTCGACAGAAATTTGTTTCATTTGAGAAATATGTTAGATTATTTTTTAAGTTTTATTATTTAAATTCAACCTCTGCCCACAGAACAAATTTGGTGTTAATTACACGGGCAACATAGCACCATGGTATACCGGGTCGCCCGACCCAGTCGGTTTCCGGGCCGACCGGCCCGGAAACGGTCCAACCGGGCCGACTACAAGCCGGCCCGGCTTCGGGTCGTGTGACCCGGCAACCTGGTCGACGACCCGGCCGACCAGGTCACTAGCGGCCAAAAGGCCGCCCCCCCCCCCTAAGTGCTTAGTGGGGGCGGGCTTTTTCCCCCACTTAAGGGGGTTCGTGGCGGGGACTTCCCCCCCACCCCACTTAACACTAAGTGGGGTGGGTGAGTCACCCCACTCACCCACCCCACTTATTTACAAAAATGCCCCCCTCCTTGGGGGCTATAAATATCCCCCAAGGGGGAGGCTTCTACTCCACACCAACCTCCTTAAACATCTCCTCCCCCCCTCCATTGATCACTCTTTCGGTCTCCCCCTCCCACTGATCACTCTTTCAGTCTCCTCACCCTCTCACTGATCACTCTTTCGGTCCTCACCAGTCAACAGCTCGTCCCTCCACTCAGTTCTCACCCCTCAACGGCTCACCCTCTATGAACTCTGAATTATTTTCTCTAACAGTGTGTTTGAGACTCTCAAAGCTGTGATACTTCCCGCTGCACTCGGATACTTTCCG
Source organism: Cryptocoryne crispatula var. balansae (assembly GCA_036172225.1). Taxonomy (NCBI): domain Eukaryota; kingdom Viridiplantae; phylum Streptophyta; class Magnoliopsida; order Alismatales; family Araceae; genus Cryptocoryne; species Cryptocoryne crispatula. Next base: position 39,540,048 of record CM069918.1, on the reverse strand, counting down.
CTCCACCTAATGTCGTTCACACTCTAAAAGCGTTGTTTTTGACACTCTCAAAGCGGTGTCTTTGCCACTCTCAATTATATGTTGTATTATTTATATTGTGGATTACTTTTCTAACATGTCTTCTCCAAGCCGTGAGACTTCCCGCTCCACCCGGAATGACCCAGCTTGGCTCCATTGCACGGTCGTGTCAATAGAGCAAAGAAAAGTAAAATGCAAGTATTGTGACAAAGTTCTATACGGTGCAACTTACCGATCAAAGCATCATCTTGTCGGTATCAAGGGAGATGTTGCACCGTGCACACGGACTCCGCCTGAGGTAAGAGCCCAGTTTAGACAGCATCTTCAAGCCTTAGAAAGATCCAAAGGAGCTTCAAAGAGACATCAGGACATTGTGCGTGAAGAAATTGCGGAACCTGCAAGACGTTCGCTACACATATACGGCACTGGACAAAAGCGACCGGAAAAAGTCAATACCAAGAATTTGATGAAGGTATGTAATAATTAATATTTGATATTTTACAATAATATACGTATTTAACATAGCAAACAGATGACTTAACAAGAGCCATGGAGGCAAGCCGAAGGTCATTCGTCGACGAAGACATGTATCGACGTACCGGGCGGTTTATGGGTCAAGGTTCTAGCAATGGGAGTGGACGTGGAATCGAAAACGGGAGAAAATCAAATCTTGACCCTGAACAATATATCTACGATCTCACCCGAGATGACGACCTGGCAGTTGGCCCTATAGATCCGGTCATCACACGACTGCGCCAAAAGTAAACCATCATCAACACAGCATTAAAGAACTTGAAGTTATGCAAGGAGAAGATCGGGCAGGCAACTTCCAGATGGTTCTTTCATAGTAGTATACTAGCTAACGCTGCAAAGAGGCCTTACTATGAGTCCATGATTAACACAATAGCAGACGTCGGTCGGGGGGTGCCGGGACCAACTCCAAGGGAGATCTACAACACATATCTTCCATTGGAGGTAGCTGACATTAAAAAATATGTCAAGACATTCGAACGTATCTGGGACGAACGTGGATGCACACTGATGACCGACGGTTGAACAGGTTAGTCTTTTTTAGCATAACATTGTGATACAAATCTTTATAAATTTTAAGTTTAGATATAACATTTTATCCTCTTAATAGGTATTACTAAGAACACAATGATCAACTTTCTCGTTTACTGTCAAGTTGGGACCGTCTTTTGAAGTCGATGGATGCATCTGGACAGGTAAAGAATGCAACTTACCTGTTTGATTTAATTGATAGTGTTGTCGAGGAGATTGGTGAGGATCGAGTTGTCCAAGTAGTGACAGACAACGCAGCTGCCTACAAAGCTGCTGGCCAAATGTTGATGGCCAAGAGACGGAAGTTATATTGGGCACCATGCTCCGCCCATTCCATAGATTTAATGCTAGAGGATATTTGCAAAGATCCTCAAATTGATCGAGTTGTCAAGGCCGCCCAATATATTGCATCATTCATCTATAACCATAATTTCATCCTGACCCTGATGAGAGAGTACACAAAGGGTCGAGAGCTCCTACGACCCGGGGCTACACAGTTTGCATCACACTACATATCTTTGGAGAGTCTATTTGAACATAGGCGTTGCCTAAACCAAATGATACTTTCTCCGGGGTGGGCTAACTGGATTGCTAGAGGTAATCCATCAGACAAACAAAAAGGAAGGAAGGTGGAATAGACAATGGAGAGTGGAGACCTTTGGCGGCTCGTAAAGAAAACACTGAAAATTGTCGGTCCATTAATCAAAGTCCTCCGAATAGTCGATGGAGATAAGAAGGCGGACATGGGGTATCTTTATGATACGATTGAGCGGGCAAAAGAAGATATTTCGAAAAATGTATCAGATTTTACCATGTGGTGAGACATCATTGACCGTCGATGGGAGAGAACGTTGTACCATCCTGTACATGCAGCTGGTATGTTCTTTACAATTTAGTCAAATAAAATTTCTTAATTAAATTGTTAGTTTTTTGGTCGATGCTGACAATGAACTTTTCCATGGTCAATTACCAGGTCATTTTTTCAACCCAAGATATTACTACAGTCCAATCTTCAAGCCTATCAATGAACTATTGGACAGCGTAAAGAAAGTCATTCGGAGAATGCTTGGGGACGATGACCGTTCAATTATTGCAACAAATAAGATACATGATTATAGGATGATGTTATTTCATTTCGGGACAGCAAGAGTGAAACGAGCAGTTATGCTTCTTAGTCCAGGTATGTATAGTTAAATAAAGTCAACTTTATAATTACATAATTAACTTATGAATATTATTATGTACTAAGACATAATGATAATGTGCAACTGACTGGTGGAAGGATCATGGAAGGGCACTGGGATATGAAGACTTGGCTAGTGTTGCAATCCGAGTACTAAGCCAAACCACGTCCGCTTCCGGTTGTGAAAGAAATTGGTCAACGTTTAGCCTTATTCATACGAAACAAAGGAATAGGTTAACATCACAGAGACTTGAGCAGCTAGTCTATTGTCACTATAACATGAGGTTGAAGCTAAAAAATTTAGAGAAGATAAGAGAGAACCAGAGGGAGGAGCAAAGGTGGGTACAACAAGCAAGTGGAAGACGAATTGAGGTGCCCACTGTACAAGAACCGGAGGTTGACTTAGAGGAGATATTTCAACAGAAAATCCTATAGAAGCCTGGGTCAACGAACGTAAGGGGTTGGGTGAACCAGAGTTCAACCCCGATGATCGAGAATGGGCACGAGGGGAACTTGACAATGTTCCTCTTTCCGAGGATTTTCGGATCCCTCCTTCTGTGGCGAAAACGCAAAAAACCGGACAATCTTCTCGTCAAAGTAGACAATCAAAGGGCAAAGGTAAACAGGTTGCAACTGACCCTCTTGATATTGCTAATCTCGACACAATTGACGAGACAAGGGAAGATACACCGGAGCCTAACATACGATTGCAATATCAGACGTCGGATGATTCAACTTCTAAGAGTAGTAGTGACGGAGATGACAACACGTACGGCAGAGGTAGAGGAAGCACCGCCGGCACCACTTCTGGTCAAGAGAGAACTAATCCAGAGACACCCCCTCCACAGCAACAGCCGCACTTTACGAAAGAGGAGCACTATACCCACGCAACACAGGATGCTGACCACGGGGCAAGACAACATGGGTATGGTGCAGAGTTAGAACCATCACAGGGTTCTTGATGTCCATTATATCAAGGGCAGGATTATGGGATGATGCAGCCTTTATTTAATAGTTCTACTACGTATTCATATGATAGTTACGGTGGTTAATTTTCGTTTTATCGTAGGATAATTGTACGAGGCACTGACGAGTATAATCAGTTTGTCCATATGTTTAATGCGTCGTACTCTTCCTCAATGTCATGGGCAGAGTACATACATTATGTAGAAGAACAATTTAATGTCATGTTTGAATGAATGTTTAATGAGTCATGTTGAATCATATCTATTATTTTTATTTAATTTTTAAGTATTTTTTCTGATTTTTTTCTAATTTTTTCCATTTTTTTATTTTTCTCAAAAAAATAAAAAAAAACAACCTGATCGGACCGGGTCGGCGACCCGGTCCGACCGGGCCGGGTTGAGGGTCGGCCAACCCCCGACTATTTCTTCCTTGCATAGCACACTATATAAAGTAATAAATTCGAGCGAAACAAGGAAATGTATTTTCACTCTCTTTTGATCTAAAATTAACTTTTTAAGGTAGTTGTTATGTTTATATATAATATTATTTGTTTGTTTGCCTATAGGTTATATTCATTAACAATTTGGTCATCCAATTAATGTTGTATGATTTTTTATGAAGTATCTCATTTTATCAATGCCATTTTTATAATTTATTTACTTTTTTTGTAATCATTTTGTTAACTCATTCTATTCCGTTAATATCATTTTCATTTTTGATATACAATGGTATAAAGGGAACGAGAGAAATAAGAATGCGGTAAATATCATTACTAATAAAACATTGAGAAATACAATATAGTGCAAAAAGAGTACCAGATAAGATTATCCTTCCAAAAATTTTTATAGAAGGAAAGCTAATTTATATAGTTAGTGTTTATGCTCAATAAATTAGATTAGGAAAGAATATTAAAGAAAAATTTCGGGAGGATACACACGACATCATGTGTAGCACGACAAATGAATAGAAAATATTTAGTGAAAGAGTTCAAATTGAGTATGATCAAAGTGATTGTTGTGGATATGAAGATGTTCACTGAGACATTTTTTATTTGTAATTTTAATGAAAATAAAAGCATCATTGATTTATGTGTAAGATCGTATACAAATACTCATTTTATGGTAGGAGAATGTCATTCAATAATATTTAAAGGTATATAAAAGAAAATCAAAATGACTTCATTCTTCCATAACAGACTAATTATGCTTTTTGCAAAGATTGTAAAGTTATTCCAAATTAAAATTTAACAAGTCAATATAAGCAAGGAAGTCCGGGTTAGGGGGTTGGCCCGAGGGCGGTCGGCCCCAAATCCAACCCGGTTGGACCAGGTCGCGACCCGAGTTGGATGGGATCGGATTTATTCAATTTCTTCAAAAAATATTTAAAAATATAAAATTAATTGAAAATAAGAAAAAATAAAAAATGCATACTATATATTTACATATACATAAATATAATTATATAATTGAATATGAGTGTTTAACTATGAATACAAGAAAATATGATTTTTTTGTATGTTGTATTAGTAAATGTTGGGAAAAAATTAATCTCAAGTGAGAGAGTAAAGACAATTAAGAAATAATTTTATAAAATTTAAATATGTATCATATATTTATAATCATAAATCTTAACTATATATAATAGTATAAATGATAGTAAAATATTGTTATACTATTAATAAATGGGACATTCAGGAATCGTGGATTGACTTGCACAATCAGGTCACGGAGGTCAAGGGAGTAGCACCCCTTGTGGGGATATCGGGGGGCAACCCCCCCCCCCAAAAAAAATTATAAGACCTAGCAATCGGGTTGCCTCAACCGGGCCGAGGCTAGGTCAATCGTCCCAGATTCCGACCAAGTCACCCAACTTAGTCTTACCCCCGGGCGACCCAACTTTCCATGAACATAAGTCATAGTTCAATACCCTGATGTGCTATCTCGAGGTTAAGCAAGGGATTGAGCGAGGAAGCCTATCTCCTCCAAAATATGAGGATTCCTAGGAATCTTAACTTGTTAGTTGGCCTTTAATTTCAAAACTCCCTCTCTACGAGGGTTGAAGTGGTGCACTCTTATGTGTTAAGAGTATGGCAATGCTGCCACAGCTACGTGTATGGAATATATGAAGCAGATTGTTGGCGCCATCAATTGTTTTTTGTTGGTATTAAACTTTAAATTAATGGGGTGGCCCAACAAGATCCTTCGTGGTCCAAGCATGCCAAATTCTATGTTGATGTTGCCAATTTAAGTTTACCAATCATAGGGTGGGAATAAGAAGGGGACCCTACCGCTACCCAGCACACTCCAAATCTTCCGGACTAAATGGTGGGAAGGATCCACTAGAGTATCCTGCCTCTAACCATGTCATTAGTAGCCGAGCCAAACAATGGGAAGGCTCCACTGTAGTGTTCCCTGCCACTGGTCATAGCATTAATAGCCAAGCCAAATACATTAATAGCCAAGCCAAATAGTAGGAAGTATGGAATATGAGGTTGCCACCCGGATTGTGACCCGGGCCTGACCCGATCTATTTTTGGGCTGACCGACCAAGTCCCGACCCCAAGACCCCGATCTGATAGATATTTTAAATTTATTTTTTATCACAACCCTGGCCGACTAGTCCCGACCCGGTCAACCCAGATCGGTTTTGGCCCAACTAACACGCTTTCGACCCTCAACCCCACCTACCTTGGTAGGAAGGCTCCATCGGGTACTATTGGCACCCAAAATTTGTATAAACTTTGAGGAAGTAGAAAATAGAAAATTACTTTCACTCAAATCCTATTTTATATGAGATTCATGTCCTAAAACCAAAAAAGAAATAGTCGGGGATCGGCCTCGGGTCGGCCGGCCCCCAGCCTGGTCGGGCAAGGTGGCCAACCCGGTTGTGACCCAGTCCGACCGGGTCGCTTTTTTTATTTTTAAAAAAAAAATAAAAAAAATGAAAAAAATCAGAAAAATTACCCAAAAATTAAAGAAAAATAATAGATATGATTCAACATGATTCATTCAACATTCATTCAAACATGACATTAAATTGTTCTTCTACATAATGTATGCACTCTGCCCATGATATTGAGGAAGAGTACGACGCATTAAACATATGGACAAACTGATTATACTCGTCAGTGCCTCGTACAATTATCTTACGATAAGACGAAAATGAACCACCATAACTATCATATGAATACGTAGTAGAACTATCAAATGAATGCTGCATCATCCCGTAACCCTGCCCTTGATATGATGGACACCAAGAACCCTGTGATGGCTCTAACTCTGCACCATACCCATGTTGTCTTGCCCCGTGGTCAGCATCCTGTGTTGAGTGGGAATAGTGCTCCTCTTTCGTAAAGTGCGGTTGTTGCTGTGGAGGGGGTGTCTCTGGATTGGTTCTCTCTTGACCAGAAGTGGTGCCGGCGGTGCTTCCTCTGCCTCTGCCGTACGTGTTGTCATCTCTATCACTACTACTCTTTGAAGTTGAATCATCCGACGTTTGATATTGCAATCGGATGTTAGGCTCCGATGTATCTTCCCTTGTCTCGTCAATTATGTCGAGATCAGCAATATCAAGAGGGTCAGTTGCAACCTGTTTACCTTTGCCCTTTGATTGCCTACTTTGACGAGAAGATTGTCCGGTTTTTTGCCTTTTCGCCACAGAAGGAAGGATCCGAAATTCCTCGGAAAAAGGAACATTGTCAACTTCCCCTTGAGCCCATTCCCGATCATCAAGGTTGAACTCTGGTTCGCCCAACCCCTTACGTTCGTTGACCCAAGCTTCAAGAGGATTTTTCTGTTAAAATATCTCCTCTAAGTCAACCTACGGTTCTTGTACAGTGGGCACCTCAATTCGTCTTCCATTTGCTTGTTGTACCCGCCTTTGCTCCTCCCTCTGGTTCTCTCTTATCTTCTCCAAATTTTTTAGCTTCAACCTCATGTTATAGTGACAATAGACAAGTTGCTCAAGTCTCTGTGATGTTAACCTATTCCTTTGTTTCGTATGAATAAGGCTAAACGTTGACCAATTTCTTTCACAACCGGAAGTGGACGTGGTTTTGCTTAGTACTCGGATTGCAACACTAGCCAAGTCTTCATATCCCGGTGCCCTTCCATGATCCATTCACCAGTCAGCTGCACATTATCATTATGTCTTAGTACATAATGATATTAATAAGTTAATTATGTAATTATAAAGTTGACTTTATTTAACTATACATACCTGGACTAAGAAGCATAACTGCTCGTTGCACTCTTGCTGTCCCGAAATGAAATAACATCATCCTATAATCATGTATCTTATTTGTTACAATATTGAACGGTCATCGTCCCCAAGCATTCTCCGAATGACTTCCTTTACGCTGTCCAATAGTTCATTGATAGGCCTGAAGATTGGGTTGTAGTAATATCTTGGGTTGAAAAAATAACCTGGTAATTGACCATGGAAAAATTCATTGTCAGCATCGACCAAAAAGCTAACAATTTAATTAAGAAATTTTATTTGACTAAATTGTAAAGAACATACCAGCTGCATGTATAGGATGGTACAACGTTCTCTCCCATCGACAGTCAATGATGTCCCACCACATGGTAAAATCTGATACCTTTTTCGAAATATCTTCTTTTGCCCGCTCAAGTGTATCATAAAGATATCCCATGTCCACCTTCTTATCTCCATCGACTATTCGGATGACTTTGACTAATAGACCGACAATATCCAGTGTCTTCTTTACAAGCCGCCAAAAGTCTCCACTCTCCAATGTCTGTTCCACATTCCTTCCTTTTCGTTTGTTTGATGGATTAACTCTAGCAATCCAGTTAGTCCATCCCGGAGAAAGTATCATTTGGTTTAGGCAACGCCTATGTTCAATAGGCTCTCCAAAGATATGTAGTGTGATGCAAACCGTGTAGCCCCGGGTCGTAGGAGCTCTCGACCATTTGTGTGCTCTCTCATCAAGGTTAGGATGAAATTATGGTTATAGATGAATGATGCAATATATTGGCCGGCCTTGACAACCCGATCAATTTGAGGATCTTTACAAATATCCTCTAGCATTAAATCTATGGAATGGGCGGAGCATGGTGCCCAATATAACTTCCGTCTCTTGGCCATCAACATTTGGCCGGCAGCTTTGTAGGCAGCTGCGTTGTCCGTCACTACTTGGACAACTCGATCCTCACCAATCTCCTCGACAACACCATCAATTAAATCAAACAGGTAAGTTGCATTCTTTACCTGTCCAGATGCATCCATCGACTTCCAAAAGACGGTCCCAGCTTGACAGTAAACGAGAAAGTTGATCATTGTCTTCTAGTAATACCTATTAAGAGGATAAAATGTTATATCTAAACTTAAAATTCATAAAGATTTGTATCACAATGTTATGCTCAAAAGGACTAATCTGTCCAACCGTCGGTCATCAGTGTGCATCCACATTCGTCCCAGATACGTTCGAACATCTTGACATATTCTTTAATGTCAGCTAACTCCAATGGAAGATATGTGTTGTAGATCTCCCTTGGAGTTGGTCCCAGCACCCCCCGACCGACGTCTGCTATTGTGTCAATCATGGACTCATAGTAAGGCCCCTTTGCAGCATTAGCTGGTATACTACTATGAAAGAACCATCTGGAAGTTGCCCGCCCGATCTTCTCCTTACATAACTTCAAGTTCTTTAATGCTGTGTTGATGGTGGTTTGCTTTTAGCGCGGTCGTGTGATGACCGGATCTATAGGGCCAACTGCCAGGTCGTCATCTCGGGTGAGATCGTAGATATATTGTTCAGGGTCAAGATTTGATTCTCTCTCGTTTTCGATTCCACGTCCACTCCCACTGCCAGAACCTTGACCTATAAACCGCCCGGTACGTCGATACATGTCTTTGTCGACGAATGACCTTCGGCTTGCCTCCATGGCTCTTGATAAGCCATCTGTTTGTTATGTTAAATACGTATATTATTGTAAAATATCAAATATTAATTATTACATACCTTCGTCAAATTCTTGGTATTGACTTTTTCCGTATATGTGTAGCGAACGTCATGCGGGTTCCGCAATTTCTTCACGCACAGTGTCCTGATGTCTCTTTGAGGCTCCTTTGGATCTTTCTAAGGCTTGAAGATGCTGTCTAAACTAGGCACTTACCTCAGGCGGAGTCCGTATGCACGGTGCAACATCTCCCTTGATACCGACAAGATGATGCTTTAACCAGTAAGTTCCACCGTATAGAACTTTGTTGCAATACTTGCATTTTATTTTTCTTTGCTCCATTGACACGACCCTGCAATGGAGCCAAGCTGGGTCATTCCCATGGATCGCGGGATCGGAATCGGAATCGATATCGGTGGGTACCGATCCGATCCGGATCGGACTGATTCCGATCGATCCAATGGAAGAAAATCGATCCAGAATCGGCAAAAAAAACAAAAAAAACGATCCGATTCCGATTCCGATCCGATTCCGGACCGATTCCGGCAGATTCGGACCGATTCTAGCCGATCCTGGTCGATTCGACTGGAATAGCAAAAAAAAAAAAACGATCCGATTCCAATTCCGATCCCTATCCCGACCGATTCGGCCGATCCGATTCCGACCGATTCTGTCGGAATTTTTTTCCGGATCGGTTCTTCAGCCAAGAAGCGGATCGGCAATGGCCGATCCGATCTAGGAATCGGCCGATTCCGATCCGAATCGGTTGATTCCACAATATATGGTCATTCCGGGTGGAGCGGGAAGTCTCATGGTTTGGAGAAGACATGTTAGAAAAGTAATCCACAATATAAATAACACGAAATAAAATTGAGAGTGGCAAAGGCACCGCTTTGAGAGTGTCAAAAACAACGCTTTGAGAGTGTGAACGACACTAGGTGGAGCGGAAAGTATCCGAGTGCAGCGGGAAGTATCACGGCTTTGAGAGTCTCAAACACACTGTTAGAGAAAACAATTCGGAGTTCATAGAGGGTGAGCTGTTGAGGAGTGAGAACTGAGTGGAGGGACGAGCCGTTGACCGGTGAGGACCGAAAGAGTGATCAGTGAGGGGGGGGGGAGACCGAAAGAGTGATCAGTGGGAGGGGGAGACCGAAAGAGTGATCAATGGAGGGGAGGAGGAGATGTTTAAGGGGGTTGGTGTGGAGTAGAAGTCTCCCCCTTGGGGGCTATAGCCCCCAAGGAGCGGGCATTTTTGTAAATAAGTGGGGTGGGTGAGTGGGGTGACTCACCCACCCCGCTCAATGTTAAGTGGGGGAGAAAAGTCCCCCCCCCCACTAACCCCCTTAAGTGGGGGAAAAAGCCCCCCCACTAAGCACTTAGTGGGGGGGGCCTTTTGGCCGCCAGTGACCCGGTCGGCCGGGTCGCGCGACCCGAAGTTAGGCCGGCTTGTAGTCGGCCCGACTGGACCGTTTCAGGGCCGGTCGGCCCGGAAACCGACCGGGTTGGGCGACCCGGCTGACCGGGTCACCGACCCGGTATACCATGCCTAAAACAACTTAGGATCTATGCGTATGGGATGTCCAAGATGCCTTATTTCATGGTTGTGCTACTTATAGTTGAGATGCATTGAATGCGGACACTTGGCATCAAAATATAAACCTAAGTGGATTCATCAAAATCAGATGGAAGCGAAGAAGCTCCATGCTGCCAATCTTGGACTTGGTGCATATTAAGTCCCATCGTAACAAGTAAACAAGTAAAAGAGGCATACATGTTATTGTCGACTTCCTTTCTCCTGTTTACATGTATTGGAATAGGAGAAGATGAATAGGGCAACTCTTCTCTCAATTCTGCCACTGCCAAAGAAAGTATGGCAATCAAAGGATGCCTATCCATTTGGATGCCCTCGGAAGCCTATAGAACTTGATGAGTCCAGCCAGTCCAGGATACCAAGGCTGCAAGTTCGGATACATATGTGTGAAGTTGTCAAGACCGGGATTGTCATCCATTCCAACTAAAAGAAGTATATTTGATGCCTAGTTGCACCTATGAACGGTGAAAGGGAGAGACTCACGTTCTCAGACCGTTAATTTGTTAAATGGTTATACAGATGAGAAGTAAAGGACCCAGGCCTTGATAGACCCTGTAGGTCTAAAAAACAGCCAGGAAATCAACCCCCATTCAGCCCTGTTGAATACTACCAGATTTGAACATAGACAAGGAAGAACAATAAAAAATAATTGGAGGAACTGAATTCTGTCAGATCCCATACATACTTAAATCGTAAGTGAATGCATCCTCTTGAATTCAACCCCGGTAGATGCTTAAGTATGCATCCAAGGGCAGACATGTGACAATAAAAACATGATCAATGTGGAATCAAGGAAGGCAACGACCTAGCTATGGACCGAGTCAGCCCGGCCCAGACCCGACCTGGTCCGGCCTCTATTCAAAAAAATAATAAATAACATAAAATATTAAACAAATGAAAAAACAGATAATATGACTAAAAAATAATTTTATTCAAATCTTACATTTTCTAGTTGCTCAGTGTAATTTATGTACTCTCCCAATATCATTCGAGTTAAATTCATACCGTTATACAAGTATACATAATAATCATATTCATCACTCCCTCCTAAAATAACTTTAGAAGAAGATCCCCAAGAACCACCACAATTATCATAAATGAACTGTATCGAAGTGACTGATGAGAATCTATAATTTATTATATAATCCTCTTAGTGATATGTAGGGAACTAAAAATCTTGAGATAAATCGACTCTACAGGTGGAGCATAGTTGTTAAGGTGAAGGCACCCACGACGTTAAAGAATGTCAAATCTTCTAGGCAACAAGACAGTTGTTTAAGTGCCACCTAGGTAGTCAAGTCACTAGCATTAGATATATATGTATATATATGTATATATATACACAAATATATATAATTAAATGTTAATACTATATATATTTATGTATACATACAAACATATATATAATACAATTATATTTGTATACTATAATTGAATGTGTGTTTACGTGTGCACACATGTAAATATGATTTTATTTTTTTAATTACAAATGAATTGATGTATATTTTATGAGAAAACTAATATCAAAGTGAGAGAAAAGAGAATTAAGAGAGAACATAAATTTTAAATATACAACATATAGTTATATAATCACAAATCTTAACCCTATATAATGTTACAAGTGATAGCAACATATGTTTACAATATTATAAAATGGACGTCCACGAATCATGAATCGACCTGCACAGTTAGGTTGCGGGGGTCAAAGGGAAAGCATCTTTTGTTGTTCAGGGGACAAAACCCTACGAAAGAAAGTAGTCATAAATGAGACCTTGGGCACCTTGGGTGCCAAGACTGACACCTTGGCCACCTAGCAGGTGCCTTGGGCACCTATTAGGTCCCCCATAAGGCGCTTTGGCAAAGCGCTGCTAGAAAAGTGCCTTGCCACCTAGGCGCTGCCTCGCTTAGGCGAGCGCCTTGACAACTATGAGGTAGAGTGTTCTAGTATTGATCGCCACCCCATTGTGTGTGTTCATCTCCTCCACCTCCACCTTTTGACCTCACACTGTGGTCCACATCTAGCATCATGTGTGTGTAATACTCTTCATTTGTGAAGTGGTGCGACCTCGTAGGGTGAATCCCCAAATCTATTGTCCTCCTTTCACTAGAAGCAGTGTTGGTGCCATCTTTGTTCCTTGCTCCATCGTCACTACTCTTTAAAGTTGAATTATCCAATGTTTGGTATTAAACTTGGATGTTTGACTCTGATGTGTCTTCTCACTCATCGTTGATCGTTTCCACATTTGTAATGTCAAGGGGATCAGTTTAAACTCGTTCCTCCCTACCCTTACTTTTCTTACATTGGCAAAAAGACTCCGAATCTTCCGTTGCTTTGTCACCGATGGAAGAATTTGAAATTCCTCAGAGAAAGGTATATCGTCAAGTACTCCTTGAGCCCATTCTCAACCTTCTGGCTTGAACTCTGATTTGCCTAAACCTTTACGATCATTGACCCAACCTTCCAATGGATTTTGCTCATTAAAAATTGTGTCCAAGTTGATATCCTCCTCCGGTATAGTTGGCTCCTCAATCCGACATCCAGTAGCTTCCTCTTTCCATCTTTATTTTTCTTTATAGTTCTCCCACATCCTCTCTAAATTCATAAGTTTCAGCATATGTTGCAGTGACAATAAACTAATTGTTCCAATCTTCACAACACCAACCTATTTCTCTACTTTGTATGGATAAGGTTAAACGTCGACTAATTTCTCTCACATACTGAAACCGATGTGATTTGACTTAAGACTTTCATTGTCACATCCATTAAATCTGCATAGTCTAGTGTCTTATCATGATCCATCCATTAGTCAATCGGATGACATCAATATGTTAGAAGATAATTGAAATTCAATGCCCGATTGATTTGAAATATAAATAAAGTATTGGAAGATACGTACCCAAACTCAAGAGCATCACAACTCGTTAGACTCTTAATATTTCAAAATGAAATGCTCTCATTATATAATTGCTCATTTTATTACATACTATGATCAAACAGTTGTCATCACCGAGCATTCTACACACGATCAGCTTCACATCATCTAAAAGCTCATTGGTTGACCTAAACAAGGGACTATAATAGTATCTAGAATTGAAAAAATGACTTGATAATGTATAGATGTTAGTAGAGAACATATAAGTACGTAAAATATACTCTCCAAGAAAATATGGTGAGAAGCGAACTAGGTTGTTCCGAGCTTTAGGAGCTCTTGACCCTTGGCATATTCTATCATTAAGTTGAGGATGAAATTATGGTTGTAAATAAAAGATGATGATTAGGTCAACTTAATTACCATATCGATTTGAAGATGTTTGCATATATCATTTAGCATCAAGTCTATCGAGTGGACAGAGCATGGTGACCAAAATAAACATGGTCTATTGACCATCAACATCTGTCTGATAGCTTTATAAGCAGATATATTATCCGTTACTACTTAGATAACTTGATCCTTCCCTATTTATTTGATAACTCTATCGATCAATTTAAAAAAGTAAATAGTGTTCTTTACCTTTCCCATTGTGTCTACAGACTTCCAAAAGGCAGTTCCAACTTGACAGTGCACTAAAAAGTTGATATCATTCTCATAATTATCTATTAAGAAAAGGACAACACATAAGCTCTAAGCTGTAAAGCTGAAACAAATGTGTACTAACCGGTCCAGCCATCCGTCATCAACATGCATCCTCTTTCTTCCTAAATGTGTTCAAATGAGTTAACATATTTTGTAATATCTTCTACTTTCATTGGAAGACCACTTCCATTAAAAGATTATTGTATATCTCTTTCAAGTTTGATCTAGACACTCCACTCTCAATGTCGGTGATTGTGCCGATCATACTCTCGTAGAATAGGCCCTTTACGGTGTTCATTAATATGTTGTGGTGAAAGAACCATCTTAACATCTCCGGCAAGATCTTCTCCTCACAAAGCATCATGTTCTTCATTGTCACTATCCTTGTCATTTGTCATTGACGTGGGTGAGTGATTACAAGATCCACGAGTCCTATCGTCGGGTCGTCATCTTGCATGAAATAGTGGATCTCCTCCCCTTCTCAGTTGTTGGACTTTTTTCCTTTTCCTCATTTGCTCTGACTTCCTGAACCTTGACTTGCGTATCAATCGGTATGTCTATGCATGCCTTCATATGCGAACGGCTTGCGGGTTGCCTCTATTACTCAAAACAAGTCATATTTTTAACATCATTAAGTAATGATATACATGTGACATTCATATGAACTATTTTAATGAGTAATGACAATGTACCATCGTCGAAGCTTTTGTCTCAAGGAAAACTCAGGCACTCTCAGCTAGTCCCGTATATGTGGACTGAATGCTTGGTAAGTTTGAAATTTTTTTCCCAAATGGTCTCCTTATGCCACTTCAAAGCTCTCTTCACTTGTTCCATTGCTAGTAAGTGCCTATAAAATTGAGTTCTTATTTCAAGTGGAGTCCATATGTATAGGAACATGTTGCCCTTCATCCTAACAAGATGATATTTTAATTAAAAAAAATCCCCGTACATAACTTTCTCACAATATTTATATTACATTTTTCTCTCTGCCATGAAGATCAAGTTACAATGTTTATGTTCTTATTCTTGCATTTGTTTATCTTCATCCTCACGGACTACGTTATCAAGTTCTTCTTCAATCCATGCAAGATCATTGAGGGTCAAACTCTAGAACTGGTTCGGCATCATTCTTGTTCATTTATAATGAAAGTGGATGTTCTTCTTATAAGAGATATTCCAATTGAACATCCCTTTATGATAATCCCTAGTCACCAACATCGTGTCTTTGCTTATAAGAATAACCTACAAATCTTGAAAATCTCTTTAAAAATATTTTCCTGGTCCTTAATGTTAGATTCTTTGCAACATATTATAATGGCAAAATATTAGTTTTTCTACTTTTCACTTGTTAGCATGTTTCTCTTTTTGTGTGTATCAAACTAAAAATGTTCTAGTTTCTCTCACATTGTGATGAATTAGTGTTAAAATATAATACTCGTACGGTAATATCGACGAGTGGATTCCATCCATTCTGATATTAACTTGAATCCACCACTCAATTGCAAAAAAGACAACTAATATAGTGTGTAATCTTCTTACAAAAATATTAAGCATATATCAAATGTTATCAAACATACCAAGATAAACCTTGTTATATGAATACCATAAATTTGGATCATTGTAGACTCCAATTGAATACTTATATGATGACATCTGAAATACAAAATAAAATATTAATTTATTAGTTTTGAAAACTCAATTACTAAGTAAGTCAATTCCTACTTTTATTGCATCTTATAGTGTCATATATAAATATTGTATCACTGATAATGTGACTCATATAACCTTTGCATCATTACATACTTGTTCGTCATATTGTATTCTTGGGTTCAAGAATTATCCTAGCAAAAGTGGAAGACAACTATTAATGACAACAACATATTACTACAAGATTTAAATAAAATCAAACTCAAATTCAAAGCCTTAATTCCAAATGACAAGATTTAAATGAAATATAAGATAAAAATAAATACTTGTGACATGAATATCATGGTGAAATGTCTTATCCCATCTGTTATCCATCATCTTCACCAATTCTTGTAACTTTTTAGATGTTTCTCTCTAATTTTCATCTTCGCTTTGTCCATTGCATCATACAAACCTTATTTGGTTTCTATCACTAAAATCCATTAATCTCTGCACATGTACCATGGGTTCTATATCAGACAAATAGAATTGCACTCTTTCCTACCAACTATTGTCCTCAATAATATGCTTCATCTTTGATAGGATATCAAATTGATCTATTCTGATATGTTTTTGAGCCATGTAATCAATGTAATCAATGTCAGAAGGAATCTCATCAAGTCATGACGATGTCTGTGCAAACTCTCTAGCGTAAGAAAATACATTATAAATTTGGTGGGTCTATGTCATACTAGATCACGACCATCAATATGTTACCTCATCATGTGTAGAACTCTAGGTCTAGGATGCTCATATATGAAGGATGCAATCAATTGTTCTTGAGTTACCAAGGAGCTGATAGATGGCTCCATCCCAATTAAATCTATGGAGTGTGCAGCACAAGACACCCAAAATAAATGTGATCTAGCCTCCATCAGCTTCATCCTTGTAGCCTCATAAGATACTCCATTGTTAGTGACAAACTGCACAATATTGTCTTCATCTATTTCCTCGACAATATCATCCATAAGACCAATTAAATCCCGATGCATCTATATTCTTTATAAATGTGGTACCCATAAAACAATAAATGAAAAAATTTATCATTGATCTCATCGTAATTCGTATTCATCCATGGCATATGACAATACAACTCTTTTCTTTCCATATTGCCTTAAATACATCTATCCCCGAGGTCAACTGATGGGGACCTGGTCCGGTCCATTTTGGGGTTTATTTGCATTTACGTCCATTTGGACATGTTTGTAAATATTTGAGTTTTATTTGTGGTCTTTTCTTTTTATTTGGGTCCTCAAGAGGACATGTATGTAATTAGTCATTTATGATGTCTTATTTGTAATGGGCTCCTCTATTTAAGAGGGCTCACTTGTTGGAATGAAGATAGAGTTATTGTTCAATTTTTGGAACCCTAGGGGCTGCCCCTTGTGCTGGGGCGCTGCCCCTTCCTCTTCACCCCCTCCATGATCGAGGTCGTCCAGCTCCACCTCCGGTGCAGACCGGTCTCTTCGCGACCCTCCAGCGTGGGTGCCTTCTCCTTCTCCTCCGTCCAGCGGCCTCCGAGCCATTCATTCCCCTTTCCCCCTTCACCGGTTCGAATTGGAACCTTACCGACATCGTTCACCCCCGTTTCCGTCCGTTTCGACGTCTCCGACGACCTCGACTTCCTCCGCCCTTCCACCCCCACCTCCGGCGATCCCCGGGGTACCTCCATCGAAGTTCCCAAGTGCTGGAAGGACCCCCCCTTCCCGCCGGATCTGCTAAACCCCTCCGACAGACCCCTTTACGGAAGTCGACGAGACGAGGACGGAGAAGGAAGGAGGAGAAGAAGATGAGGGAGAGATAGGGGAGGTCGGACCCCCCCTAGGGCCCCTCGGCCCTTCCCTACTTCCTCCATGCGCCGGTGGCGGTGGCGGCCTAACCGGCTTCCGCCGGTTCCTCCCCCCCCCCCTTCTGCGCATCAGAGGCCGGCGACCATCGAAGTACACCCCGGCTTCCCTCCTCCCGCGACGGCCTCCTCCGGCGACGACGGCCCATCCGGACACCCTCTTCCTCCTCCGGCGACGACGGCAACTTCGGTGCCCTTCCTCCCGCCTGCGGCTCCGCCGCGGCCATCGACGAGACGAACCCTCGCCCCCCCCACGAGATCGAAGACGGCCCACCCCCGACGCCCGAGCGCGTTCGCGGGCACCTCCCGACGGGGGGCACGCGGCGCCACGGCGCCGGCCGCGTCTCCCTCCCCCGCGGCCAACCGCGGAGAGCCACGCCCCCCCCCCCAGCGTTAAGTCGCGGCCGGGCGAACCGGCACCGGTTCGCCTCCGCCCGGCCGGTCCGGCGACGGTTCGCCCGCCACCGAGCCAAGCCGCCGGTCTAACGTCCAGACCGGGTCAAGACCGCCGGTTTAGGCCGGTTCAGGCCGGTTCAGGGCCGGTTCGGCCCGGTTCGACGGTCCAGGACCCGGTTCAGGGCCTAAACCGGCCGGTTCACCCTGTTTGGGGCCGATTCAAACCATTTTGGGGCCGGTTCAGGCCCGTTTTGAGCGATTCGGGCATGGTTCGACATATTTTAGGCCCGTTTTGACCGGTTTAAGTCCGGTTTTGCTTGTTTACTGCATTCTTAGGTCTTTTGAGCTCCTCCACGGTCCGCTGCAGCACCACGTCGCCGGTCTGTCCCACCTCGTCCCGCATCCTCAACTCATCAACCTTTGCATCCAACCCACCCTCATAAATGCATTTTGAACTCAAGACTCTTAAACCCAGTCTAACCTCTCAATAACAACAATCATCATCTGAAAATATAGGCAGGTGGCTACATGGGCTAGGATACATACATCAAGTCAAGATAAGATAATGTTGTTAATAATTTGCATCAAATTTCAATAACATAAAGAGATTCAAAATAAGTCAAGTATTTTACGTACTTACATGTAAAAACCATTTATAAATTGCTCCATTGTTTTCTTTGCAACCCATATTGTAGTCTTAACTCCTTCAGGGTTTGCTTGATAATCCTTTGACCTCTATCACTACCTATATATGGATGTGTTCGTCGACTGAACTGATTGCGATTAACGGAACTCACTCTCTTAGCCTGATAATATGTAGGGTGAATGATTTTCACATCCGACCGTCTGACAATAGATCCTCCTACCCTCCTCTCCTCATTCTCACATACCTGAGTTTCCTACTTGTATACATTGCTCTTGTTATTTGTACTTCCTCTTCATCACCTGACTTGATGAAGACACAAACTTGCATATATGATTTTTCTTTTTTCTTACTTTTGGACATGAGATTTGTCTCTTCACATCCAAGTAATTTTTCATGTATGTTGACTCTCTACTTAATTTGTATCTTCCTCTGTGATGCTTTCTATGTTAAATATGTTCTCATTTATTCTCTCAACTCCATTAGTACCTTGTCACTCTTCTTCACATTCCCACTCCACCAATGTTTTGTTTAAGGTGATAAACACCTCCATTCATTTCTTTCCCACACCACTTACACTTCACCCTCTTCTTGTCAATATCTAATATATTTGTATTGCCATCTAATGTCATGATGTGCAAGGGCACTGCAGTCCTCATTTGATATTTTTCGTACATAAACAAAAAATTACTTTGTATTAAATTGAATAATTGAACATTAGGAAAATCAAACAGTCTAAACAATCAAACCATCTAGAAGAAGCCGAATGAACAAGCCATTCCCCCACTTATACCCTCAAGGTGGCTGTACAATCACCCACGGGGTGAATGCACAATTCCTCGATGTATAGTCACCCCTTGAGAAAGGTAGTCGAACCAATAAAAAAAAAGAAAAGTTCGAGAAAAAATATATATAACATCTTAAGTGCGATGCAGGATCCAGCATAATCAAGTGCATCAAATAGAGAAGAGTTAGAGCATGCTATATGAGGGACGAGTAGCCAAGATTGGTCACATCCAAGGGTTCAAGCCCTTATCAATCCTGAAGAAGCTTATATAGCAGGAAGCAACGCAATGAACAATCTGCCTAGGACAGAAAAGGCAAGAAATCGAGTGCCAACTACATGGGAGGTCCCATGTCAACTCTCATCTCCAAGACACCGCCCGTCAGAGACATTTATTGGCACAAAAAAATTTAATTGCATTAGGACTTAATTCAATCCAATCCTCAATTGGTCAAGGAATAACCAATTCTCATATTAGGCCCATTTTAGGTTCAATTTATTAAAAAATGAAAAGATAAACCCATGTCCACAATTCACTTCTTTAGATTTAATCAGAGTTGTCAATGTGACAAGGTGTCAAAGGCGTTGGAGGGTGCGAAATAAACAGGCATCGCCTAAGCGGTCAAGACAGTAAGATAATGTGTTTATATATATATGTAATTATGTAGAAGCATAATTACATATTTATGTGTGTATATATATATATTAACTATAAATGTGGGTAGAAAAAAATTTCATACAACTAACAATCATACAACATTTTAAAGACTTATAAGACCTAATAAAATTGACATATAACAAGAATACAATTTATATAAAAATTGAAAACACATGTAGTTGTAGTCTTTAAATTTCTTCCTCTAAACGTCTGCAAAATAATGTTGACAACACAACATATGCAAATACAATATGCACAATAAATTCACATTATCACACGAGGTCACAAGATAACAAAAAGATAGAAATATGAAAATGCTGAAGATCAAGTACATAAGCTAAGTAATCAACTAAAGTGCCTAAAAAAACAAATAACTACTCGAGTTTCAATCCACCACACCACATTCACTCACATGATGATATATCAAATCTTAAAACTAAAAATAACATTCTCTAAAGCCAAGTCTCGGGCATTAGCATCCTCATTTGCATCGCCACCGACTTCATCATTTGTCTCCTCCCATAGTGCAGTGCATCTTCATCATTATCATCTACGTCATCATCCTCTCCATGTTCTTCATCACTATCGTTATCTTCAACTCTCGTTGTCATAAATTGACCACTTAATTCTCCAACAACTCTTTATGTTCTTCTCTCAAAAAACTCCCATGGCATTTTCAACTCTTTAATGACGTTGCATTTGCATCTCCCATCGACAATTCACAATCTTTAAAATGAGAGCATAATTTAATTCTTTTCCTAATTTTTTGTTTCGCAAGATCCATTACGGCATACAAAAAACTCATAGTCAGTTTCTCATCCCCAACAACTAGTCTTAAGACTTGCAAGATTGATTAAGATGCTCTCAAAATCTCTTCAACTACATGTCAAAACTTTACTTGAAAAACAATAGAAGACATGTTTTTCCGTATTTGTCTTTACTCATGCACACTTATGCCAATTATCTAAAGTAAACAATCTTCTCAATCCTCTTTGATCATATCATCATGTAATCTTTCCAAAGTAAGGAAAGATGTAGCAAATCTTGTCACTCCACATCTCTAGTTTCTTTTTTTTTGTTTCTTTTCTCATGTAATATAGTAAACGCATATGATTAAACATGTATGTAGTCACTTTCTTAGCTTTGAAAATGGTATCAACATAAGTTTTTATCTTTCTAATGTCTTATAGCATTAAATCAAGACAATGAGTCACACAAGGTGTCCAAAATAGTTGTTTCCTTTTGTCCATCAACAATCTCCTTGTTAAAACATTGTAGTATGCATTATCTGTCATAATTTGCACCACATTTTGTTCACTAACTTTGTTAATTACTTTTTCAAGGTCATACATAAGAATGGAATCTTCTTTATGGTCAGAGACATCAAGAGATTCCATAAAGAAAATATCTTTTGGACAAATTACCAAGAAGTTTACTAACTTCCTTTGTCTTTTATAGGTCCATCCATCACACATTATAATACAACCATAAAATTTCCACTATCTTTTGTATGTAGAATGCAAATCCTTTGTGCATATCAACAAGGGCATCCACAACATGTGATAACTCAGAGGCGTCACTTCAGACCCAACCCTCATTGCTTGTTCACACATGACATGAAAACGTCTCAATTTAGTGGCATTAAAAGATACCTGCTTCACAAAATCAAGTGGCCACATCGAGCTCAATTTTTAATTATTTTTCCTTGTTGAATTTACTCCCTAAAGTGTCGTGACGTTGGTTGTCACTTTTTCTTGCATCTACAAAATCTTCTGTACACAATTTTGTAAATATATTTATTAGTTCTTTCTTCTTGCTTTTTTCAACAATTAAATCGTTCACACTTCTATTTGTTGATACATTTTCGATTTGCTCACCATCTTCATCACCTTTTTCATCAGAATAATCAATAATCAAATCCAAACTAGAAGTAGACATCTTTCTCTTCTTATTTTTGTTCAACCATGCTAGCATTTTATCAGCTATTTCTTTTGTAATTTTTAGACTTTTTTACATCACTAAACCCACCAATCAATTGTTCATTCTGTCTTTTTATTCTGTCATTTGTAACCAATCCATAAAGTTTATATTTTATTTTATTTTTGTCATTTTCAAACGGC
This sequence comes from Cryptocoryne crispatula var. balansae, assembly GCA_036172225.1. NCBI lineage: Eukaryota > Viridiplantae > Streptophyta > Magnoliopsida > Alismatales > Araceae > Cryptocoryne > Cryptocoryne crispatula. Next base: position 39,517,596 of record CM069918.1, on the reverse strand, counting down.
CAATAAGCGTACTTCCACCCCAAATCATTAGACTTAACCATTTTCTTCATCTCTAATTGATTAACCGAACTAGAAGCTGAGCCAGATGTCATTTTCACAACAATCACAATTCACACTATAAACGACAAGACAACAAACAGTTAAAAGGGTACAAAGTACTCAAATCATAAAAATCAAATTTCAAATGACATTTCTGCTATACGTATAAGGTAAAAAAAATTGAAGAAACAAAAACAACATTGGACAATATTGACGCAACATCGATGCACCAGAGACGTTCAAACATGTAATATTTAAATATTTAAACATAAGAAATGTAAAAAAAAACTACATAATACATAAATGCTAAAAAAAATATTGAAGAAACAAAACAACAAGTTCGGAAGTTATCGACAAACTACAGACGTTTAAACTTACAATATCTTCAACATTTAAGCATAGGAGATGTAGAATAAAATTAAAAACATTCAAATAGATGTTATAACTTATAAGGTTGAAATGAGAAGATAATATAAAAAATTAAAAAAGACAAAAACCTTAGTGTTTGCCTAATGAGGACACCGGGAGACTACATCCAAGAAGACTTTGTTGAAAGTGTTGTGTTGATGTGCGGTGGCAGCAACAGCTGAAGGTGGCTTTTGCGACGATGGTGGAGGCTTCTCTAACTGAAGGCAACACCAGCGATGACCGCAGTGTGCGGATGCGGCGTCTATGTGCGCAATGCGGCGAACGGGAGTGGGGTTCACTTCGAGTATGCATCGGGCTGGCCGGCTGGCCTCTTCAACTTAAAACAAACCAGCCGGTTGAAAAAAAAAAGGAATCGGGTCCACCCTTGCGGCTAGGGTTGTTCACTATTCGGTTCAACCAGAAAAACCACTTTGAACTACCAAATGATTTGGTTTGATTTTTAAGACCCTTGAAACCAAACCAAACTGGTAAACTGAATAACTCAAATTAGATTATATATTTTATTTTAAGTCTATTTAATACAATACTTACGTATCTTTTCTTATAAAAATACTTTTTTTTCAAGAGTTTTTAAGAAAAAATTAAGGAATTGTATAAACATATACATTTAAATTTTAATAGAATATAACTTAAAATGAAATTATATATTGATATATCTACTATACCTTAATAAAATATGATTTGAACTGGACCAAACCAAACCAAACAGAATTAATTTGGTTCGGTTTGGTTTTGCTTGAGAGATTATTTGGTTTGATTTAGTTTGAGAAAACAAACTCAAAAATCAAATCAAACCAAACCGTGAACACCCCTACTTGCGGCCAATCGAGTAAGCAATCCAAGGCATATGCCTTGTAGCTCAACCTAGGCAGCCTTGGAGGGCCACCTTTGCGCCTAAGCGGCACCGCTTAGGCTCTCGCCTTTATGGATTTAATAGGCTGTATTTTGTCTCAAATCAAGCCCATTGAATATCAATTTCGGCCCAATTTAAGGTCAATTTTGCAGCCCTCCTTGTTTACACTATTGGGCTATGTTGCAACTCCCAAATATGTCCATTTGACCCAATTTTAAGACCCATTTAACATGGACATATTGGGCTAAGATGGATGCTTAGATATGGCCCACTCAATTTCCCTTGCCACATCAGCCGCCACCTCACTGCCTCCCATTACTTTGATAGCATCGGGGATGTAAACAAAACACCATCATAAGGAAAAGAAAAGACTTCATGACTCATCTTAAAAGCTGGCATTGGAGAATGAAGAGGCATGGGAGGGAAGGAGTCACTCCAGTCATTTATTTCCTACCACCCTTTCATCTCCCCTACCTCTCTATAAAAGAGCATGATCAATGAAAGGAGAGAAGATTGGATGCCATCAGCTCCAGCAGCAGATCCACCTGCAGTGCAAAGAGGAGGAGGAGAAGGAGGAGAAGAAGGAAGGTAAAGCTCCCCTTCACCATGTAGCCCTTCACCCTTCTCTCATTTCTTCCCTCTTTCTCCTTCCCTCCTTGGGCCAAACCTGTCCTCATCTTCCTCTCTTCCAGCCGGCACACCTAACAGCCCATATATAAGCCATCGAGTCTGCCAAAATAGCCCCAAATGGGGTCTGTTTTGTGCAGATTCAGTCCCCTCCCTAGGCCATCCGATATTGCTTCCAACTGCCCCTTGTCCTGGCCCCATTTCAACCACCAAACAGACCTTAATCAGGTCCTTAAACAGTCTTCTTCGGCCTCCCCTTTCTTGCCATTCTCGGCCCCACCTGCAGCCTCTTAAAAGACCACCCCTATTGCAGACCCCTTAAAACCCCTAAATAGAGCCCATTTCATATTGCCATCCAGCCCCTAAACAGGTCCGGTCGACAGCCCCTTCGGTCTGCCCCTTTGACCCTTTGCACACAGCCCCTTGCCCTACTCCTTTTGTGCTACTCCTAAAACAGGTCATCAACGGGTTTCTAAACACCCCCGTTCTCACCTCCTTTTAGAGCCTTAGGTGAGGGTGATGTCCCGGGACTTCTTGGAATTCGTCTGACAGACCAAGTCTTTCTCGGGCGGGCTCTTAACTCCCTACCCAAACAACACCTCACTCAGTCCCTAACCCATCACACAACAGCCACCTTTCAGCCTACCCTTAAACAAGCCCGAACCAGCCCCTTTGTGGCATCAAAACCCCCTTCCGAGCAGCCCCAAACAGGTCCGAACTCAGTCCTCTACACAGTCCCTCCAACCGGCCTCCAAACGGGTCCACTTTCAACCCCTTTCGGCCCACCTAGCCCATTGCTACAGCCCACAGAAGCTTGCTCCAAAAACAAGAACAGGTCCTTTGCAAGGAATGGATTGAGGGTGACAGCCCGGCATCCACCGACATAGCCTGGTGGCTTTCAATTAAGGTCCAAGAAGGGGAATGGTAACAGGCCATCGGCATCAAAGACAAGCCCATTGGGACCAAGATGCTCAAGGTAGGCCAACCGGGCCCACGAAAACATGAAGCCAGTCTTATTAGGCCATGAAGCCGGCCCATTGAGCCATTGACATAAAAAATGAAATAATAAAAATTCAGAACATGGAATGAACACTAAACTAATGGTTAGCTCTTTTCTTGCCAACTCCACCCTTGGATGGCTATCCTAGGTCCACCCTAACATATCATACCAGGACATGGGCACGGGCCGGCTCCCTTTGTCGATGGTTCCTTCCCCCGATGTGGCAAGTCTAAATATTTAGTCATATCGGAGATAAATTCTATTCGATCAAGGATGGGTCAGCATGCCATCGTAATACCGATTTTTCCTTTGATCTTACGGAAACATACCCTGGGCGAAAGAATATCTTCGAATTTCAATGTTTAATACCGACATGATGTACTCCAATATGAAATGAAATGAAATGTAATTCAAGTGCCGATGTGGAACATTGAAAACAGAACACTAAGCACTAACTTGACGGATCGGATGGGATGCAAGCCAAACCGAAATAAATAAAATAAAATATTTTTAAAAAAATAATAAATAAATACATTTAATTAAATCTGGAAAAACACCTTCAAACAGGTCATAAAAATCCAAAAATTCACTTAATGTATGGAATTAAATCCTAAGTCAAGTGATAATTAAATAACTCCAAGAAAAATTAAATAAAAATATCCAAAATACATAAAAGATGCCAAAATCGATCCTAAAACAAGAAAATCAGATTCTAAAACAAATCAAATTTCAAATCAACAAATGAAAACATATTCAAAATATCCAAACCAAACTTAAAATATTTAAAATCAAATCTCCAAACATTCAAAATACATTTGAAACATATCAAACCGGCATCAAAACACAAATCAACATAACAAAGGAAATAATCAAAACACCTCACTTAAAATGTGTCAATCAAGTGGATTAAATCTTAAAACACTTAATTCACTCGCTAAATTCAAAACCAAAACAAAAAAATCCAATCGGAATTTAATTCAAATCTAAATCAGATCGAAATCCAAAAACAAAACAAAACAATAAAAACAATAACTTGAACACAGAATTCAAGTCAATCCAAAATAAATAAAATCAACATCGACCAAACTTAATACAATTTGTTTGCATCTCATCAGACCCGCAAGGCTACGACCCTTGAGTTTATTATTTTATGTGAATGTGCACGTTCTATCAAACAAGTTGCTATGACAGTTAATCAAGGACATTCGAGCAAATGCTCAATGTAACTTAACGCCGGATATTTGCACCATCCGGCAGAGAGAGACTAAAATTAAATTTTCATAGAACCCGAACCTCGATTCTATATTTTTTACAAGTATCACCGGACTATCTAGTACTCTTATTGGATATTACCTATTTTCCTAAAGAGCCCGGACCTGATATTTTGAAAATCAAACTGAGGTTCTCATAGAACTAAACCCGCGAAAGAAAGCATTTAAGAAGCAATAACAATTTCAAATACTTACGCGGTAACAAGATAAGTTCCTGAAAAATAAACCAACACAATGTATTGGATAACTGGAACATAAAGTTCAGGCATAATGCAGCCAGAAGACACTTTTATTCACCTTACGATCCGGAAAAGCCATCGAAAGAACATTAAGTGCCTCATCATCCCATTTTTTGTCACCAAATGCAGGTGCAATGATACCACCATTAGCTATGTAGAAGTTTACATACGACGCAGCAAGCCTGGTACCAGCCAATCTTGACTTTGCATTTCCCTCCTGTACAACAAGAAGTTTTTCAAGAGTCAAGCATCTAATGTAACATTCACCAGAGCAATTGTCATTCAACTACTATTTCCTCTTCAATAGTAATTTCAATAATGGACCGAAAAAATAGATATGGAAGTCGGTTGACTGACCAAATTTCTTATCCCATTTGCTTCTGTTTCAGTCATATAAAGCGGTCCAGGCACATGGAGTTTAATTACTTCAAAAGTTCTGCCATTAGCATCAGTTGAACTAGAAAGTACTAAAAGTGCTTCAACTGATCTTTCATATTGAGGATCAGTTTCATCATCAGTCCAAGCCAAAAGGACTACACCAGGTTTCACAAAACAACACATATTGTCAACATGGCCATTTGTGTCATCATCACCTGTATGAGTGTAATTTTTGCTATCAGAAAAATATAAATACACAGTTTACATTCATATCAGTTAAAGGATGCAACCAGATCTCCAAGAGAAATAAATAGGAAATAAAAGTATAAAACCAAACAGATGAAATATAGGAACTGGTTACTCCTATGAATATCTGATGTGGTCCATGTGGAGTAATAGAAAACAAGATATGTGCACAACATTGGATAGACAGTTTATGACCTGCTAGATTTGATGAATGTACTTTAATTCTATGTATTTTTTATCTAATATTAAGATTATAGAAATCAATAGGATAAATTTACAATTTATTCAAAGTCTAGGTTAAGAAAGGACAGAATTCTGAAAAAAAGAAAGAAGGCTTTTGTTAAAACAGTATCTAGGAAACATCTATTTTAATGAGGCTTCCTTTAAATTGTAACGGTCTCTGAAACTAGCTCCTTGAAAGTGATGGATAAAAGAGTCGACAGAGCAAAGCATCACCAGTGTTTTGGAACATCTTCCAGAAGCCCTTCCTAATATCTTCTCTACATGGGGGAGGTATGTTACATAAACAAGCATGTTCTGACTACTTCCTGTTGGAGGAGAAAACTTCTGTCCGCGATTCTTCAAGATGCAAAGGTTATCCGGATGAACCTCCTCTCCTGTCCTATGGGTTATGCTTCTCTGTCCAACATAAATTCTTTCTCTTGTTCTTATGCTCTTTCTTGGTTTCTCACTCAAGCCTGTTCTTTCTGATGGAAAGAAGCCTATCGTTCTGTCTTATTCTCACTCCCACCTGTTCTCAGTCACTTTCTATCATGTCCCCATTCTCAAATCTGAAGGGTGAACTTTTCAGTTGCTTCCACCGAGTGTTCACTGTTCCCTAAAATCTGCCTAGAAGAGTCAGCGGCATCAGTGGAGAGAAAGGAATAGCACCATTGTGCAGGCAGGAATCTAGAGAAAGGCAGGATCGAGTATTTGGAATAGATCAATCTGCTTCAGACTTATCCGGATCAGCCAATCCAGGCCTAATCCCACTTGGTTTGGATCCAAACTTCAAAAAAGGTATTTTGTTTAAAAAATAATAATAAATGCCATAAAATATAGAAAATGCAAAAAATTGTGTATATTCACAGACAAAATAATATTTAAATCTTACTATTTGAGTCTCTTCTATGTCATATACATTTTTTATTGAAATCATTGTGTTAGCATATATGATATCTAGCACAATAAATAGTCTTGTGCTGAGTTTACATGACTAAGGTAATAGCTTTGATCACCTTGTCTTTAAGACTGGTAGCCCTAGTTGGAATTAGCAGATAAGTGTTGGCACTCAAAGTTTCTAGATGAAATATGAGCATATACAAATAGGGAATGAAAATATTTAATTCCCTATGGCCTAGCAATAGAGAAAGGCCTAAGGTCATGTGCCCAAGACCGGCCAAGTATGGCATATGAAGAGATGAAGCCCCTCCATATGATGAATATGCTCCCCTAAATCAGGACCTCCCAATGCAATCCACCATGTATATGGATGCAAAACAAATGGAATATGACCCAAGACATGCTACCAATGGATATTTGGAAAGGTGGGCCGATTGGCTCCTGTTTGGAGGCCTTGGACATATACATGTATATATATATATGTCCAGCTGGATACACACTTGATTTCCGACATAAAGACATGCTCACGACAAAGCTTTGAAGAGAGAGGGCTGGAAATCACAAGACATCAAGTTGGACAGACCTGGCTATAGTCACTTAGGTGATATACTACCAATAGAGGGCTCATAGCCAGGTATATATATATAGAGGGACATGCTTATAATTGAGCATATGGCAGCCGAACAGACCCACCTTAGGAAACCCAAGTTCAAAGATATACTTAGGACATATGTCCCGTCCAGCCAAAGAGGGAGGGGGGATGTGATAAAGACCCCGGTCAATGGAGGCTCAATTCAAGACAAACAAATAAGGAATTGAGAGCCAAGACCTTTATAAAGCCGGCGAGGACATCATTGGGGCCGCATCTTGAAGAAAGGAAATACATATTGTCAAATGGATGTTATGAAATAAACTATAAAGCACATACATGGAGAAGCCACGTCTTCACACATGCTCAAATCAACACAAAAACAAATGAGAAGAGGCTGCGGATATAAGGCGTATGATAGACCTTCTCCAAAGGATCCCCTTCAGCATGTTGAAGAGCCGGGTCCTCACCTTCATGTGTACATATCTAAGGACATATGTCCTGTCTAGCCAGAGAAGAAAGGAGGGCCGGAAATAGAAAATAGAAGCTAAACTGGCTCCTGATTAACAGGTCCGGCAGTAACCACTTTAGTGACATGCTACCGATGGTCTAGATACATATGGAAGGCATCCATTTGGCCCGGGGATTGGAGGATGACCCAATCCAGCATATTGAGGAGCCGGATCTTCACATACATATGCAAACTAACACAAAACAGTGGGAGATTGAAGAAAATACATCTCTATGTAACCGGCCATGCATATATGGCATGATATGGAATAATTGGAGCAATGGGCATGTTATCGACAGAAAATAGAAAGAAGTGCATAGCATAGATGAACAAATTGTGGATGATTAGAGCTTTACTTACCCGGAATAGCTTGTGGGATGTGCACCTCCTCGGCCCGATCCCAAGATGGAAGAGGCGGCACCCGGGAACTCCAAGACAGTGATCTCCTTCAAGAATATCCAAGCGGTGGAGAAGAAGGGTGCGGTAGAAGAGGACGAAGGCCGTATAGAAGAAGGCCCCGCGGGTAGAGAGTTTGTCTCCAATGAGGAGACTTAACAAGAAAACAGATGAGAGGAGGATCCGCGGGGGAAGGAGGGAAGAAAAAAAAACCCGCACCATTCAAAAAGATCCGGGATCATCCAATGGACAGATCAATCAATCAACAAGATATTGATCTCCTCGGCTCATTGAAAAGACCCTACCGGATCCTTAATGAGATAATATCCATTGGATTCTAGTTAATGGGATATTCGGTAGATACCCATGAGCAAAGATGCTTACCGGATGATAAATCCTCTTGGATCCTTAATGGTATTAATATCCATTAAGTGATTGAAATAATATATGATCAAGGGCCGGGATTGGCCAATTATCAAAGGCATTGGAGCATGGATATTCCCCGGTCCATTGAAGATGATCAAATTGGATCCTTAATGGGATTAATATCCATTAAGGGATTAAGGGTCCTGATTGATTGGATTAGCATGTGATTAAGGGCCGGGATTGATCAATTGACAAGATTATTGAAGCAAAGATGCTCCCAAATCCATCGAGATGGCTAATTGGATCCTTAATAGGATAATATCCATTGGATCCAGCCTAATTGGATATTTGATTAAGGAGGATTAATTCTTTGGGCGTAGGCAATAAGGCCTAGCTTCAATCAAGCCCCGGATGGCCAATGATTTGCCATAAGCATACCCCATGGATGGAGGGCTAGGATTGGGCTATCAAGAGAGGGGCCGGGGCAGCTAACCAAAGGCTGAGATCTGTACTTATGCATGGGGTGGATCCGATGATAATGAAGGGCCAGGATCATCCAAGGACTTGGTCAAGCCCCACTCTCCCCACGTTGGAGAACATGGCCCCACTCTCTCCACCCGCACACTCCCATGATCCCCCACTCTCTCTTGGGTGAACAGCACCTGTCCAGTGGCCTATAAATAGGGCCAATCCCGCACATGGAAAGGGGGTCGGGCAAGAGGAGAGAAAGGAGGAGGAGAAGGCAAGGTCTGCAGAAATCCTACCAAAGAGGACAGCCGCACTGATCAAGAGTCTAAGGGAATTCCAAGGGATCCAAGGTAAGATGTCATAGCCATTTCATAGGCCGTCCCCTCCTCTAGATGCTATATCCATCTTGAGGACAATTCCCTCAATTCCCCTCCCATTTTAGCAAGATATGGCCTGGCCCAAACCTGCAACTCCTAGGCATATATTAGGACTTCACAAGCCCATTCTCTTCATCCGCTCGGGCATATTCAGGCCTATTCTTGAGATATAAAGAAGGCCATGTCCAGTTGAGCCCATATTGCTCTCCGGATATATCCCCATATACCCTTACAAACCTGTTAGACAAACCTGTCTTGCCTCCATCATTCCTCTCATAACAGTCCCCCCTCCGGTCTGAAAGTTATGAAGAAGGTCTCCCAAGGTCCAACTACAGCAGAAGTGGAGCAAGGCATATGAGGATGAGGTTATACCCGGTCTATTTGGAACCCATATGATGGTCCAAATGCCCCCCGGGTAGCCTTAGACAAAGCACAAGGCAGTAGGAGAAGATGGCCAACCGGGCCTGGATGGAGATGTGGGATCCGACCATGAAGGCATGCAATTCATGGTCCGGGGTTGCCAAAGGGCTGATCATACCCCAATGTTGGGCATAATCCCATGAATATGCCTCGGATGGGACCAAATACATGAATGGTCCTATGATAAAGAAGATCAATTCCGGGACAGATTGCATGACAAGAAGCCTTGACATAAGGAGGCTATGGACATATGTACACCTCACCATAATGTAACATGCCATATGGCATAATCAAAATATGTATGTTGATACTCATAAAAAGATGAGCAAAAACCAATGTATGTCTATATGTTTATGCTCCGGTTATGAGGACCATAAGTAAGCAAAAAAAAATCTATAACAGCCCATAATCAAGGCCTAATAGTAGGCCTAATTCAGTGAGCAAGAACTGCCTATGGCTTATCTCATAATAAGAGAAGGCCGGTCATGGGGCAGATCCACATAGAAAAGGGAGAGATGACTTCAAAAAATGATAAAATTGAAGTTCAACTTCATCAACATATCCTATGGTTCCAACCAAATATAGGATAGTGATCAAGGATCCCTTCTCATATGTATGTTGGTGATCCATAAAAGGAAATGGACCAAGTCCGGACATAATTGGACAGAACAGGAGGGTGGTCTCCAATAAGTGCATATCATGTTTTAGAAATTGAGGCCGGGAGGGCCTGTGGGAAGTAACTCCCAGTCCGAGGCATGGTGGGATTTGAAAGCAATCCCATCCACTCATCTTGAACAAGAGGAGAGGCAAATATGCCCATTTCTCCTAGTTCACAAAAATTTAGTACAAATTCCATATAAGAGAGAGGTCAATCATGGACCGAGCCCATATGTCAATGGAGGGTGATGGTGATCAAGTATCATCTCTTATATATATGATTCATAAGAATCTGACTGAGGGAACTAATTCTGAACGTAAGAGAGCAAGATGTACATACAGTCTAACCATAGATTGGACTGAACTCTAGCCTTCGGGTTTCAAACAAATTGAAGACTTGATTTTAGGACCTAGACGTCTAGGTTCTGATCTACCAGTTCAAAATAAATAGGAAAGGATTGTTCTTAAATCTGATAATGAATGAGAGGCTGGACATATGAGCACTAGCCTAAACCAGAGCCTGAATCTTAAGGCTGAACAGAATCAAGTTTCCAATGCCTAATCCAGGTCCAAGCACAGTCTGATTCAATCAGACCACACCTATCACAGGCCAGAGCATTAAGACTCCGGAGCCTGTTAGTGTGTATAACTTATCACGCATATATCAGCATATACAACTAAGGGCTTTCAAAATTAAAACATTTAGGGACTGCAATAAATTGAATAATTGCAGAAGGGGGGGTCATGGGATCCAGCCCTCAAAATAGACTTTCAAATCTGACCCCCCCCCAGGGCATCCTGGGCTTTGGCATTCCAGCTTTAGCAATAAGGTGTAAGAATCCCCATCCCGGAAGCTCATAGGGTCTTCATCCTTGAGCAGGACCTAGCTTAAATAGAGCTCTGAAGAGGAGGTTTAAGATAGCCTTGGACCTGAATGTAACTGGATTTTGGAGGGGCTTGTGCAGGAGGTTAAGATAGATACCCCCTTGGTATGCACCAGGGTCCTGTGTGATAGGCGACCATCCCATGAGCTTCCTGCCCATAGGCCACCGGGTTCACAAAGAAAAGATTTTCGGTTGTCCCCAGATTTGAGCATAATCAGATCTCCATAATATGAAGGTCTTATATAACAAAATTGTGGGCCGAGCTTGGGTGGTTCAGGAGATAGGCACTTCAGGCATGTACATGCCTTATTTGATATAGTATCTCAGCCCGGGTCTTTGCATGACTAAGCATCCGTCCATAGCCCCTGATCAGTCCATTTAGTCTCCTATTAACACCCCATACAGGACCATATTGCAGTCTTCAATATGATACCTATTGGCCTCATACCAGGCTACATTTAATCCCTCACCTGGCCCCATATAATGTGTAGACATACATCAAATCCCAGTCCCGGTCTAATCTGGGTCATAAACCAGGTTTAAGCCCGGGACAACCCAGGAGGATGACAGGGCCCTGTATATGAGCCGGACCAGACTAAAGAGAGAGGAAGAAGAGGCTGTTACTCCCTCCATAACACCCCATACTTAAACCACATGCCAGCCTATAATAATCTATGCAAAACAGTCCTTCTTCTTAACCCATATACATGTCACCCCTTGACCCCTCTATCCGACCTATATATACAAATCACCTCTTCAACCCATACAGATCCCATAATAAGTCACCTATCGGCCCCATGTCTGATCTCCATATAGGTCATCCACCCATCTCCCTACCAATGCCATATCATGTCATATACTGCCTCTTCAATCTGACCCTATCCAGCTATATGTAAATGACCCTATGCCAGCCTATGTGCAGGGCGTACACCCCTTTGCATATCTACATCCGACGACCATATGCTCATGTAAACAGTCCCCCTTATCGATCATATTTCAGGCCACATATAGCCTCTCTACCCATCCATAAAAGGGTCATATACCCAACTCATATTGACCCATATACAGGTCACAGATTCTCCCCCATTGACCCATATACAGGTCATTGACCCAAAATCTGATCATAAACCAGATCTAGGTCCGGGACATCCTGGAAATATATCTTTTAGGACAAGATCCTATGCATGTCTTTGGCCGAGCCAGATAGGGATGAGATTCATAAAGTGTTTGGTTTAAGTCCAAGATGTTAGGACTTGAAATTAGATAGCACCCACTTACTCGAGCCTAGGATATCCTCAAGAACCTCATGATTGAACATGAGGGGAGACCTTTGGTCTTTTCGGATCCAAGTATATATCATCCTTGGATTCTCCGAAATTTATGAGTAAAGTTGCATCTTGTTAAGTCAAAGCATAAAGACTTAAATAAAATTCTGTTTTCATCACTAAGTCTAGAATAATAGACTCAAATATGGACAACATAAATTCAATAAAGAAGGTATGTGGGGTCAGATTTCATTTTATTCGATATATAAGAATTCATATGAAATCGACATAGAATTTGATCTGAATATGTTCGGATCTTGATTAGCCTTAATAATTCAACCTATGTCTTAATATAAGACATTGAGTTGAGAGACTAATCTCTTGCAGAGTATGGTTAAAATCCTTGCCCATACCCTCAAGCCTAGATATCAAGTTCTAGCATCGTCATTTAACCTTATATGGTCAGTGTGCTGTCAGATTTAAATATTAAATCTGCATTCCATTGCTTTTTATGGGTCATAATACCCAGATATTAACATTTTATGGATGAATGTTCCTTTTCATATACGAATTGCTACGACAGTTAATCAAGGGTGTCCGAGAGTCTCGGTGTAATTAACATCGGAAATTCGCAACTTCCGATGGAGAGAGGTCCAAAGACAAATTTTATGAACCCTAACCTCGACATATATTTTATATATGCATATCACATATTTTGGCTAATATCTTCTATGAAATATCATATACTTTCATAGTAGCCAAAGATAAGATAATAGAAGTTCATTTTCCGAATAAACGGAAATAAAAAAAATGAATTTTCAAACCATGCCATATGCCAAGACTCATATATATATATTTTTACATATACATATTTTTGCATATATCATCTTCGAGGTTTCACAATAAGTCTGATGGATTCCAGGCTACTACTTTTGGAACAAATGTATATATATATGAGGGGCAAATAGGTATATCTGATATTTGAGTAAAAAATCATACCCTACAAAAATGAGACGATAATTAATTATCTCAATCATGATATTGTTTCTAACAATCATCTCCATGATGACAGCTTTGTTGATTGTCATCCATGCGTTGACTTTGGATATCATGATCTTCTGATCATGACCCTAATACATGTTGCATGAGTGTAGTACTCTCCCTCAATGAACTCTTCTGAAATCAAGAAATGTTGCATGGTTTGCAGGATCAGCATAAGCCAATCCAATATGGGGTGGGAAAGCACAACCCAACCCAGACTTCTCCTCAGATCAGTCCATATCAGGACCAGAATGGCTGACATGGGCCATTCCATCCACAACAATCTTTCGAAAACCAATAGGAAACAAGATTGATCCAATCTAAGACTACAAACAGGCCAAATACAATAGTGGAATCGCATGTATCTAATGTTGATTCTGATAAGGGTTAAAGTATTCCAAATCTGACTCCAAGAATTTCAAAATCACTATGTTATGATCTTGTCCTAATCCAATTTCATTATCAGAATTAGAACCAAATTCAATACATACTATATTGTTGACACCTAAAAAAGATGGACAATCTTGCATGGAAGTGCAAGAGATGCTCGGCAACTTATAAAAGGAGAAAGAGCCACGATGAAACAACGTATACTCACCGGATTTAGTTTCCGGAGGTGCGATGTCTATGACAACCTTCCGACTCCCTTGCAAGCACCTCGCCGATGAGAAGAAAATGGTGGAATCATTTGTGCGATGGATTTCGCAACTCCCATATGACAGTCCAACTCGTTGACAGAAGATGACCAAAGGCGTTGCAACGTTTTCCCATCGGCCTAGACACTGGCGGAGTCCCCTTCAGGATCAATGCCTTGATGGCATTGATAGGTTCATTAAGAGCCAGTCATAGTCGTCAAGGCACCCGCCTAGGCGCCCAAGACTCATAACCATCATCGCACCATAACGATGCTACCAGCACCAGCTGACCAGACCTTTACCCTCACACGACACCTCCAAAGAGGTGAAAGGTCCGCAACAGCTGGTCATTTGAGTAATGGTAGAGGCAATCGGTCTTCCTGGCAAACTGCAGCG